>CM030368.1:12978703-13653703 GCA_017893485.1 Hemerocallis citrina
CACGGACAAAGCCCGAAACCCCAAATTGTTCCCGGACGGCGGAAGAGCCACCGAGCTTCGGAATTCTCCGAACACCCCAAACAATCGGTCGGCCCACCGTTCACCAACGAACAACCCGGGGTCCCATGGCCGTGACTGCCAGTACCCCGAATTGTTCGAGGGTGATCGGTGTGCCTCCGATCCGGGATGCTCGGAAACATTACATTTTGTGGACGCCCGCCATGAACAGGCATCCGAGTCAAATGACTCACTGATGGAAAAATGAGGGGGGGTGGCGATTACATAGCCCCCTGAGGCCTCATTTATTACGCCTGGGAATGGGAAATGGCGGAAGGCGAAACGTCGCCATAAATATGCCTAGGGAGGCGAAACGTCGCGATTATTGACGCAGTCGCGTCAAGTGCGACTCTTCGGAGATTTCACGTCAGCTACACTCGGCATCCGAGGCAATCAAGGCTCCGGAGAACAAATGATCTTATTCATTACTCATTGCTTACAACTCAAAGAATGAACGCAAATACAATGAAGGCTCTCAACTCACTCACTCGGCCGGGAACTCGAATTCGGGGCTCCTGTGACGCTCGGCTATTCCCACCAAGGAGGACGTGCCCGCCACCGAGCTCTCCGCATCATCCAGCTGTGTCGCAACCGGCGAAGGCGGCAGCAACCTCCCCGGAGTGGAGTTACTTGCCTCTTCAACAAGACCGGCACCCAGTATGAGCTTCAACTGGCGAATCTCCAATTCTTTCTCTATGACGGCCTCGCGAAGAGAAGATTCGGAGGCCGACCGCTCGCTAGAGGTATCCGAGACCGCCCAGTCCTCAATGACCCACCAGTCCCGATCGGCTACGATTTTTCTCAAACGAGCCACCTCTAGACCAAGCTCTCTGGACTTGTTCAAAAAGTAATTCTTGGCAGCCTCTCGGTCCCGAGCCAACTTTCGTTGGCGAGCTAGCATCTATCAAAAGAAAAATACAAGTATCACAAAATGCAAGTGTTGTAGGGTCGGCCCAAAAAATTTCATATTTCATTTCATCTCAAAAAGTTCGATACAAAATTTGCGGTGGCCAGTCCGCCGAGGGCATTTACAACAAAAAGAAAAAGAAAAACAATCTAGTCTTGAGGGTCGGGGTGCACCTCTTCTTCGTGGTGGCCTCCGCCGTCACCGTCACCCCCTGGGGTCGGAGGCAGTTCCGGCTTCCACCCGAAGCTGAGGTGGTCGACGTTGCACTCCGGATAAATATACGTGAAGTGAGACTTGGCCTGCTCATAAGCCTCGTCTTGCGCCGTCATCAACGTCTCCCCCAAGGCCGCCTCCAAGTCCGCCAGAGCCTTCTGCGCCTTCTCCTTCTCCGCCGCCTCGGCCGCGATCTTCTTCAGCAGATCCTCTCGGTCCTGCTTGTGGATCTTGTCCAAGGACTCTATCTGGGCCTCGTGCACTACCACCATGTCCCGAGCCTCCTTGAAGTCCTCCGTCGCCTTGGTCAGTTCCCGAAGGAACTTCTCCTTCTGCCTCCGCTCGTATGTAATCTCCTTCTCCAGACACTTGTGGAAGTGCTGACCGTGGAGCATCGACTGTCAAGAAAAATCAAACTTAGCGATAATTACAAGTTTTCACAAGCTTATTCACCAGATGGGCCTCGGACGACTTACCGAGAGGTTGGCTTGGGCCCAGCGCATGTAGGCCTGATCGGCCGTCTGCGCCGCCAAGGCCATTCTGTCCTGATCGGTGATGGCCTTCGAGACGAACTCCATCGATACGGGTCTGTCGAGGATTGAGTCGCCCTTCAGTATCGACCAATCGGGGGCGAAGGGCATCGTCGCCATCCTTCCCACCAACTCTGCCGCATTCGGACGAACGGGAGGAAGCTGTTGTGACGGGGCTTCAACCGTTTTCCCCGATCCTCCCGCTGGGTCTCGAGCCGAGCGCGAAGAATGGTGGTGCTTCTTCTGCTTCTTCGCCAAAGGCTGCTCCGCGGGCGCCGGGGGAGGCACGCTGGAGGGCCCTCCGGCTTGCGAAGGCTGAGCAGAAGGCTTCCGCTTCTCAGCAGCGAGGCGTTCCTGCTCTTCTTTCTTCTTCTTCTCTTGCCTCGTCTTCTCTGTGGCGGCGAGCAGGATCTGCTTGGCGTGTGCCTGTTGTGTCGTCATCCCTACAACAAGACAGAAAAGGAAGGCTAAATGTTAACACGAAGGCAGAAAGATAAAAAAATGAGGAAAGAAGCATACTAGGGTCGGCGGGACTCAGTCCGGCCCTCGCTAGGTGAACCTCGGTCACCCGGTGCCACGCGATGCTGTCTCCCCTAAGTATATGTTCGACCCTCCCCCACTCCTGGGCGGTTAACTCATTTCTCCTTGGGGGTTTGCACTTCGGCTTCACGAAATTCCACTGAGTCGGGATGTCCCATGCACCTTCGGTCCTCACCACAAAATACTTATCTCTCCAATTCTTGATCGAATCCGGGTGGCCATGCACCACTCTTTTGTTCGGTCTGGGCGTAAAGAAGAACACGCCCTCAATATCACCGAGCGAACCAATGCTAAAAATTGCGCGGAAGTAGGAAAGCCTCGGCCTCACCCCTTTCTCTTGGCACTTCAAGATGAAGCAAATGAGCTGCTTCCAAGAGTTGGGGCCATACTGCATGGGGGACAGCTCAGCCCAGTTCAAGACCGTCTTCACAAAGGGATGCAAGGGGAACCTCAGCCCCGAGACGAAAGCTTGCTTCGGAAATAAACAGTAACCCGGAGCCAACACTGTCGTGGGTCGAATACCCGGGCTCGGTTGCAGGAGCTCGTACTCCCTCGGAATGTAGTAAGCAGCCCTGATGATATTCAGATACTCCGGCCTCAGGACACTGGGAGTACTGTCCGCACGAATCTTCGTCCTTGTGTTTTCCCCAGGCACTGGAGGGATCGGCTGGATGTCCTTCACATCGTCGGGATACATCCGTATCGACACAGGATTTCGGAAGGTAATAGGGGGAACATCAAGGCCCGTCCTTGGCGCATCCTCGTCAGACGAAGAAGGACTTTGAGGCATGGCGAGGACTAGCTTCTTCCGTCGTGGCCGAGGCTTGCGCTCGGGCGATGGCGTCGACAAGGGGGGCAACGGAGGCAGATCTTCTCCGTGGCCGGCCTCCCGCGCGCCAATGCCCTCCCCTTCCTCACTCTCCGTGTCGCCCTGCTCTCCTTCATCCTCTTCATCATCACCAGCATCCGACTCCTCGTCTGACTCCTCGTCCTCATCATCACTATCCTCTACCATCGGCTCCTTCCCTGGCCTCCGAGCACTCAGCGGTTGCACGATTAAAGCTACGCCACTGTTACCTTCGGAGCCATGTTCGGAGAAAACCTCCTCTTTAACCTGGTACTTGCCCAGAGACGATGACGTTTCCAAATCCGACTCCATCTCCGAGTGACCAGACGTTGTAGCCTCGGAACCAGACTGAGTACGCGACATGTCAGGAAAAAAGGAGAATTACTAACCTGATTCTTTGACAGTTACGCTTCTCTGCGAAGAATCCGCCAACAGCGATCGAAATGCCTGCGCTAAAACTGGAGAATTGGGAATTAAAAAACGATTAGGTGGAAAGAAAAAATGGGGGGGTGGGGGTTTTTATAGTAGACAACGACTCCTCGATTTTCGCGAATTAAACATCTAGCCGTTAGATCTTATCTGACAAGATCCAACGGCTAAACAAACGTTGATCTTTGCGCCCTGACGTCAGCAGAAAGGACAAAATACCAATACTACCCCTTCCTGTTTGCCCGACAGAAATCCCCCCTAGCAACTGGTGCGACATTGCTTCTGTTCAGCCCATCACCAATGTCTTCCGAAAGGCGATTCGAACGGGCATCGCGGGATCATAGATCCTAGAAGAACTCGAGGCAGTCTAGAACTCTCGACGCTCGGATGGAAATTCGAGCCAAGCCACCTTCTCCTCCCACAGGTGGGGCTCGACGCTCGGATGGAAATTCGAGCCAAGTCACCTTCTCCTCGCACAGGTGGGGCTCGACGCTCGGATGGAAACTCGAGCCAAACCACCTTCTCCTCCCACAGGAGGGCTCGACGCTCGGATGGGATTTCGAGTCATGCCACCTTCTCCTCCCACAAGTGGAACTCGACGCGCGGATGGAAACTCGAGCCATGCCACCTTCTCCTCCCACAGGTGGGACTCGACGCGCGGATGGAAACTCGAGCCAAACCACCTTCTCCTCTCACAGGTGGGGCTCGACGCTCGGATGGGCTTTCGAGCCATGCCACCTTCTCCTCCCAGAGGCGGGGCTCGACGCCCGGATGGGATTTCGAGCCTTACCACCTCCTCCCACAGGTGGGACTCGACGCTCGGATGGAAACTCGAGCCAAACCACCTTCTCCTCCCACAGGTGGGGCTCGACGCTCGGATGGGATTTCGAGCCTTACCACCTTCTCCTCCCCACAGGTGGGGCTCGATGCTCGGATGGAAATTCGAGCCAACCCACCTTCTCCTTCAACAGGTAGGGGGTCGACCCTCGGATGGGAATTCGAGCCACACCACCTTCTCCGTTCACAGCTGGGGCTCGACCCTCGGATGGGAATTCGAGCCAGATCGCCGTCGCTTTCTCAGATGGTGCTCGGCCCTTCAGTCCCGTCCGCCGACCCCCTGAACTCAGCCAGTCAGCCCCCCTTTACTCAGTGGAGGCTCGACGCTCGGATCGAAGCTCGAGCCAGGCTACTACCCTTTCTCAGTATGGGGCACTCGGATCGAAATTCGAACCAAGCCCGAAGTTCGGATCGAAGTTCGGATCGAAGCTCGAGCCAATTCTCCCTTTCCAGTGGAGACTCGGCAGTCGTCCGCCGACCCTTCAGTCTCGTCTGCCGACCCCTGTGTTCCGTCTGCCGCGTACGTCTCGTCCGCCGACCCTTCGGCCTCGTCCGCCGACCCCCTGAACTCAGGCCAGTCAACCCCCCCTACTCAGTGGAGGCTCGACGCTCGGATCGAAGCTCGAGCCAGGCTACTCGCCTTTCTCAGTATGGGGCTCGGCACTCGGATCGAAATTCGAACCAAGCCCCTCCTCCCTTCTCAGTGGACATTCGGAGCTCGGATCGAAGCCTCGTCTCCTCGGACACCGACCCCCGCTCTTTTCAACTAGCGAGGCAGTCGTCCGCCGACCCTTCGGTCTCGTCCGCCGAACCTTCAGTCTCGTCTGCCGACCCCTGTGCCTCGTTCGCCGAACCTTCAGTCTCGTCTGTCGACCCCTGTGCCTCGTTCGCCGACCCTTCGCTCTCGTCTGCCGACCTCGGTGTCTCGTTCGCCGGCCCTTCGCTCTCGTCCGCCGACCCTTCAGTCTCGTCTGCCGACCCTCTGGACTCGTCCGCCGACCCCTTACGTCTCGTCCGCCGACCCTTCGGCCTCGTCCGCTGGCCCCCTGAACTCAGGCCAGTCAACCCCCCTACTCAGTGGAGGCTCGACGCTCGGATCGAAGCTCGAACCAGGCTACTCCCCTTTCTCAGTATGGGGCTCGGCACGCGGATCGAAATTCGAACCAAGCCCCTCCTCCCTCCTCAGTAGACATTCGGAGCTCGGATCGAAGCTCGAGCCACTTCTCCCTTTCCAGCGGAGACTCGGCGCTCGGATCCGGGCTCGAGCCTCGTCTCCTCGGACACCGACCCCCCGCTCTTCCAACTAGCGAGGCAGTCGTCCGCCGACCCTTCAGTCTCGTCTGCCGACCCCTGTGTCTCGTTTGCCGACTCTTCGCTCTCATCCGCCGACCTTCAGTCTCGTCTGCCGATCCCTGTGTTTCGTCTGCCGACCCTCAGGACTCGTCCGTCGACCCCGTACGTCTCGTCCGCCGACCCTTCAGTCTCGTCTGCCGACCCCTGTGTCTCGTTCGCCGACCCTTCGCTCTCGTCCGCCGACCCTTCAGTCTCGTCTGCCGACCCCTGTGTTTCGTCTGCCGACCCTCAGGACTCGTCCGTCGACCCCGTACGTCTCGTCCGCCGACCCTTCGGCCTCGTCCGCCGACCCCCTGAACTCAGGCCAGTCAGCCCCCTACTCAGTGGAGGCTCGACGCTCGGATCGAAGCTCGAACCAGGCTACTCCCCTTTCTCAGTATGGGGCTCGGCACTCGGATCGAAATTCGAACCAAGCCCCTCCTCCCTCCTCAGTAGACATTCGGAGCTCGGATCGAAGCTCGAGCCACTTCTCCTTTCCCAGCGGAGATTCGGCGCTCGGATCCGGGCTCGAGCCTCGTCTCCTCGGACACCGACCCTCATCGCTCGACAAAACGAGCCTCATCGGATGGCCTGGACGACCCCTCGCTCTTCCGACTAGCGAGTCGGTCGTCCGCCGACCCGTACGGATCGTCCGCCGACCCCTCAAACTCGGCCACCGACCTCGTGAGCTCGGCATGCGCACTGCCAGCTCCCCCCTCCTAAAAAACTTCACCTCCCGCGCATCCAACGAGGGGTCCATTCCTCCTGCCCCTGGCCATCTTCGGGAGACGACAGATCCTACCTCTTACCCTGACATCTGCCCTCCCCTTGAGGACCAGGAGTCACCCCCGCACTGCTGGATCACCCAACCCTGCGGGAGTGTGGGGCTTGTGATATGGGTCAGGAATAAAACGTGGCTCACCCTGAGCCACTGGATCCCCTCAGGATACGCGTCCTTTCTGATCCTTCAGATCTGCCACGTCAGCACCAGGAAACCACCCGGAGCTCTGCCACGTCAGCCCGGAAACCACTCCGGCGCCTGCCACGTCAGCCCTATACCGCCCGACTTTCCACCGCTTCAGCCAATCGGGTAACCGGGTCCGGCCCAGCCCCAAACGGGTCTAGACCCGATTAGAATCTCCTATAAATACCAGGCCCTCTCCTTCCTTCAGAGGTAATCAATCTTTTCTCCACTAAATCCTAGTTACTGTTGCTCTTATCTTAAAGTAACTGACTAGATCGTCGGAGGGTCTGCCACCGGGACCAACCCCGGTGTTTCGAGACCGTCTGCAGGTACACCAGACCTCGGATCCGAGCCCTCTGATCCGAGCCCAAACATCCACCTCACTCCCAACCAGTCGCAGGTACCGCTCGGCAAGCCGAGGGTCGTCCGACGAGCAGCTTTCTCCTTCAAATACAAATCGAGTAAGAACTCACACCTGGTGCATCCACACGTCTCCCCGAAACAAACCGCATCACATACTATTTACAAATTAACCATAGTAGCACAAACTGTTATTTTACACTAGTAATTTATACCTGTAATGCACGTCTTAATATATATATATATATATATATATATATATATATATATATATATATGAGCGTTGTTCGGTTGCAAACGGGCCGGAACCGGTCGGTTAGCAAAATTCTAACTAATTTCGTATATACAATTCTAATTCTACAAGATACTAATGCAAGCAACGTAAATCGGCAGTTGAATATACTTGAAGTCAACCCGATTCTACATCTAAAACCTACTAACGCATTTAAATTTTTTCCCAATTTCTAAATAAATTACTACACACAAATTCAAAAAAAAATTTACAAATGTAGATTATTGGGGTAAAGAAATAGTTTATACCTTACGGGATAGGTCCAAATCAAGCAAGTGATCGGTTTGGAAGAGAAATGTAGTGCTCCAATGTCGAACTTCGAATTGGGGAAGAGAAGCTAGGGTTTCGATCGTCAGGGATGCGGGAGTTTCGATCTTCGGAGTTGGGAGAGAAAAGAGAGTTCGAGGGAGTTCGGAGGTCGGAGCTAGGGTTTTTTAGGGTTTTTTTCGTCGTTTTGGGTTTGGGTTCGTCGAAGAAAGAAGAAGAGAGCGGAAGAAGAAGACGAACTGTATGTCGACGAAAATGAAAAAAGATAGCCTTAACCCGTTCTTGCCAAGAACGGTTAAGGCCATCTTTTTTAATAAAATTTTGCCTTAACCCGTCGTTGGCAAGAACGGGTTAAGGCAAGATTTTATCAAAAAAAATCTGGACCGTTGGATCTTTGATCCAACGGTCCAGATCGAAGTTCGCACGGGTCCGTGCGAACCGACCCGTTCCGGCCCGTTTGCAACCGAACAAGTCCCCATATGATTTCCCCTCGATGTTAAATGTCCATTTTTTTTATATGCCACTTTTTGAAAATATTTGCACTTATTACTTATAGGACAGTTGCCAATGTATTTGTGTTTGTGAACTCAACAACTAAACTCGCCCTTCCCAACGACGAGTTTAGTTGTTTCATGCTAGCCATTGGGACACGTTGAGTTTAATAATAATTTTTTGAGAAACCCACCGTTCCCAAAGACGAGTTCAGTTAATTTTTTTTAATGAAGACTTGCTGTTCCCAATAGCGAGGATATTTTTACTAGACTCGCTGTTGAAACAGCGAGTTTAGTTCAAAATTTTCAATGCAGACTTGCTATTCCCAACGGCGAGGACATTTACACTAGACTTGCTGTTGGAAACGGCGAGTTTAGTTCAAAAAAATTTCATGGAGTTTTTTTTTCCCGAAAATTCACCAAGTCTAACAGAATATTTTACTCTCTGTGAAATTTCCTACATCCTCGACATTCCCAACAGTGAGTCTAGTATAAATGTCCTTGCCATTGGGAACGGCGAGTCTTCTTTCAAAATTTTGAACTAAACTCATTGTTCCCAACATCGAGTCTAGTATAAATGTTCTCGCCGTTGGGAACGACGAATCTTCATTGAAAATTTTGAATTGAACTCGCCGTTGGGAACAACGAGTTTTTCAAAAAGTTAGCACTAAACTCGCCGTGGCCCAACGGCGAGCATGAATCAACTAAACTCGCCGTTGGGAACGACGAGTTTAGTTGTTGAGTGCACGAGCGCAAATACTTTAGTAACTGTCATCTTTCTGCAAATATTTTTCAAAAATGTCTAAAAAAAAACCCAGAGTGTCCTTGGTCTTAGAGATTATTGCAAAATGTAACAAGAATTGTTTCTTAAGAAAAGAAGAATGAGGGGAAGTAATTAGAAAAATGTGATTTTGCTATCCTTATTCGGCCCACGGCCTGCTATAATGAAAACAATCCAGCCCAATCCAGTAACTTGCATCAAATAATCAATCCATGCCCAGCCCAATTCCCACTTCTTCTTCCTCTTCGAAGTAGCGAATACAAAAACCCTCACCATCAATCTTTTTTCCTAGGGTTTCAACCGAGAGAATCCATCAATGGCGCCGAACTCAATCCGAAGCGACGGCGACGAAGACGTCGAAAAAGTGAGCGATGAAGAGATAGGATTCTTGGAGGAGGAGTTGGAGGTGGCCAGAGAGTTGGCCGACATCCCGTTCGGGGAACTCCAAAAGGCGATGGCCGATGGGTCCGACACCGCCCGGCCCCACCGCCGCTTCACCGCCGCCGACAAGAAGCAGGGGAGAGCCAACAAGAACAGGTATTTCGTTGGTTTCTCTTAGGGTTAGGGTTTCGATGCGTGTTGCTTTGTTACTAATTGGGGGAAACTTTTTTTGGATTGAAGGCCTTCGGAGATGAGCAGCAAAGTGCCGGTGAGGAGGTTTAGGGAAGTGATCCAAGTGCCGAAGAAGGTAATAGTTGACAAAGGAGCAATTTTTGTTGTGCTTGTTAAAATTTTTGAAGTGTGGTAGAAAGAAGAAGGGTTTTGCGTCAAAAAGAAATTAATTAGTCCACTTTTTAATGTACTTCTCAGCACAGGGGATTAGACAGTGAATAACGGGGATCAAACGGGAACGCTACCCTATCCGTTTTTATGTTTCTGTTTCTTCGAACCTTGGGCACTTCTCAATGCGAAAAATGCAATAGTTAAGAAAAAGGGCGCTAATTTATTAAGAAAAAGTGCAATCGGTGCAAAAAGCTACTTGGGCTCTAATTGATTCATAATTTAATGCTAAATGGGTGCCCTTATGAACGGACTTTAGCAAACATTAAACCCCGAACAAGAACACACCGGTATGGGGAAGCGTAGAATGAGTTGATGGTGAGACTAGTGAATTAAACCTTGAGAATTTTAAACCTTGTGAATACAACAATTAATCATCAACCAACATCCATGGATACTATTACTATGGAAGGTGGAATCTACAATATCTAAAAGAATTTGTATGATCTATTTAGGAACCCAAACAAAAATTATTTATTGGAATCATATTTAGATATCCAAATCCAATAATTTTTAAAAATGAGCCAACATCTACTAAAAGTCAGACAGAAATTGCCATAAAGATGCTTATCTATGTTCATTATGATCTTACTTTTAATCTGTGTTATCAAGTTACTGGGTCTAACAGTAACCAATTAAAAAGAATATTAAGATTGTAATTGCTGGAGTAAAGATGAGTAGGGGTAGACCTAAATGATTACTAGTATAATTTTCAATGATAAATTCCTGAAAATCCAGGCCAAGTTCACATTTGGTTATCATGCTTTATTTCTTATGCGAGTTCAAGTTGTGTCCGACATTGGTATCCTTGATACAATTTGACTAGGCACTGCCACACTTCTTATTGGCATCCTTGTCTCCTTGATAGCGAGCCAGATGTAATAAGCACTAGTCTTATATCACTTTTAGGGAGAATACGGATCCACATTATAGTAGTAGATTATAGTAGTAGATGATGTTTTCAATTTGGAATTGTCCGTCCTATTTTGATTGGTAGGACACTAAGTTTATATTTATGTGCATCAATTTTTTTTTTTCATTTTTTTTCTGACTCCCACATAAATACCTTGAAAACAAATGGTTTTGCTTCCGTGTAAGTATATTTTCATATGATATGCTAATAAATGCTTCAAAGTGATAATACTCAATAATTTCATCTTCCTGTCCACCTGTAACACAGAGAAATACACAAAGAGGGTAAGGAGAGCAAATTAATTGTATTCAGTTAAGGAAGATTAGTTAAACAGATACGTTCAGAAACTATGTTATATAATTTTTCCCAGGGGTATTACTGTCCGTTTTTGCAGTGTAAACATTTTAAAATCAGATTTCAACTTAACTTTTCAACTATCTTCACGTTGGCATTCTGTACTTTCGCAGGTAGTTCGAGATCCACGCTTTGAATCATTAAGCGGCAACCTTGATCCCGCAGGGTAAGGCCTTTTGGTTTCTTTATCTGCATGAGTTTAGTTTGTTGAGCTCTTCATTTAATAAGAGACAAGTCCTGCTTAGAAATTACTGCCAATATAATATTTATAATCATATTGACTATACTTGAAATTTAATGCATCACCTCAATTATTTGTTATCAGTTCTCATGAAATTGGATGTTAATTTCCACAACTTGAATTATGAGAGGAAGTATTTAACAAGAGGTTCATAGTTTTTCTAGTCCACTGACCTTTTCTGGTAGTGTAGTGACTGCCTTCTGTTAAGTATTTATTTGCTTGGTTATTAATGTTATTTTGTCAAATTATGTGAGTGTAACCACTATACATGCATATGCAGAAGCATGAGTTCCTTCTACATTCCAGAATTCTTTTGCAGCCAGTATATTATTTATTACACCATGTTTAATGTTTTACGTTATGCTATTATTCTGTGGGATAACTTACTAATTTCAGTGCAGATGAATTTGAGCCTTGTTCTTTCAAAGAATTTGATTTACATGAATTATATAAATCATAATTTCATTTATTTAGTCCCTGTCTATGTTTCAATTATAAAAGCATGTGCCCTATAGAAGGATATGGGTTTGGGACAAAATGGGACAAGTTCCATTTTAGCATGTATTTTAGAAGGATATAAAATTGGGATGAAATGGGTGTATGCAGAAGCTCAGAAGGATATATGATTAGTTTTAACCTTGTCCTTACACATTATGGACAAGGCACATAAAGTTCCATATAGAAGGCTAACACCAGCAGCACCATCAGTATTGTATATGTCATTAGAAGTGAATGTTGTTGATTTATTTTGTTAATTCTCTTATAACTTTTAAGTAAAGAGACAAAGAGGACAACCTGCATGAATTATTCAATGCTTCCAATAGCCTTCTGTTATCTGACATGACAAAAGATATTGCTGGACCAAAGCTCACTCATGCATGAATGGTTAGTTTAGATATAATTTTCTGGGGAAAGCATGACCTCTGGGACTTCAAGGTGGAAAAGTATGGGGGTTAGGCAGTGGAAACTTCAAGGTTCAAACCCAAGCTACTTTCTTCTATGAATAATAAATAAATTAATTAAATAGTAAAATATGAGGAGCATGTACAAGCAGCTATTTTGTTATGTTCTGCACAAATTTGACAAGATGTGCTTTATATTTGTCTTCCTAGATTGGGTTTCTTGTGATTTTTGTTTATGCTTTCCGTATGGCAAGATATATTGTTATTGAACTAATGCTTTTTCCTCCCCATTATAGGTTTAGAAAGAGATACAACTTTTTGTACGAGGTTGAACTTCCTGCAGAGAAAGAGGTAGACATTGCTTTAGTTAAATGAAATTGGTTCATTCAGATGCTTATAATATCAGTTGTCATGGAAAGTGGAAATATGACTGTTGTTGATGGATTCTACAGAAACTTCAGAAGTTGGTTAAGAAGACAAAAGACCCAGATGCTGCAGAGGAGTTGAAGAACCACATTTCTTGGATTGTAAGTGGCGAATTTAGAAAAAAATAGTCATGTTACCAATATTATATCAATTTTATGCTTTTTGTATGATTTTCATATCTCTGGTCATTGCATTATATTTATGCATTCATGTTGCCTTTGAAAGATTCCTTTTTATATCTTGGTAATATTCTCACAGTGACATTGTTGACCTCTATGAAGTGGAGATTGCTGACTGGGACTCTAAGAATTAACATTTTAAAGAGGAATGACAGTGAAGTACATAGTATGAGTTAGTTCTCACGCATATTGCATGTGCACTCTTTATCTCAGTGGAAGTTATCATGCATTCAGTAGACAAATAAGGTTTCTATTGGCTAGCTTTAGAAGGCAACATTGGATATTGATGATAATTGCTGTGTGTGAAGGGGAGGAATGAGGCTTTTAATGTCTAGCTGACATTATAAAGAAAACCATGTTCATTACGTTGGCTGAACTAGTCATGTTAGTCTATGTGCTTGTAATGGGGAATCTTCATAAACTCATCTTTTTTGAAGTGGAAGATCTAACTAGCCTTTGACATTTTTGTCACCTTAACTAACATTTTATTAAGGTAAGTTAATCAATTATTTGCAGATTTCATCATCCTGAACTCATCTGTGCATAAATTAGATGTCCAAGATTCTCGTTCATTTGAATATAGGTTGGATCTAGGTTGGATCGGAATCTTAGATCAGCCTCTCTGTTGATAATAGAGTGATGCTAATTAATATAAACTAAGATACTGTTATAAAATTTTTGATACAATTAATCATTTAATAGGCAATTTGTTTTATACTTCAATAGAGGTTTCCAGTCTCAATTTTAGCAAATTGCACATGCCCAATTTTATTTATAGAATTCGCGAAGAGAAGAAACAAAAGTCTAATATGAAGAAACTAGACTTGATGGTAAATTAAGAAAGGTTTCACAAATTTTGTAAAGATTGCTTCACAATTATGCTAGTGTAAGACGAGCCTTGATGAGACTTGGATGTTCAAAATTTGTAGAGTTTTATTTCAAGGTTTCGAACTCCTCAAAGAAGTAGATGGTCATATATTTATTTGAGCATCATCTTCCTTTATCATGGAAAATTGCCTTTCAGTTTAGTTTATGTCCTTGTGTTAAAAAAATTAATGTTTCATGTACTTACTGATCTTCAGGAAAAGCAGCTAAAGTCTGCTCCTCGTCGAACTGCTGAATCAGAGATTGTTTCCGAACATATAAAAAAAGAAAGGGAATCAGCAAAGCAGGGGAAGCGTCCATATTATCTCAAGAAATGTTGGTTCCTCTCTCTCTCTCTCTCTCATTCATTTTTACTGGCAAAAAAAAAGATAAGATTAATTTTTACTAGCAAAAAAAAGTAAATCCTAATTCCCCCCTCCTTTGGCAGCTGAAATTCGCAACCAGAAGCTGATAAAGAAGTACGATGAACTTAAGGTAACTAATACTTAATTAAAAGTTGTTAAAGTGGAGACAATCCTAGCAAAAGAAAGCTATTTAAAAGTGCTTTTTTGTTAACGCTAAATGATCGGACCAGACCGGTCTTTTCGTTCACTTTTCATTCGTCGGTGTGAAATTTCCTTCCTGTCGGTTCATTCTTTTTAACCAATTTACACATTTGCAGGCACAAGGCAAACTCGAATCTTTCATCAAGAAAAGGAGGCAAAGGAATGCGTCAAAAGATCATCGTTATATGCCGTATGCCTAGTGGTGGTGTTCAAAAGTAAGGAACTCAGAATAATTGTTTTGAGAATTTTTGTTTTTTTGCATGAGTTTTCTCTTCAATAGCTATCGGGTATCGGGTTTCTTCTGATTCCAGGGATGGAGATCCTGCAGATGGGAAAAGTAGCATAATCAGTTTTGTGTTTCATATTTATGTATCCTGGTTAGACAAAAGTGAAGTGAAGTAGTGTAAAGGGAATAACATTGTATCGCCCATACGATATTTACTGATGTTTAAAGGTTTCAGTCTATGTTTATCATTTTCCCATGTTTTTATTGGACCAATTTCATACTCAGTTTCCCTTCTTTTGTTTATTTTTTGGGACTGAATGTCTGAATTGTGATTGCTCAACTCAGAAGAGTAGGCTGGCAAATTGCAAACTGATTCTGGGCCCATTGCAAAGCCAACTCATTGAAGCACAACAAAGTGGAACTCCAATGCAGAACTTCAGTTGTTTAGAAGAAGTCGGTAGCAACATTACAAGATATATTAAGCTGGGGGTGCGGTGCGCTGGTTGGTGTGTGGGTATGTACAGCCTTGGTAAAGAAAAAATAATGTATCAAGTAATTGATAATTTTCATGTTTCTCTCTCATATAAGATTACTCATTTCCTTACAATTTGATACATTTTCTGGTCGGATAAGATATCTTGTAATACAAATTAGGGCTAGGGATAATTTAGAGCATCCACTCTCGGTGTTCAACATAATTTGCATATTTAATAATTGAAAATAGTAATAGAGGGAGAAGCGTGCTATAATTACTATTGTTACTGCTAAATCTATTAAAAAAAAAAAAAAAAATCAGATGGAGCTTCATCCTCCATCCAACCAGAAAAAAAAAAAAACAAGAAAAAATGGCATTTTGGTAATAATTCAATGGTATTTTGGTAATAATTTTTTGTTTGAATAGTAGGGAAATGGTGGTCAGCGGTCCCATGTTTAATTTTTTTTTTAATAGCATTTGGTGGGGAAAATTTTCTGATTACTTAAAAAAAAAAAAAAAAGAAAAGAGACGGAACACCTTCATCCGTCTCTCATTTGTTTTTTTTTCAATTCTTAACAACAGACGGAGCTACTTGATCTGTCCATTCGGTTAAATTTCTCAAACGGGTGAACTTCGTCCGTCTTCTATAATTAGCATTTCACTAAAGCGGATGCTCAGTTTTGCGATGCACTGTTCACTCATATGATAATATATGGGTTTTTAGCAAATGACTGTGAGCATATTTTCTAAATCGATTTCCATTTTTTGAGTTTTCAGAAAACGACAGTGGATGCTCTTACTCTAGACGTTCGAAAATCTGAAAGAAATCTTATATCCTTAAATGATATATATATACTAGGTTTGCCAGTTGACACGTGCCTACGACACGTCTTCGGAATGGTGCACCATGTTTGATCATATAATATAGTTTTGAAGGTTCAGCAAATTAATTAAAGTAGGAAACAAAAAGGAAAAAAACATATTATATGATTTTTTTAATTAATTATTATTTTTTTTTTTATGTTTTTAAATTTTAATTTTTTTTGTTTTTTAATTTAAAAAAAATTTAAAATTTTTTATTTTCTTAATTTTTTGAATAAAAGAGGGATGGAGAGAGAGAAAGAGAGAGAGAGAGAGAGAAATAAAAAAAATATAGGAGTTGTTTTGGGCGGGGATTTGAATTTGAGTTTTGGGGGGAACTTTTGGAGGGAAAATATGTTTTGTAAGGTTAGATATGGGCCTTTGATTTTTGGAGGGATTGAAGGAGAGCCACTTGATACTTTCTTTGTGTTTTATTATTATTATTATTATTATTATTATATATATATATACACACACACACACACACACACACACACACACACACCCACACCCACACCCACACCAGGTTTGCCCGTGGATACGTGCCTACGACACGTCTTTGTGAATGATGCAGCATAAGAAAACCCTGTAGACAAAAAAAAAATGTAAGCAAAGCAAAACACATAAAGAAAATACAGGCAAAATACATAAAGATGTTAAAGAAAATTAGTATATTAGTGTTACTACTAACCATCTAACGGTTGAAAAATATCTGATTTTGTAGCTCATCCTTTCTTGAAAAGTGAACAGATATGAGAGAGAGATCTAAAAAAGTAGAGAGGATAGAGAGAGATAGTAATAGAGTGAAGATGATTTATGTTTTGGGGGAAAAATTATCTTTTGGGAGGTGAATGTGAGCCATTAATTTTGTTTCAATTAAAGGAGAGCCACTTGATAGCTTTTTTCAAATTGCATTGTGATTTATTATATAGACTAGGTTTTCCCGTTAGCACGTGCCTAGGACACGTCTTCGAACGATGCAACATATGAAGAACTCTGTAAACAGTAAAATATATGCAATCATGTTTGACTAACAAATCACATAGATATCAACATTTATATGCAAAACCACCGGGCTAGAAACTCCATGAAAATTTATAAAAAATTATTAGAATGTCGTAAAACAATCACATATGTATCTCTAATTTTTTATTTTTATTATATATATATCATACAGATAGAGTCATCAAAGCTCCAACCAACACATTTATATAGAACGCACAACAAATATAATTAAAACAGAAACTATAGTTATAGAAACAAAAAAAGGGCTACATGCTGATAAACTACTAACAACAAAGACGACAACATTAGTCCCAACTCCCCAAAATAAGTATATAGAGTGATTCACATAAACCACATAAGCTCAACCATCAGACAATTCACCAGTAAAGTATTGTCCAATACATCAAGGAGGTAAATATATTTGATGATTAACTTTGGTGTTCTCAGTGTATTCTACTATCAGATATTAATATACTTTTGAGATGTACACTATAATAATGTTCATGTATAATACTATATACATTTACTTTTCAGTTTTTTGGATGTATGAATCTGAAACTTGCTTCATGGAGTTGTATTCTACTATCAGATATTAATATACTTTTGAGATGTACACTATAATAATGTTCATGTATAATACTATATACATTTACTTTTTAGTCTTTTGGATGTATGAATCTGAAACTTGTTTCATGGAGTTTATGTAGCTCAAGTTTGAATAGTAAAACAACAATTAGTTATAAATAAAAGTCCCTGTTTCCGTCAACATATGTTGAAAAATAATTATAAATGGAGGTGTAAAATCTAATTTCTTAGAACTTTGAGGGTACAAAAAGATGATATTTAACTTTTTGATGAGATATTTGCTAATTCAATGTAACTTTAGATGATGAAATTTATCCAAGTGAATATGTACATGAACGGTTAAAAGAAGCATAAAAAATCTCTATTTAAATCTTCCATTGCATTTGAAATCAATTACACAATTCAGTGAAATTTTCTACATGAGCAATCAAAAGATATATAAAAAATCTGAAAAATCTGAAAATTTATAAACCTGAAATATGAAAATCTAAATTTCTGAGCACACAAAGAGAGAGATATTTGAAAAAGTGAAGAGAGGAGAGAGAGATAGTTTTGTTGAGGGAAATTTTTTGGAAGAAAAATAATTTTTGAAATGGTGAATCTGAGTCATTGATTTTGTTTCATTTCAATTAAAGAAAACCTCCTGATAGTTTTTTTTTCTTCTTCAAATTAACTATTGATTTATTATATAGATATTAAAAATTGTAATCAACCACCAACAAATGTTTCAAAATGGAGAGGTTTGTTTTGAATATTCCATCAATAACAGTTGTCTCTGCACCTGAAATGTACCAACGGATTCACACGTAAAACATAACAATCTACAAGTAAAAAATAAAAAAAATAATGACAATAACGAAGGCTCGCACAGAATGCACTCCGATGCTCCACGTGCATCATATGGATAGGAAAAAACGTGTGGGGCCATCAATGCCAGAAGCGAGAATCTCCAGGTGCCAAAACAGTCCAACTCCGGCCGTTACACATGATCTCCACGTGGTGGAGCTCGAAGCTCCTCAGGTCAGTGGGAGTTATTGTAACCAGCTGGGAGGGGCAGGGCAAACCGGCGAGGCTATGCTTGGGTTGGCCCGAGCTGTGGCCTCATTCGCATTTGGAAAACTTTCCTATATAACCAGAGAAATGCTTCAGCCACTACCAATTTCACTACCATTCTCTTCACTATCTTAGATGACATATTCCTATTGGAGAGTTCTCCCACCTACTCTATCTTCTCCTACCTATTGGAGTGTGCCACCTAAGGTAGTGAAGAGAAATGTAGTGAAATTGGTAGTGGATGTAGCATTACTCATAACCATATACACTTACAGATTTGCTAATATCTATATGGGTAATGCTACACCTACTATCAAATCTACTATTTTTCTTTTTACTATCTTAGGTGCTACATTATTAGTGGAGATTATTGTAGAGTAGATGTTGGAAGGGTAACGGTACATATACTACCAAATCCACTACTTTTCTCTTTACTAGCTTAGGTGACACACTACTGTTGGATGTTTCTATCGCCTACTCTACAATAACCTTCACTAATAGTGTACCACCTAAGATAGTAAAGAGAAAAATAGTAAATTTGGTAGTAGGTGTAACATTACCTTTTTTATATAACGACTTTAGCAACACACAGTTGACCTAGGGCTTTTTAACCTTTCAATGCTCTAGCAATTAAGTTCATTTTGTTTATATCTTCGCGAGTTGGATGGAACTTTATATTTGCGCGGCGGTAAATGTTGTACCGTTCCACGCAAATTTTTTAAAAAAATGAGAAACATATAGTAAACAACTACTGCAGCAACTATCGCTATTTGCTACTATTGCAGCTGCTATTTTTTACAAAATGAGAAACACCATTGTGGATGCTCTTACAATTTGATACATTTTCTGGTCGGATAAGATATCTAGGAATACAAATTAGGGCTAGGGATATTTTAGAGCATCCACTCTTCGTTGCCAACATAATTTGCATATTTAGCAATTGGGAATAGTAATAGAGGGAGAAGCGTGCCACAGTTACTATCGTTACTGCTAAGTCTATATTAAAAAAAAAAAAAAAAAAATTTCAGATGGAGCTTCACCCTCCATCCAACCAAAAAAAAGAAACAAGAAAAAATGGCATTTTGATAATTTTTTGTTTAAATAGTAGGGAAATGGTGGTCAGCCGTCCCATGTTTTTAAAATTTTTTTTTTAATGGCATTTGGTGGGGGAAAATTTCTGATTACTTCAAAAAAAAAAAAAAAAAAAAAAAGACGGAACACCTTCATCCGTCTTTCATTTGTTTTTTTTCCAATTTTTAACAACAGACGGAGTTACTTGATCCGTCTGTTCGATTAAATTTCTCAAACGGGTGAACTTCGTCCATCTTTTATATTTAGCATTTTGCTACAGCGGCTGCTAAGTTTAGCGATGCACTGTTCACTCCTCTGCTAATATATGGATTTTTAGCAAACGATTGTGAGCATATTTTCTAAATCGATTTTTTTTTTTTGAGTTTTTAGAAAACGACAGCAGATGCTCTTACTCTAGAGGTTAGAAAATCTGAAAGAAATCTTATATCCTTAAATGAAATATATATATATGTGGATGCTCTTACTCGAGAGGTTAGAAAATCAGAAAGAAATCTTATATCCTTAAATGATATATATATATATATATATATATGAGAAAAGTGAGCCTCATATAGAGTATGAGGAAATTTTCCTCATACAAAGTGATTATGCTCACTTGGTGGGGCCGTTATGGAAGATCAATTCCGTCCATCATGTTTATCATACTAATGGATGTATGTGTAGAAAAAATCAACTGGTTTGGATGTCATTCACCCATGCATCATGTGGTTGGAAAATGAACGATTTCAACAGTAATACAAATCGAACCACAAATTGGACCCACATGATGCATGAGTGAATGACCTCCAAAACACTTGATTTTTTCTACACATACATATATTAGCATGATAAAAATGATGGACGGACTGGATCTTCCATAAGGGCTCCACCAAGTGAGTATAATCATTTTGTATGAGGAAAATTTCCTCGTACAAATATGAGGCTCACATTACTCTCTCTCTCTCTCTCTCTCTCTCTCTCTCTCTCTATATATATATATATATATATATATATACCAGGTTTGCCCGTGGATTCGTACCTACGACACGTCTTCGGGAATGATGCAACATAAGAAAACCCCTAT
The DNA here is from genome assembly GCA_017893485.1 of Hemerocallis citrina. NCBI lineage: Eukaryota > Viridiplantae > Streptophyta > Magnoliopsida > Asparagales > Asphodelaceae > Hemerocallis > Hemerocallis citrina. Next base: position 12,999,136 of record CM030368.1, read on the forward strand.
AGACACAAAAATAAAATGCAAGCAAAGCAAAGCACATAAAGAAAATACAGGCAAAACACACACACACACACTCACACACACACACACACACACACACACACACACATATATATATATATATATACCAGGTTTGCCCGTGGATTCGTACCTACGACACGTCTTCGGGAATGATGCAACATAAGAAAACCCCTATAGACACAAAAAAAAAATGCAAGCAAAGCAAAGCACATAAAGAAAATACAGGCAAAACACATAAAGAAGTTAAAGAAAATTAGCATATTAGTGTTACTACTAACCATCTAACGGTTGAAAATTGTCTAATTTTGTAGCTCATCCTTTCTTTAAAAGTGAACAAATATGAGAGAGAGATCTAAAAAAGTGGAGAGAATAGAAAGAGATAGTAATTGAGTGAGGATGATTTATGTTTTGTTTGGGGGGGGGGGGGGGGGGGGGGCAATTTAGTTTTTGGGGAAAAATTATTCTTTTGGGAGGTGAATGTGAGTCATTAATTTTGTTTCAATTTAAGAAGAACCACTTGATAGCTTTTTTCAAATTGCCTTGTGATTTATTATATAGACTAGGTTTTCTCGTTAGCACGTGCCTACGACACGTCTTTGAACGATGCAACATATGAAAAACTCTGTGAACAGTAAAATATATGCAATCATGTTTGACTAACAAATCACATAGATATCAACATTTATATGCAAAACCACCGGGCTAGAAACTCCACGATAATTTATAAAAAATAATTAGAATGTCGTAAAACAATCACATATGTATCTCTAATTTTTTATTTTTATTATATATCATACAGATAGAGTCATCAAAGCTCCAACCAACATATCTATATAGAACGAACAACAAATATAATTAAAACAGAAACTATAGTTATAGAAACAAAAAAGGGCTACATGCCGATAAACTACGAACAACAAAGACGACAACATTAGTCCCAACTCCCTAAAATAAGTATATAGAGTGATTCACACAAACCACATAAGCTCAACTATCAGACAATTCACCAGTAAAGTATTGTCCAATACATTAAGGAGGTAAAAATATATGATGATTAATTTTGGTGTTCTCAGTGTATTCTACTATCAGATATTAATATACTTTTTGAGATGTACACTATAATAATGTTCATGTATAATACTATATACATTTACTTTTCAGTCTTTTGGATGCATGAATCTGAAACTTGCTTCATGGAGTTTATATAGCTCAAGTTTGAATAGTAAAACAACAATTAGTTATAAATAAAAGTCCATGTTTCCGTCAACATATGTTGAAAAATAATTATAAATGGGGGTGTAAATCCAACTTCTTAGAACGTTAAGGGTACAAAATGATGATATTTAACTTTTGATGAGATATTTGCTATTTTCAATGTAACTTTAGATGATGAAATTTATCCAAGTGAATATGTACATGAACAATCAAAAGAAGCATAAAAAATCTCTATTTAAATCTTCCACTGCATTTGAAATCAATTAGGCAATTCAGTGAAATTTTCTACATGTATAATAAAATTTGAAAAATCTGAAAATTTATAAACCTGAAATATGAAAATCTAATTTTTTGAGCACACAGAGAGGGAGATATCTGAAAAAGTGAAGAAAGAAGAGAAAGATAGTAATAATGTGAGAATGATTTTAATTTTGAGGGAAAATTTTTGGATGAAAAATAATTTTTTAGATGGTAAATCTGCATCATTGATTTTGTTTCATTTCAATTAAAGAAAACCTCCTGATAGTTTTTTTTTCTTCTTCAAATTAACTATTGCTTTATTATATAGATATTAAAAATTGTAATCACCCACCAACAAATGTTTCAAAATGGAGAGGTTTGTTTTGAATATTCCATCAATAACAGTTGTCTCTGCACCTACCAACCGATTCACACGTAAAACATAACAATCTACAAGTAAAAAATAAAAAAAAATAATGACAATAACGAAGGCTCGCACAGAATGCACTCCGATGCTCCACGTGCATCATATGGATAGGAAAAAACGTGTGGGGCCATCAATGCCAGAAGCGAGAATCTCCAGGTGCCAAAACAGTCCAACTATGGCCGTTACACATGATCTCCACGTGGTGGAGCTCGAAGCTCCTGAGGTCAGTGGGAGTTATTGTAACCAGCTGGGAGGGGCAGGGCAAACCGGCAAGGCTATGCTTGGGTTGGCCCGAGCTGTGGCCTCATTCGCATTTGGAAAACTTTCCTATATAACCATAGAGTAATGCTTTAGCCACTATCAATTTTACTACCATTCTCTTCACTACCTTAGGGTCTGTTTGGTTCAAAGGAGGGGAGGGGAGGGGAGGAATTGTAATGGAGGGGAGGGAAGGGGATGGAAAGGGAGGGAAGAGATTTAATGAAAACTCTGTTTGGTTCAAATGAGGGGAGGGAAGGGAAAATAATAATTTCTTGTTTGGTTCACAAGGGGAGAAAATGGATTTTATAATAAAATTACTTTTATACCCTTTTGCATATAATAAGAAATTCATACAACCACTTCATACAATAAGAATTGAAACAACAACGAATTAGAGAAATTTTATACAGGCATTATCTTTTCAGAAGTTGCTTGAAGGTCGACTGCTTAATTTTTTTGCTTCTGCAACTTAGAAAGGATTTGTGATGGTGATGCTCTATTCTTACATATAAAACAACTATGGTTTGAACACCATCTCCACATTCATTGCTTCAGTTTTATTCTTGTTTGCTTTTGATAATGTGTGCTGTAATAGTTGCAAAAGGAACAGACACTTTGATCCAACTACAGGCTTGATCTTGTGAGCTATCTGTCGAACTTTTAGTTAAGCATACTCAATTCATCTTGTGTAATTCAGTGCCTCGCTGTAACCTCTATTTTTGGGGGCTTTTATTCATATGAAATTTATGTTAGTTTTATGGTGCAGTTGTTTGACAACTTTCAATAAATATCGTAAGATTTGTGTGTATATATTTTTCATCTGTATCCAGTGGAATACTCGACCTTAATTTTGTAAACAAACAGCCTAAGGTTCATATCTCATCATTGGTTTCCGTTCAAATCCTGCAGTTGCTTCTCCATCGTCATAAAGGTACCAAACTTGCAACTAACCTTAAAGAGAGAGAGAGCGGAAGTCTAAACAACTCAAACAATAATTTCTTTTGTTTTCAACTCCAAATCATCTTAATAAGACTTTACAAATTTTACACCAAACACTAAATAGTCCATTTAGCCCAAAAGCTAACTCAAGCATCCAATCTTCAGCTCTAAGCAATAACCTGCATCATGTGAGGCTAGAGTTGAACTCTAACCCCCAAACTAAAGGGGTTAGCCATAAATGGTGTGAGTGGCACAAAAACGAACAAGTAACATAAATGAACATAAATCATGATATTCTCAACAAAGGTAGTAAACCAAATATACCAAAATAAGAAGTAACAAGAAGTGAAAACAGGTGATACGAAAACCAAATGTCAAGTGTGGAAATCAGCAAAACCAAATGCATGAAAATGAGTCAAGAAAACACAAATGCTATATGCAGACAACGATGATTACTAAGAGATAAAGATAGACTATGAGGATTAGCCCATGCCCGATAATTCCGTGATTGATCCCACATCTCAAGTAACCACTTGGATAATTTCGGAGATCATCTCACATCTAGACATAAGCACATCATCACATGAATACCCCACAAGCGTCGCCTCGACCTTGATAATTTCGGAGATCAATCCCGCATCTCAAGATAATTACTTGGATAATTCAGGAGATTAAGTCCCACATCTAAAGCCTTACTGAGGTGCATAACTCATGTTCCCCTTCGTCATGACACTACTAGTGCAAGTCCTTATTGTTTTCGGTTACTGAACAAATCTCCTAGAGTAGTGTACCCCACCGGCCTAAACAAAATATCTGAATAACTGAAAATTCGCCACACTGGGCCTCAACAAATAACTCAACACCGGTATACTAGGGTCACATACCTCTAGAGACTCAAAATCAAATATCTAAACAAATTCCCACTAAACAAGTGGCTCAACTGAATATCTCAAAAATCATGTTCTTAACTGAACATGTCAAAATCAAATACTGAACAAATATCTCAAAATCAAATACTGAACAAATATCTTAAAATCAAATACACAGATCCCTCAGTACCAGTCGACTTATGCTGAGGTAAGTCGACTGTCCAGAGGACAATTCTCCAGAATTTTACAAAAATAATCTAAGGCATATCAGTCGACTTGGGAAGTCATCAGTCGACTCAACCGAGACAAACATAAAAAATTCTCAAGAAAATAATCTAAGTATATAAGTCGACTGAAAGGTTCATAGGTCGACTGTCCCGAAAGGACTGAACAAGTTAACAATCAGCAGACCAGTCGACTGATATAGTCTAAGTCGACTGTCCCGAACAATTCAAAAAGACTGAAGATAAACAGTAGGGTCGTACCAGTCGACTGCACAGTAGGCCAGTCGACTGTCAGCCTACAGTTTTCAAGAACAGATCTGAATACAAAATCAAACTGAAGTTCCCTAAAGAATCATTGTTCATTGTTTATCAAACAACAGTTCGTACACAAGCCAATGACAATCCCAAATAATCTTCAATACGGATACATACTCGATCATTCACTTCCTCAAAATTTAATTCTTATGATCTAAATTACCAATCTTCTATTAGGGTTTCTCAAACTAAATTTCTTCCTCAACTCATAATCAAATTCTGATTTATAACCACGGATCCAGATATTTTTCATCCGATCACTACCTAATCAATTCTTAACATGCGATCCAACAACACGATCCCATAAATCATTATTCCCTCAACAAATCTTAATATTTTTTTTCTCATACATGGTCCAAATATCAACAAGTGTTCACATCGTCCATATCAAAATAAAAGATCCATATCATGCATACAATGAGACTAACAAATCATTATCTTATCTTTCACAAACAAGCAAAATAAAGATCTTACGTCATTCACGAATCCAAATAAACAAAACAAAACAAAACAAAACAAACCACTCACATTGATTTGAAGAAAAATCCACGAAAAAGCTTTTTTCTTGCTAGATCCAAAGTTCTCCCTTTTGCTCTTCAAAACCGATCTCAAAATCTGTATATTTTGTAAATGACGGCTGGGAAAGAAATCCCTTAAATATTCGGGATCAATATTAGGGTTTAACCCACCTTTTGCAAAATAATCCTTTCAAGAATACAATTTTATATACATAGGTTTAGTCTTGAAAAGTTAATCAAATATCATTTAGATTAGGATTTGTTAGAAAATACACTTCTAAACCTCAGCCAATACTGATCGGAATGTCCAGAAAGTATAATTTGCAATTCAATCCTTTAAAATGGCAAATTTGCAAAAAGATCCTTCTTTTCTCAAAAATTGCAAATAGTATCAATTAATTTCAGAAAAATCTGGAAAAATACTACATAAATCCCAAATAATAAATAATGGTTTTTCATAAGGAAATCTTAATTTTCCAAACTTCTCAAAAGTCATTTGCACGTGTTTTGCACGTGTACAAAAGATAAATTTCTTAGAAAATATCAATTAAATCCTCAAAAATCATTTAAATTCATTTTCAAATAATTAAAATAATATTTAAAAATATGGGGTTCTACAAATAGTGTACCACCTAAGATAGTAAAGAGAAAAATAGTAAATTTGGTAGTAGGTGTAACATTACCTTTTTTATATAACGACTTTAGCAACACACGGTTGACCTAGGGCTTTTTTACCTTTCAATGCTCTAGCAATTAAGTTCATTTTGTTTATATCTTCGCGAGTTGGATGGAACCCTTAAAAAAAAAAAAAAAAAAAAATTCACCCATGGTCAATAGGACAAAGAATACAACATGTTATTAATGTATTAAAAGATAAATGTAACATATGGTACAGGAGAAAGATAAACTAGAACTTACATGTTATTAATGTATTAATAACATATGGTACTAGCTTAGGTGGCACACTACTATTGGATATTTCTACCACCTACTCTACAATAACCTCTACTAATAGTGTACCACCTAAGATAGTAAAAAGAAAAATAGTAAATTTGGTAGTAGGTATAACATGACCTTTTTTATATAACGACTTTAGCAACACACGGTTGACCTAGGGCTTTTTTACTTTTCAATGCTCTAGCAATTAAGTTCATTTTGTTTATATCTTCGCGAGTTGGATGGAACCCTAAAAAAAAAAAAAAAGCCCAGATCACCCATGGTCAATAGGACAAAGAATACAACATGTTATTAATGTATTAAAAGACAAATGTAACATATGGTACAGGAGAAAGAAAAACTAGAATTTACATTTTATTAATGTATTAATAACATATGGTACTAGCTTAGGTGGCATACTACTATTGGATGTTTCTACCACATACTCTACAATAACCTCTACTAATAGTGTACCACCTAAGATAGTATAGAGAAAAATAGTAAATTTGGTAGTAGGTGTAACATTACCTTTTTTATATAACGACTTTAGCAACACACAGTTGACCTAGGGCTTTTTAACCTTTCAATGCTCTAGCAATTAAGTTCATTTTGTTTATATCTTCGCGAGTTGGATGGAACTTTTTTTTTTTTTTTAAACCAGATCACCCATGGTCAATAGGACAAAGAATACAACATGTTATTAATGTATTAAAAGACAAATGTACAAAAATACAAATTCAGAAACAATTAAAAAATTCAGATTATGGGTTTTGCAAAGAAATATACACTCCTCAGACATATGGTATAGGAAAAAGAAAAACTAGAATTTATAAAGAACATAGCAGATACATAAAAGAAAACACAAAGTATAGAAAGAAAAAATATTTTTTAAGAAAGTCAAACAGACGAAAACCATATCTAGACCCTCAGAAACATGTTAGAAAGTTTAAGTCAAATAGATTGTATAGAAATAAACTTGAATGTTATACATGTGGTAGCTCAGAACATTTGAGTAGGACTTGTCCTAAAAGAATAAATAGACATGATAAAAATAGCATACTCATATAATGCACAAATGAGGATTTGATTAATATTGACGAAACAGTATCTGATTCTGAATCAATTTATTCGATCGTCACCATAGAAGACGTTGATGAAGAAAATGAGACTCAAGAAGATAAACAGCCAAATGAATTAATTGAAGATTTTGCACCTTTTCCCAATATACCAGAAATAGACTTCTCTGATTTAGACATGATGAACATAGAACTACTAGTAAGAGACAAATGGCTCCATCATTAATATTAGCGACCACACACTTATTGGAGACTTGTAAACATGACTGGCAAACCCGAACAGGTATGGATAGTATGCCATGTTTATTTTGTAAAGGGTACCCTAGTAAGATGAACAGAACAAAATGTTCCAATTGTTATCAAGAAGGTTGCATGAAATGTATAGAAAAGAATCACAATATCATAATTAGTCATTCAATACCCAAACCAACAGTAAATACTGATGAAGTAAAAATCTTAAGAAAAAGGATAGAAAATTTAGAAGATACATAGAAACTCCTTTATACAAAGGTAGAAACAATAGAAGAAAGGTTAGATAGAGGAAAAATGGTAGTAGACCAAAACGAACCAAGAATAGATCCACATCAAATTGATCTAATTCAAATATGTAATAAAGATAGACTAAGGGCACTAAAAGTTAGATGTGTGGTATGAATGATGGCCTATGAAGTAAAGTGTCTAGCATTAATAGATAGAGGGTGTACGAACTGTACTATAAATAAAGATATAATCCCAAAACAATACATAGTAAAAGCCTCAAAACCTGTAGTAGCCCATCAAATGGATGGACAAGTTTTTACGTATGATGATCTGTTAATCCCAAATAGTAAAATTAGATTTGAAACCAACTGTGGAGAAAGTATAGAATATACATTACCTAAAGAATCCACATGGGTTAGACAACTTGACCTAAGCAATGATTTGATTTTGGGTTTAAGCTTCTTATTAAAGGATAAAGGCAGTATGCTAATAAGTAAAGATTACTTACAGTTGCAGAAACATATAATCTTTACACCAGTTTATACACATGATGAACCAACCATGACAAGAGAACTAAAAAATTCCAAAGAAGAAAAAGAATGCAATTGTTCTCATGAAAGGCAATGTGAGTTACATAACGTAATTCCTAATGACGATTATAGTGATCATGACATAGATAAAGAGTATGAGATAGAAGTTCACACAGACTTTATGAATCTAGAACATTTTTATTACACCCTCATAAGTGAACAAGATATTGAACAATTAATTTAAAAAATAGAAAAATTAGGAATAATGGGTAAAGAAATACTAAAGTATTGGGATAAAGATAAGGTCATGTGTAAGCTAAATATTATAAACCCTGAATATAAAGTTAGAACAACAAAAATAAATGCCACCAACCAAGATATAGATGATTTTAAAATGCATATTACAGAACTACTAAAATTAGGAGTTATTAAGAGATCCGAAAGTCCCCATAGATCTGCTGCTTTTATTGTTAGAAAACACAGTGAAATAGCTAGAGGAAAAAGTCGAATGGTAATTAATTACAAAAGACTAAATGACAATACCAGAGATGATGCATATGATATTCCAGACAAAATCAGATTAATAAATCATATACAAGAATGTAACATCTATAGTAAATTTGAATTTAGAAAGAATTTGCCGCTATGCTAGTGGTAAATATAAAGAAAAAGGTAACATTAGCAGTATTGATGCAAAATTATTAGCCATCTCTTATGCTTTAGATAGTTTTGAACTATTTATTATTTCAAAGAAAAAAATAATTGTTCGAACAGACTGTGAAGCCATCGTTTCCTTTCATTCAAAAATGGCTTTAAAACCTAAACGTAGCTCTAGACGACGTTGGCTTAATTTTCTAGATAGGTGCCTTCACCCTAGCACCCAGATCACTTTTGAGCACATCAAAAGCAGTACTAATATCTTACCCGATACTCTTAGCCGCCTACCTCATCAGCATGCCCTAGTAGACACGGGAGATACCCTCACCAACATAAGTACATCTTTTGACATACATAATGTGGATGAGCATCCACAAACATATAATGTAACTCAAGAAGACATAGTATTAACAGAAGTCATTGCCTTTTGAGAACATTGCACAGAAAATGAATTCATTTATGTAATTACTAAAATAAACAATCTAGCAACTCTTCATGAGCTATTAGAATATTGGTGGGTTAAAGAACCACATGCTACAATTATATCCGATAGATTAAAAGAAATTCGAGAGCAAAGGTATGCTCAAATTATTAAGCAAAAGGCAAAAAAATCTTGAAAACCTTGGAGTACTATCCACATCAGAAACGTTTCTCACAATAAGTATAAGATAGAATGAAGGAATAAATAATGATATGGTACATCCTGATATTAGCAATTTTCCGAATCCATTCTTAGATTATACAGATATAAATTTTTCTTTATTCCACTTTTTGCAATTATGTTCTATCGAAGTTTTTTATATAAGTATTAACTGCATCCCTGACAAGCATTTTTTATACACCTTAGCTAAACATTTTGATCATTCTAAAGATGGTTATGAAAACCTGGTTAGGAGACAATTAATTAATACACGAATTTCTTATCTCTTGCAAACACCACAAGATTATGATCTAATGAATACTTTTTATGACAATATGCAGATGGCGAGGCCACCACCACAACCAGGTATCCGTTCAGAGCCTAGTAAGATGAACAAAACAAAATGTTCCAAATGTTATCAAGAAGGTTGCATGAAATGTATAGAAAAGAACTACAATATCACAATTAGTTATTCAATACCCTAAACCAACAGTAAATACTGATGAAGTACAAATATTAAGAAAAAGGATAGAAAATTTAGAAGATACACAGTCAAAAATATTTTACAAGCAATATATATATATATATATATATATTGGGGTTTTGATTTTCTTTTAAGCTAATATAATAATGTATATTTTGTGGTATTTTCCCTTAAAATCTTATCTATATCGTGGACTTTTGGATCCACCCCTTGTAAGTTTCTAACTTTATCTCTCATCATTTGTCCTCAACAAACATGGAATCCATTGTTGCTCTATAAAAGTTACAGATCAAGAGTGCGGAAACTCTTTCCAACAAATCTGATAACTTTCCTATCAAGTACCATGGGTTAACGCTCAGACTAGGGAAGTTAAAAAACTTGTCATAGACAGGGTAGAGGCATGGCTGGTAGGATGGAAATGAAAATTCCTTTCTTAAAAGGACGAGCCACCTTCTCAACTCAGTCATATCCAACATTTCAACCCATAACGTGTCATTCTTTGAAATACCATAATGGGTAATTCAACAGAATTGACCGTAAAAGAAAACAATTCCTATGGAAAGAGACTGAGTGTAATAAGGGTCGATACCATCTTATGAAGTGGGACAGAGCTTGCATGCAAAGGGCTCATAGGGGTATGTGCATCTCTAATCTCAGAGAGATGAATCTATCTATCTTGGGAGAAATTGTGGTGGAAAGTTTTTCATCCGAATGGGAAGGGCTAGTAGTAGGCTTTTATCCAGTTGATATGGGTAAAAGTCGTGTCTAATCCCCACCATTTGATCATAGCACGGATCACAAGGCATACAGAAGGAAGATAGGGTTTTTCACAGGCCCACCAAACCAGCTCGGCCCACCAACAAAGGTTTAATTAGCTGACTATGGTCAGTATTCAAATTCCCTTAAAATCAGGGGATTAACTGCTCCTTACTTAATATAATTAGGCAACAAGGGATCTTTCCATAACAGATCCACACTGATCTATAAATACAGGCCCACCTCCACTGTTACCAGGTAATCACATTTTTACCACCTAATCCCGTTTTAAACTGATGGTTGCTGACTTGATTGTAGGAGGGCCTATCACCGGGAATACTCCTGGTGTATCAGGCTTTTTTTGCAGCTATTCGGCAACCAACATCTAGCACTATCACATTTACCCGATACCAGGACCCAGACCCGGCATTGGACCGGAACTGACCTGATCTATATGGGTCCGGGTCCTAAAATAAGACCCGATGCACTTCCGGGTCCTGGTCCGGGTCCGGGTCCGGGTCCGGGTCCGTTCAAAATAGAACCGACCCGGACCCGTTAAAAAATACCCAAAATATGAAATTTTAATAATAGAGTTGTAGGGATATACATGTAAATATAATATTTATTCATGTACTTAAGTGCAAAAATAGTTGAAACCGTAGGGTATCAGGTGCAAAAATACTTAAGTGCAAATATTTATTCCCCGCTACCGGACCCGACGGGTAGATTTTTTTAATTAGGATCCGGACCCGGATCCGGACCGATCCTCATAAGTCTGGGTCCGGGTCCAATTTTTGGATCCATGACGTATTGGGTCCGGGTAGTGGAGGACCCGACCCGATAGGACCTGGTAGCAGCTCTAGCAGCATCCACTAGATCCACAACATACAACACAAATCAGCCTCTCATCAGGATCAGATTTCTGGTTGAGATATGCGCTTCCCTTTCATCCAAAGAACTCATCATCTGTTGCTCCCACACCAGAAAACAACAACATCAGATTGACGTCATCTGTGGGAAGCATTAGATATAGTCTCTGACTCCGATCCTATGCCATATCTATCTTCTCCTATAGCCCCCAAGGCCAAGAAGACTACAACTATGAGGCATCATGCCGACCCCCTCCACCTTCTCCTCCTCGTCCGTCTCGCAGCCGTCCAGACACCCAAGCTTCGCAACAGCCACGAGCGAGCATTAGGAGAGGCCGGTTCTGAGTGCCCCTCGCTCGGTTGCATGATAAGCCAAATGTCCAACAAGTTCAGACCTCCAAAACGACGTCCTCAGTAATCGATAGAATGAGGAGGACCTTCGTCATTGCATCAACCGCTTAAGAAATAAAGGACCCTCAAATCATCCTCCGAGCTGAAGTTTCCACTCTTCCTAGGGTCGGGAAAAGGAGCACAGTTGCTCCCCGAGGGACTACCGACCCCCAAACGGTCATGGAGAAGGAGGCCATGTGATGAGGGACGAGTTTCAAGAGTTTCGGAATGAGGTACTCCAGGCCCTTTGATGTAGTGCTTGGAATGACCATCACACCGATAACCCATGCACCGAGGGGGACAAAGCACGAAGAGTCTTATAGGTCAACTCGATCATAGGGACGTGAATATGCAGTCCCTAAGCGACTATAGGAGATGGAAGACCGGCTCATCTGAATAAGGGATGGCAAGAGGTAAGCAAGTCAAGGATACCGTCCCTTCTCCTCCCACATCCTCAAAGCCCCAGTCCCGAGAAGCTTTAAGCCTCCAACCTTTGAGACCTACAACGGCGAGTCAGATCCAGCTGATCACATCGAGGGGCTTAAAACCCTCACGATGATTCATAGCATATCAGATGCACTCCTCTTCTGTGCATTCCTTGCTATGCTGTTGGGTCCCGCTCGAGAGTGGTACTCCCGACTTGCCCCTAATCCATCTTCTCATTAAACCAACTTGAGGAGAACTTTCCCACTCACTTCGTGACCAGCCGTAAGGCTGAGAAGATGAGCACTTCCCTACTTGACCTCTTCTAGAAGGATGAGGAGTCCCTTTGGGACGACGTACAGAGATTCATGGTCGATGCCCAATCTATCTCCTCCCTCGACGCTGGGGTTGCTGCCGCTGCTTTTTGCCACAATGTCTGACACGATCTGTTGAAGACCTCATTGGCTAAAAAGCTGCCCACCAATTTTCCCGACCTCCTTCTCCGGAGTGAGAAGTATATTCAGGTTGAAGAGGCCTTACACCCAGGAGGCCGAAAGGAATCCCTATCCAAGGGGAAGAGGAATATGGATAGTTCTGAGGCCCCGAAGAAAGCCCAGAAGGATGCCTCCAGGCAAAGGCATTCCCCTCCTGTCCCTCGCATTAAGAAGTTCACTTCGCTTAACGCGAGCGTCTCCATCATCCTCATGGAGGTGGATGAAGAGAGGTTGATCTGATACCCCCCTCGGTCCAATAATAATAAAAAGAAAAGGGCCAGGAGGTGCTACTACTGGTTCCATCAAGATCATGGTCACGAGACCGATAAATATCATCAGGCATCCGGAGCCCGAGCCCAAAGAAGTCGGGGGGCCGGCCATCCTTCACTGCGTCCACGGAAGACCCATGGGGGGAGAGTCGAACACCAACCGTAAGGCCTCTGTACGAGAGGTTAACTTGATCCGCAACTCTCCAACCCCTGGGGAGCAAAAACTGGTGATCTCGTTCTCCGCAGAAGATCTAGAAGGTGTCTGACTGCCTCATTGCGATGCCTTAGTAGTCAGTCTTGGAATGGTCAATCACGAGGTCCGCTGCATCCTCATTGATAATGGATGCTCAGTCAATATCATGTTCTTGGACGCATTCAAAAAGCTCAAGCTCTCCCGTTAGAGGCTGAAACCGACCTGGGTACATGCTCCACGGGTTCTTCTGCATTCCAATTCAAATTGAAGGAGTCGCCACACTTGATATAACAGCCGGTAAGACCCTAATCATTTAGACGGAAGAAATGGACTTCGTGGTGGTTGACATCAAGGCAACGTATAATGCCATCTTCGGTAGACCCAGCCTCTGCTCCCTCCAGGTGGTGCCCTGCGCCTATCACCTGAAGATGAAATTTTTTACCGACCCCAGGGTCGGCATTGTCCAGGGAAACCAGGAGTCTACATGTTCATGTTACATGACCGTGGTGGAGGGCGGAGTTTTTTCCCTCGACACAGTAGAGCTCCCATTTGATAGGAGTCAGTTCGGCCCGAACCTCATTGAAAAGTTGGAGGAGGTCCGTTTCTTTGGGGAAGAAAAATCTAAATGGTTTTGAGTGAGCTAGTCTCTCACTCCAGATCTAAAGCTGTCCATCATTCACTGTATCTGCTAGAACTCTGACCTCTTTGCATGGACGCCCTCAGATATGCTGGGGATTTCAGAGGACATCATTATGCACAAACTAAGTGTCCACCGGGTACGAGACCAGTCTAACAGAAGAGCCGTAAGTTTGCTCCCCAACACCAACATACGATAAGGAAGAAAGTGGACAAACTCCTCTCATCTCGGTTCATATAGGAGGTTAACTACCCAGAATAGTTGGCAAATGTTATGATGGTGAAGAAACCGAACAGGAACTGGAGGATCTGCATAGACTTCACAAATCTCAATAAGGACCATCCTAAAGACTCGTTCTCCCTCCTGAGCATTGACGCATTGATTGATGCGACCTCGGGCCACGAGCTATTGAGCTCCATGGATGCCTTTTTAGGCTACAACTAGATCAGAATGTTCCCTCCGGATATCGCTAAGATAGCTTTCGTTACCGACTAAGGCCTCTACTATTACCGGGTCATGCCATTCGGACTGATGAATGCCAGGGCCACATACCAAAGGCTCATCAATTAGGTATTCAAAGAGCAGATCGGCCAGAACATAGAGGTATACGTGGAGGATATGCTCGTCAAAAGTCGCAGAGGATAGGATCATGTCAGTGATCTCGAGGAAGCCTTCGAGGTTCTATAGTCCCACAATATGAGACTCAACCCCTCCAAATACGTATTCGGTGTCTCCTCGGGGAAGATTCTCAGATTCATGGTCAACCATCGGGATATTGAGGCGAACCCCGAAAAGATTCAAGCCATACTTGAAATTTCCCCTCTAAGAAATGTCAAGGAAGTCCAACGCCTCACGAGTCCACTGCCGGCCATCGGCTGCTTCCTCTCCAAGTCCGGAGAGAAGTCACCCTGTTCTTCAAAGCTCTTCTGAAGGTGAAAAACTTAAAGTGGAGAGACGCTCAACAACAAGTTTTTGACTAGTTGAAGTCCTACCTAGCTAACCCCCCACTCCTTAGCAAAGTGTAGCTGGGCGAGTCCCTTTTTGTTTATCTGGCTGCATTCGAACATGCGCTCAGTGCTGTATTGGTTAGGGAGGAGGACGGGGTCCAGAAGCTCCTCTATTATGTCAGCAAAATCCTGCATGATGTTGAACTCGATACATTAGGATGGAAAATATCGTCTATGCACTGGTGATGGCCGCTTGAAAACTCTGACCATACTTTCAAGCCTACTCCATCAAATTCCTTACAGACCAGCCCCTAAAGACAGTCCTCAACAAACTAGAGAATTCCAGCTGCTTGGTCAAGTGGTCAATAGAGCTGAGCCAGCATGACATTAGCAACCAACCTCGGACAGCCATCAATGGGCAAGCCCTCATAGAATTCATCACAGAATGTACCATTCTGGAAGCATCTGAAGTCGAGAGGATGAACCGATGTGGGAGATCTATGTCGATGATCCCGATGGTGGAAGCTGAGCTGGCATCATGTTGTGCAATCTAGTTATCTAAATATACAGATCAACCAGACACAAATTAAAAACCTCGCAAGTGTACGAATCGTTTATAGAAGCGTAGTGACGAGCAAGGGTCGATCCCACAGAGATTGTAGTACTTAACTCACTAATCAATAAAATAGAAAATAGAATCTTAAAGTGTTGATCTAAAAGTCTAAGGAAATGAAAGGATAAAAATCTAAATTAAATAGCATCACAATTTGAGTCACGAATGTCTATTAAAGTAGTTGGGCGTTGATTTCCACCTATAGTCAATAATGCTAAGTTGTATACTACTCCAATTGCTCATGTTTGTTCCTTTAAGGGCATGATATCTACTCCTTAAAGTAATGTTTCCCTAAGTCAAGAATCAGGCATGGTATCTACTCTAATTCGTTTCTTTCCTTAAGTATTTAGCATGGTATCTACTAAGTTGCACTTGAAGAAAGCATATGAACAATGGAAATGAACAAACACTTGAAGTTCTAGAAATTGGTATCAGATCTAGATCCTTCAAGTTGATTAAACCAAGAACCCCGAAAGATTCCCTTGTTACAAGATATGAACACGAGATACAGGTCGTCTCAATATGCTCATATAACAGATTCAGATCTATACTACACAAACTTAATAATCTCAGATTCAGACCAGTCGACTTGCTGTCACCTCAGTCGACTGCCCTTAGGACTCTGAACAAGTTTGATTATTATAAATCTATTCCAATTCACTCAGGTTTAATCAATAAGTAATAGAGTAGTATTCAGAAGAAAATAAGCATTACATAACTACGGTTTCAATCTACCCAACTATGGAAGTTAGTTCCACATAATACAACTTTTATTGATTTATAAAATAGAGTTCATGACTACAATAAAAATAAGACTCAAAGGAAGAACAGAAGAACACTGATTTGTATGATGTTGAAATTGAGCCCAATCAGCAGTCGACTTGTTCTCATTCTTGATGCTTGCTGTAGATGGCTTTTCTTTTGTTGATGGATCCGGCCTCCTTTCTTTCTTGCCTCTTGGTTGCTATTTATAGAACACGGCTAGAGAATTAGGGTTTGCACTTTTCTTTTATAGAAAGGTCCTCTTCTTTTTTATTTAATTCCTCCTTTTGATCTACATTTTATTTCTTTCTCTTTTCTTCGTTTCTTCCTTATCTGCTTTGATTTGGATTTGGATGAGGAAGGATCTTTAAATATCTTATCTTCTGACTCCGCCGAAGACCAGTCGACTGGCTTGGGAAGCAGTTGACTGTATCGAGACATCTGTAGATTCACAATTAATCTGTCCGGTCGACTGGTGTTGGATGTAAGTCGACTGTGCCGAGCCCCTTCAATCTCTCTGTCCAGTCGCCTGTTTGAAGAACCAGTCGACTGATGCTCTGCAAATTCTGTGTAATCATCTTTCAGTCTGTATTAGTCTTGAATCTGCTTCGTTTGCTGCTTTTAGGCTGTTTCCTATGGAAAAGATAAAGGAAGAGTAAATCATCACATACAGAGCATTTAAATGTCTAATTTCACTAAGATTATTGCTCCTAAAAGTGAATATTATTGAGTTCATCACATCATACTTAGGGGCCCCGAGGACTTCGTCCTCCAGTACTCTCTGCTTTCCAACTTTTAGGTATCCAATAACGAGGCGGAATACGAAGCCATGATCTCCGGACTCATGTTGGCCCACAAGACAGGGGCAAGATGAGTGAAGGCCTTCATCGACTTTCAGCTCGTGGTCAATCAAATTACTGGGGATTACGAAGCCCAAAAGTCCGGATGATCCAATACTTGGCCCACGTAAGGCAACTCTTAACCGTTGAGGGCGCCGCTGTTGAGCGCATCCCGATGGAGCAAAATTTCTAGGTCGATGCCTTGTCCAAGCTCGGCTCATTGTCCTTCGAGGGCCTAGATGTAACATTCCAAAAAAAAAAAATTGCACTTGCATTGCACGTAAAATTTTATGCATTTTAGTCCTTAAAAATTTTCTAGAGTTATGCACATTTTTCTTCTCATTTTTTTTTATCACACTTATATGATTTATTTTATTTTAATCCAATAGGCCTAAAATCTATTTTGAAGCCCACAAAAAATTTAATTACCAATTTGTGGCCCATGATTAATTCTATATTTTAAATACACATTGAAAAATCTAGTACACTTGTCATGTAACACACACATACATTTAATTAAATAACAATTAATAATAGAATGAGAAAGAGTGCACAAAGGGTGCACGAGCACGTGTTGTGCACAATAGGGGTTGGCCGGCCAATGAGATGGAGTGGAGAGAGTGGGATGGAGTTGTGAGAAGGTGGGTAGTTATTTGAGTAGTGGGAGTCATCTCAACCACACAATAATCCTATAAATACCCCCATCCTTTAACAAGAACACACACAAAAGATCAAAACTTAATTAAAAGAGAAGAGTGAAAGAGAGAGTTCGGTTTTTCTAGAGAGAGGGAGCTTCGGTTGCTTTGCTTAAGGAGGAGAAGGTTTTGTGTTAAAGGTTCGAGTAATTTTCTAGGAGTTCTATTTGTAATTTGCATCAAAGAAGAGGTGGGTGTCCCTTTTACTTTCTAAATTATTGTAGAATGTGTGTGTAGGTAGATTATGCTTGGAATGGTCATATGGTATGAGTTCTTTAGTTACTTTTGTGATGCATGTTGTGTCCTAGAATTTTAGTAGTAATGAAAGAATTGTTATGATGTCAGTAGTAATGAAATTTGGTAAATTAATGCATGCTAGGTGAAAGAATTGTTATGATAGCATGTTGTAGTGTTGTTAGGCAAATAATAGTATGCCATGATTAGATTATATGAATTATGTATATATATACGTAAAGTTGTTAAATTAGGCATAAGGAATTGCGTAAATATTGGGGATGATTATGATTAAATAGGGAGATGAGAATTCTCCATATAATGGTTAAAAGAAATTATATTCGTGTAGTCTTGAGGATAAATATAAGTATATGTTTATGAAGGTTCTCAAAAATTACTATTTACAATATTTGTGTAGAATTTCACTTTAATATAGACAAAATCAGTGAAAATGCATTTCTGGAAATTTAGAAAGATAATTTAGTAGTATTAATTATGATGGAAAATAATAGAAATTAAAATAGATGAACAAATTGAATTGAGATGAAATCAGAGACTGAGTTGTAAGGTTTCAAACCCCTATACTATCAGTTGTGATGCTTGGGCATATTGGTTAGTGCGTGAGCGTAAGGGGCTTGGGCGCTCTGGTTGCACGCGTGGGTTCGAGCCAAAGGAGGCTCTGCCTCTTTTGTGTTTATTTGAAAAATAAATGAATTAGCGTTCCTGGGTTATAAAAATAACTCATAGAGCTTTTATCGCAATGTGAAGATTGGCTCATTAATATGGGCGACTCTTGGGGTCTCTGTTGGCTCGAGGTTCGAATCTGGGGGTTTACTCTTTGGGTTTTTATTTTATTTTATGAGATTTTTCAAGTTTTAAAAATTGGGAGACTTCATAGAAATATTATAAAATATTAATATTATTATAACACTTGGAAATTATTTCACATTATTCTAAGAGATATTTTGATAATTTAAAAGTAATATTCATGTATTAGATGAATTTTGAATCCAAGTTTTGAAAGAAGATGTACATGATTAAAGATTTTAAGAGTTGGTTAATAATAAAATCAAACACATGATTAAGAGATTAGAATCGGAAATTTCTAGTGATAAATCTTAAAGAGATTGTGTATTAAGAAATGGTGTTTTTATCTTAAAGACCTTTTGTATTGAGAATAAACTTGAAGTATAGATCAACATGAAAAAGGTTATACTAATCAAAAGAACATTGTGAATTATTAAAGTGAGATTAACCAAGAAGTTGCTTATTTCATGATTGATAAATAAGAAATTGGATAAAAGAAGTTAAAAGATGTGAATGAATGAAATTTGAAAATGTGAATAAAGAGGGTATGAATAACCCATGATGTTGAACATGAAAGATGGTGATTCTAGAGGCTAAGAGAGACCCAGGTACCGGCAAAGTGATGAAAGTGATTAATTGAATTTGAGAAGTGGCCAATATAGGCTATCGTTCTCGGTATATTATTTAAGACCGGTAGGAGGTTAAGCTAGCTCTAGGTGGAATTATTATTCATGTTTCAAATTTATGGATAGGCACTAAGAGAAAATTTAATAAAAGTTGGGCAAACGTAAGTGGAGCGCCTCTATATTATATGACGGTGGACTCCAGGACTATGGACTCAGTTTGATGGTGGACTCCAGGACTGTGGTTGCTTGCGATGTGAGACGTGCCTTAATTAAATCTAGGGACTATGATTGATTTGATGGTAGACTCCAGGATCATGAATAGTCAGGCGGATGGGAGGTTGATCTCCAGTGTATATGCGTATACCGGGGCTAGAGGGGCACTTGGAGGATGTTCGCATGATGAAGATTCTGTAAGGTTTGACAGTGGACTCTGGGACTATAATTCGTACTCGTGGAATGTTTGCACCTTGCTTTTATTACCGTAGTAGGTTTTGCATGGCGAGAGATTAAACCCTAGAATGAGGAGTACGTAAGGGCTTACCCTCGGACCTATGTAGTATGGGATGTATAGAATCCGAACAAGTATGGATTAGTGTCATCGTAGTGTAAACATCTGCATTAGGCATTAAGTTATATCATACACTAACATGTTTAGCATAGTCACTTTTTACACTTTATTGTGCATTTCAAGTTTGTTTTTGCTAAAGTAAGAGAATCATTGTATTATAGTATTGCGTCAGTTGTATGCAACTGACGTGCCCACAGATTTCAAGTGCAGGACTTGGATTGGAAAAAGGCGTAGAGATGAATTGATGCTGATGATTATTTTCAGATTAAAGTTGTTGAATGTTAAAGTTGTATATATTTTGTTGTAACTTCCGCTGTGTGTTTTTGCAAGAGAACAATGTTGTGTAAGGAAAAGTATTAAATTCCTTGTAAATTTGTACAAATTAAAATAGAAGATCATGTTGTGCTACGAATTACATGTAAATGGAATTCGGGGCGTTACAGAGTGGTATCAGAGCTTGGTTAGACTAGAAGGCAAAAAAATCATGATCAGGGGTTCTCATAGTGTGATTGATGGCGAAGCATTAGCTCTTACCTTGACATTCCCATTCGGCTAGCCACTGATGCTGTTGCAACAATCGAGAGGCAGTTTGTAATACCCTAAACTTTCATTTTAATAGAAGTGTTGATTTTCACGTGTTGTGCACGTGCAAATTTCGTATGTATATTTATTTATTTTTTTATATATATATAATTTCTTTTTGGCAGTAGGAACAATTATTTTCTTCCTTTCCTTTATTTTTCTAAAAGCCTATTTTGTAAAGCCTAAAACATTGCTTTCTTATTTTGAGCCCACTTTAATAAATTATTATTTTATTATTTTGGCCCACAAGTCTAAGCCCATTACTTGTGAAGCCTACAAATTTAATTAATCATTTAAATTTTCACACTTGTCATGTAGACACAATTTGTGAACAATTGATTAATTAAAATTGTACAAACTTCAAATAGGGGGGGTACTAGAGGGCACGTGCATGCACGTAGTGTGCAATGCACACCTTAGAGGTCGGGTGTATGCTTGTGGTGATGGGAGAGTGGGTGTGTGTGTGCATGGGTGGTTATGTGATTATGGGTGGTTGCTACAACTTTCCCTCTTATCCTAGCCATCCATCTCTAACCATCTAGTGAAATCCTAGCCCTCCAATCAATCCTAGAACTAGTATAAATACCCCCTACCTTCATGTATTCTACACTAAGAAATTATTGAAAGAAAGAATTTACATAGGAGAAATACATAAGAGAGTATATAGTTTGAGTGTCCATTGGTGTGTCCCAACATTGGAGGCCGGCCCCATTCCCCACACAAGGAGAGCTCTCGGTTTTGGCACAAGGAGCAAGAAGGAGGGATTTTGCAACACAATTTAAGAGGAGAAGGATACTCTCTCGCATTCTAGGAGACTCTAGGAGCTTTCATTTGATTTTTCTCCAAAGAGGTGGGTGTTTCTCATTGCTTCTAAAGTAGAAATCATGCTAGAAATGAATTGAATAATTATTAAAAAGCAACTAGTTGGAATTAAATTCATGCTCGCCTAATTAGAGAATAATTGATAATCTAGTAGATGTGTGTTAATTTGTTTGCTAGACTAATTAATTATGAATGAAAGTGGATGTTTTCGTACTCCTAGAATTAGATATCATGTTTGATATATTTAATGAAATTATGTGAATTAACTAGTAAGAGATTGGAACCATGCTTGTTTAATTAAAGTATTAAAGTAGAGTGGTAATATTAGAGATAAGTTGATGGAATGATTACTAAGAGATAATTGTTAGTTTTTGTATTAGAATTCTCCATTTTGTAGGTGCCATATGAATGTTAGAATAAATGAAAGAGATTGTATTTGCAAATAAATGATTGAATGCATCATGTGTAAATTAGTTGATAAAAATAGAATTTTATTCTTTAGAAAAGATGATTTTTGTGTTCTAAAAATATAGTAGTTTGTCAATAAGAAAGAGAACAATAACTTAGTGATTTTTGTGGAAACCTAACTTTAATTATGAAGAGTTGTGCTATGGTTTTCAAATGTCGAAATTATGGACATGGAGTACAAATTAGGGCTAAAATACATGTTTCAAAGAGCTAAAAATACTTATAAAAATACTGGTTGCTGTGGATTTATGTGTATTTTAATTCTGAAAAATTTTGTTTTCAAAAGAGGAGAAAAAGAAACAATTTTGTTTTGAGAATTCTTGAATTATAGATATGAACAGAGAGCAAGATCAAAACCCAATTAAATTTCTTTAAAATCGATATGTCCACTTAGACCATTTGGTGACTTTGGTCGGTAGAGTTTTCTTTCGCTACAGTAAAAAGAAGGGCTAGTCAAGGGTCTCGGGTTCGATACTGAGGCTTCTTCGTTTATTTTTTTGTTAAAAATCCGATTGCCGAGAGTCGATACTTAGGGATAATAACCCCTAGTTATATCGCCTTGGGGCTTTGGCGCATTGGTCTTGTGCGCTGTCTATTGGGCCGCTGGTTGTGGGTTCGAATCCGGTTGGGGGCTTGGATTTAAAAAATTATTTTTTGTGGGATTTTAATTAATCTGAGTTTTAAAAAAATAGATTAAAAATTGGGAAAATGTGGAATTAATTACTGAAAATTATTTGGACTTTATGAGAAAAATTTATTTAACTTTTGATAAAGTGTAATTAAGAAATTGGGGTTTTTTGCAAGAAAGGACTTCTTTTTAAAATTAAATTGTTTTTTTAACTAAAGGAAAAATAAATGAGAAATTTTTTGAGTTATAAAGATGAAAATTAGTAATGAGAAAATTTTGAAAGAGTGATTTGTGTAATTAATTGGACTTATGAAATTTGCTTATAGTAAGAATTGAAATGAGAATAATAGATTTGTGGAATAAATGAATTATTGATGGCTACTAGTTGAAACTTATTCTTACACATAAATTGTACATGAAATTGAATTATTGATTGTGATGAGTTATGAAAGATGTGAATACATGAATACCATGCTTATGAAACATGAATTGTGATTAATCATGAAAAGACCATATGAGTATGAAAAGCTCGATATTGTAATTATGAGTTGAAATTGAGAACTAGGGTATAGCCAAGCTTTATACCGGCAATAAAAGAGATGTGGAAATGATATTTGAGATGAAAAGACCAAGGTTTGGGTCATGTGAAATAAATGAATAAGACCGATATAGTGGGAGTGCTAAACTCTAAGGGTTTGATTTTATTCATGATTCAATTAAACTAAGGATTAGATACATAGTGAAGATGTGATGAAAGTAAGAGAAAAATATTGAGTATGAGGGCCATTGGATTGGGGCGTGAGAGTATTCACAAGATGTCCCATGATGCGTCATGATAGGGCGTGGATACTGCTCCAGAGTACCGTCCCGGTGGCGACGCTCGTAGGGGTGTTTGACGACTGTGAGTGGTGTCATGTCTATGGTAGGAGCTGAATTATCATAGGATGCCTGCATGACGAGTCATGTGATAGTGCGTTGGGATTCCCTCCAGGGCGCCTAGACATGAGTTCGTAGGTCAGAAAAACATCTAGGATACTTACCGTAGTTACAATAGTAGATTAAGTCATGGCGAGGGATTGAACCCTACAAGATGAAGAACGGTTAAGGGCTTGCCCTCGGACCTATGTAGTATGGGATGCATAGACTCTGAACAAGTGCGCATTAGTGTCATATAATACAATTAATTTCATTAAGGACTAAGTGCACATTCATAAACACGACATCAATAGGATAGTCCCTTTAGCTTTGTTTGTGACAAGTTTGTGGTTTGCTAAGTATTGAGAATCGTTATACTGTTTCCGGCATAGAGAGGAGGACCGTATATAATATGTCGTCAGTTGAATGAACTGACGCGTCCATAGTTTTACATACAAGGTAAAGATGCTTGACATATTGAAGTATACATACTGCTCAAGATTGATTTAAATGTTGTTTCATGTAATTTATTGTAAAATTGCTTCCGCTGTAATAATGTAAAGGTGTAATGTAACTCTGATGTAAGAAATATTTTTATTTCCTTGTAAAATTGTACAAAAGAAGTGTAAAGATCCTATGGAACTTCGAATTCAATTGAATTTTGGAATTCGAGGTGTTACACAGTTGGCATAAAACAAGCTCTGAGGTTACCTTTGTGGCCATTACCGTCCTGGGTGACAGGCGGCAGTCTACACAGAGTGGTATTAGAGTAAACTTCAATAAGTAGTAGAAAATTATAAGGACGATACATTAGGGTGGACATTAGAAGTGTGAGTTCAGTTTATAGAGATTTAAATGTAAGTTGATTTACATTTGTGTTGCTCTATACACTGATGTATTCTCCTCTCTTTCCCTATAAGATGGCTGATAACCAAGACCCGAGTGGATGAAGTAGAATGTTTCTTTGAAGACCCTAAAGAAAAGGAAGATCCCGAAGAAGAAGAAGAACCAGAAGAAGAGAAAGACCCAGAAGAAGAAGAAGTAGAACTGCCCGAATCTCGGGAGATCACTCCACCTCCACCTGATTCTCCAGATGAATCCTCGGATGAAGAGCCAGTTCGAGACAAGAAGGACCACATCATCGCTTTTCTTTGGAAGCAATTGATCATCCATAAGTGGAGAGTAAACCACTTGGAATCTCATCATACGGAGGACAAGCAGAACATTGTAGCTTTGAGTTAGCGAGTGTGGGAACTAGAAAAGATTCAACACAGGAATGCTCAGAATTTCACCCAGCTAGACAACAAAACTCATTGGAAAAGCAAGAATGCCGTTAAAGTTGCGAGGAGATGAAGAAGGAAATAGATGAACTACGGGGAGAGCTCAGAGAAGTCAAGAGGAACCGTAGGATCTAGACTGCTTTATGTTTGGAATTTCTGGTGTTTTATGTATGGATGTATGAACAAGTTTTATTTCTGAATGTATAAAGTTTATTTTTGGAAATAAATAAATTATTTTGGAAGAAAAGTCTATGTTGCTGCTGCTTTTGGTGATTAATGAAGTTTTATGACCTAGAAATGGTCAGATGAAGGAATCGAAATGGTGAGGAATCCAGCGGTAAAGGCAACAGGCTTGATCTGGAAACATAACTGGTTCGGGTGTACCAAACTCTCAACACCTTTGCCGCAAGTGTGAACCAGAACACCAGGGCGGGGCAGGAAGTACAAGTCCCGGAGGCAATTAAATTGGTGGAATCATTCAAGCAAATGAAGCCACCCGTGTTTGAGGGAAAGGCGGATCCTAACACAACAGATGATTGGATCAGGCATATAGAAATAGTGTTCGAGGTCTTGGAGACTCTAGATGCTAGTAAGGGGAAGCTGGCCACTATTCAGCTAGAGAAGGATGCCAGGGTATGGTGGCAGTCCATGAAACGAACCCTAGGAGATGAACCTATTACCTGGGAAGACTTTCTAGAAGAGTTTCGCAGCCACTATTTCCCGATGGATGTGCAGGAGAAAAAGGCAATAGAGTTCTTGAGCTTGCAACAGGGGAGCTTTTCAGTTCGGGAGTATGAGACGAAGTTCATTCAGCTCTCGAGGTAGGCACCAGAGTTAGTGATTGACGAGGCCAAGAAGGCAAGAAAGTTTGAACAGGGACTGAGGCCAAGTCTGAGGTCTCGGATGATACCCCTCGGTATCAAGAAGTTCGATAAACTGGTCAGGAGGGTTGCAGCCACAGAAGCTGACATGGAGCAGTATCAGTTGGCACTGAACAAGAAGAACAACTGAAGTACTGGTAAGAGGCCCGCAGCACCAAGCAACTTTTGGGGACAAATCCCAACACAGAGGTTCAAACATACCAGAGCGAATGTTGTTGGTGTAACTAGATGGTTAAGCACCTGCTAAAGGTATGGAGAGACGAGCCACATTGAAACTAGGTTCACTAAACTGCAGAGGGTCAGGACTTGTTACCACTATGGCAAGGAGGGTCATATCAAGCAAGACTGCCCTCAATTCCAGCGGGGAGGGCCTTATCAGAAGCAGGCCGACCCAAGGAAGAAACCATTCCGGTAGGGGTGAGTGTTCGCTCTGGCTGAAGAGGATGCAGAGGATGCCGACAATGTCATCATCTGTATGGGAGCATCTGAATAGAGTTTTTCTGCTGTTATTTCCTATTTTGTTTTAGAAGAGTGTTATGTACTGAGAGAATTCATTATGTAACAGGGGAACTTCTAATAAATGGAATAAAGGCTACTATTTTGTTTGATACTGGGTCATCCCACACTTTCGTGTCACCTAAATTTGCTAAACGGTTGGGAGTTGAACCGAAAATTTTCCCCGGCAAGGTTCTGGCAGTAGCTACTCCTTCGGAAGAAACATTGACTACTGATCGATACTATGATGGGTGTGACCGTGAGATGGGAGGAAGAGTCTTTGGAATCTATCTCATAAAGAAGGCAGTCTTGGGAGTCGATATAATCATTGGCATAGACTGGATGCCGATCTACAATTCTAGTATCGAATGCAAGAGCAAGGAAGTTATGGTGAAGGCACTAGGAGGACCAGCAATAACATTTTAGGGGAAGAGAAGGTGTAAGCAGTTGATGGAAGTTATGACTAAGAAGAAGATCTCTGAGGAAGTCAAGAAGATTCCTGTAGTCCGAAATTTTTCGACAGTATTCTTAGAAGATCTACCTAGACTACCACCTCATCGGGATGTGAAATTCAGCATTTCCATTCAAACAGGAAGTGCGCCGATATCTAAGGCACCTTACAGAATGGCGCCGGTGGAACAAGATGAGGTCAAAAAGCAGACTGGAGAGCTTTTGCACAAGGGTTTTATCAGATCGAGTGCGTCACCTTAGGGAGCGCCAATGTTATTGGTGAAGAAGGATGGATCGATGAGGATGTTCATCGATTACAGGGAATTGAACAAGGTGACCGTTCAGAATAAGTATCCGATTCCACGAATCAAAGATTTGTTTGACCGACTACAAGGAGCAACAAATTTTTCCAAGACAGATCTTCGGTCGGGATATCACCAAGTTCGTGTTAAGGAAGATGATGTGCATAAGACTGCGTTCCGAACTCGACATGGACATTATGAGTTCTTGGTTATGCCATTTGGAGTGACAAATGCACTGGCTATATTCATGGACATGATGAATATGGTCCTGCGACCATTAATCGAGTCTTTTGTTGTGGTGTTTATCGACGATATTCTGGCATACTCCAAGTTAGAAGAAGAGCATGTTAGGCATCTAGCGGAGGTATTGAAGAAGTTGCATGAATAGAAGTTGTATACCAAATTATCCAAGTGTGACTTCTGGAAGTCCGAAGTCGCGTTCCTGGGTAATATCATTTCTAAGGAGGGAGTGACCACTGATCAGCAGAAAATAGAGGTAGTGAAGGATTGGCCAAGACCCAGAACAGTGAAGGAGATCAGAAGTTTCTTGGGCTTGACTGTTTATTACCGGAGGTTTATTCAGGGCTATGCTCAGATAGCCGTACCACTTAAGGGGCTTACGAGGAAGAATGTAAGTTGTAAGTAGACGGAGCAGTGCGAATCGAGTTTCCAAGAGTTGAAGGAGAGGTTGACTACCGCTCCAATACTAGATTTGCCGAGAGCAAGAATTAATTATGATGTATACAGTTATGCTTCACATCGAGGTCTGGGCTATGTGCTGATGTAAGAGGGAAAGGTAATAACTTATGGGTATAGGCAATTGAGACCACATGAAAAAAATTACCCAACCCATGATTTGGAGTTGGTAGTGATTATATTTCCTTTAAAGGAGTGGAGGCACTATGTGTATGGAGAGAAGGTCAATATGTACACAGAATACAAGAGTCTGAAGTATATCTACCAGCAAACGGATCTGAACTTGAGGTAGAGGAGGTGGTTGGAAGTTCTAGAGGATATCCGTCCTGAAATAAAGTATCATCCGGGAAAAGCAAATGTAGTAGCAGATGCGCTCAGTCGGAAGAGCAGCTTGTCCTGTTTGATCACAACTCAGGAGAAATTAGCAGAGGAGCTCGATCGAGCTGCAATCGAAGTAATGTTGCATGGACTACGAGCGTCTTTAGCACAGTTGAGACTTTAGCCCACGCCGAGAGAGAAGATTATCGACTGTCAGAAGTCTGATACAGAGATCCAGAAGAAGAAAGAGAAGGTCGGCGCAGGAAAATTGTCATAATTCTAAGGGAATGGCGAAGTGCTGTGGTTTGGAGAAAGGTTGTGTGTACCTGATCAAGCAGAACTAAAGGAAAACATTCTACAGAAGGCACACACCACTCTTTTATCAGTGCATCCTGGGAGTACCAAGATGTACAAGGATATCAAACAACATTTCTGGTAGTCAGGGGTGAAGAGAGATGTAGCAGAGTTTATTGCAAGGTGTGCAACTTATAAGCAAATCAAGGTAGAGAGTCAGAGGCCCGGAGGATTTTTGCAGCCGTTACCCATTCCAGAGTGAAAATGGGAGAACATCAGCATGGATTTCATCACGGGGTTACCTAGAGGTCCCAAAGGGAATGATGAGATTTGGGTAATAGTGGACCGATTAACCAAGTCTGCTCATTTCTTGGAGATGATGATCACTTGGTCAATGGACAAGTTAGAGGAACTATACATCAGGGAGATTGTAAGGCTACATGGAATTCTCGGATCGATTGTGTCAGATCGAGATGCGCGGTTCACATCGCACATTGGAGGAGTCTTCAGGAAGCTTTGGGGACTAGGACTGACTTCAGTACTGCCTTTCATCCTCAAACTGATGGGAAGACTGAGAGAGTCAATCAGGTGTGTGAGGACATGTTGAGGTGTTATGTGATGGATTTCGGTGGTAGCTGGGAGAGGCACTTACCTCTCGTGGAATTTGCCTACAACAATAGCTTTCAGATAGCATTGATATGGCTCCATATGAGGCCTTGTATGGGAGGAAGTGTAGAACACCAGTGTGCTAGTATGAAGAGGGGAAAGGCAGATGTATGGGACAGAAATAGTACAACAGACCTCGGAGAAGATATAGTTGATCAGAAAGAGACTGGTTGACGCACAGAGCAGACAGAAGAGTTTTGCTGACAATTGGAGAAGGGATCTGGAGTTCGAACAGGGTGACTATGTTTTCCTGAATGTATCTCTAACTAAGGGTGTGATCCGATTTGGGAAAGGAGGAAAGTTAGCCATGAGGTACTTAGGACCCTACAAGATATTGAAGAGAATCGGGAAGACAGCTTATCGGTTGGAATTGCCGGAAGAGCTAGCCCAAGTACAAAATGTCTTTCATGTGTCTATGCTTCGAGGCTACATTCCTGATCCGAGTCATCATGTATCAGAAGTGCCAGTGGGTTTGCAGTTAGATCTGAGATACAAGGAATGTTCGATAGAGATTATGGACTGACGAGAGAAAGTTTTGAGAAACAAAGCTATACATATGGTCAAGGTTGTGTGGAGGAATCAACTGGTTGAGAAAGCCACCTGGAAATCAGAGGAGGGGATGTTGAGGGACCATCCCGAACTTTTTTCCTAAACACTTTAATTTTATTTCTTTGTTTTTCTGACTCTTTAAGCATAGTTCCGAGGACGAAACTATTATAAGGAGGGAGTGCTGTAACATTCCAGAAAAAATAAATTTTGCACTTGCATTGCACGTAAAATTTTATACATTTTAGTCCCTAAAAATTTTCTAGAGTTATGCACAATTTTCTTCTCATTTTTTATCACACTCGTATGATTTATTTTATTTTAATTCAATAGGCCTAAAATCTATTTTGAAGCCCACTAAAAAATTAATTACCAATTTGTGGCCCAAGATTAATTCTACATTTGAAATACACATTTAAAAAGCTAGTACACTTGTCATGTAATACACACACATACATTTAATTAAATAAAAATTAATAATAGAATGAGAAAGAGTGTGCACATAGGGTGCACGTGCATGTGTTGTGCCCAATAGGGGTTGGCCGACCAATGAGATGGAGTGGAGAGAGTGGGAGGGAGTTGTGAGAAGGTGGGTACTTATTTGAGTAGTGGGATTCATCTCAACCACACAATAATCCTATAAATACCCCATCTCCTTTAACATGAACACACACAAAAGATCAAAACTTAATTAAAAGAGAAGAGAGAAAGAGAGTTCGGTTTTTCTAGAGAGAGGGAGCTTCGGTTGTTTTGCTTAAGGAGGAGAAGGTTTCGTGTTGAAGCTTGGAGCAATTTTCTAGGAGTTCTATTTGCAATTTGCATCAAGGAATAGGTGGATGTCTCTTTTTCTTTCTAAATTATTGTGGAGTGCATGTGTAGGTAGATTATGCTGGAAATGGACATATGGCATGAGTTCTTTAGTAGCTTTTGTGATGCATGTTGTGTCCTAGAATTTTTAGTACTAATAAAATTTAGGAAATTAATGCATGCTAGGTGAAAGAATTGTTATGATGTCAAATTGAATCTCTATTTGAAGTATGTTGTAGTGTTATTAGGCACATAATAGTATGCCATGATTAGGTTATATGAATTGTGTATATATATACATAAAGTTGTTAAATTAGGCATAAGAAATTGTGCAAATATTGGGGAGGATTATGATTAAATAGGGAGATGAGAATTCTCCATACAATGTTTAAAAGAAATTATATTCATGTAGTCTTGATGATAAATATAAGTATATGCTTATGAAGGTTCTAAAAAATCACTATTTACAATATTTGTGTAGAATTTACTTTAATATAGATAAAATCAGTGAAAAAATATTTCTGGAAATTTAGAAAGATAATTTAGTAGTATTAATTATGATGAAAAATAATAGAAATCAAAATAGATGAACAAATTGAATTGAGATGAAATCAGAGATTGAGTTGTAAGGTTTCAAACCCATATACTATCAGTTGTGATGCTTGGGCATATTGGTTAGTGCGTGAGCGTAAGGGGCTTGGGTGCTCTGGTTGCACGCACGGGTTCGAGCCAGGGGAGACTTTGCCTCTTTTGTGTTTATTTGAAAAATAAATGAATTAGCGTTCCTGAGTTATAAAAATAACTCAGAGAGCTTTATATCACAATGTGAATATTGGCTTATTAGTCTGGGCGACTCTTGGGGTGTCTGTTGGCTCGGGGTTCGAATCCGGGGGTCTACTCTTGGAGGGGTTTTTTTTTTGTGAGTTTTCAAGTTTTAAAAATTGGGAGACTTCATCGAAATTATAGAATATTTTTAGAACACTTGGGAATTATTTCACATTATTCCAAGAGATATTTTGAGAATTTACAAGTCATATTCATGTACTAGATGAGTTTTGAATCCAAGTTTTGAAAGAAGATGTGCATGATTAAAGATTTTAAGATTTGGTTAACAATAAAATCAAACACGTGATTAAGAGATTAAAATCTGAAATTTCTAGTGATAAATCTTAGAGAGATTGTGTATTAAGAAATGGTGTTTTAATCTTAGAGAACTTTTATATTGAGAAATAAACTTGAAGTATAGATGAACAAGAAAAAGGTTATACTAATCAAAGAACATTGTGAATTATTAAAGTGAATAGTTTGGTTGATTAATCAAGAAGTTGCTTATTTCATGATTGATAAATAAGAGAATGGATAAAAGAAGTTAAAAGATGTGAATGAATGAAATTTGAAAATGTGAATAAAGAGTGTATGAATAACCCATGATGTTGAACATGAAAGATATTGATTCTAGAGGCTAAGTGAGACCCAGGTACCGGCAAAGTGATGAAAGTGATTAATTGAATTAGAGAAGTGGCCAATATGGGCTATCGTTCTCGGTATACTGTTTAAGACCGGTAGGAGGTTAAGCTAGCTCTAGGTGTAATTATTATTAATGTTTCGAATTTAAGGATAGGCACAAAAAGAAGATTTAATAAAACTTGTGCAAACGTAAGAGTAGCGCCTCTATATAGTATGATGGTGGACTCCAGGACTATAGACTCAGTTTGACGGTGGACTCCGGGACTGTGGTTGCTTACGATGTGAGACGTGCCTTAATTAAATCCGGGACTATGATTGATTTGACGGTGGACCCACGATCATGCATATTCGGGAGGATAAGAGGTCATTCTCCAGTGTATATGTGTATACCGAGGCTAGAGCGGCACTTGTGGGATGTTCGCACGACGAGAATTCTGTAAGGTTTGATGGTGGACTCTGCGACTGGAATTCATACTGATGGAATGTATGAACCTTGCTTTTGTTACCATAGTAGGTTTTGCATGGCGAGGGATTAAACCCTATAATAAGGAGTATGTAAGGGCTTGCCCTCAGACCTATGTAGTATGGTATGCATAGAATTCGAACAAGTATGCATTAGTGTCATCGTAGTGTAAATATATGCATTAGGCATTAATTTATATTATACACTGACATGTTTAGGATAGTCACTTTTTATACTTTAGTGTGCATTCATGTTTGTGTTTGCTAAAGTAAGAGAATCGCTATATTATAGAATTGTGTCAGTTGCGTGCCCACAGTTTTCAAGTGCAGTACTTGGATTGGAAAAAGACATAGAGATGAATTGATGCTGATGATTATTTTCAGATTGAAGTTGTTGAAAGTTAAAGTTGTGTATATTTTGTTGTAACTTCCGCTGTATATTTTTGTAACCGAACAATGTTGTATAATGAAAAGTTTTAAATGCCTTGTAAATTTGTACGAATTGAAGTAAAAAATCCTATTGTGCTACGAATTACATGTGAATGGAATTCAGGGCATTACACTATATCACACTGTCCTCATTGAATAACTCCCCAAGCCTAACACAGAGAACCCTGAGGTCCTTTGCATCAACCCGGGCATCCAAGCAGGCACTTGGATGGATCCCGTCTGAAAGCTTTTGAAAGATGGAGAAATCCCACTATACTCAACCGAAGCCGGGAAGACAAGAATTTGATTAGAAAGATTCACCCTGATTGATAATATACTCTTCAAGTGCTCATATACTAAGGTGGACGGAAGACCATATCTTCGATGTCTGAGTCTCAATGAAGCCAGGTACGTGCTAGAGGAGCTGCATGAAGGAATTGGTGGATGTCATATGGGTAGCAGGTCGCTCGCGAGGAAAGTACACAACCACGACTTCTATTGGCCGACCATATTGCAAGACGCCCATGATCTTGTGAAAGGTGCGGCCGCTTCCAGAGATTATCTTAGATCAGACACTTGCCCAAGCCGAACTCAAGTCACTTGCCAGTCCAACCCCATTTTGCCTATGGGGTATGGACATGGTCAGCCCATTCCCGAAGGCCACAGGACAAAGACGTTTTCTCATCGTGGCCATCAAAAACTTCATTAAGTGGGTCGAGGCAGAACCCTTGGTCACCTTCACTGAACATCAAGCCCAACAATTCTTCTGGAAACACATCATCTGTCGGTTCGGGATCCAGTGCATGCTCATCACCGATAACGGGACTCAATTTGCAGGCAATTTTTTTTGAAAGTTCTGCGAAGACCTCGGGATCCAGCAGCGGTTCTCATCAATATCCCATTCCCATTGGAACGGCCAAGCTGAAAACGCCAATCGCCAAATTCTTGAAGGCCTCAAAAAATGGTTGGACAAATCTCCCAATGGATTTGGGTCGATGAATTGCCGAGTGTCCTATGGTCATATCAAATAAATAAAAGGATCCCTACGGGCGAGTCCTCATTCAACCTGACATACGGAACAGAGGTTGTCATCCCACTGAAAATCAGGCTCCCCTCGCCTAGGATCATGGGCTTCAATGAGGAATCCAATTCGAGCGGCCTCAGGGCCAACTTGAACATATTCGACGAAATCTGTGAAAAATCCACCATCAGAAGAAATATCTACCAGTTACAAAAAGAAGGTCCGTTCGAAAAACATCAAGGGAGGGTAACCTTATACTCAGGAAGCTCGCTATTTTCAACCCAACCAAGACAGGAAAACTGACCTCGAACTGGGAGGGCCCGTACAAGGTCTCCCAAGTGGTATGTCTGGGCACGTACCGACGTGGAGACCTGGGGGGCAGTGCAGTCAAGAAAACCTGGAATGCAGAGCATCTCATTAAGTTCCATGAGGGACCATAAGGACGTTCGTGTTTGTAAATGGCGTTACACGCTATTCCTGTAGTGTAAATAAGCAAGGAAAAGAAATGAAGTTTTGTTTGTCTGTCAGAATGTCTCATGTTCATCTCTTCGAGGAAAAATCGCTCACATCCCCGCTGCTCGGCTTAAAATTCAAGCCATAACGAAAAATTTCTCAATCTTTCACGTCCTCGCCACTCGACATGAATTTCGAGCTAGCTACTGGCTCTTTCGCACGTCGATCAGGCTCGATGCTTGGCATGAACTTCGAGCTAGCTACAGACATTCTCACAAGCCTATCACGCTCAACGCTCTGCATGGACCTCGAGCTAGCTAATGGATTTCTCACAAAGCCTATCACGCTCGATGCTCGACATGAACTTCGAGCTGGCTACTGGCTTTTTCACAAAGCCTATCACGTCCTCGCCACTCGGCTTGGACTTCGAGCCATAACGAGAGATTTATAAATCTCTCACTTGGACTTCCACCCTAAATAAGAAATGTCTCAATCTCTCACGTCCTCGCCACTCGGCTTGAACTTCAAGCCATAACGAGAGATTTCTCAATCTCTTAGATGGACTTCCTCCACAAATGAGAGATTTCTCAATCTTTCACATCCTCGCCACTCAGCTTAGACTTTGATCCATAATGAGAGATTTCTCAATCTCTCATATGGACTTCGACCCCAACCAAGAGATTTCTCAATCTCTCACGTCCTCGCCACACGGCATGAATTTCGAGCTAACTACTGGTTTTCTCACAAGCCTATCATGCTTGATGCTCGGCATGAACTTCGAGCTAGCTAATGGCTTTTTCACAAAGTCTATCACGCTCGACTCTCAGCATGAACTGCGAGCTAGCTGCTGGCTTTCTCACAAGCCTATCACGCTTGATGCTCGGCATGAACTTTGAGCTAGCTACTGGCTCTCTCACACGCTGATCTGGCTCGATGCTCGGCATGATCCTCGAGCTGGCTATTGGCTTTCTCACAAAGTCTCTCATGTCCCCGCTACTTGGCTCAGTCTTCGATCCATAACGGGAGGTTTCTCAATCTCTCATGCGGACTTCTCCCCTAAACGAAAGATTTCACAAAGAGCAGAAGAGCCATTTTTATTACAACATATAAAGGATTTATTGATACGATCAACGGGGCCATATTACAAATATCACAATCTTGACCATAGGATTACAATTGTTACAATCTCGGCCTAATACTCCTCCTTAGAGGCCTTAGGACTGACACAAACAAGTTCGAGCCCGATCGAATGTGTTTGCTCGCCGACAAGTCCACTAGGATCTCGCGGGGTCGCTAAGGTGGGCACCCTAGCTACAAAGCTCTGGGCATTCCCTGGTCTTGCCGACTCCAACCTCAGGGTCGGAGACGGGCCTCCAACAGAGGGATAACCGCCCCTGCAAGAACGGGACCGGGATCCACCCACTCCAAGAATGACCTTGAAACTTTGTATCTCCAATTCTTTCTCCACTATAACCTCGCGAAGGAAAGATTCAGAGATCGGTCACCGAGTGGAAGTACCAGACATCGACCATCTAGTCTCAGTGCTTCCCAAGTCGCGGTCGGCAATTGTCTTCTTCAGACGAGCCGACTCCAAGCTAAGCTCCTTCGACTTATTCACAAAATAAGAAACAACCGCTTCCTAATCTCGGGCCTGTTTGCCACAGTGCACCAAGACGGACTCCATGGATTTCAACTTGCCCTAAGGTGCTCCACCTCGGTATCGTGTGGGTCGGCCACGAAAGGCTCTTTCATCTGGCACAAAGAAGGAAAAATGACATATCATTCCGAGCCTTAGTGACTTGGCCAAATCACAAAAGATCACATCACAAATATTACTCCAAAAATTCCAAGTCAAAGAGTTTGGCCAAAAGTTCAATACATTCATCAAAATTCTAAAAAAACAGCAGTGGCCAGTCTGCGCTCGGCAAATACCAAAAAAAGAAAAAGCTGAAAGACTGAAACTACTACTTGGAAGATAGGGGCACCTCTTCGTCAGCTGCCATGTCGTCATAGGGATCGACCTCCACCGCTACCTCCTCCTTGACCAGCGGTACCCCCTCCTCGCTGTCTCCCTCAGGCATCTTTGGATGCTCAAGAATTTTCATGGCATAATGAAATTCCTCGAGCTGACACTCGGGGTAATAGTACAAGACGTGCTTAAGCGCCCGGTTGTACGCCTTGTCCTTGGACTCGATGACCTTGTCCATGGCACTGTTCTTCATCTTCTTAATCTTCTGGGCGGCTGCCTTCTTTATTTCCCCTTCCACCCGAATTCGGTCGTCAGCGACGGAAGCCATTTCTGCCTTAAGAGTTTGCTCGCATGACTCAGACGCGTCGAGCTTCAGCTTGAGATCCTTCATCTCCCGCTCATACCGTTGAGCATTCTTGTCCTCCCGCTAGAGCTCACGAGTGTACAACCTCTTCACCTGGGCTCTGACTATCGATGCCTGGAACGATGAGCTAGGACTTAGAAAATCAAATAGAAAAAGCTCAGTAAATAGAACAAGGGGTCGGAAGAAACATTACTAGCACGTTGGCCTAGGCCCACCGCATATAACACGACTCGAGCGTCTTGGTCACCAGGGACTCCTTATCGTGAGGCGCACCACCTCTACCGCCAACGACCCTTCGGTCAGCGTATCGGCCGTCTTCACTGCCCAGTTGGGACCCCACGACCAGAGCCCCTCTTCGCCCACGATCTCCTGGACTGTAGGATGGACGGGAGGGACGCCACCCCTCAGAACGTTTGTAACCCTAAGGTTACTCAAACTCGGTGCCTCCCTCACAGCACTTGGGGTCCCAGCGACCAAAAGGGCTCGCTTCTTATTGGACTTTGGGTCCTTAGTCCCTTCAGAGCCCCTCTGAGAGGGCCTCTTTTGCTGCTTCGCCTGATCAGCAGCTCTCTGCTTTGCCAGCAGGGCCCTCCTCGCATCAATGGCTGCATTGTCCATTGCTGCAAAAGAAGAAAAAGAACTATAATGGCGAGGGGGAAAAGTTGAACAGAAAAGGAAAAGAAAACCATTACAGTCCGATTCTGGCCAAGTGCTTCTCAGTCACGTTCGGCCATCCTCAACTGTCAAATCTTTTTTCTTTGGAGGCTTGTGATACGGCTTGTAGAAATTTCACTCGTAGGAATTTCCTAAGGCACTAAATTTCAGACGACAAAGTATTTCTCCTTCCATCCTTTTATGGAGTCAGGATGCCCATGGACTACTTCTGTGAGGGTGGGGTGATGTGTAATACATTCCCCCGTGCTCTCCGGACGAGCTGGCCCCCAGAACGACTCGGAAATACTTGAGCTTCTGAGGCACTCCCCTCTCCTCGCAAAGCAAAATGAAGCACACCAGATGCTTCAAGGAGTTTGGGTCGTACTGCATCGGACTCAGACCCCCCACCCTAATTCACACCTACTTGATGAACGGGTGCAATGACGCCATAACCATGAGCTGAAGGCGTCCACAGGAAACATGCAATATCATGGTGCCAACTCGTCCATTGAGCGGAGACCAGGGTTCAAAAACATCATCTCAAACTCCAGCCCTATGAAATAGTTTGCTCGTATCAACGGCAGGTCATTGGCCGTCAGCACACTCTGCTTTGTGTTCGTCTGGACATTGGGTCGACTTGGAGAAGAAGGTTGCACCATGTACTGAACCAAGTCTTCAACGTCATCCAGATACATCCTAGTGGATCCTGGCTGCGGAAGAGAAGGGACTTCGAGCTCATTTTTGGGGAGAAACTCATCCGGCTGTTCCGGACTGCTGGGAAGAGTCCACCCCATCCTCCTTCATCGAATGCGAGGAGCCTTCGACAACATCGCCAAAGGTTTAAGATTAGGGGGGCCACCCGACTGGCCAACTTCCATAACCTCATCTGCACCAACCTCTCTCCCAAGCGCACCCTCCTCGTATCGATCGGTATCTCCCGTTCCCACCACCTCGACCGGGTTACCCTCATCGACCACCTCTACCTCTCTGTACGAGTAGCTCGACTCCACTACAAATGGCTTATGGCTGCAAAGCGATTGGAGTTCGTAGACCTTCACACTCGTCTCCTAGGACGAGGAGTCGGAAAGGCGATTCTCATCGCCCTGACCAGAAACAGATGCAGAAGAACCAGACCGAGCCCTCGACATAATGTTGAGAATACTAAAATGTTATCATTGTTGGAAAAGTATGCTGTAAATTTAGTCGCCGATCACTAAACGATTCCTAGAGAGAGAAACTCAGCGAATTAGAGAGAGAAAGCAAAGTGGAGAATAAGAAGGAGGGGGGTCAGGATTATATAGGCAGATTTCGATGCCTCGATATCCTCAAATATTTTATCACGTCCTGCTTCCCAAAATACGGAATACGAGTACATAACGTAGGCCCAGCGAATGATGTAAATACCATCCATAAGTTGTACCAGTCTAACTTAACAATATGAAATAATAATCACAACCACGCAAGAAGATATAATCACATAAACAAGATCAACTTTAATAAAAAAATGAAATAATCCAAATAATAATATCCAGCATCTGGGATAAAAACAAATTCCGGGTCATAAAAGCCCAAAAACAAAGTATAATATCAAGACAATGTTCAAAAGAAATAAATCTAGCAATAAAGTAAATTAAGCAGCGCAATCTTCGGTTCGATCTCCTAGAATCATTACTCACCAATTTCTTCTGGTATTGTTCCTTCAGTACATGTAAATTCTTGATCTAAAAAGAGAGAAAATAATATCCTTAGAGAAAGTCATGGACAACAAGTAGAGAAAATAGGGAGTAATGGAAACATAGTATATCAAAAAAATGGGCCGAGATCAAAGTCAATAACAAAATCAAAGGTTAGCAATAATATCAAAGGTCTATATTTAGTCATGCATGTAATGAATGATGTCAAGTTAAGTTCTATCTTGATGATGATATACAAGATCAAGCGTGAGATATCAAATGTGGGTTATTAATCATTTTATTAGCCTATCTAGTGTACGTACTAATGCGTCCCATTCCACAGGTTCGGCGCAAGCACACAGTGTACGCTTTAGACTGATGGTGAATTCATGGATCGTGTACTCGACCTAGTAATCAGTGTTTAATGTTCAATGACAGTAATTATCAAGCAGTATTTTATGGCCATCAGTCAGTACAAGTCAAGCAGTAGGGCCCGACCGAGTACAATTTTCAGTTGTTCACTACCATGTCAACCCATAATACTCCAGCTTGTTAATATTTTATTTCATCCTATGTGAGCATGCAAGAAGGTGTCAAGGTTGTATTATGTTAGGTGTGTCTAATTCTACTTGTTATAGAAAAAACAAGAAGCAAACATATTAATTAAGCACAAATACACAATCTGGACAACATGACGTTGCTGTACAAAAACACAGATTACCACTACTAAAGAAAAGCAAATATGGACCCGTCAGAAATTCTAGAAACTATACTCTCTGCCGGTTCCAGCGAATATATACACCACAAATAAAAGTTACATAAACTATGTTGAAATTCCTATTCTTTGTAAATAGTATGTTCAGGAAGCAACTTATAAATTGTATTCAAACATATGAATTAGTTCATAAAACTCATCAATTAAATCTACAAAAATTCAGGGTGATTCCTACACATGTATAGTCTCAGCCAAATTAATTTCATATTTTTATTTTACTGTTATCATGTTCTATTTAATTATGAAACAAAAAGATACGCATGAATTTGTGAATCTGGAAATTTCGACACAGTTGTACTAAAGTACTGATATCTAACAGATTATATATTGGAGTTTAATTCCATCGAAAGTTTTAGAAAATAGATTAATGGGACTATAATTCATATTCAGAAAGTTATTTCAAATTACAATAACAACATGGTCGAAAATCTGATACAAAAAAAAACAGCAGGCCAGAATATAACTCGATATGAATAGACAACAACTTTATCATACAATCATATAGTTCATGGTAATTAATAATCAAAGTGAGGTTAGATATTTAACATGCCTATTTCTAGATTTAAGATGTAATTTTACATGCATGGTAATCGATTCATTAAATCAAATTCAATCTAACATATTCAATTCATCAAACAATTGTATAACATGGATCTAGTTACTTTTCATTTAAATGTGCATATGCAATATACAAGAGGGACTAGCTTTTAGATCAAAGATGTAGGCACGACGTCAAGCATATATTGGGTTAGCTCGTGTAAACCCTCAATATACTTAACGGAATTCAAATAGCAGTACGATAAAAAGGATTTGGATCTACTTGTAGAGATTAAAGAATCTTGAACAAAACAATAAACTAGTTCAATACGAGACTTGACTTTTAGATGTTAATTTCAAATATTTAGAATAACGGGATGAGAATCCCGGGCGACTATCCCACGAACGGAAAACATACGCGAGCTACGTGCAAAGGCCCACACAGAAAAACCTCACACAGCAAATCCACAAACAACACACATCAAACCACAACCCCTGATCCTCTTCACAAACACCAAACACCGGATCCGCGATCCCTCCTTCATGAAAAGAAAACACCATAAGAAAAACCGAACTCTGTCTTCTTCTCAACAGCGACGAAAAGAGAGAGACGGCAGGGAACGGCAGAGGCGGTGCTCGCGATCGAGAAGCGACAGTAGCTACGAGAGCGAGGGGCGGCGACGACAAGACGCTGGCGATCGGGAAGCGACGCAATGATGAGAACTTCGGCGAGGAGCGACGGTGTTCTGTTTTGCACCGAAACAGAGGAGGAGACGAGAACGACAGGGGTTCGGAGCTCGACGATGACGAAGACGGGGATAAGGGGGATGCAGTGAAGGGGAGAAGACGATCGGGACTGTGGTTGTCGATGAGGGATCGAAGGGGGACGGGTTCGGAGATTGATGGGTTCACGAAGACGAGGGGATGAAGGGGTGAACTTTGGTGGTTGGGTGAGAGGGTGAAGACGATGGCTAGGGGAGCAGCAGGGGTCGATGAGTGGGATGGAGGTGCCGGTGGTCGGAGCGACGAGAAGGCGAGGACGGGATGATGGGTTTGTTTGGAAAACGAAACAGAGAGGGAGTGTGAGCGGAGGAAGAGGGAGGATTAGAATAACTAGGGTTAATTAATAGTTTAGGGTTAATGGGTATTTATAAGGTAATTTGAGATATAGGGTTTTGGGTTGCGGGTTAATGGGTTTAGGGTACGGGTTTAGGCTCCAAAAAGAGAAAAACAAATGTAGATCAATGAGATAGACATATAGCGGGTCAATTCAAACTCAAAACAGGAAGAACAAAATTTGCAATGAGCCCAAAAAAAAATAGCAGGATTCAAGCCAAAAGAGTACGGAATGATCAAAACAAAATAAAAGAACCCAAGAAAAGCAAAATTTTATTATTAAAAGGAATTCACATATAATAATCAAGAAAAAGAAAATAAAATACAATAAAATAGAAAATAGAAAATTAGGGGTCACATATCTCAGCCACGCAATTCAAAACATCTAAATTTAATGGTGGATTAGATTTCGATTCTTCGAATTCCGCAACCATGATGTCAGCATCACATGGGAAACTCACGTGTTCACTATAATCACAAAGTTCTCACAAGTTTTACAGGGTACACAACTCTCGATGCTCGGCATGAACTTTGAGCTAGCCACTGGCTTTCTCACAAAGCCTATCACGCTCGACGCTCGGCATGAACCTCGAGCTAGCTATTGGCTTTCTAAAAAAGTCTATTTACGCTCGACGCTCGGCATGGATCTCGAACTAGCTACTGACTTTCTCACAAAGTCTGTTACGCTCGATGCTCGGCATGGACTTCAAGCCAACCACATGCTTTCTCAAAAAGCTTATCACGCCCCACGCTCGACATGAACCTCGAGCTAGCCACTGACTTTCTCACAAGCCTATCATGCTCGACGCTCGGCATGGACCTCGAGCTAGCTGCTTGCTTTCTCACAAGTCTATTATGCTCGACGCTGGGCATGGATCTCGAGCTAGCTACTACCTTTCTCACAAGCCTATAACGCTCGATGCTCGGCATAAACTTCGAGCCAGCCACTGGTTTTCACACAAAGCCTATCACGCCCAACGCTCGGCATGAACTTAGAGCTAGCCATTGGCCTTCTCACAATCCTATCACGCTCGGCGCTTGGAATGGTTCTCGAGCTAGTTATTGGCTTTCTCATAAGCTTATCATGCTCAATGCTCGGCATGGACCTCAAGCTATCCATTGGCTTTCTCATAAAGTCTGTTACGCTTGACGCTCGGCATGGACTTCGAGCTCGCTATTGGCTTCCTCACATGGCCTATCACGCTCGATGCTCGGCATGGACCTCGAGATAGCCAATGTCTTTCTCACAAGCCTATCACGCTCGGTGCTCGACATTGATCACGAGCTAGCTACTAACTTTCTCACCAGCCTATCACGCTCGACGCTCGACATGAGCCTCAAGCTAGCCAGTGGCTTTCTCACAAGCCTATCACGCTCGACGCTCGGCATGAATTTCTTGCTAGCCACTGGCTTTCTTACAAGCCTATCACGCTTGAAGCTCGGCATGAACTTCGAGCTAGATACTGGCTTTCTCACAAAGTCTATTTACCTTCGACGCTCAGCATGGACCTCGAACTAGCTACTTACTTTCTCACAAAGTTTGTTACGCTCGATGCTCAACGTAGACTTTAAGCCAGCCACACGCTTTCTTTCAAGCCTATCATGCTCGGCACTCGGCATAGATTTCGAGCTAGCTGCTAGCTTTCTCACAAGCCTATCATGCTCGATGCTCGGTATGGATATCGAGCTAGCTACTGGCTTTCTCACAAGCCTATTACACCCGACTCGGCATAAACATAAAGCTAGCCACTGGTTTTCACTCAAAGCCTATCACGTCCGATGCTCGGCATGAACCTCGAGCTAGCCACTGGCATTCTCACGACACTATCAAGTTCAGTGCTCGGCATAGACCTCGAGCTAGCTACTGTATTTCTCATAAAGTCTATCACGCTCAACGCTCGGCATGAACTTCGAGCTGGCTACTGGCTTTTTCAGCCTATCACGCTCGACGCTCGATGCTCGGCATGAACTTCGAGCTAGCTGTTGGCTCTCTCGCACCTTGAACAGGCTCGACTCTCGACCTCAAATGACCCACCCTGGTCGTCGAAGATTGGAGGGTCACGTCTTGGTGTCACACCGCTCGGCCTTGACCCCGTTTTGCCTCTCATAGGGGATCTTTCGCTCTATTGTTGAGCGCACTGACGGCTGACCTCCTCACGAGATTAGGCTACTTCTCG
Source organism: Hemerocallis citrina (assembly GCA_017893485.1). Lineage (NCBI taxonomy): Eukaryota > Viridiplantae > Streptophyta > Magnoliopsida > Asparagales > Asphodelaceae > Hemerocallis > Hemerocallis citrina. The sequence continues at coordinate 13,042,334 of CM030368.1, forward strand.
ACGGCTGGTACATACAACCCTCCAGGAGTGGGAGGCATATGATGTGGGTAAACAATCTAAAGCGCCAAGAGCCGTATGATCTCCTCAAAATCTGCTAATCTCTTATCATCAGACCAGATGATCCAACGAGCCTTCCACCGGTTTAGGTCCACAGAAACGAGTCAACCTGGTCCATTTGGGTTAGGGCACCCAAACTCTCTGCTTATAAATACTAGGTCCCCTCCCCCTTTTCACCAGTTAATGAAATTTTTCTTCACCCGAACCCTAGCTTTCTTTCTTCCAGTGACTGACTAGATCGTTGGACGACCTATTTCCGGGATCTCTCCCGGTGTTTCTAGGCCTCTTGTAGGTGTCCAGGTCGGCCAGCTAGCAGCAGCCCCTTCTCTCCTGCTCCTCTCGAGATCCTCATCTTAGATCCAGGTCTGCTGCTGAGATCCCCCTCAGAACAATCTTTCCCTCTACAAATAACAAGAATCCACATATGTCGCTCCCACCACTAAATTAGCAGCATCACTGTTCTTATCTTTTATTCTTTTCCTAATCTGAATAGATAGAAATTGTCTCTTCCAAAACAATAAGGTAATAACGTCAGAATTTGACTTTAATTATTCTGTCGATAAGTTCGACCGCCCAGCTCTGCTAAAATTAATGCTCGCATTCTCTACCCAGCTATCCACCCAATTGTTCGAAACCGCCCATTCGTTCGAAGATCGTCAACTGTATCCAGTTCATCACGCATTTATTTTTCCTTGAACGTTCTGAGCTCATTAAATACTTGCACACCGTTATATACAAAATCGAGCGGTAAATTCAAACACTTTACTTCCTTTCCCCCCTCCTCCCCCTCCCCCTTTTTTTTTGATTTTTGCTTCAAGTATACTATCCTACGTACCTCCATTTTTGCTTCAAGTATACTATCCCACATACCTCCGACAAATCCACAACCATCACATCTAAACAGACACAAAGTATCACATCCCACTTACCCAAAATAGTAAAAAAAAACAAGAACAAAAAGAAAATACTCTACTTTTTTGATATATTGTAGTTTTGAATCCTTAAACGCGTCGAACTGTCGGATCCGCACACCAAACCCGAAACCCATTTACTACCGCTGTATAAATACCCAGCGTAAGACAAGGAGAGATAGATTCCGTTCTCTCTCTCCTCTGTCTCCAATCTAGGTCTTCTCTCTCCTACACCAACCCAGGGTTTTTCCCTGCTTTAAATTCCGTGCCCCCGCCACCTTCCCGAATCCAAAGCTGGCCACGCCGAACGACTCCCCGCCGGTGGTGGCGCCCGCCCCACAGCCCCCTCAGCCTTCGTCCTCCCGTGGCCGTGGTCGCGGCGCCGGGGGAGGAAGAGGCCGGGGGCGTGGTCGCGGTCGCGGAAAGAAGGCGGCATCAGAAAATCCTCCTACTCCTACTGCCTCCGCTGTTTCCGAAGGTGGGACCCACCCTTCGGCTGACGTGGATGCGGAGGATTCCGGTGACGTCAGAAAGAGGGTTAAGCGGCCGGGGGAGGATTCCGGGGTATTGTCCATTCAGTCCGGCCCGAGTCTGGGTCCACAAGTGATGAATAATAATACATTGGAGGTCCAGTTGGTTCCGAAGGGGCCGAACCGGGGCCCGGAAGTGCCGACGCAGGGGCTTGGGCTTCTGCGGCTGAGACACTACATGAGTGATTTGCGCATGCGGCTCAGACAGGTAGATTAGTTGGTTAGTTTTTTTTACTATATGCATAAATGAGAATAAATTATATGTTGATTTGATTTGGATTTTGATTATAAGAAATTCAGGACAAGTATTTTTCCAATGGGATGCATTTTTTGATGAAGGATTGGAGGTTAACGTAAGTCGGTAGAAAACGGGCGGTCCATATTTAAATATATATTTATATATATTTCGATCGCACGTGGTTAGGGCTGCAAACGATTCGAGTTACTCGGCTTGAGCTCGGTCAAAGCTCGAGCTCGACAGCTTAACAAGCCGAGCTCGAGCTTGGGCGTTTTGTAATTATTAGGCTAAGCTCGCGAGTACTCGGCTCAAGCTCGGTCAAAGCTCGGCTCAACTCGAGCTCGAGCTTGAAACCGAGCTCGATTGATTAACAAGCCGAGCTCGAGCCTCACGAAACTCGGCTCGACTCAGCTCGTTTACAGCCTTACACGTGGTAAGACCAGTTTGGTAAATTTTGTATTTGATACGTTGTACGTTTGAATAATTTTTTGTGTATTTTTTAATAGTGCTACAATACTGCTAGTGTTGTTACCTTGCAGCTACAGTGATGCTACAGTTGTGCAATAATGCAACTACATTGTTGCTACAGTGTTGTCAAAGTTAGAAGTTAGGTTGATAGATTTACAAATGACACTCACCCTTTCTTCTATTATTATTCGAATTATTAGAATGGAAAGAAATGTTTCGAAAACTATTAACTTTGGTTGGCCTAGGTGATTCGCATTGTTTACGTTGTTTGAGGAGGAGAAAACACTTGTCTCCTACCAAATGTTGTGTTTGGGGCTTAATAAGATTAGTTTACACGTGCAATGCGGATCGGTTTAAAGGGAATATGTAATGATTACGAATGGTTTAGATATATTCACGTATATTTTTTTCAACTCAATGATGTGTGTGTTCGGGGTAGCAATCCGTTGAGAACGGTTCTCACGATAAGCTTTCGTGAGAACTCAACGTCTATCCATCTTATAGATAATACAAGCTTTTCACATTGCTTAATATGACCAAATTAGTTTAGAAATATAAAGTCAAATTATTTGAAATTATTTTTCCATGCAACATGTCATTATAAAAAAATAAAAAAACCAGGCATACAATTTGTAACAATTCAATACATGAGTAAACGAATCTCAGACGACTTGATTTCTTATTCATAGACTATTTTAGTCATGTAGATCAATATGAACATGTCGGATCTTTCAACTAATTAATGTTCCAAACAAAAGTTTTTACGTGGTTCTCACCAAAAGAGTTCTTACTCGATCATGCTCCTATATATATATATACACAGACGTGTTTCATTAATGATTAATGAGGAATAACGAGACATGTTTTTTGAGAAAATATTATTAGGGTGTTTTATTAAAAATAGATAATGCGTAATATTTATTTTTAGTCTATGTAGTGTGCAATTTTTTTTTAGAGGGAAGGACAAAATAGTACCCAAAGTTTACCTTAATTTTCAAATAGCACCCAAAGTTTTTATAAAACCCAAAGAGCACCCGAAGTTTTTAAAATATGACCAAAAACCTCTTCCGTTAATTTTTTTAGCAGAAATAACGTGAAATTACAGAAGTACCCCCTACTCTCTTCTTTTTCTCTTTTCGGTTCAATTTTTTTTTCTTTCAGTTTTTCTTGTTTTTGTTTTGTTTTGTTTTGTTTTAATTTTTGGTAGAGATGAAGATGATGGTGATAGTTTTTGGAGGTGGTGGAGATGGTGGTCGGTGGTGGCCGGTGGAGATGGGTTTCGGAGGTGATGGTGATGGGTTTCACTAGTGGTTGGAGATGATGATGGAGATGGCGGTCGGTGGTGGTGGTGGTTGGAGATGGTGGTGGAGATGATGGTGGTTGACAGAGATGGTGGTTTGGAGATGATGGTTAATTAGTGGTGGTTGGCAGTGGAGATGGTGGTCGGTGGTGGTGATGGGTTTGGATTTTAAACCTGTTAAGAGGCGATGACAATTTCAACATTTCATACCCTTCTTAACGGGTTTAAACCTTTGAAGATGTATATTCGGATAATATTTCATTAAATTAACGGAAAACTTAACGGCAGGTGCTTTTTCGTTTATATTTAAAAACTTATGGTTCTATTTGGGTATTTTAAAACTTTGAATGCTATTTGATCATTAGTATAAACTTTGGATGTCATTTGATACTTTCCTTTTTTTTTTATTTTTTTTAATATTCAATTTTGAAATAGATGAAAGTAAATTTGGTTAGAGCAAATTAGGTTGCTGGCTGTTAACTTTAAGTATCATATATTCCATTATTTTCAAAGACAAGACGACTATTGGTGATAAAGATGAGGCATTTAATGTTGTTAACATTTTGTTATGTGTACTTGAACAGGAAAATTTAGTCGATAAACATGAGGCATTTAATGTTGTTAACATTTTGTTATGGAGTAATGTTTCATCCACTATCAATTTCACTATTATTTTCATCACTATCTTAGGTGCCACACTCCTACTGAAGCGTTCCCCCACCTATTCTCTCTTCTCCCACTTATTGGAGTGTGCCAGATAAGGTAGTGAAAAAAAATGTAGTAAAATTAGTAGTGGATGTAGCATTACTCTGAAACATTATGTGTACTTGAATAGGAAAATCATGTATTGTATGTACAAGTTGGCTTGGGTTATAATTTTCAAGACTTAAATGTTTGGGATATATGTTCAATGCATATTCTGATAATTGTAAAAATATTAGAACTGTTTTATGAGAAGTTACCTATAAATGTATTATTTTGTTTCCATGTTGTAGGATAATTCTTTAGAGCTTTGGAAGGAGTTTGTGAAGACGCACTATGCTCCTAAGGCCAAGATAGGATTGTGCTGTTCATCCTATGGTTGCACTGGCAGCACCTCCCTTGATGTTCACTTTGCAGCAAAAAAAGTTGTAAGTCCCAGCCCCCCCACCCACATTCATGTTAGTATTATTATTAATGGTTAATTGTCCAACGTATGACATTCATGTCACTTCATAAATTACTTATTTACTAAATAAGCAAGTTTTTCATATCCCTATTATTATTATTTGTAGTAGTAGTATGTTATGACATTATTTTATTAATATTGTAATTGGCAGGGTCTTTCTCAGGCGAATACAGTAATTACTTTGTGCATTAGAATGCAACACAATATATTATACATTTCATGGATTCTTAGAAACTAGTTACACTATGTAGAATGCACATGTTTATTTCTCAATTGTGCTATATTTGGGCCTCATTTATTCTCTCAAAGCATAATTATTACTGTGCCTCATTTATTCTCTCAATGCATAATTATTACAGTCATGTCGTTTTTGGTGTTACTTAAAGAGGCATGTACATTACATGTCCAACCAAATACACCATTTTCACATTGTATCGTAGTATGGATGCTTATCAATTTGGATTTTATCAATTTTTTTTTTTGCTTCCTTGCTTGTTTCAGGATGCATTGCTTTGTAGCATTTGTGGTTCTACATCTGGAAAATTATTTGGTTAGTGTCATTTCTTAAAGGAAACAATTTCATTACTGTAATCCCAACATTATTTTCAAAATAAAAATAAAATTAACAGTTGGTTTATAGGGCTGACCTTTATGATTAATTCTTCTACAGAGATCAGCTTTGAATTACTTCCCAGGCTTATGCACATTAGATTTGCTGATGGGGCTCTCAACGAGATCTGGTTTTTGGAACACCCCAAGGAAAGCGAACTCTCATCGGGTATGAAATTGTTGGAGCATGGCAACGCCGTTGTAGAGACATTCTACAAGCATGCTCGTGTTGTTCACACTGGACATCTCCGACTACTTTTCAATCAAGATTTGAAGGTTTGTTAATCGTTCGGTCTGTACGTGTAGCGCTCTTTTTTTTTTGAGATAAAAGTGACCTAGGTCACAGATTTCATTAATGAAAAATTAACGAAACCACAAAATAACCATATTACAACTCTATGAAGCTCCAAAGCACGGCGGCTCTATTGTAGCGCTCCTCTTGGTTTTGAATATTAAGCTGCAAAGAACTTATAATCCTTTCCATTTCTTTCTCTCAGATTTCGAAGTGGGAGTTTTGCATACTGAAGCATGAAGAGTTTCTTAATTCCAAATTACTAACACCGCAGGTATTAGCATGTTCAGCATTTCACACTATTAATTTTAGTATTTTTTCCGTTTCAGCTTATAAATCGATCTCTTTTTAAAGCTATTTACATAGAACTTTCGTAGGGAGGTACAGAGACAGATTATATGCTTATTTCCGTTACGTTTCTGGTTGCTAAAGGATCTACCTTTTCAGGTGAACAATCTTCAGCAAATTGTGAAAAATTTTGAAACTTGTGTCGCTCAATCTACACCTGCAGTCTCCCCTCAAATTTACGCAGACGCCTGTACCAAGTAAGTTGTCTAATATTAGAGCATCCACAGTCGTGCTTTGTTCTAAAATATGCATTTTCGCATATTATACACATATAGCAAAGCTTGTTTGTTGTAGTGGTAAAATGTTATAAATATAGCACAAAAAAAAAAAAAATTCATCGGACGGAACTCCCTGTGCAAAAAAAAATTTGGGCATTTTAAAAATAATTTATTTGATTATTTTAATAATTTTAATAATTAAAAAAAGAAAAAAAATCAAAAAAATGGTTGGACGGATCTATCAAGCCAAAATGGAAAAAAAATGAAAAGTTTGAGGGACAGCACTTCAAGTGCCGTCCAAGGAGAAAATGGAAAAAATTATATATATATCTTTTAATCGGGACGGAACGTCCCGGAACTTGAAGTTCTGTCTGATAAAAAAAAATTATTTTTATATTGGGAAGATCCGTCCATCATAATATACATTTTCTCAAATCTTCTCAGATATAGCAATCTAGTGTAGCGATTTCCTCAAAATATGGATAAATAGCAAACGTCTGCGGGCGATTTTAAGCCAAAATATGCATAATATGAATATTTAGCTAACGTCTGATAATCTTTCTTAGGTGTATGGTCATTTCAAGAGCTTCGTCTTTCTGCTGTTTTAATCAATCTCTTAGTAATTTGTAATAATACGAGCAGTTTTTTCCTGTCGATCTGTCTGTCGGTCTTGTGCTATGTTTTATAAGCCGATACTCATGCTCGTTCTTCGCTTCATTCTCTTGCTTAGGCTCTCGTCAGCGACTTATCAGCTGTCAAACCATTTGGAGCGTCTATCACTGAATGAGCTGGGGTTTTCCAAGAGATACATGCGGTACTTGCAGGTATCGTACTTCATTTATGGTTACCCAAATACTCTTAATTTTGTCTCTCTACAGTTATTTTTTTTTGCATGCATGTTTTAGCAGTTGGCTCAGGTTGGAAATGCAATGGGCAACATAATTGATTTTAGCTCGGATACCAAGATGGCACCAAGAGGTACTCTCCTTGCATCGATTAGAATAAGAAGATCATCGCAAAAGTTGTCTGGAATCACGTTACATTTGTATTTATCTTGGTAGCTTTCTACTTTCAAATAGTTTTTTGGGTGCAGTAGAATCAGAATTTTTTGTCGTTGAAAGTTTCCCTGTGTATTTTTTCTATGAACTTTTAGCTCAATCTATACATATATGAATACTTTGATGAAGGAGATGTACGTACTCGTGATACTATGGCAGATACATTTCAAATACTTACCTTTGATGTATCCTAAAACTCTGCACTGCATCTTAAACATATACTAGATTTTTTTTTCTACAACTAATTCATCATTGTTTTTGTTAGAATATAAATATTAAAACCGTCACCCTTACCACAAGTTCGTGTTAGGTTTTGTGAGAAATTAACAATTGGGAATTAGGGTTTTATCTCTAGATCTAAGTTGCTTGAGATATTCACCCTAGGTATCAAGATTGGAATACCTAGACTGCTATCACAAGCCAGTATTTATCTCTAAATACTGGTTTGGGTATCGGGTCATAAGCCCACAAACCCGCGTTCCAATATCCAATCAATTGTACGTTCATTACACGTGTTACACATATGCACGTGCTATATTTATATAGAGAGAATATACCAATATATCCAACAATCTCCTCCTATATTCTCAATATATAAAGTACAGGATTATCTCATCAGATCAGTATACAACTGACTGGCTGATAGCAGTCCATAAAGGAAAAGCATCATAAAGGTATAGTTTCATAAGAACAAATAGAATTATAAAACTGAATAGCTCAATCAAGACTAAACCAATATAATTAACTAGTTCCAAACCATATCCAATTCAGAATAGTTCACAAAGACTAAACAAACTGGAATAATCTGTCATAGTTTCAAAATCAAATAAAGCAAATAAACTTCAAGAACAAAATATGAGTTTTAAGCTCATGAACACAAGAGTCTTAAACTAAACAGAAGTTTTACCAAGCAAGTGACTAATTTATTCTCAAAAGAAATAAATTGAAATTCTATCATTGCACACTGCTTTATGTTTACTCCTCCATTTTGAGCAAATCATTATTTTTGAAATCTATGTTGACAGATTCAACTCCTCCATCTTTGCTAGCTTATTGAAAATAAGAATATCAAGAGACACATCTCTAAGAATTCCAACAATTTCACAAAGTATCTAGTTCCACAAAAGAACTTAGTACAATTCATAATTAGCTTAGCAAAAATGTAACGCAAGCATCACAATCAAGTATCTTTAATAAGTAAAGTACATGAACTTTATAGTTTCTACACAAGAACCATACTATGTTTCATATTGGAATGAAAAGACTGCCGTTTCAATCATGGTTTAACATTGAATCATCAAAATTGGAATGAAACATGTATCCATAAAAGACATATCATCAAAATTGGAATGATATTTAGGACAATTTAATCATCGGAAACACATCGACAAGTTTTCATATTTCGTATTGGAATAATATGATTATTCTAAGTAAATTTCCTAGATATATAATACCATCAAAATTGGAATGACATTATATATTTGTGGAATTTATGTCGAATCATCAAAATTATCTAAAACATGTCAACTGCCTAAAATTGATGCTTAAGTTTGAACTTCTCTATGGCTCCAATTGGATTCTAAATTTCAAAACAACTTGGATGTTAAAGCTTTTTACTCAATAGCTTTTAACTCCACTTTCCCCCACAGTTTTGATAATTATATCACTTTCAAGTCTCTTAGCAAGAGCATTAGCCATACTTGTCACAATTGCACTTTATCTATGAGAAAGTTCAACTAGGCTTCTTTCAGCCTTAATATACTCCTCTTACTATTATAGAGTGAGTTATGAGCTACAGTGCATTGTAGCTTGATAGTCGCATAACAGAATTAGAAAATTACTTAAACTTCTTAATGGATAACTAGCAACAATTTCTTCAATCCACTCAGCCTTTTCCCCTGCAGAGGATTACACATAGAGGTCTGATTTCATGGATGATAGCACAGTGCCTGTTTGCTTTTGTTTCCATAACATTTCTGTTTCTCCTAGTGTAAACACATATCTACTAGTTATCGACTTTCACTAAATTCTGAGCATCATAATACATCAGATCAGCCATTCATTCGAAGAATGACTAGAGTAGCACAAAGCAAACTCTTGAATACCACTCAGGTATCTCATTAGCCTCTTAAGGGCACTCAAATGTGTATGAGATTATTAGTGAATCTGCAGATCATACCTACCTCAAAGGCTATGTCTATTCTAGTGCAGATCTTTGTATACCTAAGACTGTCAATTCCTTTAGAATGATCTACATGTCTCAGTTGCACCATCATTAAGTGTTAACCTTTTATCATAATCACAAGGTGTTTCAAAACACACTTTCAATCACTATATCCCCACTTTTGAAACACATTTTGATTTGATGAGTCTGGCTAAGAGTTATCCCTTGCCAACTGAAAACTCACCCTTATACCTATGGTGTCCACAGTACCTAGGTTTTCGTGTTGAATTCTTTGGATAGCATAATTTTAACTTCATTTATAATAGAGAGGTCACTTCCAAGAACTTGCATGTCAACATAACAAGTAAATAATAGCCACTATATTTGACACACCACAAAGTTGAAGGCACTGATCTGAATTACTTGATTCATATACTAGGCTCTTTCAAAAATTTGTCAAATTATTTATTCGTTGGCTATACATGTTTTAAGAACATACAATGATTTTACTATATTGTAAATCTTGTTCACTAAACATATTAGTTCAAAACTTTCCAGTACAAAACTGTTCAGTACAAAACATCAAGTACAAAACCTTTTAATTATTCTTTATGAATGACAAAATTTTCAATAGATGTAAGGGTAAGAAGAATACTTATTGTAGCAATATGACAAACATGTGAGTAGACAATAAATCTACCCCATTTTTCTCGGTCAATCTATTAGCTACTAAAAAGTATTAAAATTGCTACTGAACAATCAAAATTATGTTTCTTCTACAAAACCCCACTTACTTACTATAGTTTTAGCCTCTTTCGGCAGATCAACTAAATTAAAGTATTATTGTATGACACAGAATCATCTAATTGTCTACTAAAGACTCTTCTTAGCTCATTTGTCATTCAAGTTTTCAAGTGTCAGTAAGGCTAGTTCTTGATTTCAACTGTGAATCATTGAACATGTCTGTAGGACTAGATTATTTCATACATTTATCTTTGATGAACATATCCTCAAAGAACTTGCAAGTCTAGATTCTTCTAACACAAATTAGATAGATCCAACATCTGTCCACAGAGCTACATTCTGCACTTTCTAAGCGCACAAATATTTGTTGTAGGTCCTACTTTAGGCCTTCTAGGGTCATGTACTCTAACAAAAGTATCACAACACACATTTTCACTTTAACAAAACTGTTTGTGTTTTCATACCATGATTTACAAGGTGTATTCAATTTAGAGTGTAGTAACACATTACAGATATGATTAACAACACAACATCACTGATAATTACACAAGACAAACAACAGTCAACAATATAGAATTCAACATTTCACTAAGTGTTTGATTCTAACTTTTATCAATACCGTTTGACTGTTTGAGTAGAGTGTAGTAGAGATTATGCACAATGCAAACTTCTCTAAAGTTGTTAAAACATATTCACCACCTCTATTAAATCTGAACCCTTGATTTTTAGCATTTAACTATAATTTTTTAATTCGTTAAAAATAACAAGTGCTTCATTCTTCATATATATCACAGACTTATATTAATCAACTACAAAAGCGATTAAAATACTTCTGACTAACAATTGTCTCATCTAGTCACAAAGCTACTGAGATCATAAATATCAGAATGTATTGACTCAAGAAGTTGTGCGCTCCTAGAGACCATACTAAAAGATTTTCTAGTGATTATAATCTGAGCACAACTTTCATATTTGTCATATTTTAATGAAGTGTCATTTAGTAGGGTTATGAGTTTTAACAAGAACAAACAATTTAATATATAGTTCATAGTGATTCTAAATTTCAAAACAACTTGGATGTTAAAGCTTTGACTCAATAGCTTTGAACTCCATTTCCCTACAGTTTTGATAATTAGATCACATTTCCTCACAAACAATTGAATATATAGTTCTCAAATCTTAGCCAATTATGCTATGTTCAAGAACACAATTAGAACTATTATTATTAATTGTCTCATTTGTTAAACTCAACTTATACATACGATTGACAATAAATGCACTTTATAAGAGTTAATACAAAGTTACTCTATCACATTTTTCAAAAATTATTTGCTTTCTCTAATGGTTCTAACAATGTCCACTAGCTCAAACACATTGAGCAAAGAGTTCTTTCCTTTACTCGTTCTTCATCATCTTCATAATGCTAAATGAGATAATGACTAACATATTATAATTCAACTTTGCACACACAGTACAATGAACGAGAGGGAATACAACGTAACTAGTAGAGTCATATTCTACATTAAGAGATGCTCTCTCCTAAGTTACAGACATTTGTTATACATCTTATACAATTTTATTTTATTTTAAATTTTAGAGAAGCAAATATGTAATCTCACACAAACTGCAAATAATGGATTTGTCAAAATATCTATACACATAGTATGATAAAACACTTAACAACCCTAAAATGCTAGTTTTCCAGAGCGAGAATAACTATGATCTAAAACTCTCAATCATATGATCAAACGCACAAAACGTTAACACATTCATCACATGAAAATACTGAGAAAATTAAAGTAGATCATACCGACACTTCAAGTTAGAAGTGTTTTTCCAAATTCGATGGAGAAGCCTGCGTAGTGCAGACTTATCATACCATGATGCAAATCCATCGACTCCAACATACACAATTTGTAGGTAATATTAAAGTTCCTACATTCATCAAATTGTTAAAGATTAGCCAATTAAACAAATTATTAGCACAATCTAATTCTATAATTCAAAACATAATTTTAGAACGAGTGTTTTGAACTTCCAGCACATAGCAAAATATTTAACAGGAATTTAATACGAGGAAAGTAAAGAACTTATCTTTCACTGTCTCTTCCCCTTCAATTGATTAGACTCATGTCTGTTGGGAACAAATCCAAACGACAAACCATTCTGCACCAAAGAGACCCTGCATCAAACATATTGTGTGCGTCTAAACAGATTTGATAATGAGATACTAAAATCTCTTCCTTTGACCCCGAACACCAAACACCATGATGAACCAATCAGCAAATCAAATCAGAACAGATCTGATCTCTCCTTCTTCCCTTCACTGTCTTCTTCAAAGTAGGGTTCCACACACACACAAACCAAATCTGCCAAGATGAAGAAAAGAGAAGATGATCGGAGTCGGCGCCTGAGGAGGAGGCTGCCGTCGACTGCAATCGGAGAAGAGAGGGGGTGAGAGCGGCCCCGGTGAGTCGAGGCCCGTTGGGTTCGCGCGACCCCGGCGTCAGGAGCGGCGAAGGAACCCAGCGACTCCTCCACTGGCATCACCAGATCCGATCGCAGTGGACGATGTGGAGTTTGCCAGCGGCGCAAGTGGAGTTTGCCACGGAGCTCGCGATCGGAGCGGAGCTTGACGTAGATGCGCTCGTCGAGGCTGAGACGAATGAGATCGAGGGGCTCCTTGACTGTGCTCTCTTCCTCGTTCGCCGCCGTCGCCATTGTTGGGAAATCGACTGGTTTTGGTTTCCCTCTTAATTAATCTCAATTAATCTCACAAAATTGATTACAAAAATATCTCAAGATTGTTAGGTTTTGTGAGAAATTAACAATTGGGAATTAGGGTTTTATCTCTAGATCTAAGTTGCTTGAGATATTCACCCTAGGTATCAAGATTGGAATACCTAGACTGCTATCACAAGCCAGTATTTATCTCTAAATACTGGTTTGGGTATCGGGTCATAAGCCCACAAACCCGCATTCCAATATCCAATCAATTGTACGTTCATTACACGTGTTACACATATGCACGTGCTATATTTATATAGAGAGAATATACCAATATATCCAACAGTTCGAAGTTTTGGTCCATCGGTAGAGTCATTAATATGGTATCAGAGTCTGGGTTGCTCGCTCTGATATGGTATCAGAGCCGGTGAGATGTTGAAATATGGTATTTAATATGGTATCAGAGCCTGGGTTGCTCGCAAATGTTGAAATATTTGCCTTGCCTTTCATTGATATGATAACCATGTATATATACAACAACTTTGGTTACAAAATCATAATTGATTCCTATAATTGTGTTGCCATGATTTCTAATTGATTCATCTAATTGTGTTGGCATAATTGTGACTGATTGATTCCAATAATTGTGTTGCCATAATTCCTAAATTAATGTATACTAAATATAAAAGATACCAAATATAAAAGATATTGACATATTCTAATACACTCCCGTAGTCGAAACAGGAGGTTGAAGAATGTTGAGACTATGTCGAAAATCTGTAATATCCCAAAGAATTAATAAAATATATTTCCTGTGAATATATTTTATTTCCATTAGATTTATATCATGGAATTTAGTACATAACTATTAAGGTAAATAGCCATGCTTATTTTGTTAAGGGGTTAGGGTTAGGATGGGAGACTTAGGGTTGAGATAACTTAGGGTAAGGACTAAACCTTAACCTCATCAAACCCTAGAGCTCCATCTTGATGAGATCCAAGGATGGGAATTCCACATGAAGGAATCTTCTTGATGAAGCCAAAGACCCAACTTGAAGCTTCTAGGATTCATGTGTTGGCATAGATCTCACCATCCACCTCCACTCACCCACTCCCCTCACATCCTAACCCTACACCTAATGGGCCGGCCTCACCATCCCCAAGAAACCCTAGCTCCATTTTTATAAAACCCTTTCCCTCATTTTCTCTTAAGTCATACCTTCTTGTTTTACCTTTCCAAAAAAAAAAGGAGAGAAAGTTGGAGAAAGAGGAGAAGGGAGGACTAGTAGGCAAGGATTGGGAGTGCCAAGGGTCTCACAAGAAGCAAGGAGGAAAGCTACTTAGATCTTCATACAAAGTGGGTGATTTCTCCAACTCATAAAAATCTAGTTTTATTATTGTATGATTCTTGCATGTAAGAATAACCAAGAAAAATTGTTTGATCATATATGAATGAGGAACATGTTAAGAAGAGAAGTAGTCCCATGGTAAAATATTCTTTCTCTTCAAAGATTGTTTAAAAGAAAACCATGTTCTTGAAGCTTACTTAGAGAATTGTTGTTTCATGAATGGCTAAGAATATTGAGCCCAAACTTTGGGGGAGTGTTTTTACATGTATCTAGGATCTACATGATTTTTTTTTGTAATATTTAGACAACACTTAGTGGGCCAAACAAGCCCCACATTTTTGGACAGCAAGACATCTGTAGAAACAGCAGCTTAAGAATTTTTGTCATAGATTCGAAAAATCATAGTTAACTATTGACTAAGTATCTTTGGCTGAAATTTTTTGTGGGAACCCATGTATATGTCTACTACTAAAATGCCAAATTTCACCTTTTTCTGAAATGGTTTGCTACCTCAAAAAAATTCCTCAACTCCGCTGGTCCAGAGGGTCTAGATTGCAGATTTCTGCAGGTAGGCGCAGTTTCTTAGGTGCATAACTTCGCGGGTGCTTATTATATCACCTTGAAATTTTGTGAGCAAGTTGTGGTAGGAATCAACTTGTAGATTCCCGAATTTTAGAATTTTTAGACGACGTTTGATAAGGTTTCCGAAATAATTCCTAAATACGAGTAAAAGGTTGTCTGAAAAACAGAGGGGATTGTGTATCTTTGGTTAGGGAGCCATAGCTCCATGCATATTAAGAGTTTAAGTAACATTTTTGGACACATAGTAGTGATGGTGTCTAGTTATAGATTCTAAAATTTCTTGAGCTTTCGATGAGGGGTTGATTTTATATGAATTTTAGCATGCACAGCGTTCAATACTTGGGCTGATTGCGCAGCTTGTGCGTTTTTGATTTTTTGGATACATGTGGTCGGAATTTGCCCAAGCGTTGCACTAGGGATTGGTAGTAGAGACCCTAAGCTTTCCAACGAGCCTAGGAAATTGAAATTCTGAGTTACGCAAGAATTAATGAGATTTTTCTAGCGCCGGACAGATCCAGCTACCCTTCATGAGTGATATTTTACATGTGCATGATCGTCCATTTTGCTCTCGAGTGAGGATTGGAGAGTTGGGGGGGGGGGGGGGTGGTTGCATGCCCCCATACTCGATTGTTTCATCCATGCTGATTAAGACGTGGGAAGTGGCGACCAGGGAGGCTGCATCGCCAGAGCCACCGGCTGGCAGACAAGGACTAGGGTTCCGATAAGGGGAACCACTGAGTCTAGGTGTAACCTAGACCATGGATTAAGCTGTGACCACCCTCATAACACGTCTAGATAGAAGTAAGGACCACCTAGATATTAGTTCCTAACGATAAGTAAGCAGGTGACGTACTCTCCTGTCAGTAAGGATACGTGCTGCGGTGTGTATCCTGCACTATTGATTCCTGAGGTACCGTGGTAAGGATTGAATGAGATCTAGGTATATGCTAGTGGACACGAACGGGTCGTACGGACTGCGGTCCGGTGAAATACGATGCTATAGGTATACTTCGGTATATCTTTAAGTTCGTCACAGCTGTTGAATGGGATCCAGGTATGTGTTAGTGGACAAGAATGGGTCGTACGGACTGCGGTCCGGTGAAATACGATGCTATAGGTATACTGCGGTATATTTTTAAGTTCGTCATAGCTGTTGAATGGGATCCAGGTATGTGCTAGTGGACACGAACGGATCGTACGGACTGCGGTCCGGTGAAATACGATGCTATAGGTATACTGCGGTATATCTTTAAGTTCGTCACAGCTGTTGAATGGGATCCAGGTATGTGCTAGCGGACACAAACGGGTCGTACGGACTGCGGTCCGGTGAAATACGATGCTATAGGTATACTGCAGTATATCTTTAAGTTCGTCACAGCTGTTGAATGAGATCCAGGTATATGCTAGTGGACACGAACGGATCGTACGGACTGCGGTCCGGTGGAATACGATGCTATAGGTATACTGTGGTATATCTTTAAGTTTGTCACAACTGTTGAATGGGATCCAGGTATATGCTAGTGGACACGAACGGGTCGTACGGACTGCGGTCCGGTGAAATACGATGCTATAGGTATACTGCGGTATATCTTTAAGTTCGTCACGGCTTGAACCCAACCATGTCATACTATCAGGAACAGGAAGTAGACCGAATTAGGATGCATTGCATAGCGAGGGTTCGAATCCCTAAACTTAGAGACAACAGCTTGATCTGGAAGGTATGTAGTATGGGATGCATACATTTCCAAAGTCTCGCTTGCATTAGACTAAGTGCATTTGACTTGCGCATTAGATACTAGAGTATATCACATACGGACATACTTGATGCAACCCCACCTTCCCTTCCCTTTTAGCACTCTTCTCTTGCATTCATGTTTGATTTTAGTTGGTTTGGAAATCGCTGCTTTTATCAGCATTACGTTAGTAGAATTACTGACGTGCCCACACTTTTAGGTACTAGATGCCGACCATGAAGTCCACGAAGGTCCAAGCCTGGTGATGCATCCAAGTGATAGTTCCAAGTGTTCCTTACTCCTGATTATATTTCTTTTGTAAAACATGGGTTGTAATTTTTCTGAACCAAGTCTATTGTAACACTTAAACTTGTATATCATGGAATAAAATTCGTTTAATTTTTCCTGCTTTTCCTGCATTGTGACAATTATGAAGGGAGATCTTGGATTATGTCACGAATCATCAGTATAGAGATTCGGAGCGTTACAAAATCATCAAAGAGTTGTAGCGGAAGTCCCTTCGTGAAGATGTCGGCAATTTGGTAACGCGAAGGAACATGTAACACTCGTACTTGACCATGAGCAGCATTTTCACGCACAAAGTGTATATCCATATCAATGTGTTTAGTGCGTTGGTGTTGAATAGGATTGCCGGAAAGATATACCGCATTGACATTATCACAATAGACTAATGTAGCCTTTGTGACAGGACAGTGAAGTTCCAAGAGTAAGTTTCTAAGCCAACAGGATCCGGAAACTACATTAGTAACTCCACGGTACTCGGCTTCAGCACTGGATCGAGACAAGGTAGGTTGTCATTTTGCAGACCAAGAGATTAAATTGTCCCCAAGATATACGAAATATCCAGACGTAGACCTTCTGGTGTCTGGACATCCACCCCAGTCTGCATCGGTATATGTAGTGAGTTTATCAACTGAGGAGGGAGAGATATGTAGACCAAAAGTAAGAGTACCCTTAATATAATGAAGGATTCGCTTCAAAGCAGTCATATGTTGGGTCCTCGGGTCATGCATAAATAAACACACTTGTTGAATGGCATAAGAGATATCTGGTCTTGTAAATGTCAAATATTGTAAAGCGCCGGCAAGATTACGATATTCGGTTGGATCATGATGTGGGTTTCCTGAAAATCCACTGAGTTTTGCTTTTGTGTCTACTGGTGTAGAAGATGGTTTGCAGGAGGACATGCCTGCTCGCTCAATAATTTCTTTGGCATATTTATTTTGTGAAAGAAAAAGACCTCCTGAATGTCTTGTAACAGATATACCCAGAAAATAACTTAGGGAACCCAAATCCTTCATGGCAAATTCGGAGCCAAGTTTAGACATGATGGATTTACGGAGAGTATCTGAAGATACAGTAAGAATAATGTCATCCACATAGAGAAGAATATAAGCTGTGTCATCGCCTCGGTGATAAATGAATAAAGAATGATCTGAGACACTGTGAGAGAAACCCAACGTGGCTACAAAATCAGTGAATCGCTGGTACCAAGCCCGAGGGGCTTGTTTGAGGCCATAGAGAGACTTCTTTAGCAGGCAGACATAGTCAGGATGTTGGGGATTGCGAAAACCAGGAGGTTGGTGCATGTACACAGTTTCATCAAGATTTCCATGTAAAAAGGCATTTTTGACATCTAATTGATGAAGGCACCATGATTTAGATAAAGCAACGCTGAGTACCGTCTGAATAGTAGCCGGTTTGACTACTGGACTGAAGGTCTCACCACAATCTATACCAGTTTGTTGACTTACACCATCTCCTACTAGACGAGCCTTATAACGTTCAAAGGATCTATCGGATTTCTTCTTATGCCTGAAGATTCATAAACTGCGAATAATGTGAGCATTAGCCGGACGGGGCACTAAGTCCCACGTCTTATTTTCAATAAGAGCATCATATTTGTCTTTCATGGCCATTTTCCAATTATGATCATTTAATGCATTAAGGGGATTAGTAGGAAAGGGAGAAATGAAATGTTGGGCAGAGGTATGGAGATTAAAAAGTTGGCGAGGCTTGTAAATGTCGTGTTGTGCTCGGGTGGTCATTTGAGGAGAGTGTGGTGGGTTGGCTATAGAAGTGGGTTGTTCTAAGGGAGTTGAAGATATGGATTCTGGAGAAGATGTTGGCTCATATTGGGCTTGGAGGGAATTTGTGTTTTGGGCCGGTGTAATGGTATGTTTGGTGGGGGAGGAGGTGCCTTGCGGAGTAGTATGGTGTGATGAGGAGGATGGGGCCGGTGTAGTTGGGTGTTGGGTGGGGGAGGATTGTGCCGAATTGTTAGCGGCTAGAGGTGGAGAGGTTTGGACATCATGAGAGGTGAAAAAGGGTTGATTGGGTGAGTAAAGGAAATGTGTAGTGCTTGTATCCAAAAAATCATAGCTAGAGGATGAGGGAGCAAATGAATTAGAAAAGAAAAACGTATTTTCATCAAAAACAACATGCCTTGAAATGACTATTTTACGACTCGACAACTCATAACATTTATAACCTCTATGGTTCGATGGATATTCCAAAAAAACACAAGGTGTTGATCGAGCTTGCAATTTATTTCTAGAAGTGGAAGGAATAAGAGGGTAACAGAGGCATCCAAAAACTCGAAGATGAGAATATGACGGATCTTTTGGTAGAGAATTTTAGTGGGCGTTTGGAAGGCAAGTTTTTTTGTTTGGAGAATATTGATAAGGTAAGTGGCCATTTGTAGGGCATGGTGCCAAAACGAAGGTGGGAGGGAGGCATGAGTAAAAAGTGTTCGGATGATGTTATTTATGGTACGAATCTTTCTTTCGGCTTTTCCATTTTGAGGAGATGTATGAGGACAAGAAAATCTAAAAGTCATTCCATTGAGTTCACAGAACTTATGAAAAAGTGCATTGTTGTACTCTTTTCTATTGTCACATTGAAAACATTTAATTTCTCTTTCAAATTGTGTTTTAATGTGAGTACGAAAGTGGAGAAAAATGGAATGGACTTGAGATTTATTTACAAGAGGAAAAGTCCATAAAAAAATCGTAAAATCATCAAGAAATAAAGCATAATAACGATGTCCACATGAACTAAGAGTAGGTGATGTCCAAAGATCACTATGCACAATATCAAAAGGCATTAAAGTGGATGACAAAGACTCATAACAAGGTAATTTTATTTGCTTCCCAAGGGGACAAGAATGATAAAAGAAATTATTTCGAAACTTATTATAGATAATAAAATTGTTTCGGTGAAGAGAATTTAAAATAAGAGCTCCCGGATGTCCTAAACGATTGTGCCATAATTCATTGGATAAAGCGGCAAAGGTGGATGGTGTTGTATTGGATGGTCTTGTGGTAATAGGATAAAGTTCACCCAAGCTGTTGCATCTCATTAAATGCATCCCGGCCTGAAAATCCTTCACAGAAAAACCGAAAAGATCAAATTCAACAGAAACATCACTGTCAATGGTAAATTTTCTCACAGAGACAAGATTTTTAATTAATTTGGGTGTATGCAAGACATTATGTAAGGTTAAAGGATGATGTGGGTTAGGTAATAATGCATTTCCACAACCAATAACTGGAATATGATGACCACTACCAACAGTAATATTATTACTCATATTGGAATTAGACGTAAGATTACCTCCGTTTGCAGTCATGTGAGAGGTGGCTCCTGTGTCCATATACCATTGATCGTCAGGAGGAGAGATAGATAGAGTATGCATTGCAGCATGAATATCGGTTGGTGCATATGACGACTGTGCATGTTAAGGAGCGGCTGCTATATGGGCATGCTGAGGCTTAGGCCCAAGAATTCCTGGCTGGCGGGTCTGCTGAAATGTGAGTTGTTCTGCCAATTTCCTGCTGTAGGATATGGACAAGGTGGTGTGGCCCATGGCTGCCACGGTCCTGCCCATGGAGGATACGTCCACTGCTGTGTTTGCATTGGAGGCGGCTGCCATGACGTGGGCCGGTGATTTTGTGATCGGCCGCCGCAACCACCTCCTCTGCCTCTACCACGGCTGCTTCCTGCGCCGCCACGACCACCGCAGCTGCTATTGCCATTGTTATTGCGGTTTTGATGGTGATACAGATTTCCAGCAGAGTTGTCATGCTGAGATACTAGGAAAGCAGAGCTATCTGTGGTATTTTCCGCCCTTTTTTCCCGTGCCGTTTCTGTTGGGTTTATGTCTTGCATACTAGATTGGATAAAGAAAACGATGAGACGATGGAGAAATCGAGAAGATTGAAAACGAAGTGGAGGCAAGGAAATAGTCAGCTGCTGTATTTGTAGAAGTGGCGGTCGACCGGTCGAAGGGTGCGGTCGACCGATCATAGGGTGCAGAAGTCCCGAGAGGGGGACGGTCGACTGACCTTGGGGGTGCGGTCGACCGGTCGCGGCGCTGATGGGTTAATTGGGTCGGATCTTGGTAATTCGTGAGAAGCCCAACTTGCTCTTCAAGTTAGATCTGACAGCTCCTATCGTAGGGTTATCTCTTCAGGAATATCCAATGGTTACTGAATCAAGATATCAAACTAGGTTTTCTCTAGATCTCTATATATTGTTGTTATTGGCCTCCATTGAGAACCAAGAGAGAGAGAGTACTTCATTGAAAGAGAGATTGAGTGATTCTCTAATTGAAAACAACTAGTACTTGCTTGTGAGGCTTGAAAGAGGGTCGTGGTGAGAATTGTAATATTCTTGTATCTTCTCTATTTGAATAACATCTTGGGTTTCTTCTCCCCCGGATTAAGGCGAAAGCCCCAACCGGAACAAATTTTTGTACTTTGGTGTATTTGGTATGATCTCATGTGTGCTTGATAGTTTGTATTGATTGCATCGAATAACTAAACAAGATCCTGAAATAGGGATTTCTAGTGGAAAATTCCTAACAGTTTCCTCCAAAACTAGCATAGAACGGGCCTTGTAAAACGGAGGAAGTGATTCTCCATGATGAATTTGGGAACCCACAGTGGCATATGCATCTTAAGCCGGAAACGAGCTGAAGCACCAACCGTTCATTTGAAACGGGAGCACCAACATTAGATAGTTGATCTGAGAGTGATTTAAGGTGTTGACAGTAAGATGAAGCATCAGGAAACTGCTCTATGGTGACTCTCAAAAATTCTTGTTCTAGGTAGAGAGCCCTAGAGTTTTTGTTGTCGAAAAAGATATCAAACAGTCGGTTCCAAGCAAGTTCAGCAGTTGAATCACGTTCAATAATTGTGTTGAGAAGATCATTAGAGATGGTGCCATAAATCCATTGTAGGACAACAGTGTCAAAGTGCGACCAAAGAGTAGGATCGGTTTGTTTGAGAGAGAGAGTGGACAGCGTATCATTTGGAGATGGGGGAATGATATGATCAAAGACTTGATAGGCTCTGGCATGGATCTTGAAGAGTTCATACCACATATTATATTGACCTTTTTCAATATCGAGCGTGAATTTGATGAAGTTGGTGATGTTGGGGATGGTGAGAGCAGGATGAAAGGTGGAGGTAGTAGGTTTTGGAGGATTCGAAGAAGGTGGTATTGGAGAGGAAGGGAGAGATTATTTGAAATCTAGGCTTACTAATACCATGATAGAAATATTTGCCTTGCCTTTCATTGATATGATAACCATGTATATATACAACAACCTTGGCTACAAAATCATAATTGATTCATATAATTGTGTTGCCATGATTTCTACTGATTGATTCCTCTAATTGTGTTGCCATAATTGTGTTGCCATTATTCCTAAATTATTGTATACTAAATATAAAAGATACTAAATACAAAAGATATTGACATATTCTAATAGTCTTTCCATCATATGGTCTTCCCCAGAAGCGTTGACAAGGTTCCATGAAGGACATCCAAATTTTGCGAATTTTTTTAATACTCAATAAATGGCATGACCGACACCACCATATTTTATCAATGAGAAAATAACGAAACAAGAGTTTAAAATCTTGTGATCAGTTGTCTGAGTCAACATATGAAGGTACAGAGAATAACAACATGCTATTGCTTTTTTCTACAATGCATCACCACATCCTGAGCTGTTTTAAGTTCGGACTTGTTCCACATATCCCTATCATGCCTATTTCTTTCCGCGCACGTATTAATGCATGCTTCGGACTTCAGTCACTCTTGAACTCAAAGACAGTCTCTATTTCCAGAACTTCTGGCTGTTCTAATCCTTTATAATCAATCTTCAAATACTGCTACTAAAGATTTTTGTTATTTGATCCGCAGAGAGTTTGGACAAGTATCCTGACAGGGCTGCATTGAATCTCCCTCCGCAACAACTACCAGCAGCGCAAGGCGGCCACCAGGCGGTTGGTCGCATGAATCCAACTATGACATCCATTCAACCATTGATGAACAACAATCCAACTGTAACATCCATTCAAACATTGATGAACAACGGCTATACTATCAACAACAATCCAGGAGAAAGACTGAACTGTTCCCTGCCGAATTTTCCCAGATACTCGGGAATCTCAAATCAACTTCCCAACTGCATCACTCGCCACCCAAATTCTTCAGCTCCTCCAAACAGTTCAAATGAGGCGAATGAGAACCGTGTTATTCAGCAAATGGTCCAAGAAATGCGAAATCAGAAGGAGGCGTTGCTTCGTACTGCTTGGCTACCATCTGGCATGAATCTTGGTGAGGAAGCGAGGGATTCAGCTGTTCGCTTAGCTGGCAGTAATGTTGTGGAATCATCATCCCCAAGCATGTTCAACGGTTTACCTTCCGTTCAGAGAAACATTCTTAATAACAGTATGTTCAACAGTTTACCGACCATTCAGAGAGACGTTCCTGATATCGGTCCACCAAGCGTGTTCAACGGTATGCCCACCATTCAGCGACAAGCTCGTAATAACGGTCCGCTAAGCGTGTCCTACAGTTTACCCACCATTCAGAGGGAGACTCCTACTAACGATCTGTGCTTGCTGGCGTTTGATAACACTGGTCTACCTGTCTACGGGAATGGGAATGGGAATGGGAATGGTGCAGTGGCGACGGGAGAGCAGTGATGATAATATATCGTCTATAAATATACATAGAAGCTCTGGAACTTATTCAATTGTTGTAAGAATTCATTGGTTTTGTATGTGGCAATTTTAAAGCTGACCTGTATGTTATTAGCATTGGGTGAAGTAATTATACTGTGCTTTCGACTAGAAGTAAATATTGTGTTATAAGATTGTTGAAACTTGGTTTTGCTTAATGGCTTTTCCCCGTTCTCTGTCTCTCGTGTTACATTTAGTTAGGCCCTATTTATGTGGAAATTGTGGTTGCAGTGAGTTAGCTTGCAAACAAGCCAAATGTTACTGCTTTTTTCTTTATGGGAGTAACCAGGTGATGTACGGATTCTTTGGTGTGAACAATCAAGAATTGGACATTTTGATCTTTAACGGTGTTGACTGTCTTTGACTTGACGAACGGACTCGTTTGCGCCGCAAGATACGATTCGCACGGTGACGATCGCTTCTGCCTGACTTGCGAAACACCTGAAACACCAAGATTGATCCCGACGACAGACCCTCCAATGCTCAAGTCAGTAATCAAGAAGAATATGAGAGAGCTTTTGTGGGAAAAATACTGGTTACCTCTTTTACGGTGGGGGTAGAGGGGTATTTATAGTCGCATTTGGAAACAATTTTGAAATAATTACTTATCTCTACTTCCCGGTGTTTTTGGATAAGAAATAGATTTCTAAATCGTTTCATGATAATAGATTTGGTTTAAACCGACTCTTAGAGATAATCATGAATGGGTTGTCATCCTGACCCAGTAAGTCAAACCCGTTATTGGGCTATTGGGCTTGGAAAAGACCCAGTTCCAATTTTCGGACCTTTTTGTAGTAAGAATTACCGTTTTACCCCTTAAGAGTTTTGTGATTTGTGCCCGATTTGAATGGTCCTGATTTAGTTCTATTTTTAGCCATATCACAAAACACTCGCATGCATTTTCATTGCTTGTAACACATTGTGGATCATCATGAGATCCAAATTAAACAGCCCAGACAGCGATGTTGTTGATTGGTCTGGGTGACCAGTCGACTGGTTTTTTTTTGAAAGAAAGGATGGCAATCCTACTGCATAAATATAATAATTCAACTGTTACAACTACTACCACTGAAACATGTTAGGATTGTGTCTTGAATACTCATTGTTCAGATTAGAAGAACGTAAGATGAAGAACGGAGGTCGAAGCGTCGAAGTGAGTAGAAGGAGAAACAGCAGCAGCAATGTGCAGGCTAGTTGCGGTCGACCGGTCTTGGTGACAGTCGACCGCACCCCCCAACCGCACCTCCGACCGTTCGTAGTATAGGGAATGTCAGAGATTAGTACGGTCGACCGGTCTTCTTGGACGGTCGACCGCCCGCGGCGCTATGTTCGTTTTGGGCCCCGATTTGTTTGGTCGTTTCAGCCCAATCTTCAACTCCAAGTCAGATCGTGCGGCTTCTATTCAGTTACTTCTTTTCCAGGTTATATCAGACGACTGAGAATCAAGATTAGACCTAGGTTTCTCTCTATTCTTCTATATATATTGTAAACTCCTCTAATATGAGAGGTAGTACTTCATAGATTCTTTTCTCCATTGTAAATAGAGGCTCGAGAGAGAGAGTGTTTGGTGGGTGAGTTTAATTCCTTGTGTCAAGTGAATCAGTAACTCATTGTAATCTCTTCTAGTTGAATATCAAATCTCCCTATATTTCCCCTCGGATTAATCAAAAGCTAACCGGGATAAGTCATCGTTGTTATGTTTGTGTTAGTTTGGTAGATCTACTTGCTTGCTCAATTTATTTATCTCGTTTACTTCGAATTCCTCATTGCTCTAATTAGTTTCGCTGCGACCAGAGGGCGTTTTTTGACGCCCCAATCCCAACAACTGGTATCAGAGCTTCAAGTTGTCAAGTTCCTTGGTTAAGATGGCAGGCTACAGTATTTTGAAGATCAAGCAGTTCAATGGTAAGATCAATTTCAATCTTTGGAAGACTGACATGTATGATATTCTTGTTCAAGAACGGTTGCAGTCAGTAGTTAAGAAGAAGGAAAAGCCAACTGATATGAAGGATGACGTTAGGGAAGATATTCGTGAAAGAGCCATAAGTCTGATCCGACTATCCTTGGCGGACGAGGTCAAGTGCAGATTTCTTGAAAAAACTGACACGGCGAGTTTGTGGGAAAGACTCATAGCTGACTACTCCGGTTCGTCGTTATTAGATCAGATGCATTGGAAGAGGAAGTTGTTCCGTTTATCTATGAAGGAAGGTACCGATCTCCAAGACCACATTACAGAGTTCAATATGGTATTGTTGAAATATAGTAATTGTATATTCTGTTTCCTAATATATAGGAAACAGATTCACCAAATCTCTCATCTCCCCAATCTTCTCTCAATCTCTTTTCTTCTTCTCCAAGAATGTAATTCATATATATAGATGTATACAGAAAAGAAATAAAACAACAAGAAGAATAAGAATTATTTTCCCCAAAATTATTTTCTTCATGGTATCAGAGCCTAATTAGATCTATGCCAAGTGAAGAAGAAGAAGAGGCTAATCACCTCCATTTTGATCTGATCCCGTTGTTGATCCCGTCAACAATCATCGACTCTGATCCCGTCAGATCCCGTCAGATCCCGTCACCGAAAATCCTCCGCACCCGTCGCCGTCACCGCTCTGCCCTCATCCACGACTTCAGCCAACAAAACCCCAACGACATTAACAACCATCCCCGAAACCCCCTGCTCCCTCCTCTTCTGATAGTCAACAGCAGCGTTCGGGCATCCCCATCAGCCAAACCCACTACCGACCATCTTCCTCGGCAAGCCCCTCAGCCCCTGGTTGCCGCAACCCCCCTCCTAGCCTCGTCGACACCCAGATCGAACCCCCCCCGCCTCGTCGACATCCCTCCACGTCTCCTCCGTCGTCTTCCCCAACCTCTCTTTAATGGCGACGACTACGTGAATGGTTCTCTGAAAGTCGAACTCAACTGCCCTTCCATGTTCTCCATCGACCAACAGCCACCAAATCCCGATCGACCCCAACCTCGACACCCAGTTTCGATGGTCGTCGTCCTTGTGCAGCTGTCCTAACCACCATTGACGCCTTCGCCGACGACGTCGGCCAGCGACGCCGTCAGATCCCAAGCTTGCTGCCTTTGTTGCTCTTTGCTGAGTTGTTGTCTCTTTGATTTGTGTTTGCTGTCGCTATTGGGTGGAATTGCTGTGTTGTTTTGGCTTGGATCGCTGAGTGTTGGATTGTTGCTGTTTTTGCTATTTGTTGGAGACTTTGAGCTGTTCTTGGCCAAGTTGTGACGTTTACTATTGGCTGCTGAAGATCAGATCCGTTGTTTTCTTGTGCCGCTACCATGGGACAAACTGATGGAACTAAGAAGAATATTGGACTCGCCTCTACATTAGCTACAGCTGCAGGTAATGATGGTAAGGTATTTAATATTTCTGCTTCTGTTATGAATAGTGCATGGATAATTAATTTGGGTGCTACCGATCATATGACTTTTGATTCTAGACAAGTTCAAAATTTTCAACCATCCACTAAATTAACTGTGTCCACTGCCAATAGTGATCCTGCCACTATTACTGGCGAGGGTACCATACACCTCACAAACAACCTGACCTTAGATACTACCCTAGTTATGCCATCCTTGAATTTCAACCTATTATGTGTTGCTCAAATAACCACTGCCTTATATTGTATTGTAGTTTTTTGGCCTTCACATTGTGTGTTTAAGATATTCGGACTCGCAAGACGATTGGTTATGGGATTAGATACGGGAAGCTCTATTACCTGGATTTAGAATCTGAATGTTCGAGCAAGTTGACTCAAGCTCTAAGTGTGGAAGGGCCGAAGATGATAAGAAGAAATCAGATATTTGGCTATGGCATCGACGTCTAGAGCATGCTTCTTTTGGTTATTTGAAGAAATTATTTCCAAATTTATTTTTGAAGTTGGATATATCTGTCTTTCGGTGTGATGTGTGTGAACTCGCGAAAGGTCATCGTGTCTCTTTTCCTCCAAGTCCAAGTAGAAGCTCCCTTCCTTTTATGATTATTCATTTTGATGTTTAGGGTCCATCCAAAACCACTACATTTGGAGGAGCCAAATAGTTTGTGACCTTTATTGATGACTGTACCCGTATGACCTGGATTTGTTTGATGAAGTCAAAAAGTGAAGTTAGTGGTTTGTTTCAGAAATTTCACAAGCATGTTATGATTCAGTATAAATCACAGATTCAAGTTCTTAGGAGTGATAATGGCGAAGAGTACCTGAGTTCAAATCTGCAACAATATTTGGTGGAACACGGAATTGTTCATCAGACTAATGCTCGTATACACCTCAACAGAATGGGGTTGCAGAAAGGAAAAATAGACACTTGCTCGAAGTGGCATGTGCTTCTCTCATCCATGAAAATATGCCACTCATTTATTGGGGGGAAGCCCTTGCTTCTGCTGCATACTTAATCAACCGAGTTCCTTCTAAAATCCTAAACCTCCTCACACCATTTCAAGCATTAACTGAAGCTGTGAATGCACCAAAAGTCATCAACTTGCCACCTCGTGTATTTGGGTGTATTGCATTTATTCATCTTCATCAACATAAATGCAATAAGTTAACTCCTCGCGCTGTCCGCTGTGTTTTCGTGGGATATGCACAGAATAAGAAAGGGTATCAGTGCTATCACCCACCAACTCAGAAGATGTTTGTGACTATGGATGTTGTGTTCCATGAAGATGAGATGTATTTTTCCTCTGAGGTTGAACTTCAGGGGGAGTACCGAAGTGAAGTTCAAACTCTTGCCTATGATGAAGTGGTTACTATTCAAACTGAACAATCAGATATAAGGGGAGAAAATCAGGATGTAAGTAATGAAGATCACTCGAATGAAGACTTGGTCGGGGAAGAAAATTTCCATGAAGATCTGCAGTCAGTGCCGAATCTCCATGAAGATGAGCCATCTCTACCACCAGCACCATCTGAACCATCTCCACCACCAGTACCATCAGATCTATCTCTACTCCCAGTAGAACCCCAAAACCAATCGCCATCGCTGTCTGAAGCTCCAAGAAGAGAACTCCCAAACTGTACTACAAGAGGTATCCCAAAACCCACTTATAAGCCTAATCCCACTAGTAAAGTCAAGTATCCCATGAGTCATTATGTGTCCACTCACCGATTGTCTGAATCAAATAAGTCATTTGTGAATCAATTATGTAACGCCCCGAATCCCAAATACACTGAATTCGAGATGTTCTACAGGATCTTTTCACTTTCTTTAGTACAATTTTACAGGGAAATTTAAACTTTTCATCTTACATCAGAGTTTACATCATATTACATTTACATTTGCACAGCGGAAGTAAAGATATACAGCATTTAAATAAATGTACAATAGCATGATATAATCTTTAAGCATCCATTCCTCTTTAACCTTTAACATGCCATTTACCTGCATATAAGACTGTGGGTACGTCAGTTTATTCAACCGACGAACATTATACACGGCCATCCTCTCTATGCCGGAAATAGTATAACTTAACCTTCCATATTTAACAAACACAAACTTGTCACATTCAAACTAAAGGGACTACCCTATAGATGTCGTGTTGTGATTGTGCACTTAATCCTTAATGCATTTATTTATGTTACATGACACTAATGCGCACTTGTTCGGATTCTATGCATCCCATACTACATAGGTCCGAGGGCAAGCCCTTAATCGTTCTTCATCTTTGTAGGGTTCAATCCCTCGCCATGACTTAATCTACTACTGTAACTACGGTAGTGTCTTAGATGATCTATGAGTGCAAGCACGTGTACAGAAACTGGAGGGGAATCCCACGTCATGTCACGACGCATCGTGAAGAACCTATGGACAATTCAGCCTCCTTCATGGCACACGATCCTCATGCAGTCACCAAACATCCCACAAGTGTCACCACAGGGACGGTACCCTGGAACAGTATCCACGTCATGTCACGACGCATCGTGAAGAACCTGTGAAATACTTTCCGCCGCCACGGTACCCTGGAGCCGTATCCACGCCATGTCACGACTCATCGTGAAGAACCTGTGAAATACTCTCCGCCGTAAATCCGATGGCCCTCACTCGTGTTTTTCTTCTACTTTCATCACGTCTCCACTATGTACTAGTCCTTAATTTAATTAAAAATCATGAACAAAATTAATCTCTAGAGTTAGCCTCTCCATCAACCGGACTTATTCATTCATTTCAACATGACCAACCTTGGTCTAATTTCATTTCATTTCATTTTCTTTCTCAATGTCGGGGAGACTTAGCTACTCTATTTCAAATTTCATTTCACAATCTTCAACTTATAAAATTTCCATATTGAGTTCTCATACCCATATGTATATCATCTTTTCAATCCATGATTGTTCACGAGTCATCATTGTACATAAGTTTGCATCTACTTATCAATTATCACATCAATAATTCCACATCACTAAACAATATGCACGCGTCATATTGTTCCACAAGTGAGAAAATAATTGCATCATATCATATAATCACATTTCTTTTTGCCAAATCAACTCTTAATATTCCAATTCACTTATTCTTTCAAGTTATAGTTTCATACCAATAATTCATTTAGAACCATATGTCTATATATGCTTTTTGACTCCAAACCATAGTAAAATTTATTCAAATAATACCCAAATCATTCTTATAAAATTCCTTACATTTTTATGAGAATTACCATATTTTTTTCACATTTTTTGGACATCTAAAACTCCCAAAAAAAATATTTTTTCATCTTGCCGATAGCAAGATTCGAACCCAAGCACACCACCGACACAGCCCAAAGCACAAGCCACTAGGCCGGTTGCCACCACAGTGTAAAAAGCAACTGAGAGCTTTAAATGCTCTCAGTCTGCTGTTGAATTCTTTTGGAAGAATTAAACAAAATAATGTTTGATCCTGGGATTCGAACCGCTCAACCCAGAGAAGCCAGCCGCACTCAGTGACCGCCTGAGCTACTAGCTCAGGTTGTCACGATACCCAATAAAAACCCATATGAGTCATATTCGTACTGTTTTAAAAACAACTCGATGTTCAAATTAATCTTGGTTCATATTGCCTTTGTAAAAACTACTGAATAATTCCAGATTAAATCCTCTTCATATGATTTTCATAACAGCAAGTATAAAATAATTTTTGCACTAAAACATAGTTTTTTCCACACAAATTAATGATTTGTTCACTAAGACTACTATACTTTTTCCTTTTCGACATTGAATAATCAATTAGTCTTCTAATCCCTCTTTATTCATAATTTTTCTTATGATAATTCACTGTTATTAATTCTTATTCAACAACACATATATTTTGGATTTATCCATACCCATATCAAAATAAAGGTCTATTTAGCACATGAATAGGTAAAACTCAAAACTACTAATTTTTGAGTAGTTCTTCTTTGATGATAACCAAGTAATTTCATTAGTTCATCTATGTCACAATGTATACTATTACTTATCACTTAGCATAATTACATCTCAATCATACAAGAAAGTCACTCTTTTCAAATTAAAGTGTGCCCTTTTCTTAATCAATTTCATGTTTCCATATGACAATTAACAAGCGTTCTCATTCATGCATCATGCTAGCAATATTCTTAAGGGATTTTAACCACCATCATTCATTCATGCTAATAATCATGGAGAATTCTACACACAATTTAATTTCATGCTAGAATTACACACAAGTTAATCACAACATTTCAATCAATTCATACACTAACTTTTCAATTAAAGTGTGTTCTTATTAGTACTCTTTTTCATGCATAGTTTTGATAATTAAACCTAGCATGGATTCCTACATTAGAAATATGAAAGGTTACCCACCTTGAATGGAGAAAAAACACAAAAAGCAACAAGGTCCTTGCGAAATGAAAGCACCACCTCCTAGCCGAATGCGCGCACAAGCTCCACACACCAAGCAACCGAAAGCTTCCTCTTGCAATAGCCGGCCACTCCTCCTTGGAACAAGCAAGCAATCCCACACAATCTCTCTATCTTTTATAACTCACACTATTACTAATTAAGACTATAATTTGGAAGTATGTAATTGCATATGAAAATAGCCATGAGAGGGGGGGTATTTATACTAGAAAACAAGTGAGATGGAGGGCCAAGATTGATTAGTTGGTTGTAGAATGGAGGGCCAAGATTAGAGTAGGAGTTATAAAAACTACCCACATCCACAAAACTACCTCCATGAACACCATGACTAAATTCAAAATTCCCTCCCAAAAAGAATGCAAACCGGCCCCATCAAGAGTGTGCATTGCACGTGTACGTGTAGTGCACGTGCATGCAACTAGGCCAAATTTGTACATTTTAATTTTGTATAAAAATAAATTAGTGATAAAATAGTCTTCTACATGACAAGTTTAATAAAAATAGATTTATTCATGGGCTTTATTTTTTGGGCCAAATTAGTTATTAAAATAATTAAAATAAAAATACATTTGGGCTTTTAAGAAAAAGGCCTTTTTCATTAAATTAAAATAAGGCTTTCTTATTTATTAAAAGCTTTTGTACAAAATAATTTGAGAACAAATATATATATTACACACATCATAATAAAATAATCCAAACAAAATATTGCACGTGCACACTACGTGCAAAATAAATAATTTTTCATTAATTGAAAAATCAGGGTATTACAAATTATCTGCTATATCTATTCCTAACAGTGTGCAGGATGCCCTTACTGATCCAAGGTGGAAAGCAGCTATAGATGGGGAGATGAAATCCTTGAAAAAGAACGAGACTTGGGAGATAGTCGAGCTGCCAGCAGGAAAGAAGCTAGTAGGATGCAGATGGATTTATATAGTGAAGTATAAGTCTGATGGTTCAATAGAGCGATACAAAGCAAGGCTGGTTGCCAAAGGGTACACTCAAACGTATAGAATTGATTATGAAGATATATTCTCACCAGTGGCAAAATTCAGTACTGTTCGAGTCTTACTGACACCTGCTGCCAATCGTGACTGGCCGTTGGAGCAATTTGATGTGAAGAATGTATTTTTGCATGGGGAATTGACATAAGAAGTCTATATGGATCTTCCACCTGGGTCGAATAGACCAGTCCAACACAACAACAAAGTATGTCGTCTGAAGAAAGCATTGTATGGACTGAAGCAGTCGCCAAGAGCCTGGTTTGGGAGATTTACAAAATCAATGAGGACATTCGGATACTATCAGAGTAATTCTGATCATACTCTATTCCTAAAAAGGAAAGAAGGTAAAATTACTGCTCTCATTATTTATGTTGATGATATGATAGTAACTGGAGATGATCCTGGGGAGATGAAGGCATTAAAGAACTACTTATCACAAGAGTTCGAAATGAAAGATCTTGGTCCTTTGAGATACTTCCTTGGTATTGAAGTTTCTCGCTCAAGAAAGGGGATATTTCTTTCTCAAAGAAAATATGCTCTGAATTTATTGAAGGAAACTGGAATGTCCGCTTGTCAATTGATTAGTACACCACTGGAAGAAGGAATGAAACTATGCAACGAAGCTGATCAAGTGCCTTGTGATAAGGAAAGATATCAGAGATTGGTTGGACGACTAATGTATCTTGCACATATACGGCCAGATTTGTCATATGCTTTAAGTGTGGTAAGTCAGTTTATGCATACACCTCGGGAACAACATATGGACACGGTAATGAGAATTATGAGATACATTAAGTCAGCCCCAGGAAAAGGAGTCTTATTTGCGAAACATGGACACTTGAAGGTTGAGGCATATACTGATGCTGATTGGGCAGGATCTACAATCGATAGGCGCTCCACTTCAGGATATTTCACCTTTGTTAGAGGAAATTTAGTTACATGGAGGAGCAAGAAGCAAAATGTTGTTGTACGCTCTAGTACAGAGGCTGAGTATCGCGGAGTAGCTTCAAGTATAACAGAAGCTTTATGGCTGAAACTCCTGTTGCAGGACTTAGGCTATGGTCCAAAGAAACCTATGAAGGTGTATTGTGACAGTCAAGCGGCGTGTGATATTGCGGCTAATCCAGTTCAGCATGATAGAATGAAATATGTAGAGGTGGACAGATTCTTCATCAAAGAAAAATTAGATGAGAAAGTTATTGACTATCTAAAGTGAAGTAAGAAGATCAACTCGCAGATATCCTAACCAAGGCTGTTTCGACTCGGCTCTTCTGAAAATTTGTTGACAAGTTGGGCGTGTTCGATATCTATGCACCAACTTGAGAGGGGGTGTTGAAATATAGTAATTGTATAATATATAGGAAACAGATTCCCCAAATCTCTCATCTCCTCAATCTTCTCTCAATCTCTTTTCTTCTTCTCCAAGAATGTAATTCATATATATAGATGTATACAGAAAAGAAATAAAACAACAAGAAGAATAAGAATTATTTTCCCCAAAATTATTTTCTTCAGGTATTATCTGAACTTAAGGCGATCAGCGCAGATGTGTGTGAGGAAGATAAAGCTTTCAACCTGATATATTCACTATCGGATTCGTACGAGCCTTTGATCACTACCATGCTATACGATGAATCTATCAAGGAGAGTATTTCGGTAGATGGTGTAATCAAAGCATTGAAGGAAAATCAACTTAGGAAGGAAACCCATAAATCGTTATCGTCTATTCCTACAAGTTGTCTAGCAGTGGATGGTCCTTCAAGGGGAAGACAAAGTGTTTTGCAAAAGGATTCGATCCGTTGCCGATATTGCAAGAGGCCAGGACATATCAAGAAAGAATGTTGAAAATTACAGAATCAGGAGAGCGCCAAGAACGGGAGTTAAGCCGCTAATGTGATTAGTGCCTTTGGTTCAGGTGGTTCGTGTCTTCTTGTTTCAAATTCTTTAGAAGTGGATTCTAGTTGGTTTCTTGACTCAGGGAGTTCTTCTCATATTTTCTCCAAGAGGGAATTATTTTCTACTTATAAGTCTACTACGGAGCATTGTGTGACAACAAAAACTGGAGAGATTTGTGAAGTAGTGGGTGAGGGGACAGTTGAGTTGAAGATGTCAGGTCTAAATATGTTCACTTTAAGGGATGTTTTGCATATTTCTCTACTGAAACGGAATCTGATTTCCTTGGGAACTCTTGATACACGGGGCTGCAGGTATACAGCTCGAGGTGGAGTTCTATCTGTTTTTCAAGGTCGTCGTGAAGTGATTAGAGGTATAAGAGTGGTTGGGCCAAGCCAACACAATCTTTACAAGCTTTGGAAAATTCGAAAATCCTACGCAGGGGTTGATAGTTTTTTTCCCATTATTCCTGCAAGCTCAGCTAGTTTTCCGCAACTAGATTCGTCGAGCTGAGACCACGACGTTCGAATATCGTCGAGAGGTGGAAAAAGCCTACGGGTAGGTGGAGTTCGTGCAGAGTTTGGCAACTTCATGAGTACATCTACAGAGGTGTGCCTTTGAAGGGGCATACTGGATTTGGTGAGATTGGGTAGAGATCATTTCAATTAGAAGAAAAAGCTATTGTTCTAAGTTTCCTTTGCAAGTAGAATTTGTTAGAGGTTGGAGACGAGTAACACATCATGTGATAGCACTCGTATGCAATCCAAGGTGGAGTTTGTTAGGATTGTGTCTTGAATACTCGTTGTTCAGATTAGAAGAAGATAAGATGAAGAACGGATGTCGAAGCATCGAAGTGAGTAGAAGGAGAAATAGCAGCAACAAGGTGCCAGCTAGTTGCGGTCGACCGGTCTGGTGATAGTCGACCACACCCCCCGACCGCACCCCCCGACCGCACCCCCGACCGCTCGTAGTACAGGGAATGTCAGAGAGTGGTATGGTCGACCGGTCTTGTTGGACGGTCGACCGCCCGCGATGCTGTGTTCGTTTTGGGCACCGATTTGTTAGGTCGTTTCAGCCCAATCTTCAACTCCAAGTCAGATCGTGCGGCTCCTATTCAGTT
Organism: Hemerocallis citrina; assembly: GCA_017893485.1. Taxonomy (NCBI): domain Eukaryota; kingdom Viridiplantae; phylum Streptophyta; class Magnoliopsida; order Asparagales; family Asphodelaceae; genus Hemerocallis; species Hemerocallis citrina. Next base: position 13,077,791 of record CM030368.1, read on the forward strand.
ACTTCTTTTCCAGGTTATATCGGACGACTGAGAATTAAGATTAGACCTAAGTTTCTCTCTATTTTTCTATATATATTGTAAACTCCTCCATTATGAGAGGTAGTACTTCATAGATTCTTTTGTCCATTGGAAAGAGAGGCTCAAGAGAGAGATAGTTCTTGGTGGGTGAGTTTAATTCCTTGTGTTAAGTGAATCAGTAACTCCTTGTAATCTCTTCTAGTTGAATATCAGATCTCCCTATATTTCCCCCTGGATTAAGCAAAAGCTAACCGGGATAAGTCATCGTTGTTGTGTTTGTGTTAGTTTGGTGGATCTACTTGCTTGCTCAATTTATTCGTCTCGTCTACTTCGACTTCCTCATTACTCTAATTAGTTCCGCTGCGACCAGAGGGCGTTTGTTGACGTCCCAATCCCAACAAAACATAAGTTCACAAGATCTCAAAATACAAGAGTCCCAACATACATAAACTCTCTGAAAATAAGCTACAAAGTTACCAAAAGCAAAGCCACAAAACTTCAAGCTAGACCATCAGGGAAACCAACCGAAATCCCCAAACAAAACACCCCCACTTTGTAATGGTGAAGCATCAGCTCTAGGGACAGAGGTCCCATGCGCGCGCTCTTCCTAACGACCAGTCAACTGGTTGGTTGCTTGACCTGTCGCGTGCTTTCTTGGGAAAATTTTGCTGTACTACCCCACCGTTTGAAAATATTTGGCGTTCTGCCCCACTACCCAAAACAATTAGCGATATGCCCTTGTTTAGGATACGTCAGCAAGAAACGTTATTGAAAAAAAGGCATAGGTTATTTCGACGTTCTTCCCAATAACGGCATTTGTTTAAAAAAAAAGTGTCGTGTCGTTATTTGAAATAACGGCATAGGTTGTTTTGTTTTTCGACAGCTTGTAGTCTCCACTTAGAGAAAAAATTGCAAGTATGAAAACCTTATAATAGATGCCGTTATTTCAAATAACGGCATTCTCAATACTGATGCCGTTATTTGGAATAACGGCATCAGTTATAATTTTTTTTTATAAGAAAGTAACTTACTATTCATCATCTCTGACGAATAAGTTAAAAAAAAAAATTATAACTGATGCCGTTATTCCAAATAACGGCACGACATCAATTATAATTTTTTTTAAAACTTTTTATTCATTCTCTCTGTTTCCAAACAACGACAAGAGTTCATATTTATATATAACTGATGCCGTTATCTCTAATAACGGCATCAGTCATTTGAATGCCGTTATTCAGGATAACGGCATTATTTATAAGTTTTTTTCACACTTAGAACTTTTTAAAGTTAGAAGATTCACACTTGTAAGAGAAATATACTGATGTCGTTATTCCAAATAGCGGCATGAAAAAAAATGTAAAATAGATGCCGTTATTGAAAATAACGGCACGTAAATAACCTATGCCGTTATTTCCAATAACGTTTTATGCTGACATATCCTAAACAAGGGCAGATCACTAATTGTTTTGAAAAGAAGGACAGAGCGCTAAATATTTATTTTCAAAAAGTTGGGCAGTACGGCAAAATTTTCCTTTCTTGGTCCCCGCTCTGTTAGTTAGGAGCTGTTTGATTTTTTCCTACAATAAGTGGTAGACCACTAATTAGTGGTTGGGGTCCATTCCACTAATTAGTGGCACTAAGTAATAAATAGCTTATAAAATCTGTTTGTTAAAAACGGAGGGATTTTTTTTAATAAAAAAAGGGAAAAAAATGGAGGAATTAAGGGATTAAAAACTTTGGGACATAACCTACAAATAACCTATTTAATTAAGGACTTCAATTTCTTTTTCCTATGAATTGAAGTTGGTTTTAAAAGAAAGTTGTTCCTTACCGCTAGGGCTATAAATCGGACCGGACAGAATCGGACAGAACCGGACAACCATATATTTAAGCTCGAACCGAAATTTAATCTGGACGGGCTTATGTCCGGCTCGATCCAGGTCGGAAAATTGTTTTATAGTCCGGTCTCTGTTCGTTATATTGTTCTACTTTATTCTTCACTGTATACATCTATATATATAAATTACATTCTTGGAGAAGAAGAAAAGAGATTGAGAGAAGATTGGGAAGATGAGAGATTTGGGGAATCTGTTTCCTATATTAGGAAACAGAATATACAATTACTATATTTCAACACTCCCCTTCAAGTTGGTGCATAGATATCGAGCATGCCCAACTTGTCAACAAATTTCAAGAAGAGCCGACTCGAAATAGCCTTGGTTAGGACATCTGCGAGTTGATCTTCTGACTTCACCTTGGATATCTCAATAACTTTCTCATCTAATTTTTCTTTGATGAAGAATCTGTCCACCTCTACATGTTTCGTCCTATCATGCTGAACTGGATTAGCTGCAATATCACACGCCGCTTGACTGTCACAATACACCTTCATAGGTTCCTTTGGACCATAGCCTAAGTCTTGCAACAGGAGTTTCAGCCATAAAGCTTCTGTTATACTTAAAGCTACTCCGCGATACTCAGCCTCTGCACTAGAGCGTGCAACAACATTTTGCTTCTTGCTCCTCCATGTAACTAAATTTCCTCCAACAAAGGTAAAATATCCTGAAGTGGAGCGCCTATCGATTGTAGATCCTGCCCAATCAGCATCAGTATATGCCTCAACCTTTAAGTGACCATATTTTACAAATAAGACTCCTTTTCCTGGGGCTGACTTAATGTATCTCATAATTCTCATCACCGTGTCCATATGTTGTTCCCGAGGTGCATGCATAAACTGGCTTACCACACTTAAAGCATATGACAAATCTGACCGTGTATGTGCAAGATACATTAGTCGTCCAACCAATCTCTGATATCTTTCCTTATCACAAGGCACTTGATCCGCTTCGTTGCATAGTTTCAGTCCTTCTTCCAATGGTGTACTAATCGGTTGACAGGCGGACATTCCAGTTTCCTTCAATAAATCCAGAGCATATTTTCTTTGAGAAAGAAATATCCCCTTTCTTGAGCGAGAAACTTCAATACCAAGGAAGTATCTCAAAGAACCAAGATCTTTCATTTCGAACTCTTGTGACAAGTAGTACTTTAATGCCTTCATCTCCTCGGGATCATCTCCAGTTACTATCATATCATCAACATAAATAATGAGAGCAGTAATTTTACCTTCTTTCCTTTTTAGGAATAGAGTATGATCAGAATTACTCTGATCGTATCCGAATGTCCTCATTGATTTTGTAAATCTCCCAAACCAGGCTCTTGGCGACTGCTTCAGTCCATACAATGCTTTCTTCAGACGACATACTTTATTGCTGTGTTGAACTGGTCTGTTCGACCCTGGTGGAAGATCCATATAGACTTCTTCTGACAATTCCCCATGCAAAAATGCATTCTTCACATCAAATTGCTCCAACGGCCAGTCAAGATTTGCAGCAAGTGACAGTAGAACTCGAATAGTGTTGAACTTTGCCACAGGTGCAAATGTTTCGTCATAATCAATTCCATAAGTTTGAGTGTACCCTTTGGCAACAAGCCTTGCCTTGTACCGCTCTATCGAACCATCCGATTTATATTTCACTGTATAAATCCATCTGCATCCTACTGGCTTCTTCCCTGCTGGCAGCTCGACTATCTCCCAAGTCTCATTCTTCTTCAAGGACTTCATCTCCTCATCCATAGCTGCTTTCCACCTTGGATCGGCTAAGGCTTCCTGCACACTATTAGGAATAGATACAGTAGATAATTGATTTACAAATGACTTATTTGATTCAGACAATCGGTGAGTGGACACATAATGACTCATGGGATACTTGACATTACTAGTGGGATTAGGCTCGTAAGTGGGTTTGGAGATACCTCTAGTAGTACGGTTTGGGAGTTCTCTTCTTGGAGCTTCGGACAGCGATGACGATTGGTTTTGGGGTTCTGCTGGGAGTAGATATAGATCTGATGGTATTGGTGGTGGAGATGGTTCAGATGGTGCTGGTGGTGGAGATGGCTCATCTTCATGGAGGTTTGGCACTGACTGCAGATCTTCGTGAAAATTTTCTTCCTCCTCAACCAAGTCTTCATCATTCGAGTAATCGTCATTACTTACATCCTGATTTTCTCCCCTTATATCTGATTGTTCAGTTTGAATAGTAACTACTTCATCATAGGCAAGAGTTTGAACTTCATTTCGGTGCTCCCCCTGAAGTTCAACCTCAGAGGAAAAATACATCTCATCCTCATGGAACAACATCCATAGTCACAAACATTTTTTGAGTTGGTGGATGATAGCACCGATACCCTTTCTTATTCTGTGCAGATCCCACGAAAACACAGCGGACAGCTCGATGAGCTAACTTATTGCGTTCATGTTGATGAAGATGAACAAATGCAACACACTCAAACACACGAGGTGGCAAGTTGACGACTTTTGGTGCATTCACAGCTTTAGTTAATGCTTGAAACGGTGTGAGAAAGTTTAGGATATTAGAGGGAACTCGGTTGATTAAGTATGCAGCAGAAGCAAGGGCTTCTCCCCAATAAATGAGTGGCAGATTTCCATGGATGAGAGAAGCACGGACCACTTCGAGCAAGTGTCTATTTTTCCTTTCTGCAACTCCATTCTGTTGAGGTGTATACGAGCATGTAGTCTGATGAACAATTCCGTGTTCCACCAAATATTGTTGCAGATTTGAACTCAGGTACTCTCCGCCATTATCACTCCTAAGGACTTGAATTTGTGATTTATACTGAATCATAACATGCTTGTGAAATTTCTGAAACAAACCACTAACTTCATTTTTCGACTTCATCAAACAAATCCAGGTCATACGGGTACAGTCATCAATAAAGGTCACAAACCATTTGGCTCCTCCAAATGTAGTGTTTTGGATGGACCCCAAACATCAGAATGAATAATCATAAAAGGAAGGGAGCTTCTACTTGGACTTGGAGGAAAAGAGATATGATGACCTTTTGCAAGTTCACACACATCACACCGAAAGGCAGATATATCCAATTTTAAAAATAAACTTGGAAATAATCTCTTCAAATAACCAAAAGAAGCATGCCCTAGACGTCGATGCCACAGCCAAATATCTGATTTCTTCTTCTCATCTTCGGATCCTTCCACACTTAGAGCTTGAGTCAACTTGCTCGAACTTTCAGATCCTAAATCTAGGTAATAGAGCTTCCCGTGCCTAACCCCATAACCAATCGTTTTACGAGTCCGAATATCCTTAAATACGCAATGGGAAGGCCAAAAGACTACAATACAATGTAAGGCAGTAGTTATTTGAGCTACGGATAATAGGTTGAAATTCAAGAATGGCACAACTAAGGCAGTATCTAAGGTTAGGTTATTTGTGAGATGTATGGTACCCTCGCCAGTAACAGTGGCAGGGTCACCATTGGCAGTGGACACAGTCGATTTAGTGGATGGTTGAAAATTTTGAACTTGTCTAGAATCAAAAGTCATATGGTCGGTAGCACCCGAATCAATTATCCATGCACTATTCTTAACAGAAGCAGAAATATTAAATACCTTACCATCCTTACCTGCAGCTGTGACTAATGTAGAGGCCTCCGTAGAGGCGAGTCCAATACTCTTCTCAGCTCTATCAGTTTGTCCCATGGTAGCGCCACAACGGGGAAAAAACAATGAATCTGATCTTCAGCAACCAATAGCAAACAACACAACTTGGTCAAGAACAGCTCCAAGTCTTCAACAAACTGCAAACGAAATTTTGATCTTCAACACTAGATCTTCAGCATCAACAAACAATGGATCTGGATCGAACGGATCTGATCTGATCTCAGATTTCAAAGTGGTGGTGGCGTCAGGCTCGAACGCAGTGACGATGGCAAGAGGGGGCGTCGGGGCGCTCGGGAAGAGGGAAGGGATGCCGGAGCAGACGAGGTCCCAAAGGTCGGGGGTGAGCCGGGTGGTGCGGAAGAGGTCGAAGGCGAGCTTTTGGAGACAGCAGAGGAAGGTCGAGGTCGGAGCGGACGCCGGAGCAGACGAGGAAGAGATCTCGGGAGTTGGTCGACGACGGGATCTGGGTAGACGACGGGATCTGGGAGAGGATTCTTGAACGACGACGGATTCTTGAACGACGGAGAGGATCTGGGACGACGACGGATTCTTGAACGACGGAGTGGATCTGGGACGACGACGGATCTTGAACGACGACAGATTCTTGAACGACAGAGAGGATTTGGGACGACGACGGCTTTGGGATCTAGGATCTGGGATCTGGGACGATGACGGAGTTGATGTGAGACGACGGATTCGAGGTTCGGGGTCGATGCCTTGACGACGACAGAGAGGGGCGTCGGGGGTTCGGAGATGTCGGTGACTGGTCGGGATCGGATCGGATCGGGATGGAGGTGTCAGATTCGATCACCTCCGTCTCTTCTTCTTTTTCAACTAGCCTAGATCTTGTTAGGCTCTGATACCATGAAGAAAATAATTTTGGAGAAAATTCTTATTCTTATTGTTCTACTTTATTCTTCACTGTATACATCTATATATAAGGATTACATTCTTGGAGAAGAAGAAAAGAGATTGAGAGAAGATTGGAAAGATGAGAGATTTGGGGAATCTGTTTCTTATATTAGGAAACAGAATATACAATTACTATATTTCAACAGTTCGGACGGACCGGACTCGGTAAAGCATCAGACCTAATAATTTGTTCAAGTTCGGTTTGTATAACCGTTCGGATGGTCCACGGTCGGACCATTTCTCGAGCTGGATTCGGACGAACGACCGTATCGTTCTGTTCATTTTACAGCCCTATTTACTGCTTTCTCTTTTAAAGCCACTAATTAGAGCTTTGCCTCTAATTACCTCTAATTAGAGGTAAAAACAAACGAACATTTTTTGGTCGCCCATATCTAGTTAGTGACAATTAGTGGTCTACTTCTAATTAGAGGAGAAATCAAAGTCTCCCCTAGCCTTTTTGCCTGTTTACTCTGACTCACTCTAATTCATTTCCTCTGACTCTCTTGACACAATAGTGCAATAGTGCTAAGACATGAAATGTTTTGGCAATCCTGGTAAAAACGCACAATGAAATCAGTCACACTGATCAATCTCTGCAGAACCTGACAAGATCTGGACCATACAAACTAACATTTTCACGGGAAAACCAAAAGATTGGGTAAAAAAGAACTGAAAGTCGGGTATAGCATTATGTGGAAAGAAAAAATTAGACCGTCTTCACATATTATTTTTTTTTTGATCATAATAGGTTGGCCTAGGCCCCAAAGTCTCATTAAATTTTTTTTAACAAAACCCAAAACACCACAATAACAGACAATGATGTTCATGTATCCCACAAACGGATCATGATGGTCATTCCCTGTTACCAAATGAGTCCCCCACCCTACATGGTAAAAATAACCGTCTTTACATATTATAATACTAAATTTACTTTATTTTAGTTTTGATGTTATATATATAGAGAGAGAGAGACAACATAACGAGAGAGGCCTTTCTGATTTGTAGGTCTTGTGCGGTCACACATGTCACACGGGTACAGGGTCGGCCCAGCTGAAAGTTAACATGTACCATCTCGGTTTTTTTTTTTTTTTTGATTATAAACAGTGAGGTTGAGAACAACCCCCCCTGCGTTCTCCATTAATAAGATATTAAACAAAACAAGTAATAAACTTAAGGTGAATGACGCTCATGTTGCCCAACATGCTGGGACATGAAACTCATTCACCGCCCAAGAAGAACTAAGAACTGATCGTACACAAAACTTCCCTCCCCCAAAATCACAAAATGTACAACCCACAAAAGAAAAACATCCCACAGCAAGTGCCCAGCTACCACTACCTGCCAATCAGCCATCTCAGTTTGTTATCTCCGCATTATCTATCAAATCAAACACTAAATTCCATCTAAACAAACTTAAAATGGCCGATGTCATAGTATTTTCTTTTGCTGGTAAATCAAAATAAGAGATTTCTATTAGGATAACGATGAGATGACCATATCAACTTTCCCCAAGTAACCTGTTGAGAATAGCAGGGCGTTGCATCAACTCCCTGAGTCGCTTGGTGAAATTCTGCCAAGAGGAAAGCTTCGGCGGGGAAGATTCTTTTCTGATTTTATCTTCTGTGACAGCCCGGGCCTCGGGGAAGTACTTCAGTACTGAGCTGATCAAGGCGCCATTGTGAGGGAAGTCAAAGCTGAAATCAGGTGAAAGGTTGCGTCCGACCACTTTAACATGGCATATACTTCAATATGAAAAAAAGAAATTGAGAGCAAACATGAGGCAGTGACTTACAGGAAGAATAGTAATCTACAAATACAACAAAATATGAGAACAGAAACTCACCAAACATAGTATTGACGATCAAGTTGTTGCCTCTGAACTTTTCCCAGCAGTTCAATTTGAACAATTCCACCAATGCAAACAACAGGGCGTGGAAGCTTAAAAGATTGCAGTGTGTTGTCCTGCATATGACAAACTAAACTAGTAAGTCCAAGACATTGTCTGACAAATATTATGATTGAAGATCCTAGAACAATTATCGAGTTATTTGAAAACATCATTGATGCGGTTTGTTTTTGGGGGGGTGGCTGCACCACGTGTGAGTTCTTCTCGATTTGTATTTTTACGGAAGCTTCGGTACAGATGGTACGCCCGACCCTCGGCCGAGGGACCCAATCGGAAGTAGAGGCGGGAGCGAGGTGAAGGCCGGATGCTCGGCTCGGAGCTGGAGGCTCGGATCCGGGAGTCTCGTGTACCTACACTCGGCCTAGAAACACCGGGGTTGGTCCCAGTGGCAGGCCCTCCGACGATTTAGTCAGTCACTGAAGGAGAGTAACAGTAACTAGGGTTTGAGAGGGAAAAGATTGATTACCTCTGAAAGGGGTAGGGGGTCTGGTATTTATAGAAAAAGCCAACTGGGTCTGGACCCGTTTGGGGCCGGGTCTGGACCCGGTTGCCCGTAGGCCTAACGTGGCGAAAGCCTAAGTGGTATAAGGTTGACGTGGAACGGGCCCGGGGTGGTTTATGGCTGACGTGGCGGAGGCCTGGGTGGTTTCCAGGCTGACGTGGCAGATCCGGATGATCCGGTGGTGAACGCCTTTTGAGGGGATCCTGTGGCCCATGAGGGACCACGTCATCTGACCCATATCAATCATATCTGAAAGAAAAATCCCATAATAGCTTCTAATGCTCAATCAGGGGCAGATCTGAGCCCAAGCAGCACAAGCAATGCTTTTGGTCCCAAATTTTATATAGCCCCATATTTTTTAAGTATTTACAATGTTAAAAAGTAAAATGTGATATTGCCCCATATAATTACATTATATTAACAATTGGTTTATTAGCTCTGTTGGTTAGAGTGTTGTGTTAATAATGTGAAGGTTGCAGGTTCAAAACTTACATGACCAAACTAATTATTTTTCACATAGTCATACATGTCATTTTACCATTTTATGAATTTAATATTCTTTTCCACTTAGCCCATGTACTTGCATAATCAATTCTGTTGTCAAAGCATTAGCGTAAGACATGTTCAAGCGCCCGTTCTGAATCCGCTTTGTCTACTTTGTCGTGAAATTCTTCTTTTAATAGTGAGAACTTCTTCTTTTGCCTTTTTATCTACTAGAAATCTTGCCTTTTAATCTACTAAAAATTGTGATTTATCTCTTCTTATCTCAATAAGTAGCTATTAAATAAAGTTGCTCTTTTCCCCAAGTTTAGTATTAAACTACTAATATATAAAGAGCTCTTATTTAGGAGCTGTTTAAAGGGCATGTAGCTAGTCTTAAGGAAATGGCTTCTGATGGGGCCCCTGGCTTCCTTTGAAAGGAATGAACGTAGTGAACGGAGTGAAAACTCGCTAAAGATAGCCTTTTGTGGGCCCGAGCTTAGTGAACGAAGTGAGCGAAGCTGTCACTCTATAATATTTTTTCAATATTCTATGATATATCATATTTACCTGTTTATGATAAATTTCTAACCACGTGCACTTGAAGATTTGGTTAGAAATTTATCATAAACAGGCAAATATAATATACCATAAAACATTGAAAAAATATCATAACATGCATAGGCCAAGTGAAAAATAATATTAAATTTATAAAATGGCAAAATGACATGTATGACTGTGAAAAATAATTAGTTTTAAAAATAAAAATGATTGAAAAATTAATTGGCTCATGCAAAGTTTTAAACCTGCAACCCTCACATTATTAACACAACACTCTAACCAACTGAGCTAATAAGACAATTGTTAAAATAATGTAATTATATCAGAAAATATTACATTTTACTTTTTGACACTGTAAATATTTAAAAAATATGGGGCACTATAAAATTGGGGCCCCAAAGCGGTTGCTTGTGCTGCTTGGGCCCAGATCCGCCCCTGGTTGCTCGACATGACAATGTCTATCTGCCAACCCCATGACTTAAAAATGTCTCCATTCTAATTGACCACTAACTGCCTTGACACAATTACTTCGCACTCAAATAATATATCGACATCAGCCCAATATCTTCACCATAAGCTTTGATACTATTTGTTATCACTAAAGGCCCATTAAAATTGGCCCACATAACTTGTTGAATAGATGATAAATTTTCATTACCCTATATGACCCAAAATGGATAAACTCTATTGGAGTTCAAGGGCTAATCTAATTTAACTAGGTGTAAAGGGGTATGAGCAACTTGCTCATTTAGTAAATAAGCAATTAATGATGTGGCATGCATGTGATTGGAAAATTCTTAAAAGGGTTAGTTGTCCAATGTATCACATGCATGCCACATAATCACATGCTCATTTACTAAATAAGCAAGTTGCTCATATCTCTTTTACCCATTTAACTATCAATTCATCTAATTGAGTTTCCAATATGTGACTATTATTCAAGCCACAACCTCAACATGGTGTAGTTCATTTTGCATTGGGAGAATCTTTGTTAATGTATAGTTTTGAAGGTAGTTGTTTGTCTGATAGCTAAAACATATTTCGGTGAATGTGGAAGTGAGTTTTCCTTGTGAGCTTCAATTTTGTATGCAAAATGGGTAATGGAGACATTTCGAGCGGCGAATCGGACACTCACCGGTAATGGTAATTTATTGGTCGATGTTGGTGCAGCCAAGTGGTATATGGACTATGTCTGGTCAAACTGATCGATGCTGGTGTAACCAAGGAGGGCATAGACACTAAGTCGGGATCAGCTGATCGATGTTGGTGCAAACAAGGAGGCTAAGACACCAAGTCGGGTAGATGTTGGTGTAGCGAAGTACACTAGGCCACTAAATCGGGTCAAATAGGTCGATGTTGGTGAGGCCATTGAGGGATTATGCGCTAGATTGAGGCAAATTTATCAATGTTAGTTCAAACAAGGAGGGCTAAGGCGTCATATTGGGCTCAATTGATAGATCGTGATGAAGTATTTGTCAAGCTTGGTCTACTTACTCTGTGTGCTTGTATATGATCAAAGAAGATTCATTTTTATACTTTTGAGGGGTCAGGCTTGTGTGATTGTATCAAACTCGTTTGTTTCTCGTTTCTTGAGTTGTTTCGTTAAATATTTATTAATGGAACGCCGGGGGGTTTTGACCTCACGATTTTATCTCAAAAAAGATCTCTGTGTTCAACAATGGATATTTTTTCGATAGATCTGTAACTCCTTCAAATCAAATACAAAAACCAAAGAAGCAAATGGAGCATGCTTTCACTCACCTCAGCCATTGGAAACTCCGGAGAAACGTAAATCCAGATGTAGTTGTCATCAGTAGGTTGCTGGCCCGTTACATATGCATCCATTCCCTCCCTGGCTAATTTGGAGTATCCCATTCTAAACCTCACAGACTTTGAAGGGTAAACGGGATGACCGAACTGAAAAAAAGCTGACAACAAAAATTAAGTTTATAGTGAATATAAATCTTCGAAAAATTACCAGAGCCACAAGATATATTCAGAAGACCAACCTTTAAAAGGTTGTATCTTTATTTCGTGAACAACACATAAATTGGACTTCAAGCCATAGGTGAGACTCTCTGGAACAGTAGGATCTGTACGGCCTTTACTTGACCAATAGGATGGCCCTAACTGCATGCGATCGCTCGGTTGTAATGTATGCTGAATGCTCTCATCTGGAACATTATCAGTACTGGAGGCACCAACAGCTTTCAGGATGCAGTCTTCTTTTGCCATTGGCGAAACAAGACAGTGACTTAAGTAGCTACAGATTTTATGCTCTCTTTCCAAACTCGACCATTCTGTATCTCTACTAGATCCAGACCCAACTTGTATCACGAATGAATTGTTTTCTTCAGAAACACGACGAAAGATTGAAAGCTCAGGACACATTTTCATGCACAGCTGCTTGCAGAGGCCATGAGTTATAACTGCAGACAAAAGTTTGAGAGCAATTTTAGCAACATGGGAACTAAAAGCGAATTCCAAGAGAACAACACCCACAACCAACAAAACCTCAAAATAGGTTCTGACCAGATTCTGATACCCTATATATTTACTGTATTTAAATACGAATAAAAGGATTTGCGATGATTCAGGTGGGAAAAAAAAAGGAAAAATAAATCAAGACTAAAAAACATGAATATTATAAGAGTAATGATTCCATGCTCATATTATAAATAGTGACAAAGTCTTGATACAAAAACAACAGAAGTAGCAACTATCAAGCAATCCACCTACAGTATAACTTTTTTTTCTTGTGCATAGTATCCTCGAAATCTATTTGATTAAGGCTGCATTTTGGTAGTTGTATTTTAATTAGGATAAGCAAGATCCTATGATACAACTAGAATTAACAGTAGCGTGAATTTTATGCACAAAAATGATTCTCAACTTCTTGAAATCCACAACAAAATAAAAGATGGCTAGCAAAGTAAATAGGTTCGGAGATAATTGGAATTTCTGCATTGGTAAAGAAATTTAAGTGGAAATATTCAATTGGTAAGGACATATGCCCACATTGAAAAGTAGCTTGATAACCCATCAAGAACGAATATCTCCACAGTCGTTATTCCCAATGATGACATCAAAGTAAGTGAATTCATTATTGGAAAAAGAGGCAACAGCTCAAAGAGCACCATCAAATTTTTGTTCCCGCCACATCTCTAATATTATAATGGGAGAAGGGATTAGTGTCATTTGTCATTGTGTCATTTTGTCAACCCGTGCAGCGCACGTGTTGGTAGATTTTTTTGTCCTTTTCATTCCCCTTCCCATTTTTCCCACGTGCAACGCACGTGTATAATACTAGATTTTTTTTTGTCCTTTTCATTTCCCCAACCCATTTTCCCCACGTGCAACGCACGTGTATAATACTAGTAGTTTTTATTATAACTGTTGCCGCTATTACGAATAACAACATCAATTATAATGATGTCGTTAATGAAACTAATTGCATTAGGTAACCACAATTTTTGAAACAAACTTCCACTCTCTGGAACTCTCTGTCTCCACAGTTGTTATTTCCACTGATGAGATCAAAATAACTGTTGCCGTTATTGGAAATGGTGACAACAGTTCGAAGAGCTTGATCAAATTCCCATACAATCTAGATAGTTTCTCTTTGAACTGTTGCCACTATTTCCATTAACGGCATCACTTATTTTGATGTCATTATTGGGAATAACGACTATGGAGACGGAGAGATCCAGAGAGTGGAAGTTGTTCCAAAAATTGTGGTTGCCAGATGCCGTTAGTTCCAATAACGACATCATTAGAACTGATGACATTCTTTGTAATAGAGGCAACAATTATACTCAATTGATTGTCAAAGATGCTGAAATATAGTAATTGTATATTTTGTTTCCTAATATAGGAAACAGATTTCCCAAATCTCTCATCTTCCCAATCTTCTCTCAATCTCTTTTCTTATTCTCCAAGAATGTAATCCTTATATATAGTTGTATACAGTAAAGAATAATGAATAACATGAAGAATAAGAATTATTTTTTCAAAAATTACATTCTTCATGGTATCAGAGCCAAACCAGATCTAGGCCAATTGAAGAAGAAGAGGTGATCAGATCTGCCTCCTCCTCATCCTGAAGAAGAAGAGGCCAATTGAAAAAAAAAAGTTCCCGCTTCCCCTTTCCGTCCTCACCGACGCAACCGCCACGTCATCAGATCCTCATCCTACCTCCTGATACGCCGCCGGCTTCGTGAGATCCTCCCCCGCCGCCGCCGCTTTCTCCATTTCCGTTCGTCGAAATAGAGCGGATCTAGACGAAAGCTTCTTCTTGAAAGGTCCTTCGTGAGGTCCTTCTTCTCCGACCACCCTGAAGCCGCCCGCCTGCGACGCCGCCCCCGTGCGCCTCCTCCGACGACGTCGACCTCGACCCTGGTCGCCAGCGCCGCCGCCCCTTGGCCGGCCGTCGACTCTTCACTATTGTTGTTGTCTCTCTCTCTCTTGTTGTTTATTGAGTGAGTTGTTTGCTGAGTTGCTGATTGATCAAATCAGATCTGAGGAAGAAGAAGATCCCGATCCTAATCCTCCCTGTCGTCCTCCCGAGCTCCCGATCTCTTATTGGTGTTTGTTGCTGTTGGTGCTTGCTGTGTTACTGTTGGTGCTGCTTGTTGTGTTGCTAGTTGCTGTTCTTGGCCAAGTTGTGTCGATCAGATCCGTTGTTTTTCTTGTACCGCTACCATGGGACAAACTGATAGAGCTGAGAAGAGTATTGGACTCGCCTCTACATTAGTCACAGCTGCAGGTAATGATGATAAGGTATTTAATATTTCTGTTTCTGTTATGAATAGTGCATGGATAATTGATTCGGGTGCTACCGACCATATGACTTTTGATTCTAGACAAGTTCAAAATTTTCAACCATCCGCTAAATCGACTGTATCCACTGCCAATGGTGATCCTGCCACTGTTACTAGCGAGGGTACCATACATCTCACAAACAACCTAACCTTAGATACTGCCCTAGTTGTGCCATCTTTGAATTTCAACCTATTATCTGTTGCTCAAATAACTACTGCCTTACATTGTATTGTAGTCTTTTGGCCTTCCTATTGCGTGTTTAAGGATATTCGGACTCGCAAGACGATTGGTTATGGGGTTAAGCACGGGAAGCTCTATTACCTAGATTTAGAATCTGAATGTTCGAGCAAGTTGACTCAAGCTCTAAGTGGGGAAGGATCCGAAGATGAGAAGAAAAAATTAGATATTTGGCTATGGCATCGACGTCTAGGGCATGCTTCTTTTGGTTATTTGAAGAAATTATTTTCAAGTTTATTTTTGAAGTTGGGTGTATCTATTTTTCGGTGTGATGTGTGTGAACTCGCAAAAGGTCATCGTATCTCTTTTCCTCCAAGTCCAAGTAAAAGCTCCCTACCTTTTATGATTATTCATTCTGATGTTTGGGGTCCATCCAAAACCACTACATTTGGAGGAGCCAAATGGTTTGTGACCTTTATTGATGATTGTACCCGTATGACCTGGATTTGCTTGATGAAGTCAAAAAGTAAAGTTAGTGGTTTGTTTCAGAAATTTCACAAACATATTATGATTCAGTATAAATCACAGATTCAAGTTCTTAGGAGTGATAATGGCGGAGAATACCTCAGTTCAAATCTGCAACAATATTTGGTGGAACATGGAATTGTTCATCAGACTACATGCTCGTATACACCTCAACAGAATGGGATTGCAGGAAGGAAAAATAGACACTTACTCGAAGTGGTCCGTGCTTCTCTCATCCATGGAAATATGC
Source organism: Hemerocallis citrina (assembly GCA_017893485.1). Classification (NCBI taxonomy): domain Eukaryota; kingdom Viridiplantae; phylum Streptophyta; class Magnoliopsida; order Asparagales; family Asphodelaceae; genus Hemerocallis; species Hemerocallis citrina. Next base: position 13,093,482 of record CM030368.1, read on the forward strand.
CACTCATTTATTGGGAAGAAGCCCTTGCTTCTGCTGCATACTTAATCAACCAAGTTCCCTCTAATATCCTAAACTTCCTCACACCATTTCAAACATTAACTGAAGCTGTGAATGCACCAAAAGTCGTCAACTTGCCACCCCGTGTGTTTGGGTGTGTTGCATTTGTTCATCTTCATCAACATGAACGCAATAAGTTAACTCCTCGAGCTATCCACTGTGTTTTCGTGGAATATGCACAGAATAAGAAAGGGTATCGGTGCTATCACCCACCAACTCAAAAGATATTTGTGACTATGGATGTTGTGTTCCATAAAGATGAGATGTATTTTTCCTCTGAGGTTGAACTTCAGGGGGAGTATCGAGGTAAAGTTCAAACTCTTGCCTATGATGAAGTGGTTACTATTCAAACTGAACAATCAGATATAAGGAGAGAAAATCAGGATGTAAGTAATGACGATCACTCGAATGAAGACTTGGTTGAGGAAGAAAATTTCCACGAAGATTTGCAGTCAGTGCCGAACCTCCATGAAAATGAGCCATCTCCACCACCAGCACCATCTGAACCATCTCCACCACCAGTACCATCAAATCTATCTCTACTCCCAGCAGAACCCCAAAACCAATCGTCATCGCTATCCGAAGCTCCAAGAAGAGAACTCCCAAACCGTACTACTAGAGGTATCCCAAAACCCACTTACGAGCCTAATCCCACTAGTAAAGTCAAGTATCCCATGAGTCATTATGTGTCCACTTACCGATTGTCTGAATCAAATAAGTCATTTGTGAATCAATTATCTGCTGTATCTATTCCTAACATTGTGCAGGAAGCCTTAGCCGATCCAAGGTGGAAAGCAGCTATGGATAAGGAGATGAAGTCCTTGAAGAAGAATGAGACTTGGGAGATAGTCGAGCTGCCAGCAGGGAAGAAACCAGTAGGATGCAGATGAATTTATACAGTGAAATATAAATTAGATGGTTCGATAGAGCGGTACAAGGCAAGGCTGGTTGCCAAAGGGTACACTCAAACTTATGGAATTGATTATAACGAAACATTTGCACCTGTGGCAAAGTTCAACACTATTCGAGTTCTACTGTCACTTGCTGCAAATCTTGACTTGCCGTTGGAGCAATTTGATGTGAAGAATGCATTTTTACATGGGGAATTGACAGAGGAAGTCTATATGGATCTTCCACCAGGGTCGAACAGACCAGTCCAACACAGCAACAAAGTATGTCGTCTGAAGAAAGCATTGTATGGACTGAAGCAGTCGCCAAGAGCCTGGTTTGGGAGATTTACAAAATCAATGAGGACATTCGGATACGATCAGAGTAATTCTGATCATACATTATTCTTAAAAAGAAAAGAAGGTAAAATTACTGCTCTTATTATTTATGTTGATGATATGATAGTAACTGGAGATGATCCTGAGGAGATGAAGGCATTAAAGAACTACTTGTCACAAGAGTTCGAAATGAAAGATCTTAGATCTTTGAGATACTTCCTTGGTATTGAAGTTTCTCGCTCAAGAAAAGGGAAATTTCTTTCTCAAAGAAAATATGCTCTGGATTTACTGAAGGAAACTGGAATGTCCGCTTGTCAATTGATTAGTACACTATTGGAAGAAGGACTGAAATTATGCAACGAAGTTGATCAAGTGCCTTGTGATAAGAATAGATATCAGAGATTGGTTGGACGATTAATGTATCTTGCACATACACGACCAAATTTGTCATATGCTTTAAGTGTGGTAAGTCAGTTTATGCATGCACCTCGGGAACAACATATGGACACGGTAATGAGAATTATGAGATACATTAAGTCAGCCCCAGGAAAGGGAGTCTTATTTCCGAAACATGGTCACTTGAAGGTTGAGGCATATACTGATGCTGATTGGGCAGGATCTACAATTGATAGGCACTCCACTTCAGGATATTTCACCTTTGTTAGAGGAAATTTAGTTACATGGAGGAACAAGAAGCAAAATATTGCTGCACGCTCTAGTGCAGAAGCTGAGTATCGCGGAGTAGCTTTAAGTATAACCGAAGCTTTATGGCTAAAACTCCTGTTGCAGGACTTAGGCTATGGTCCAAAAGAACCTATGAAGGTGTATTGTGACAGTCAAGCAGCGTGTGATATTGTGGCTAATCCAGTTCAGCATGATAGGATGAAACATGTAGAGGTGGACAGATTCTTCATCAAAGAAAAATTAGATGAGAAAGTTATTGAGATATCCAAAGTGAAGTCAGAAGATAAACTCGCAGATATCCTAACCAAGGCCGTTTCGACTCGGCTCTTCTTGAAATTTGTTGACAAGTTGGGTATGCTCGATATCTATGCACCAACTTGAGGGGGAGTGTTGAAATATAGTAATTGTATATTTTGTTTCCTAATATAGGAAACAGATTTTCCAAATCTCTCATCTTCCCAATCTTCTCTCAATCTCTTTTCTTCTTCTCCAAGAATGTAATCCTTATATATAGTTGTATACAATAAAGAATAATGAATAACAAGAAGAATAAGAATTATTTTTCCAAAAATTATTTTCTTCAAAAGATATGGGTATATATGTGAATGCTATTTGAACTGATGTCGTGATGTCGTTATTAGGAATAACATTACTGGTAACCGATGCCATTATTCCCAATAGCGGCATCAGTTATAAGAATTTTTTAAAAATTTGGCTGAGAACATCAACATGTGTATCACACCTTTACAATTTTGGATCCAAAACATGCACATAATCAACCAAATATCTTGCCCTCAATCAATGCCCACAAAAAATTTCCAACACCAATAACATCCACACGAAAAGTTCAGATTATAATAATAATATAGTCTCATAAACAATTACAATAGTACATTTTCTACATTCAACCACCAAAATATAACAAGTGATCCACAAAACCAATAAATTACATTTTTAAGAACATGATAATAAGGAACAGATACATTTTCAAGATTCACGACTTTTAGATGGACCTAGATTGTCATTATTCTTATCGATGCGCCAATTGTGTCCACTTAATCCGCATTTAGAACAAATTTTATCTGTGCCTGAACCTTCTCGGGCATCCATATCATTGCGAATACGGGTACTCCTAGGGCAACCCTTCGCCCTTTGGAGAATCGCATCAGCTATGAGTTTCGGCCCACTTGGCACTGACCAATAAGATTTGTCTTAGATAGGTAGAAGATTGGTGCTCATGTAAGTGCTAATAAATTCGTAGAATAAAATGGATCAATATAAGGTTGGTGATCAATTGCACGTGATGCACAAGCCACCAAGATATGAGAACATGGAATGCGGTAAAGCTAAAATTTCTTACATGTACGGGTACGACCACCCAAGTCAACGGTATGCCAATGTACACCATTTTTGTTGTCCTTTAACCATTCTAATACTGATCTTTACTCCAAATAGGCCAGGATGGTTACGAAATAATATAGCCTCGTGCAAATTTGCTTTCTCACGATATATATCGATAATTTCTTGAAACCGTGGTGCCCACAACTTTTCTTCACTAATAAGTGTCGGTGCGTATTCACGACGTTTGGTAAAGAATAAATTGAGACGAGAAAATTTCATCTCCACAATTGCCATGACGGGCAAACTACACACCTTTTAAAACTGAATTGAACAATTTCGATAAATTTGTAGTCATTATACCATATCGACGGCCTCCATCTACAGAAAGTACCCATTTCTCATTTGGTTTCTCTTTCAACCAATTAGCCCTCTCGACATTAGCGGCTTCAAGCTCTACAATTTTTGCCAAAACCTTCTTCGGCTGATTTTGACATGCGATCACCTTGAGAATTGACATAAAAAACATGCTACCAAATTTGCATTGAAAATTTGTAGCAAAATATTGCATGCAATAATGATGATATACAAGTGGCTCTTTCCATGTTCCATACTCATGGTCCATAGTCGATAAAATACCTACATGACGATCAGAAATAATACATAGTCCTGCATGATCTTTGACAAAGCATCGAATACAGCTCATGAATCATATCCAGGTATCTATGCTCTCTCCATCCATTATTGCAAACGCAAATGGAAACAACCTTTGTATTTTTCATACAAATGTGTTCCGTCAACACTAATAATAGGTCTGCATGTCTTAAACCCCTCGATCGATGGCCCAAATGCCCAAAAAACTTCCTTGAATGTTTTCTCGAGGGACCAGACACAACCTTGGCCCAATGGACGGCCGTTTCTGGATTTGAAACTTGAACTGTTGTGAAAAGTTAAGGCAATCTAGTGTACGCTTCTTGAAAGGAACCATACAACCGCTCAATAGCTTTATGTTTTGCCTTCCAAGCTTTCCTGTATGATATATTATAATTAAATTGAAGCTTGACTATCTCAATTACGGCTTGTGGTGTTACTCCTAGTTGTGCCTTCACAACATTCAATATTATTGTTGACACAATTTTAGAATCAACTTTACTATAATCTTGATTCAACGTAGGATTCACATATGTATGCGGTCCTTGATGTTTCTTCACAAAGAAATATGTTTGTTCATTTGGAACGATTGCACGTAATCGCCATGAACAACCCACCTCATTTACGAGCTTCGAATTTTCTGCAATCTCCTCGCGTGTATGTTTGATCGGTGCGTATTTACATTTCACATAGTATAAACTTGGGTTCGATTTAACCGTCATAAATTCTCGATGGTTCTTCACGGAGTATATCTTAACTTGATGTTGGATACTATCTTTAGTTGAAAATCTTTGACCGATATAGAGTGCATATGTGTTCGACGAGCCGACGAAATAATGTGGAAGTTCATGTACTTTCAAATTGATCATCCATTTACCTGATTGAACTTCTTGTACAAGTGTACTCATGAATTGCTTCAAGGGAACCACATCGTTAACATGTACATTAACGTTCACATCATTAACCTGATCTTCTCCGACCTCCTCATCCTCCTCCTCATCATCGTGATCGCGATCCTCATCTTCTTCCTCTTCTAATAATTCGTTATTAATAATAGCGTTATCGAAGTCTTGCATAACGTAGTCAGTGTCGACAATATCTCGTGTCAATGTGAAAATATATACCGGCTCATATTCAGTGGTAATAGGTTCTGTTGGAGTTGTGCTAATGTCTTGTTGTGGATGAGGTATTCTTGCATTTGACTCGACAGCTAGTTTGAAACTCCTAATAGGGCATGGACTAGGAATAACAAGTGGCCGAGCATTAAGAAGCTTAATTTGCTCAATATATAACTCCAATGCAGTCCAACTATAATTTGGATCAAGTTTCCCAGCAATCATGGACCTTAGTGCATTATCAATATCTACAGGCACCGCCATAAAATATTGTCCTTCTCCTTTTCCGGCAGCATAACGGGCTTGAATTTTGAGACTTCATTCACCTCTATCACATTTAGTAACTCCAAATATCTTATATACTAGTTGTGAGTATATAAAATTACGGAGAGTCCAAATAATGATCGGTTCAATATCGCTATAATAATATCCTATCTTCGAATCTCGAATTACCCCAAAAATATAACCAAATAGGTATATCGTGATCTATTCCTATACATAAAGGGACGAATATTCGAGTCATTAACTACTCACAAACATAACCTATGCAAACTACACAACATATGGTTATAAGAATACCTTCAAATCAAACCGTAAATTAGAGCACAGATAATATGCCGTGGATGATGTATGAGATGGCCGGAGTCAATGTTGGTAATTTTTCAGATTGGCAGAGTTGGATTTCAGACTAGGAGGAGACAAATGTAAGAGGGATGAAGTTTGAGAGAAGGAGAGAAGTTGGATTTGTGCTCTAGGGTTTTAGGGTTTTGGGTTCTGAAGTGGAGGAAGAGAGAGATAAAGTGAAAGAGAAAGGAGAAGCGAGGGCCACTATTTATGTTGATGTATTATTATATTGATGCCGCTATTCGTTGCCGCTATTAGGAATAGCGGCGTCATGTATAACTTATTTCCACACTTATTTTTCTTCAAGTCAGAAAGCTCAAGTCATAGAGCTCATTAGGAAATGTGAAATGTACTAATGTCGTTACTCCTAAAAGCGGTTTACTTATAAAAAGGAATTTAGAGGTGCCGATATTGGCCACATATGCCGTTGTTGCCAATAGCTTTTTATGTTGACGTGTCCAAAAATAAGTCCGTTTGGTAAATATTTTCGAAAGTGGCTCAGTTTGGTAATTATTTTCAAAAAGTGGGTTAGTACAGAAAAAAAAATCAAAAAAAGCATGATATGTAAGTTAATACTTAAACTAAGAGAATATTTCACGACAACATTCACAATAAATTTAAAAGCGCTCTACTAAGCTTATGCTAAAGTAGATTAAAAAACACTCTTCGTTTAACATACAAATTCAAAAGCAACTGAAAATGGGACAGCAAACCATAATTGGAATCACAAGGGTTTATCTCTTTAATCTCTCTAATATTATAATGGGAGAAGGCCTTAGTGTCATTTGTAAATGCTTGTCATTCTACCGACCCGTGCAACCCACGTGTTGGTAGATTTTTTTTTGTCCTTTTCATTCCCCCCTCCCTATTTTCCCCACGTGCAACGCACGTGTATAATACTAGATTTTTTTTTGTCCTTTTCATTCCCCCCTCTCCATTTTTCTCACGTGCAATGCACGTGTATAATACTAGTGTACCATAGTGGTAAACCCTCTTAGTGTGGTAAGAGAGTTACCTGAAATTTTGTAGACTTACAAAATAAATCTACTCTCACTAGATTTATTTTCTTGCTTCATAAAACTTCAGTTATCATAACTCAACCTCATGTCTGAACTAGGGCTGCAAACGAGCCGAGTCGAGCCGAATACTTTGAGGCTCAAGCTCGGCTCGTTTATGTATCGAGCTTACTTTCAGGCTCGAGCTCGACACGAGCCGAGCTTTGACCGAGTTCGAACCGAATACTCGCGGGCTTCTGCCTAAAACCCATGCACCTTCAAGCTTGAGCTCGGCTCGTTTACGTATCGAGCTCGCTTTCGAGCTCGAGCTCGACACGAGCCGAGCTTTGACCAGGCTCGAGCTGACTAGCTCGCGAAAAGCTCGGTTCGTTTGCAGCCCTAGTCTGAACACACCAAATCCCTCTTGAATTAGGCCACGACCTTTTTTCAACAAATAATCCACCATTTATACTCTACAATCAAAACTAGCTAAACAATAAATAACGTAACAGGCAAACAATCTAAATTTATTACCAAACACCACAAAATCCATGTTACCATAACTCTACCCCATTTCAAAACAACCCTTTAGGATGTGTGAAACTCAAATCTCACTTACATCAGGCTATAACGTATGTTCAGATGAAAACTACCATTTCTACTCTACAGTCAAAACTAGCTAAACGATATAACTATACAACAAAAGGCACTCACCAAATTGGTACCAAGACTTGGAAACAGAGCTGGCCCTCACAAGATAAGCTGGATCACCGAGGCCCATTAGCACCTTTGCCGACGAATCCTCACCGATAACTTCCAACATATCCATCTCTCAATTCCAAACACTAATCTTTCTTCTTCTTCTTCTCCTACTCTTCTTGAGAGAAGGGACAGTATTATTTAAGAGTGCAAACAATGTTATGAAGATAAGCTGAAGTTTGAAATGGATGTTTTTGCTCCTGATCAAGCGGCGTCCAGATGTGCATGACATATTACTTTCTTGTATTTGTGGGATGATGAGTCATTAGTATTAAATTGACAGGTGGATTTGTGGTGAGTACAAACAATATTCAATTCATTTACTAAATTTGCTTAGTTGGAATTTAGGTGGAAAGAGAGATCTAGAAGGGAAATAACACAAGGGTTTAGTAGGCGGGGGTTCTTTGTTGATAAGTACAAGTCCGACATAAATTTAGGGACAAAAAACAAATTAGGGTTTGCGGTTAACATAATATACCTAATATAATGTTTGAAAAAGTATATTTAATACATTCCTCCGTTAACTTAACATCATCCGTTAAGTTAGAATTATTAAATTACCTTTTTACCCTTACTCTTTCATAATCAAATATTTTCTTATTTTTCCTCTTTCTTTATTCTTATCAGTTATTTCATCAGAAAATCTGTTATCCTTGGAGATTTGATGATCGATCATCATTTTCGAAGTAAGAGTACTTGCAATTATATATTTCTGATGGCCATCGAAACTGCATACATGAGCAATACTTTAGTGCATGATATTGTTTTTAAGTATTAATCTTTCCACATTTGAGCTTGAGATATGTTGGTTGATTATACCACTAGACTAGGTAAGCTGATGTCGGGTTTCACTATTTCTTTTGTATTGTCATAATATTTTCAAAATGCTCAATGACCTGTGAACAATATTTTGAGAATGCTATTGCAGTTAGAACAATATTTTGCTACAGTATAATGCTGAGTTGTTCATTTTTTATCTTTTCCAAACTCAATAAGAAGTTGTCATTAACATGAATTTACTATATAAACTATGTTACGCATATTTGATCAATTTTCATGGAACTCTCACTCTTCAGCATCATCTTTATTATCGTAAGTCCCCACCCACCACATGAACTCAAAAAAGAAACTCAGTGAAATAAAAAAGGGAACCCGCATGAACTCAAAAGGAACGAAGAAAAAGAATGAAAAAGATGAAAAAGAAAAAGATATTTAATTATGAAAGGATAAGGATAAAAGGATAATTCAATAATTCTAACTTAACAGATTAGGTATATGGTGAAATGGATTAAATGTACTTTGTCAAAAAAAATTTTGTTTGATGAAACGGATAGAGTCAAGAGACTCCAGCCATATATTAATAAACATAATAATAACAATAGCGAGGTCTTACAAGGCATAAAACAAGTACACAGATACATTATACCTAAATACAGATCCATCGAGTCTATACGGACTCAAAAAATAACTAAACAATATTCCAGGATCAACAACAACAAACTAATCAATTGCTGACAAAACCAGCAAACAACGCCAGAACAAAGAGCAGCTCACGCGACGGATCAAATCGAGAGGATCAGGGATGACGACGGATCCACCGCTCCCATCTCTCTGACAACGAAGATACAGCGTCGTACCTTCGATCACAAGGATACGGAGTGAGTCCGAAACCCTGCTCCAACGCCATGAAGGGGAGCACCCCTTGTATTGTATATGGATATATTGTATGGATATATTGTATATGGATACTTTGTCAAATGTTATATGGATATATTGTATTAAGCCCAAAAGTTGGAAGATACTTGTTTTTTTGCCCTAAATTTGGTTCTGATTGCATTAGCTTTTTAGCGTTTTATATGAGAAAAAAAAGTATGCCGTAGTTATATGCAGCTAACTAATGGATGCTGTTTTAAAGAAAAAAGCACGAATGACACCTTACCTCACAAATTTTGAAAAAAGTTTTAAAAATTGAATAACACATTGAGGTTATTAAGAGCATCCACTGTCATTTTCTAAAAACCCAAAAAATAGCAATAGATTTAGAAAAAATCTTCACAGTCGTTTGCTAAAAACCCATAATTTAGAATAGAAATGAACAGTAGTCTGCTAAACTTAGCAGCGCCTTTAGACAATTGCTAAATATAGGAGACGTGTGATGTTCATCCGTTTGACGAAAGGGACGGATGAAGATATGCCGTCTAGTTAAATAAAAATTAAAAAAATGAGAGACGGATAAAGATCTTCTGTCTCTCGTCGAAAATATTTTTAAAAAAAAAATCACTGAAAACACGCTAGACGGATGAAGGTGTTCCGTCTGATGTGTTTTTTTCATTTTTTAATATTTAAAAAAAAAATCGAAAAACACCCAGACGGATGATGTTCATCCGTTTGTGTGTACTTTTTGATTTTTTAATGATTTTAAACAAAAACAAAAAAAAATTCAAAAAAAAAAAGTCAAAAAGTCGTCAAACTGATGATGTTCATCCGTTTCGGTCACTTTTTGGCTTTTTTTTTTAAAATCACCGAATACCAAAATAAATAAAAAATAAATAAAAATACAAAGACGGATGATATTCATCCGTTGCTTCTGTTTTTAAGACTTTGACGACTGCAGCGTGATCCTTCTATTGCTATTTCTAAATACTATATTTAGCAATGAACATAAAAAACGATAGTGGATGCTCTAATACATGTTGTTCTATCCTTTTTCAATATGACTATTGGTTAAAGCTGACAGCTTCATATAAGATATAACCCTTCGTCGAGGAATGGTAGCATTAGGAAGGAGGATAGGAAGCGTGGTACTTGTCAGTGGGTCTATGGCTAGATCGGAATGATTTGTGTTTTTGTAATAATAATCATAGATTTCCTGTGATCATGCACAAAATATTCAACTTTATTATTATCTGGGCAGGTCAAACAGGGATGAAGAAGAGGTTGCGTGCGGAGGAGGAAGAGTAAATCTTGGGAGTTGGGCTTCTTAGCTGATGGCTAGCCCTAGCATATTATGTATCTGCATCTACTTTCTATATTGTTGTTTCATGTAGTTGATTAGTACATTTTGGAGGGTTTTGGTATAGAAGTTGTAACTATTCTACCTGTTTCGTTAATCTTTCAATCTTTCAGTAATGAAGCGATGACGAGGTCATCTTTTATCAAAAAAAAAAAAAAAAAAAAAAAAATTAAGAATTTGAACAGCATTTGCGTGCAAGCAATTTAAGAAACACGACAAATTGCAGGGACTATTGAAAGTACCAAAGTAACGAAAACAACAACTCTACTTGTCAGAAATATATGATCGCAAACTTAAAAAACTAAAGAAATGGAAAATACGTCAGAAAAGATTAGAAATACAGAAAAAGACAAGTGAACGTAAAGATAATAGTATGGTTATAGCAAACATCCGACTGTAGATTGAAAGCATTACCATGATTCATTATAGTACAAACCACTTAAACATCTCTATTTCTCTTATCACAGTCACCAGCTCTTATCACATGGTAATTCTCTAATACAAAGGTTTTACATAGCAAGTAACTTAACACTAATTTACAGAACATTTAAAAACTTGGGTTCTGGTATATTACTATATTTACACACTCAAAACTGGTATTTCACAAAGAAAAACAGAGAACTGTACGAGTTACAACAAAATGTCATTCCGATATCCTTCTACTCTATATAAATAACTGGCCTTTAACTATGGAGGATTCGGTGGCTTGCAACCCTACAATTGCGGTGCTACTGAATCGCGTGGAATAATAATTTTCGGCCATTGCAGTTGCAAGTGAATGGGAAACTGCAACTCGACTTGTAATGTTGGGAAGCGTGAATTGAAACCCATAACCAGAAAGGCAACAAATCCAAATCACACATGCTAACTTTGATCTGTCTTGTAACTTTGTACTGTACCGAAATTACGTGCATGACACAGGCATTTCCTTATGCTTCAACCCCTTGGGATATATCAAAACAGAGTCGACACAGAGGCCGCCTTTTGTATGTGTGCAATCTATCTGTGCCATTGAGAACTTCACCTTTGTTGAGAGTTTAGAAGAACTAACATCAAAATCCCCAACATGGTACAGGATCCAACTGCCAGGCTCATCCAAATAGCACTTGGATTGAGCTTGCTGACCGTCAGATGTTGAGAGCTGAAAACGAACGGGCTTGATGTCCCAACCATGGATGTGTTGGGGGCTGCAGATTCGACGGCCAAGTCGCCTTGAAGCTCGACCGAGGTGGAGACGGAAGTATAGGCTGTAAGTGCCTTTCGGGAAGTGGAAATCGATTTCACCATCAACCTCCAACCACCAGATCTGCTGAAGATATGCAACTGTGTGGAACCTGCAATTGAATTAGGTTTAGACTTCTCCTGCAATTTTTTTATCCTCTGAATCTGAATTCCTTGTAAAACACAAACTGAAGTGCTCTAGACAGTTAAGCTAAGGCAGACTAGAGAAACAAGGCTACTTAGAAGACCTAATACGATAAAATGAAACACAAATTATATGTTTCAGAAGTAGAAATTGAACTTAACTTTGTAAATGTTACACAATTGTTTTACCACACAAATGCAATGCATTTGACTCACAATTAGCGTAGTGAACTCACATAGCTAATATGCTCTCTTGAAATTTGTACTCCAGATAAATATGAGAACATATGTATAAAAATAGATTGTAAGGTGGAATGAACAAGACATTGTGGATTGATTTTGCATGATCTTAAGACGAAGAACCGTGCTGGTATATAAAATAAATGGCTCTTTATATCATTTGTTTTATTATTGTTATTCTCAGAAGAAGAAGACCAGATAAATCTAAGTAACCTTTTCAAAATATAATAATTTAGAGATGTTTTCAGTGACATTTTGCTGGCACTCCAGTGCAATTTTATCGATAAATGAGGTGTTACTCAACGAAGCTGATTAACCTCAAGAAATTTGTAATGAAGACTTTCCTGTGGTTATTAAAGAAACTGATCCAGAGTTGAGTACACTGACTAGAACCTAGTAGACTAAATTAGCAACCAATAAGATTCCGTTTTTAAAACAATAACATGATTTAGCCCCATTCATAACCATTAAGCCTTAGTCCTAACTGCTAAGTCCTTCACTCGTTACTTTTATCTTCCCAAACAATTTCTTTCAACTCGTCATTAAAAAAAGCAAGTGTGAAATCCATGTCAAATAAAATATGTACAGCAGCTAAAATAAGCTATTGATACTACGCTAATCCAGGGTTATAGCAGAACTAAAATCATATGATTAAAAAAAAATTCCTTCTACATAAGCTGCGAGTTATATATATATATATATATATATATATATATAGTATTTATGCATTACATCAAGATTATGTTAAGTAACCAAGGTCAATAAAAATGATGAAAATTTGTGATGATATTAATTTCAAACATTTCCCTCAAACCAGATATATAGAAATTCCGTATATTTGAGTATTTGACTTGCTGGCTTTGGATACGTATTAGACTAACTGCAAATTCTATAATGAATCACTTTTCCTTCATTTAGGCATTCTTTTAATAGGAGGATTTGCAGTTTTGGTTGTTGGTTATACGAGCTTACCCGGAATTGACAAAATGGTAGATTTGACACATGCTGACTGATCTGGCTAGGAATTAACAGAAGACCCTTCCCTATCCTCGAGGAATTTGTGTCTAACTTTTAGGTTAACATCAGGATGATGGTCAAAATTTCTGTTAAATTATTCATGGATACTTCTGCTCCATGTAGATACACATATTGTCATGAAAAGGCTTAGATGACCAATAGGAAATCAAGAAGAGAGCAGACACTTTATAATTATAAAAGATTTTGCTCCAAATAGATGATCCTGTGTTGAAAGGAAAAAACTTGGATGATTATTATGAAACAAAGATGACAGCTGACACTTCATATTTAGAAAATATGAATATGTATCGTTAACTGCACTGAATTTTTAGAGAAGGAATAAATACTAGTTACTTTAAGAAGGCATAAAATCATAAAAGAAGTTGCTCTTGTGTCATGGATTAGTCATTTTCTTCACTAACTCCTTATAGCAAATTAGTCATTTTCTCGAGCCACCTAAAGTCTAGGAGAAGCGGAACATTGGAAAAATAAGATGTTGATAAAACAGTTTCTTAAAATGACAAAAGAATATAAACGGGAATTGGAATACTGACCACATATCAGAAAAGTAAAAGCTAACTCTAATTTCTAAATAGGTTAAATAACTTAACATCACATAAAGTAAGTAACTGGTAGTATGTGGTTCCAAAATGAGTATATTACACAAAAAAAGCAACAGTGAAAGTGAAGTGAAGTCGAACTACCAAGTGGTTGATAGAAAAACAGAGAAACTACTATCTTCCATAAAAAAGGCAAGCCGCTTAAGAGCGCATGGATAAAAATTTAATAGAACCAAAATTGATAGATCTTCGGAAAAAAAAAAGGTGAAAACAGAGAAACAAGTTAACTATACATGTTAACGTAAATGTAGAATGAAGAGACATAAGCACCTAGATTCCTCAGTGGCGATGTAATTCCAGTATCTCCGGTCATCTATTCCAGTAATTAATAAAGACTTCGATGAGATTGACATGCAAACCCGACCGCTATGTTTCTCCAGCCACAATGCCTACAATCCCCATCAATCAAACACGAACCTATCAGTAAGGATTGCACTAAATAAACCCAGTATCAACAAGAGCAGGAAACAATTTTCATTTCAACCCTCCACTTTAAAACTCTTTCCCTCTCCTTTCTTCAAATTTCTACCATACCACCTTCATACATTAAAACAAACATAAATTCACAACTAAAACCAAACAAGTTCAATTCAACATAAAAAAAATCGGAACAAGAAGTAAACTCATCTCATATCCATTTCTTAAAACGTTTCCTTCCAAGATCTAGCAACATTCATCTTCTTCCTTTTAACAGTACAAACATTAACCCCTATCTATTTAAATTAAGAAACTAAACCCAACATCATTCAAAGTTATGAGCAAATCACCTATAGCAATCTCATCATCAAAACCACCAAAAAATCATCTTCCTTCTACTTAGTCTATATACAAAATTTCCCAATAAAACCAGCTTTAAAAAATTCTTCATCCCTTTCATCAAAACACAAAGACCTCAACTTTACCCTAAATCATCCTATACCTTCACCAAATCTCCTAAAATTACCAAAACTCAAAACTCATCAACTAAAAAATCAATAAAATTATATAGAGAAAAAAAAATACCTTAGTTCCCCCATCAAACAAATTGGGCCGACAAAGCCTCTTGTAAATCTCCATCTTGCCACTCACCTTCTTCACTCCCTCCTCCTCACCGTCACCGATCACCCTCTCCAAAAACCTCCCATAACCCTCCGGCAACTTCTCATCCCATACAAAATCCGCCATCGCCGCCCCTCTAAACGTCCGGCTCAGCCTCGCCAGCTGGCAAATCTCGACCGGATCAAACCCCATCAAGATTCCCGCCACGCAGCTCTCCGGCAAATCCCCCATCGTCGTCGTCCTCTCGTGGTGGGCCCTCTCCAACTCCGGGCCCGCCGCACTCGAAACCCCAGAACCCATTTCAGGAAACGAGAAACCAAACAGAAAGAAACGATAAAGAGAGGACCTTGATGAGGGAATCGGAATCTAACGGAATCTAGTGGAATCTAGCGGTATAGAGTGAGGGATTTGGAGGAGAGGATGAGGGCGATGCGGGGGTTAGCGCGGCATCGCTTGGTTGACGGGGGGAGGCTACAAACCATTCGCTTCGAAATTCGTGCTGGGATTTTGATCTCCTCGCTTTTCGTGCTCCGTTTTTTATTCTGGGAAGTTGGTTGGTTGGTTGGTTCAAAATCTCCTCGTTTTTTCGTGCTCCGTTTTTGATTTTGGGAAGTTGGTTGGTTGAAGCGGAAGGAGGAGGAAGAAGAAGAGGGAGGTGGATATTATAAGGCGGGGAGGTGGGGAAATTATGGAAACACTCTGGGTGGAGATTTGTGGTTGAATGAAATATTTGTCATCATGTCTAATATTATCTCTACTATTTTAATGGGAGGGTTGGGCTCTCTAATATTATCTATACAATTTTAATGATAGAGTTGGAATTTGTAACAAACAAATTCTAACTTTGTAACTACATAAATATATATAATACACGTCCAAATTATATCCAACAAATATAAATGTGCACAACACGTATAGCGCAAATCAAAACATTCAAATATAAACTATTTTTTTTCTTATTCAATATATATTTATTTAATTTGATGACTTTACTTTTATAGACGTGCATCGCACGTACATTATACTAGTAAATTTATAATGGGATAGTTGGAGTTGTCATTTATAAACAAATAAATCTGTGCATCGCCCGTGCATAACTATTATAAAAGATGTCTCAGCTTCGAGACCAGGCTACGTCAAAATTTTTACTTTAAAAAATATATATTCATTAAGACGTGCATCGAACGTGTAAATTGCTAGTAATACTATAATCGAAGAGTTAATTAGTGTAACTAGCAACCTGCACGTGCGATACACGTTCTAATCAATATTTTTTATTTTATAAAGTAAATAATAAGGCGTAATCTGATCTCGAACCTGAGACATCTCTTCACTCATACAAATTACTCCTAGTGACACAAACTTTTATTCTATATAAGTGACACTTTTGTAAATAATTATGTTTTAATAAATTTGAACTTTGAGGATATTATGATAACTAACAACAGTTGAGTAAATGAATGGTTAATATAACTCTCACTTAAAAATGAATGGTTGAGATTAGATACTTGAATGTCTACAAATGACAACCCCAACTCTTCCATTATAGTATTAGAGATTTGTAGACATCCCAACACATGCACTACACGTTACTATAATTTGCAAATAAACAAACACGTGCACCGTGCATTCAGATTAGAAAAATCATCAACGTTCATATAAAATAAATTAAACAAATCCAAAAAAAATCCAATCTCTCTTGCGACCCTTCCTCTCATTCTCTCTCTTACGACGGGTTGCACGTTGCCACCGCCCCGCACACCGCCACCGTTCCGGTACCCTAGAAGCGCAATTCAGTACTAATTCTCTCCCAAATCGCTCAATTTCGGTCGACTTCTTGCAACTTTTGCCTCTTTTGTTCAGTTTCTAGGGTTTGTGAGGTCGGTTTGGAAGTTTGATCTAGGGTTTCGGCTTTTGGCGGTTTGGGTTTTTTTTGGGGGTTTGATCGTCGTTTTGGGGTTAGATAAAGGTTTTTGGATTTGTTTGGTTGCTGAGTTTTGATTTATTTGGTTGCAGGTTTGAGTTTGGTTGATTCGCGATGGCATAAAATTGGATTTTGAAGGAACTGAGGGACTTGCAGAAGGATTCGCTAACGTCGTATAGAGCAGGTTTGTTGATCTTGATTTGTTGAAAAAATTAGATTTTGTGCAAAGTTTACAAGTTTTTAGATAGTAAACTATTTGAAAGTCATGTTGGTGAATTGAGATGTTAATAAGCTTTTATTTGTGATATAGATCTTATATATATATTGGTGTGAATCTAAAGTTGATTTTAGGTAAGCAAAGCTAGTTATGGTTTTGATTTTTGTATAAATACTTGTAAGATTGCAAATTTAAGGGAGGGAAAAATACTTTCTGAATTGGTAGAGATATTTGCTTGATTGGATGATTAGGGTTCTGATTTGGGTTGGGTTGGGTTGGGTTGGTTTAGATTGGAAAAATTAGGAGTGAAACTTATCTATTTTTAAAGTTTAGGTGGTTGATTTGAGATTGTAATGTATGTACGAGTTTAGAGCATGCATCGCATGCATGTTCATAACTATTTGTTATTTAATTAATTAATGAAGTTTTGGGTAAATTACAGGCTGGATTGTTTTGGAGTGAGGAAAATGTTTTTATGTCCGTTTGTGAGTGGTTTGCTTGTGCTATCAAGGACCACTATCTCTTGGATTTTCATAAGTAGCATGTTACTGTAAGAAAAATAACTATTTGTATATAATTTTCGTAAATAACTATTTGTACATAATTTTTAAAGAAAAATAACAATTTCTTTTTCGATTTTTTTTTCTTCTCATAACATCTTACAATATTGTACGTTTTTTAAGGTTTGATTAAGAGATAGGATTGCATTTCAAAATTTAGATTGAGAAAAAGTTAGGGGTTGCCTCCTACAATTGCTCTCTTTTTTTTATTTTAAAAATAAAAAAATTAGAAAATTTTTGGACCAAAAGTGGTTTAGCATATGATATTATATAGATTGTAACTGCGAGTATACATATACTACTCTATAGGAAAAGGTAGAGTTAACTTACTCCAGATCCACTATAGTAACTAATAATCAATCGGCACAACGTGCACCAACAAAGCAAGAGGCACAACGTGTCACTACCTACCACATTTTTGTGTGAGCACAATTTGATACATATACTTTCCATAAATAATGGAACATTCTAATTCAATATTTGCTAGAAATTAACATTCTAATTTTGATCATCAACGCCCACTATGAACCTCTGCAAGGATGAACTCCGGGGCTGTGGGCCCACCGAGGGGGTCCACAGGCCCTCACCCCCACCTCCCTTTAGTCCCCCCCAAACCCCTCTTCTGTCCCAGCAAACCGACAGAACATCCCCCACCCTCTCCCTCCCCCTCCCTCTGCCCCTCTACCGATGAGGCCAACCAGTTCGACTTCACACCCTAACCCTACAATCCATCAACCCTCACCCTCACCCTCCCTCTGGTCCTCTACTGACGCTCCCTCCCCAATCCAACTACCACCTACCTTATTCCCGGCCACAACGCCAGTCGTCCCCGCAGAAGGGTAAGGAAGCTCTCAGAGATATGCACATTGGGGTTCGTAGAACTCACCAATGGCGTCTGGGGTATTCCAGAGATCATCACAGAGCTTCCTCACCTCAGCCTAGGGATAGGGCCCTACGAGGGGGTGCCTATAGCTGCTCGGGGCAAGCTAAGTACCACACCTACGATCATCGGGCCTCTGAGCATCAGGGTCAGGAGTACAGGGGAAGGGAGGGAAGTAGATACGGCAACAAGCAGAGGGTGGTGTCACACTACCGACCAAGAACCCACAACTATCCCAATTCCCATCCTCACAACAACAGGCATCAGTATCGCACTACACCACATCACCAACAACAAACTTCTCTTCACCATCGAAACCTCATTCTGCCTCATGATCAACATCACCAACAACAACTACCTCAGCAACAACATAACCAACAATCCAACCCAGCACTAGCCTCTTCAGAGCACATCGACAACTTCATTCCAAGGTCCCCCACCTAGAGCCCCCCCTCCTCTAATGTGCACGCCCACACCACCACACCGGCTGCACCCCCTCTCTCAGTCCATCCATTGCCTTCCATCTCTGGGGTAACCAGGGCCTCAGAGAGGGGTCCAGGTTACTCAGAAAGCATGGATGAGCAAGGGGACAAGGGAGGGGAGGCGGCGTGGGTGCAAGTGACACACAAACAACGAAAAGGCTATCAGAAGACGGGGGAGGGAGGATCACTTACTTGGAAACGCAAGGGAAAGAAGAAGGCGATCGCTTGCTTCAACTGCGGCGATTTGGGACACATAAGGGTAGAGTGCACAAAGGAGATTAGATGCCTCAAATGCTTGAACTGGAGCCATGTATCGTACGTATGAACTAACGTGCTGATTAAGGAATCGGAGGAAAAAAGAGTGGTATCGCGAGGCCAGTCGCCTGAAAACCCCCTGCCTATCAAGCTTGCAAGTTGCCTCAGTACTATCAAACAAGATGAGGGATGGCTGAGGCAATGGTGCGTATTCGCCAAAGTAACAAATGGCAGGCCATCGGAGAATCACATTCTAGATGCCCTAAACCAAAAATGGCCCATGAAGGGTGACAGGGACTGGATAGTCAAGAAGATCTGTCAACTACAATTTTCTCATCTCATTCCTATCACCAGCTAAAATGCAAGAAGTTACCGGATTGGGAGAGGTGGACTTCGTCCATTTCATAGTGAAATGCTTCCCATGGTCACCACAATTTGGGACGGAGAGGCCGCAAGGGGATACATACAAAATTTGGGTTCATAATCTACCCTTACACTGTTGGAAAAGAGAAGTAATCGATGAAATTGTATCGGAGTTTGCCACGGTGGTGGACATTGAGGCAAGGACAGCGAGGAAGTCAGATCTGATCTCGGCGAGACTAACCATCAAAAGCCCAGATATTAGCCGCATGCCAGGGTTTGCTAAGATTTTCACCCACAACGAGGCGTACATCCTCCGATTTGTGCTCCACAGAGAAGGTGGAGCCACAGGTAGAAGATGTGGTCAAGCACAGCGGTAACGCCCTCAGAGACGAGTGATCATACAAAGAGGCGGCGGCAGCACTGGTGCTAGATACAACCATCGACGGTGCCCACGAGCTTGAGCGGGCTCACCGGGAGCTCCTCAAGGTGGCCAAGCAAGGGGAAGCACGGCGGGTCCTGCCAATAGAGGCTGCAACCCCGGCCACAGGTTCCGACGGTCCTAGATTGTAGATCTGGATCGAGGATCTACGGCCAAGATCACCCCACCTCTGGTCAATGTCGTACAAGTTTGGGGCGAAGAGATGAAAGCTGGGAGGGAGACCTCGAGCAGAACACCAAAACTTAATATAGCAAAGCATCTCAAAAAAGGAAAGGGACCAGAGAGGAGGGATCCTCAGAATGGCAAAGTCAGCGCTTTGAGGAGTCAGATCCATGTGGTAGAGGACGAAGCTAGGGCGAACGGTGATAGATCTGCTTTTGAGGAAAACAAGAGTAGTAGGGGGGGTTGCTTTAGACCATGCCCTTAAAGAGGGAGAGCATGAAAGGGGAAAGGGAAACAGAGGGATCGAGGCGACGATAGAACCCAACGACCATAGCCCAAAAAAGGGAGACAGCAGCGCTCAGGTGAAGAGGGGTTTTGAGGTGGAAACTAAGAAAGGAAAAAGATCTCGCTTCGTTTTGGAGAGTTTAGAAGAAGAAGACGAAGGAATACACCAAAGTGGGAAGGGGAGTGGAGAGATCGAGGCTCTCACAGAGAGCGAGGAAGGGCGGGATTTCGAGGTGCCTTTTGAACCCACTGCCGTGCCTCCCTATACAAAGGGGCCACGTGGAAAGCTGCAGAGCGCTCTGCACGAGCCTCTCACAGCGTCACGTGGTTAGGGGGGGGGGGGGTTACGAAGGAGGGTGAGACAGAGCCTCCTATTGTGGTAGAGCCCACTATTTGTATTGAGCCCAATTATAATTCCATTGCCAATTGTAAGGGGCCCAAGCCTATTGAGATATCTGTTGGGCCTATTGAGGGGTCCAAATCTCACAACCGACTAACATATATGGATCATCTATGGGGATTGGGCCAACATAGGGGTCCAATCTTCTCTCCAGTGGTACAGAGGGGAGGGTATATGAGCAGCAGTTGCACAGACCCATGATGGGGGCCGCTCGGGTAGTAAATGATGATGCTAGCGATGATGACATAGAAGGGCACTTAAATTTGGATGAGGAATTCTCGTTCTCTAATGAGGAGTCAGAGAATCTTGAGTTTATAGCCGATACACAAAGGGAAATCTCACCAGAGATGGTTTTATCTACCTTTCCAGACTCAGTGCCTGCCTGGAGCACTGGGACATCGAGTTCACAGCCAGCAGATGGCACAGGATTCAGGGATCAGAAAGTCACTAAGAAGGCTATTGAGGAGTCCCTAGACGATATCTAGAGATTTCTGCAGCTGCGAAGTCGGCTAAGACAAAGCGTTGGAGGTACAAGCTCTTTCCTAGCTTCTGTTTTTAATTTCATGACTGATACTGAGATTTTCTATCTAGCTGAAACCTGTGGTCTTGCGATTACCGATGTTGATAGGAACGCCCTACTCCTTAATCAAATTAAAGGATGGGAGGCCGATAGGGTAATTCTTAATTTGAACTCGACATCCAAAATGAGTCACAGTCCCTCCTCTAGCCATAGTTAATGGATGCTCTATTCTGGAACGTTAGGGGTCTCGGTAGGCGGGGCAAGCGAGAAATGGTCAGAGATGTCATAGCCAGGTCAAAGGCTAACATTGTGGGTCTCCAAGAGACCAAACTTTCAGACATGTCTAGACCTAGTAGAGTAGGGGGAAATCGAGTCTCCGAATGGAGAATGTCCCCATCAGTTGGGGCATCCGGGGGCATCGCCCTAGGGTTTAATCCCAACATCTTCTGTTGTCTAAACGAGCTCCACGGGCAATTTTCTTTGTCGGTATTGCTTCAGCGAAAATTCGACCGATGGACTGAATCAGTTGCGGTGGTCTATGGACCGCATACTTCAGCCTCTAGAACGGCCTTCTGGATGGAACTAAGACGATCTAAGCACATTGGTCGCACCCTTAGGTGGTGGGGGGCGAATTTTAACATCGCTAGATTCGCCTCAGAACACAGAGGCAGAGGTTCCAGTGACCTCGACAGGGAAGCAGTTTAATGAGTTCATCACGGACCTGGAATTGGTCGACATTCCCATCTCGGATAGGCTTTTTACCTGATCAAACATGCAAGCGGCGCCCATTCTATCTAAGTTAGATAGGATCTTGGTCTCCACGGACTGGAAAACCAAATTTCCGTTATCATCGGCTAAATCACTCCCTAAACCAACCTCAGATCGCATGCCTATCTTCTTATCTTTCAGGGAAGACCAACCCAGAAAACCGTCAAAGTTTCGGTTCGAGAAAGCATGGTTAGAAATCCAAGGCTTCCATTATATGGTCAATGAGAGTTGGTCGTGCCCGACCAAGGGTGGGGAGGCGACCGCTATATGGTATGAAAAATTAGCAGACTCAGGGGAAAGCTCAGGAAGTAGAACCGAACCAGATTTGCGTGGATTTGGAGAGCAAAGGATTCCCTTCTTGAAGGAATTGAGAAACTGGAGAAGACTGAAGAGACCAGGGATCTGCTACAGGAAGAGCGGAATCGATTGCTCCAATTCAGACAGAAAATTGACCAGCTCTACAGGATTGAAGAAATCAAATGGCAACAACGCTCCAGAATTTTGTGGCTCATAGAGAGAGACGCGAACACATCATTCTTTCACCGTGTCGCCAGTGCCCGGTGGAGATCTAACCTCATTCACTCGATCCATTCGGATTCCAAAATGGTACAAGGCGACGTTGCTATTAAGCTGGCTTTCCAGTCCCACTTCAAGCGCCTCTTTGGGCACAAAGCGGACTTCAGAGACCCTCTCCAACACGATTTTTGGCAAGACCAAGCAGGCAATTCCGATCCGAGACTACAGTCCCTCGAAGCACCCTTCACTGAGGAGGTCTGGGAGGCAGTACAACTGATGAACACAATATTATTCACTTTCTAGAGCAATAATCTTGTTATAATTAGACATTTAAAAGCTCTATATGTGGTATTTAACTCTTATTTTCTCTTTTCAATAGGAAACAGCTCAAGACAATGAAACGAAAGCAAATTCAGGATCTTAAGGATGAACTCAGAAGATTACAGAAGCATCAGTCGACTGGCTCTTCAGCAGTTGACTAGACAGAGAGTTTGCTAAGCTTCGGTACAGTCGACTTCCCCAAACACCAGTCGACTTGACCGAGAAATCGTGAAGCCACAGATGCTCAGAAACCAGTCGACTTATATCCAAGGCAGTCGACTGATACGCGGCGGAGTAAACAGATAAGATATTCAAAGATACACCTGCATCTAATTTCGAATCTATGTGGATCCAGATTTTATACGAAGAATCAAATCTAAAGACAGGGTATTTCCAAGAGCACGTGGTTAACAGATAAGGAAGGAAAGAAGAAAAGAGAAAGATATAAATCATCAAATCAAATAAAGAAGGACTTTCCTGAAAAAGTGCAAAAACCCTAATTCTCAGCCGCACTCTATAAATATCAGAAGAGAAGCATTATTCGATGATCTATCACCTTTTTCTCTGGGTTGTCTCTCTGCAATATTCCAAAAACTACCCAATCACAAGAGTTTCTGCGCATTCAAGTCATCAACAAGGCCTTATTCTATCAGCATCGAGGAAGGAGAGAGGAGATCCAGTATTCGAAGGCAGTCGACTGTGTGACAGCCAGTCGACCTTATTGTCGGAGTTCATTAGTTTATTTCTTCTCTTTCTATTCTTTTATGTTTATCATGTATTCAAACTTGTTGATTAATAAAAATATTATTATGTGGAACTAAATTCATAGTTGGGTAGATTGAAGCCGTAGTTATGTAGTGCTATATTCTGCTGAACTCTTCTAGTTTACTTATTGATTGAATCTGTTTGTATTGATATAGATTGACGGTAATCAAACTTGTTCTCAAAAGCCTGAGAGCAGTCGACTGAGGTGAGAGCCAGTCGACTGACAAACAGAGCTTGAGAATATCAAGTTTGTGTTACCATTTATCTGAATCTGTTATATGAGCATATTGAGACGACCCGTATCTCGTGCCCGTAACTAGTAACAAGGGAATCTTTAGGGGTTCCTGGTTCAATCAACTTAAGGGATCTAGATCTGATACCAATTTCTAGGACCTTGAGTGTTTGCTCGTTTCCACTGATCTTATGTTTTCTTTAAGTGCAACTTAGTAGATACCATGCTAAACACTTGATGAAAGAAACGAATTAGAGTAGATACCATGCCTAATTCTTGGCCTAGGGAAACAATACTTTAAGGAGTAGATACCATGCCCTTGAAGTGAACAAACATGAGTAATAAGAAGAAGTTCAGAAGGTGACTTAGCATTACTGACTATTGGTGGAGATCTAAACCCAACTATTTCATAAATATTTGTGATTCACATTTCTTAACTTAGTTTAATCTTTTCATTTCTTTTAGACTTCCAAAACAACTCTTTATGATTTTTATTATTTTCTATTGGTTAGTTAGTTAGAATCTACAATTTCTGTGGGATCGACCCTTGCTATTGCTACGCTTTGTCAAACGATTCGTGCACTTGCGAGGTTTTTATAATTTGTGTCTAGTTTTATCTATTTAATTAGGTATCTAGATTAGCACAACAAGTTTTTGGCGCCGTTGCCGGGGATTGTCTAGTATTTTAACTTACAGATCAGTAGGAAGTTTTTATTTTATTTCTTTTAGTTTATTAATAAGTTTTTCTTTTAGGTTACAGGATTTTGGTGGATGCACGGAAGGAGGTCACTTCGTCCAGAGCTACTACCAATTGACGCCGAAACAGAACGCACTTTGCACAGGTTAGGTCGATTGATTGCGACCAACCAGTCGACTGCTGCACGAACCCAGTCGATTGCTCAGAGACCCCAGTCATAAGAAATCATGGCAGAAGAAATACCCAATCGTGTACCAATGCAGGATAAATTTACGCCCAAGAACATTGAACAACCCTCCTGCATTGCGTATCAACCAAATGTCACAGGGAACATGCATCTATCTCCTCAGTTACTTAGTATGGTTCCCCATTTTAGTGGCAGACCTGATGAAGAGCCTCATCTCCATTTACAAGACTTTTTCGATCTCTGCAGGACACAAAGCGTCCAAGGGCTTACCCCTGAGCAAATCAGGTTAATTTTGTTTCCTTTTTCCTTAAAACTTAACGCTAAACTATGGTATAATTCTTTGGAACCAGGATCAATAAACTCATGGGAGCAATTGGCGACAAAGTTCTTAAAAGAATTCTTTCCAGCCCAAAAGACCAAACAGCTAAAAAGGGAGATTCAACTCTTCCAACAAAAGGATGGAGACTTATTTTTCGAAGCCTGGAAAGATTTCAAGAACAAACTTCTCAAGTGTCCAACACACAACATGCCTAAAGATGATCAGGTACAAGCTTTTTATGAAGGTTTAAATGATACTAATAAGGCAATTGTGGATTCAGCTTGCAACGGGATCTTGATGAGGAAAAGCGGCGAAGAGGCCATAGAACTGTTTGAAGAACTCAGCGAGAATTCGCAACAATTCTCAACAAGGAGGGACCCTTCGAAAAAACAGGGAGTTTATGAAATTTCTAGTAGCAATAACATTCAATTGGAAATGGTAAACATGAATAAGAAAATTGATATGCTTGTTAATGCAATGTCTATGATGGGTGGAGTTAAAAATCAAACAAATGAAATTTGTGCAATTTGTTCTCATGTAGATCATACCACTGATACTTGTCCTATGTCTTCTTTCACAGATCAGGAGCATGCAAACTATGTAGGTCGAGGAGTTTTTCCACCAAAGAACAACCCATTCTCGAACACATACAACCCAGGGTGGAGGAACCATCCAAACTTCTCATGGAGCAATAATCAGAATAATCAAGGGACTCAATTCACACAAGGACATGCACGGAACTTCCAAATGGGAAGTGGGATGGATAGGCCAGTACAAGAACAGAAGAAGTTGGATTTTGAATCCACCGTTCTTCAGTTGCTCCAACAACAACATCAAACAAGCAACCAACAAGGGCAAGCAATTCAGAAGTTGGAAACACAGATTGGCCAAATTGCTAAAGAATTAAGCGAGCGAAAGGCAGGGGAACTTCCATCACAAACTATACCAAACCCTGGAGGCCAAGAACAGCTCAAGGCAGTCACAACATTAAGAAGTGGTAAGATAATTGACAATAAAGTTGGAACACACACCGAAGAAAAAGAAGAACAACCAGCAAAAGTTGTAGGGTCCAACAAGGTAAGTGAAAAAGAAAGAACAGTTGTGCCACCATTCCCTCAAAGGTTAGTCAAACAAAAGAAAGATCAACATTTATTTGACATCTTTGAAACTCTCAAGAAGGTAGAAATTAATATCCCGCTACTTGATGCTATTAAACAAATTCCTTCTTATGCTAAATTTTTGAAAGAATATT
The DNA here is from genome assembly GCA_017893485.1 of Hemerocallis citrina. Taxonomy (NCBI): domain Eukaryota; kingdom Viridiplantae; phylum Streptophyta; class Magnoliopsida; order Asparagales; family Asphodelaceae; genus Hemerocallis; species Hemerocallis citrina. The sequence continues at coordinate 13,119,768 of CM030368.1, forward strand.
GTACTCACAAAGAACATTTCAGGTTAGGGAGGATGTGGCCTTGACAGAAGAAGTGAGCGCTGTCTTACTAAGAAAACTGCCTCCCAAATTAAAAGACCCAGGTAGTTTTACTATTCCTTGCAGGATTGGCGAGCACTTCTTTGAGAAAGCACTACTAGACTTGGGGGCAAGCATCAATCTTCTCCCATACACCATCTATGAAAAGCTAGGATTGGGGGAACTCCAACCAACATCCATCACGTTGCAGTTGGCAGATCGCAGTATCAAAAGACCTAGAGGTATTTTGGAAGATGTCCTAGTGCAGGTAAATGATTTTATTTTGCCTGCTGATTTTGTTGTGTTGGACATGGAGGAATCTTCAATGTCATCATCTCTACCGATCATATTAGGTAGGCCCTTTATGAGTACAGCTGATATAAAAATTTGTGTTAAAAAGGGCACCATAAGCATGAAAATAAATGGAGAGAAGGTTGAATTTAAAATGTTTGATACACTAAAATTTCCACATGATGATCATGAATGCTATAATGTTGATGTGGTGCAGGATATTGTTGATCAAACATTTCAGGTACATAGCGTTGAACCATTACAGGCCATAATTACACAATCTCTAACTTTATCTAATAATGAACAGGAATCTGATGACTGGGAGATTGCAGAGACAATACATCACCTTGACACTTCACAGTCACACTCAGGTAAGTTTGCACCAGCACTTGAACAATTGGTGACTGATGAACTTTTTGTTTCTGCAGGTAAGTCGACTGGTGCACTGGACAAGTCGACTGGTGAAGGGGAGCAGTCGACTGTCCAGACTGCTACCAAGGACCAGTCGACTGCACCAAGACTTACAGACCCAGAACTTAAGCAGCTGCCCGACCATTTGAAGCACGCATATTTGGGCGAGAACCAGACACTACCAGTGATAATTGCTGCGAACCTGAGTGCACAGGAAGAAGATAAGCTGCTAAGGGTACTACGAGAACACAAGAGTGCAATAGGATGGACCATTGCAGATATCAAGGGAATAAGTCCATCCAAATGCATGCATCGAATACTCCTTGAAAACAACGCAAAACCAAGCAGGGAGGCACAGAGAAGGCTTAACCCAAACATGAAGGAAGTGGTAAGAGCAGAGATTCTGAAGCTACTAGATGTTGGCATCATCTACCCTATCTCAGATAGCAAATGGGTAAGTCCTATACATGTAGTGCCTAAGAAAAGTGGAGTCACAGTGGTGACAAATGAAGAGAATGAGCTTATCCCTACTAAAGTGACCACAGGATGGAGGGTATGCATTGACTACAGAAAATTAAATAATGAAACCAGGAAAGATCACTTCCCTCTTCCTTTTATTGATCAAATGTTAGAAAGATTAGCAGGATATAGTCATTATTGTTTCTTAGATGGTTATAGTGGCTATAATCAAATTGCTATTGCTCCAGAAGATCAAGAAAAAACCACTTTTACATGTCCTTTTGGTACTTTTGCATACAGGAGGATGCCCTTTGGATTGTGCAATGCTCCAGCTACATTTCAAAGATGCATGATGAGTATATTTTCAGACATGGTGGAAAGGTTCATTGAGGTATTTATGGATGACTTTAGTGTTTTTGGATCTTGTTTTGATGAATGCCTTAACCATTTGCAGCTTGTGCTTAAAAGATGTGAAGAATGCAATTTAGTACTGAATTGGGAAAAGTGTCATTTCATGGTACAACAAGGTATTGTGTTGGGACATGTGGTGTCCAAAAGGGGAATAGAGGTAGACAAAGCAAAAATCGATATAATATCAAAACTACCCCCTCCCACTACAGTTAAGGGTGTTAGGAGTTTTCTAGGACATGCAGGGTTTTATAGAAGATTCATAAAAGATTTCTCAAAAATCTCCAAACCCCTTTGTGACTTGTTGGCTAAGGATGTTGAGTTTGTATGGACAGAAGAGTGCACAAATGCTTTTATGACATTAAAAAATCTTCTCATTTCTGCACCTATTGTCATGGCACCAGATTGGAGCCATCCTTTCGAGCTCATGTGTGATGCAAGTGATTATGCTTTAGGGGCTGTGTTAGGTCAAAGAATCAATAAGAAACCCCATGTTATTTACTATGCTTCTCGAACTCTAAATGATGCACAACTAAATTATTCCACTACTGAAAAAGAAATGTTAGCTGTTATTTTTGCTGTAGAGAAGTTTAGATCATATTTAATTGGTTCTAAAGTTATTGTTTTTACTGACCATGCTGCCTTGAGATATTTATTTGCGAAAAAAGATGCTAAGCCTAGATTGATCAGATGGGTGCTGTTGCTTCAAGAATTCGATCTTGAGATTAGAGATAAAAAAGGAAGCGAAAATGTTGTTGCAGATCACATGTCCAGGTTACTGCAGGAGGAAGAACGAATTGTGCCGCCACTTAATGAGACTTTCCCAGATGAACATCTCTTTGAAATAAATTCATCCTCGGGACAGTCGACTGGTACCAGGACCAGTCGACTGGTATCTTACTGCTCAAATTTTCCATGGTTTGCTGACATTGTAAATTATCTAACCGCTCATGTTTTCCCTCCAGGTATGACAAGTCAGGAAAGAAAGAGACTGGTGGCTATGTGCAAGCACTACTACTGGGATGATCCTTATTTGTTCAAATTTTGCCCTGATCAAATTATAAGAAGATGTGTGGCAGAAGAAGAGCAATTGAGTATTCTACAACATTGCCACCAATATGCATGTGGAGGACATTTTGGACCTAAAAGAACAGCACTTAAGGTACTGCAATCTGGATTTTATTGGCCTAAAGTATTCAAAGATGCTTTTTCTTTTTGCAGGACTTGTGACAAATGCCAAAGGACAGGCAACATCTCTTCTAGAAATCAAATGCCACTGCAAAACATCCAAGTAATCGAGCTTTTCGATGTTTGGGGAATCGACTTCATGGGTCCATTTCCTAACTCATTTGGTTATTTATATATACTTGTTGGTGTGGATTATGTGTCTAAATGGGTCGAGGCTGTCCCCTCAAGAACTAATTATCACAAAGTCGTTGTCAAGTTTTTGCAGGAAAACATTTTCACTAGGTTTGGGACACCGCGCGCAATAATAAGTGATGGAGGTAGCCACTTCAATAATTTTCCATTTGCTTCCTTGATGAAGAAATATGGTATAACGCATAGAGTGGGCACCCCATATCATCCTCAAACTAGTGGGCAAGTGGAGATTAGCAACAGAGAAATCAAAAGCATTTTGGAAAAGACAGTAAACACAAGAAGGAAGGATTGGTCGTTGCGCTTGAACGATGCATTATGGGCCTATAGAACCGCATACAAAACACCCATTGGCATGTCACCATACAGTTTGGTGTTTGGAAAAGCCTGTCATTTGCCAGTTGAGTTGGAGCACAAAGCATATTGGGCCATCAAAAGGTTCAACTTTGATATGAAACAAGCAGGTGACAAAAGACGATTACAACTAAATGAGCTTGAAGAGTTGAGGCATGACGCTTATGAAAATGCAAAATTATACAAGGAAAGGACAAAGTTGTACCATGACAAACAACTAGCAAGGAAGGAGTTTTACGAAGGACAAAAGGTATTGATATACAACTCAAGATTGAGACTTTTTCCAGGCAAGCTTATGTCAAGATGGTATGGGCCATACACTGTCACGAGAGTCTTTCCACATGGCGCTTTGGAGGTTCATAGCAAGGAAAAGAATCAAACATTTAAGGTGAACGGGCATAGAGCGAAGCCATACATAGAGATAAACATAGAACCGCAAGAGGAAGATGTGAATCTTCAAACCGTTCAATACATGGCATGACCTCATCAAGTCTAGCTGAAGACAGAAAACACAGCGCTTATTGGGAGGCAACCCAATTTTTCAGGGGAGTATTTACACTTTCCCTTTATTTTCTTTCAGTTATTCATTATTATTTTTCTTTGAGTTATTATTTATTTTTCTCTCCTTACTAGATGTGACATATGTCTATTTTTAAATTTTCTTTCGAACATTGAGGACAATGTTCCATCTAAGTTTGGGGGTATTAGAGTCTTTTGAATTTTTTTGAATTTTTAGGATAAACAATTTCTTATAAAGTAAGAAGAAGGATACCTATTTACTTTAGGATTGTTGAGTTTCATAACTTCCATACAAAGTTATATGAGTCATGCAATTATACATAAAAAACAAACGTGATGCTTTTTCTGTTTATTATTCCCTTTAGATCTAGTCCTAAATTGAGTTTAAGTAAATAGAGTAATAAAAATATATATATATATATATATATATATATATATATATAGGGAAAGGCTCCGTTGCACACTACTTTTGGTGCTCACCGCGTGAACACTACGTCTTCGGGCGTTCAAATCGAAAATCCGAACCGTTCACATTGATCTACACATTTAAATTAGTCTAAATATGTAAAATCAAATCATTTGAAATTCATTTACCCATTCATTGAAGTGTTACAAAATTGTATGGTTGAAATTCATTGTTTTTATAGTCGCGTGATGGATGGGCAAATGAATTTCAAATGATTTGATTTTACATATTTAGACTAATTTAGATGTGTAGATCAATGTGAACGGTTCGGATTTTCGATTTGAACGCCCGAAGACGTAGTGTTCACGCGGTGAGCACCAAGGTAGTGTGCAACGGAGCCTTTCCCTATATATATATATATATATATATATATATATATATAACTATATACTTGAATAAAGTCAATCTACTCCAATGTTTTGAGTGCTTAGTAACTAGGGGTATTCATCACCAATGTTTACCTTTACGTCAAACGGCAACTTGAAATATGAGTATGCAAAGCACCCTAGAGTTTGTGACTTGCTGAGTAACCGGGTGGATTCATCACAAATGTTTCGCATTCGCGTAAAAAGGCAAGTGACAACTTTAGAGAAGCGACTAAAAATAAAATAAAAAAAAAAAAAAAACTCTAGTTTGCTACTCGGTTTGTAGTAGAGAAAAGGGGATAATCACAGATTGAGTAATTACATACTATAACTATAATTAATTGCATGACAAGTGAGGTTGAGTTTGGAGTTATGAATAAACAATTGCACTAGAGAAAGTGGGTATGCTTAATTTTACTTTATTCGAAATTGTTTATACCTTTCTATGTTGATACCCACATAATAAGAACTCTTGGTGATTAAGGCTGTCATTATTTTCCCTTTGTTCATAATTCTAGTTTGCTTGAGGACAAGCAAAAATCTAAGTTTGGGGGTATTTGATGAACACAATATTATTCACTTTCTAGAGCAATAATCTTGTTATAATTAGACATTTAAAAGCTCTATATGTGGTATTTAACTCTTATTTTCTCTTTTCAATAGGAAACAGCTCAAGACAACGAAACGAAAGCAAATTCAGGATCTTAAGGATGAACTCAGAAGATTACAGAAGCATCAGTCGACTGGCTCTTCAGCAGTTGACTAGACAGAGAGTTTGCTAAGCTTCGGTACAGTCGACTTCCCCAAACACCAGTCGACTTGACCGAGAAATCGTGAAGCCACAGATGCTCAGAGACCAGTCGACTTATATCCAAGGCCGTCGACTGATACGCGGCGGAGTAAACAGATAAGATATTCAAAGATACACCTGCATCTAATTTCGAATCTATGTGGATCCAGATTTTATACGAAGAATCAAATCTAAAGACAGGGTATTTCCAAGAGCACGTGGTTAACAGATAAGGAAGGAAAGAAGAAAAGAGAAAGATATAAATCATCAAATCAAATAAAGAAGGACTTTCCTGAAAAAGTGCAAAAACCCTAATTCTCAGCCGCACTCTATAAATATCAGAAGAGAAGCATTATTCGATGATCTATCACCTTTTTCTCTGGGTTGTCTCTCTGCAATATTCCAAAAACTACCCAATCACAAGAGTTTCTGCGCATTCAAGTCATCAACAAGGCCTTATTCTATCAGCATCGAGGAAGGAGAGAGGAGATCCAGTATTCGAAGGCAGTCGACTGTGTGACAGCCAGTCGACCTTATTGCCGGAGTTCATTAGTTTATTTCTTCTCTTTCTATTCTTTTATGTTTATCATGTATTCAAACTTGTTGATTAATAAAAATATTATTATGTGGAACTAAATTCATAGTTGGGTAGATTGAAGCCGTAGTTATGTAGTGCTATATTCTGCTGAACTCTTCTAGTTTACTTATTGATTGAATCTGTTTGTATTGATATAGATTGACGGTAATCAAACTTGTTCTCAAAAGCCTGAGAGCAGTCGACTGAGGTGAGAGCCAGTCGACTGACAAACAGAGCTTGAGAATATCAAGTTTGTGTTACCATTTATCTGAATCTGTTATATGAGCATATTGAGACGACCCGTATCTCGTGCCCGTAACTAGTAACAAGGGAATCTTTAGGGGTTCCTGGTTCAATCAACTTAAGGGATCTAGATCTGATACCAATTTCTAGGACCTTGAGTGTTTGCTCGTTTCCACTGATCTTATGTTTTCTTTAAGTGCAACTTAGTAGATACCATGCTAAACACTTGATGAAAGAAACGAATTAGAGTAGATACCATGCCTAATTCTTGGCCTAGGGAAACAATACTTTAAGGAGTAGATACCATGCCCTTGAAGTGAACAAACATGAGTAATAAGAAGAAGTTCAGAAGGTGACTTAGCATTACTGACTATTGGTGGAGATCTAAACCCAACTATTTCATAAATATTTGTGATTCACATTTCTTAACTTAGTTTAATCTTTTCATTTCTTTTAGACTTCCAAAACAACTCTTTATGATTTTTATTATTTTCTATTGGTTAGTTAGTTAGAATCTACAATTTCTGTGGGATCGACCCTTGCTATTGCTACGCTTTGTCAAACGATTCGTGCACTTGCGAGGTTTTTATAATTTGTGTCTAGTTTTATCTATTTAATTAGGTATCTAGATTAGCACAACAACAACAACTTGGGAAAGATAAGGCTCCAGGTCCAGATGGTTTTCCGATACTATTCTATCAGATATTCTGGAAGGAAATCAAAGGTGACTTAATGAAGGTGTTTGCAGACTTCTACGAGCATAAACTCAAATTAGGCAGATTCAACTACGCAAAGGTGGTGCTGATTTCTAAGAAAGAAGACTCCCGACGAGTTGGAGACTTTCGCCCTAAAAGCCTCCTTAACTGCTCTGTAAAGATCATTACCAAGACTCTCGCTAACAGACTGTGAACGGTAATGGATGGCCTCATTAGTCAAGACCAGACGGGATTCATCAAAGGACGATGTATTCAGGACAGCATAGCAACGGCTAAAGAGACTATCCATCAATGCCACACTTTGAATTCTAAGAGCTACCTCCTGAAGCTGGATTTCGAAAAAGCCTATGATTCTGTTGAGTGGGACTGTCTGTTGGAAGCGCTGGCTAGAAGAGGTTTCGGGGACAAATGGATCAGATGGATCCACAATTGTCATACCACCATCAGAACGGCTATTTTGGTTAATGGAGTACCATGCCACCCTTTCTCCTGCAAACGGGGGCTCAGACAAGGAGATCCGCTCTCACCACTTCTCTTTACCATTGTGGCAGGCGTTCTAAGATCCATGATAGCTAAGTGTAGTAGAGCAGGTTGGATTGTTCCAGTGGCCAAGGGAGTCAACCATCAAGGATGCTCCATACTCCAATATGCTGACGATACTCTTCTATTTGGCAACGGCAACCTGGGGGAAACTACCGTCTTCAAAGAAATTCTATATTGCTTTGAAGCTTGGTCGGGTCTCAGGGTTAATTTCTACCAAAGTGCTCTCATTCCCATTGCCCTGACTCCAGAGGAGGCCCTGGAACATGCCACAATCCTCAATTGCTCCACCGAGAGTTTTTCCATTCAGTACCTTGGATTGCTGCTAAGACCCGGAAAACTCAAAAAGGCGGATTGGCTACCCATTATTGACAGGATTGAGAAACGGCTAGCAGGCTGGAAAAGCAAAGCCCTATCCTTGGGAGGAAAAATCACGCTTCTTAATGCAGTCCTCTCAAACCTCCCTACTTATTATCTCTCATTCTTTGAAATGCCGCGATGGGTAATCCAGAGAATTGACCGGACTCGGAAACGTTTTCTATAGAAAGGGGCAGAGCCGGACCAAGGAGGATATCACCTCATTAGATGGGAGAAGGCATGCATGAAAAAGATACATGGTGGCCTATGTATAATTGATCTGCGAGATATGAATTTGGCGCTACTGGGAAAATGGTGGTGGAAAGTGTTCTACCCTAATGGAGAGGGGTAGCAACAATTTGTTCAAGGATATATGCATGGAAATGGGTCGAGAAATCTGGGCTTCAGAATAGGCCCTCGGGTTTCCTAGTTCTGGAAAGGCATCACTAAGGCATATGAACCCTTCAATAGTTGTGTGAAGTCAGCGATCGCTAACGGCAGACTCACCAGGTTTTGGTGGGATAAGTGGTGTGCGGATCACACACTCAGATCCCTGTTCCCCTGATTTATATGAGCAGGCGGCACAACCACATTGCAAGGTGGCCGCAGCCTGAAAAAAAGGTGCCTGGAAGCCATCTTTCAAACAACCGCTTGACCTAAGCTCTAAGCTTAGATTAATGGAATTTCAGGCCTACATCACCAGTACTAGAATTGGCTGCTCTCAGGGTCCCGATAGGAAATCCTGGGGATTGGAGAAGAATGGCAAGTTCTTGATTCGCTCCATGTACAATCGCATCCATTTTAGGGGTTGTACCCCAAAGTGGTCAACCATCATCTGGAGAACGAAAGCCCCGCTAAAAATCAAAGCTTTCTTATAGTTGGTACTAAATGATGCGATCCTCGCTAGAGAAAACATCACTAAGCGTCAACCGACCATATACTCTCAATGCGGGTTTTGCCACACTGCACTAGAGACTAGAGACCATCTTTTTCTACAGTGTCCTAGGAGCAAAGCGGTACTCGTAGAGGCTACTTAGCACCCTAGGGACAACCCAATATCTTAGTACATACGAGGACTTGTGGGTAAGCCCTAAGTTCGCATCAGAGAGGGGTTCTATAAGAGTAGCGTGGTACATCGCTATCGCCGCAATGACCTGGGTTCTATGGCTAGACAGAAATAATCTTTACTTTCGTAGAACTTCCAATAGTATTTCTGGTAATTTGACTCACATTATGCATTTTATTTCATTTTGGGCTAATGTGGCAGCAGCATGTCCCAGGGATAGGATTGCGAGTGTATTCCAGGTAGAGGAGTTTGACGACGAGAAGATCGAGATCGGGCCGATGATCGATTGATAGCCAGCTCGGCCTGCTATGGTCACTGATACCCACCACCCCAGGGTTTGTTGGGGGGTTATGATGTACTTCTTTGCGGCTACTCTATGTTTCTTTTGTCCCACCCTCTATGTTCGGGGCGGAGTTTATGTACTTTTGTTTTGTTTGTAGGATTTTGTAGTTGGCTCAGTACTCTGAGTTGTTTTATTAATCACTTATTAATGAAACAGGGTGGCCAGACTCCACCTTTTCTTCGAAAAAAATAAACTAATAATCTGCACGTGCGATGCACGTTCTAATCAATTTTTTTTAGAGTAAATAATTAGACATACTATTTTCAAATTATCTCTAGTGGTACAAACTTTTATTTTATATGACTGACACTTATTTATATAATTATGTCGTAAATAAATTTGAAATTTGAGGGTATTATGATAACTAACAATAGTTGAGTGAAATGAATGATTAATATAATTCACACTTAAAAGTAAATGGTTGGGATTATAATCGCTGATTGTCTATAAATTATAGGTTGTTTACAAATGACAATTCAACTCTCTCATTAGAGTCTAGAGATTAGAGATTAGAGATATTGCTGGATATCTAAAATGTCATTGAGTACGTTAACTTCATCATTTTATTTAATAACTAATTTGGATTTGGATTCTTTCCAATATATTGAAGAGCTGGGTACTTCAGCAGTACTCAAGAAACCAGTGTATGATCTAACTATTCATTTATACTTCGATGAATCTAGCATGAATTGTAAAAGAGGAAAGAGAATTTCAGTAGATTTTCCCCCTTATATAGAGTATTTATATTCACATACTTTATATAAAAATATGTACGTTTATTTTGTCTCGGAAGGCATAAAACATATGTATATAAAAAATCAACTTGTTTGGAGTACATCCCACGTTTCAATTTTGTATATTATTAAAAAATTGATCATTTCACAACCACTTAAAGTATAGACAAACGGTTTCCAAACAGCTTGATATATAATATATATAGACATACATATTAGGATATAAATATCAAAATAAACCGTATTGATCGTGGAAGGAAGACCTAACAAGTAGTTATAGATATTTTATAGAGAAAATCACCTTCAAATATGAGGGTCGCTTTTCTCATCTTAAAATAGCGATGAATTGCGAAAACAAGTGTATCGAAGAGAACAAAAAAGAAAAAAAAAAAAAAAAAAGAACTATTGAAATTAGGATTCTAAGTTCGGGTCAATATCTATCTCTGATATTTCCTTCCAAACTATCTCCCATATTATTCTTTGGGCTCTTCAGTTAAAAGTACATTTTATTTTGACTTCTAATACATGTAAATTTTACAATTAAGTAACATGAATCTAGCATCCGTCATTCATTATCTTCCTTGATGCAAAAAATTAAAAGTTGTCACTTTGATTGGACAGGTCTCGGCAGAGCAAAGAAGAAGATGCGCCTAGGAGAGGGGACAGATTAGGCACCAAGCAGGGGGAAAGTTATCTTTTGGCTGAGTGTCCCATAGAGGGGGCCAATGTACTGGATGTTTATTATTTCATGTAGTTGTTGTGATGATCGGGAAGTGTAGCCCGGACTAGGTGCTTTTGGTTATTATTAGCCTGCGGGCTTTATGTATCTCTTATTCCTGTTTCGTTAAGTACTTTTTAATGAAGCGATGACTTCGGTCATCTTTTTAATAAAAAAAACATGAATCACATGTTTTAGCAATTCACTAAAAAAAAATCATTGAGTGCAAGCTTGAAAGATCGATGAAATGGAACCTCAGTTAGTGAAGAACCACATTCTGTAATATTCCTTGTAAATAATTGAGGGAATAAAGAGCAGAATTATCTGGATGTTGACTTGGAGTAGACTTAATACGTAGGAATTGCTTGTTAAAACGGAATGAGATCGAAAGAGATTCTTCTTACAGTTTCTGTGCCTCCTCTCCTGAATTAGCATAATATTTTCTTTGCATACCCATTAGCACTAGAAGTGTGGTCTCACTTCCTGCATTTGTTTCACATTTCCACCCTACCATCTACACTACATGAGTGCTTTACCTCATGGTGTTTTGCACCCACTCATCCTGCACTTAACTCAAGTTTAGTGTTTGTGCACTACAGCTATGTATTGGAGCCTTTGGTTGGAGAAAAATGCTAGAACTTTTAAAACTAAGATTACTATTGCTTCTGCAGTTCTAAGGGAATTAATTTTCTGGTTTTCTCTTTGGTTCAGTACAGCTCACCCAAACAGGAAGAGGACCAAGACAGAATAGGAGTTGGACAGGGCTGACGCAAGAACAGAGATGATGCAGGGAATGAGAGGACTGACAACAACCTATCAGATAGTTCTCAGCAGTGGGCACTATGGAGACTTCATCTTCGGCTAACTTATTGTTGGAATTGAGTATACATTCTAAACACTCATCTTGTTGTCAATACTGTCTCATGGCCTAACGGTTAAAGTTTTGAGTTCACAAGAGGTTGGGGGTTCAATTCCTACATTCTACATGATATATATATATATATATATATATATATATATATATATATATATATATATATATTTATATATTTATATATCTATGACCGGGCCGGGACTTAGGGCCTTGGGGGTCTTGGGGTCTATTGAAAAAAAAAACAAACAGAACTTTTTTTTTTTTTTTTTTTGGAACTTTCAGAATTCAAAACGTTTTTAATAAATATAGCAGTTTCACACTTAAATAGACTTTATATTATAGCAGTTTCAAAAATTAAATGGTATTCATTATATAGCCGTTTTTGGATTAATGCACACACATTATAGCTTCCTGGTTACAAGCTATAAGATGAGTATCTTTGGAAAGAAGAGAATACAGAAAAAGAAAAACAAAATTCTATCATTCAAAATTTTCTCAAAAAAATCCAATTTCTGCGGTTTTTGCTGGTGCAAGTTGGTACGTGCTGCATTGGAGTCTTGGCAGCACTGTAGATCAGAAGCTCGTTGTATCCCGGGAGAAGTGTTTGGTGATCAACGATTCATCTCCAGAATCTGCCAAATAATTTCTTAAAGAAAGTGCAACCCACGCCTCGAGCTACTTCTCACTTTCTTCCTGTTGCAGATCAATTCCAGAAAGGTCACTTGGTACACTCAGGTCCATTTATTCCCAACAATTTTAAGAAACTATTTTCGTGATCTGTAATGGCTTTAGTTTATGACCGCAAATAAGAAACCAACAAACCAGAAAAATTTGCTGGCTTGAACTTCAAGCGATGGAAGAACAAAATGTTTTTCTATCTGTCGCTGAAGGAAGTTGCCCATGTTCTTACCCTAGACTGCCCTGTAATGCCTAACCCAGAACCTGTTGATGCCAATGATAATGAACAAATTTTAGATGACATAGCAGAATGGAAGGATGCCGATTTTAAATGTAGGAACTTCATCTTGAATGGGCTATCCGACGAACTGTATGACTATTACTTACAGTCCGATACGGCTAGGTCTGTTTGGGAAGCCCTACAGAAGAAATATGACACTGAAGAGGCTGGCTCGAAGAAATTCGCAGTCAGTCGTTACCTCAAATACACCATGGTCGACGACAAGCTGGTAACTATTCAATCACACGAGTTACAACATATTGCTCATGAGATCATTTCAGAGGGAATACCCCTCGATGAGCAATTTCAAGTAGCTATGATGATTGACAAGTTACCACCTGGTTGGAAAGACTACAAGAACATCCTGCGACACAAATCAAAGGAACTGACCATAGAGAATTTGATAACTAGGCTTAGAGTTGAGGAGGAATCCAAAAAGCAAGATCAGAAAGAAGAAGTCCTGCTTGTTCAACAGAACAAAGCAAAAGTCCATTTGAAACCAAAGAACAAGCCGTTCAAGAAGAATGCTAGTCGGAAGTTCAATTCGAACTTTCGTCAGAATGGTCAGAATGGACGTCAGAATCCGAATAAGACAAATAACCAGCAAGCCCAAACCAACAACAATGGAACAGATCCTATCGAGTGTTGGAAGTGTCATCGCTTTGGACATATCGCTAGGAACTGCCGATCGTGTACACCTGCACCACAGGCAAATGCTATCGAAGGGTCATTAGTGGCTATGATTACTGAGATCAACATGGTCGGTGTAACCGATGGGTGGTGGGCTGATACGGGCGCTACTAGGCATGTTTGCTATGAGCGCAGCTGGTTCAAAACTTATAAGGAGACTGAAGGTCAAAAAGTGCAACTTGGTGATTCACACTGTATCAATGTGATGGGCACTGGAGAGGTAGACTTGGAGTTCACTTCTGGCAGGACTGTTACCCTCAAGGATGTCTTGCACACTCCTGATATGAGGAAGAACTTGATTTCTGGATACCTACTCAATAAGGCTGGTTTTCATCAGAGCATCGGATCCGACCAGTATGTTATAACTAAAAATGGGATTTTTGTGGGAAAGGGATTTGCATGTAATGGGATGTTTAAACTCAGTATTGAAATGAATAAGAATAATGCTTTTGTTTACTCTTTGTCTTCTTTTAATTTATGGCACTCTAGACTATGTCATGTTAACAAGAAATTGGTAAATAATATGAGCAAACTTGGCATGATACCAAAAGTTAACTTAAATGAATTTGAAAAATGCACATCCTGTAGTCAAGCTAAGATAATTAAAACTTCACATAGAAGTGTAGCTAGAAAAACAAAAATTTTAGACTTGATACATTCTGATATATGTGAGATGGATGGAATCTTAACCAGAAATGGTAAAAGATATTTCATTACGTTTATTGATGATCATTCAAATTATACTCATGTTTATCTTATGGCACATAAGAGTGAAGCAATTGACATGTTTAGAACTTATGTAACTGAAGTGCAAAATCAATTTGAAAGAAATATCAAGAGATTTCGTAGTGATAGAGGTACAGAATATGATTCCAATGAATTTAAACAATTATATACATCATTTGGAATTATTCACGAGACCACTGCACCTTATTCACCTGAATCTAATGGAAAAGCTGAAAGAAAGAATAGGACTCTTACTGAATTGGTAGTTGCTTCGCTTATTAGTTCTGGAGCACCCAAATCTTTATGGGGTGAAGCTCTTTTATCTGTATGTCATGTTTTAAATGGAATTCCACATCTATCTTCTGATACTTCACCATACGAATTATGGAGAAGTAGAAAGCCTAATATTGATTATTTTAGAGTTTGGGGTTGTTTAGCATATGTCAGAAAACCTGACCCTAAAAGAATCAAACTTGCAAGTAGGGCATATGAATGTGTTTTTGTTGGTTATGCAGAGAACAGTAAGGCTTCCAGATTTTTAGACTTGAATAATAATGTAATTATTGAATCCTTAGATGCTGATTTTTATGAGGATAAATTTCCTTACTTATTGAGGAACAGTGGGGGTAGTAGTGGGGGTTCACAACCCTCAACTTCCTCTGGCATTCCTCAAACTAATACAAATGCTACTAATGTTGATTTAGATTCTGAGCCACGTAGAAGCAAACGTGCTAGAACTACTAAAGATTTTGGTGATGACTATGTTGTATATGCTTTAGAATCTGATCCTAGTTCTATCAATGAGGCTTTAACCTCACCTGATGCCGATTTGTGGCAAGAAGCCATAAATGATGAAATGGATTCACTAACCTCTAATGGTACTTGGGAGTTAGTGGACTTACCTCGCGGTAGTCATACTATAGGATGCAAATGGATTCTTAAGAGAAAGCTAAAACCAGATGGTACAATTGAAAATTTTAAAGCTAGACTAGTAGCTAAAGGATATGTACAAAAGGAAAATATAGATTTCTTTGACACTTACTCTCCTGTGACCCGTGTGACTACCATTAGAGTTTTATTAGCCATTTCTGCTGTGCATAACTTGTTGATCCACCAGATGGATGTTAAGACAGCTTTCCTTAATGGAGAACTTGAAGAGGAACTTTATATGGATCAGCCTGAAGGTTTTGTGATTCCAGGGCAGGAACACAAAGTCTGCAAGCTGAATAAGACTTTATATGGTCTTAAGCAAGCTCCTAAATAGTGGCACGACAAAATTGATCAATTATTACTCTCAAATGGTTTTTCTATTAATAATGTTGATAAATGCCTTTATTATAAAGCATCTAGTGATAGTTGTATCATGCTTTGTCTATATGTAGATGATTTACTCATTTTTGGTTCTTCACTTGAATTAATTTTAGAGACTAAAACTATGCTTAGTCAAAATTTTGATATGAAAGACCTAGGTGAGGCCAATGTTATTTTAGGCATGAAAATTACACGTTCTGAGACTGGTATTACTCTTGATCAATCTCATTACATTGAGAAGATCTTGAAGAAATACAATTACTTTGACCGTAGACCTGCATGTACACCTAATGACCCTCATGTTAAACTTTTGAAAAATTCTGGTGCTGCAGTTAGACAAAAAGAATATGCTAGTATTATTGGTAGCCTTCGCTACGCTACTGACTGCACTAGACCTGACATTGCATATGCTGTAGGTGTATTATGTAGGTTTACGAGTTGTCCAAGTGAGCATTGGAATGCTATTGACAGAGTCATGAGGTACTTGAAAAAGACCATGAACTTAGGACTACATTATGAGAGATTTCCTGCTGTCCTTGAGGGATTCAGTGATGCAGATTGGAATTCATTTTCGGATGATTCCAAGGCCACAAGTGGATACGTTTTTAGTATCGCTGGTGGTGCTGTTTCTTGGAGGTCCAAGAAACAGACTATTTTAACTTACTCTACTATGGAGTCTGAGTTAGTTGCTCTAGCTGCGGCTAGTGAGGAGGCAAGCTGGTTGAGGAACCTCTTGTCTTACATTCCTTCATGGAATAGGCCTATACCTCCGATCTTAATCCACTCAGATAGTACTGCTGCCATAGCTAAAGTACAAAATGCTTACTATAACGGTAAGAGATTAGCGATTCGTCGCAAGCACAGTACGGTGAGAGAGCTCCTCACGTCTGGTGCTGTCACTGTGGATTTTGTCAAATCAGAAAGTAATCTTGCAGATCCTTTGACGAAAGGATTGTCTCGAGACAAAGTTTGGAATACATCGATAAGGATGGGACTGAAGCCCATTTAAGATCACAATTGGTGGGAACCCAACCTATACGACTAGAGATCCCAAGACATAGGTTCAATGGGAAAAACAAGCCATACTGTGATTGAAATCATGCAACCTAGGAGTTTTACCACTCCCTAGTCCATCCTGATGTGTATGTGCATGATATTTTGTAGCGTTAGTAAGGATGAGCTTGGCTCTTAATGAACTCTATATCTCTGAATGAGAGGAGTGCCTAGCTACAAGAGCACTCTTGATAGACTCACCGGGGTGTTTGTGAAGTGTGGCCGCTTCTATGAGAATGGGGCTGATTCTCTAAAAACATTCACCTATACTGGGATAAGCACAAGGCCGGAATGTGCTGGCATTTAGAACTTGCACCTGGTAGAATCACGTGTGGTTTTCCTTCACTATGTAAAAACGGGTAATGAGTTCAAGACTGAAGATCACTCATTATTCTTGCATTTTGAGGATTGTCCACTACGTAAGGTTCAAGTCTTCGGACACCTTACTTATGCATGGTTCTATACTTTTGAAAAAACGCTTCTTTTAAAATTAGTGTTTTAAATATATAAGTGGGGGATTGTTGGAATTAAGTATACATTCAAAACACTCATCTTGTTATCAATACTGTCTCATGGCCTAACGGTTAAAGTTTTGAGTTCACAAGAGGTTGGGGGTTCAATTCCTACATTCTACATATATATATATATATATATATATATATATATATATATATATATATATATATATATATATATTTATATTTATATATCTATGACCGGGCCGGGACTTAGGGCCTTGGGGGTCTTGGGGTCTATTGAAAAAAAAACAAACAGAACTTTTTTTTTTTTTGGAACTTTCAGAATTCAAAACGTTTTTAATAAATATAGCAGTTTCACACTTAAATAGACTTTATATTATAGCAGTTTCACACTTAAATAGACTTTATATTATAGCAGTTTCAAAAATTAAATGGTATTCATTATATAGCCGTTTTTGGATTAATGCACACACATTATAGCTTCCTGGTTACAAGCTATAAGATGAGTATCTTTGGGAAGAAGAGAATACAGAAAAAGAAAAACAAAATTCTATCATTCAAAATTTTCTCAAAAAAATCCAATTTCTGCGGTTTTTGCTGGTGCAAGTTGGTACGTGCTGCATTGGAGTCTTGGCAGCACTGTAGATCAGAAGCTCGTTGTATCCCGGGAGAAGTGTTTGGTGATCAACGATTCATCTCCAGAATCGGCCAAATAGTTTCTTAAAGAAAGTGCAACCCACGCCTCGAGCTACTTCTCACTTTCTTCCTGTTGCAGATCAATTCCAGAAAGGTCACTTGGTACACTCAGGTCCATTTATTCCCAACACTTAGCTTTGGCCTTTTACTCAGTACTTAGTTTTTGTGGCTTACTGGCTTGTTTTTTAATTGATTGTATTCGCTGAATATGGAGTTTGACTGGTCCCTCTTGTTGTAGAATCTGTCACAACTAGTAGTTGCTAATAGCGGAACTCATACATCACAAGCAACAAAAACTTTCCAAGAACTAGATGAACCAAGAATAAGTCACCACAATAATCGCAAGATCTCACAAGAACATAATAATATGCAGAGATAACCGATATTTTTTATTCTCCAAGAAATGCAAAGCTTACAAAGAGATTACAACTCTCAATCTCTCTCACACACATTTGAAACACTCGACACAATCCCCTCTTGAAGTTGAACAATGATAATGGCTCACAAATTCTCTCTTTTTTTCTCTTGAGATGGATACAAACTCTAGAGTCTACAGCCACTTATATCCCTCTATTAAACCCTAAAAGATAAACAAATATACAGCTTATTGGACCCAAACCCAAAAGCCCAAAAACAGCCTGCGTCGCTGTCGATCGAATGCACCAAGTTGCGGTTGACTGCACCTGGTATTGCCAACAACTAAACACTAGATGGTCAACTGGCCCCTTCTCCGTTGAAACCCTGTTCACCTGCAGTACTAAGCGATCGGGTGTGCGGTCGACTGTGTGGCCGACCGCAAACCTTCAGCTGCCTTCTTCTCTACTGTCTTCGTCTTCTCTCCTTCTTCTCCAACTTCAAGAACCCCCGTGTCTACGTGTATTTGAGGCCACAATCCTAACAATATCCAATTTGAACCAAATACACAACGCTTCAAAGCTATTGTAATCTTACCTCGCATTATCTCTGCCAATCTCCCACTCTCATGAAAGACCAAAATACTCCTCACTATGACTTGAAGCTTCGACTGCCATATTGCAAAGTACTATTACCACATCAACGTCTTGCTCTCTAGGAGCACTATAATGGCCAGCAGCTCCCACTAAATTAGTAACCTCTTCTGAATTCCCACAACTGGAAGAACTCGGTTGTACCCCACACAACCTACTCCTCGATTCCCGCTGAGAGTCAACTACAGAAGAAACTTCCCTCACGTCTCTAAGCAAATACAGTGTTTCTTCACGCTTCCTTTTCACAATCACCCTTGAACCTGCAGCTATACACCGTTCTCCACTACCAACCGTACCAATTGTAGTAGACATACCCTCTTTGTCTAGCCTTCCTACCGAGATAAGATTTTATTTCAAGTTTGGAACATGCATTGTCTCCCACAGGACAATACTCTGATCATCATTGGGTTTCACGCGAACAGTTCAACCCCTCGTATAGGACAACTTTGACTGTTCTCCATGATCACATCTCCAAAAGAACTCTTCTTGTAGTCATCAAACACCTCTCTTCTCGGAGTGCAATGAAGAGAAGTTGCTGAATCAATTCGCCAATCTCGCATGCCCAACTCCTCACAGCTGATAAGCATAACTCTTTAACTTTATCGGACACCATATTGGCTTCCTTTGGTTTGTTTCGTTCAATTTTTCCTGCTTTTTCTTCATATAGGCCTTCCAACTGCGCATCATGTGACCCCTCTTGTGACAATACCCATCGAACCTCCTGATCTTCAACTTGCTATCGGCCACCCCAAACCCAGTGCTCTGATACAATTGTTGTAAAATCTGTCACAACTCGTAGTGCTAATAGCAGAACTCACATACCACAAGCGACAAAAACTTTTCAAGAACTAGTTGAACCAAGAACAAGTCACCACAATAATCGCAAGATCTCATAATAACACAATAATATGCAGAGATAACAAATACTACTTATTCTCCAAGAAATACAAAGATTATAAAGAGATTACAACTCTCTCTCCCTCTTTCTCTCAAATTTGAAACACTCGGCACAATCCCCTCTTAAAGTTGAACAATGATAACGACTCACCAATTCTCTCTTCTCTTCTTTTGAGATGGATACAAAGCCTAGAATCTACAGTCACTTATATAGCCCTCAAGTATACTCTAAAAGATAAACACAAATACAACTTATTGGATCAAAAACCCGAAAGCCCAAATAACAGTCCACGTAGTTGTCGGTCGACCGCACCAAGTTGCGTTCGACTGCACTTGGTATTACCAACACTTGAACACTAGACATGTCAGTTGATTGTTCCCTTCTCTGTTGGAACCCTGTACACCTGCAGTACTAAGCGGTCGGACGTGCGATCGACTGCAACCCTTCAGCCGCTTTCTTTTCTGCTGTCTTCATCTTCTCTTCTTCTTCTCCAACTTCAAGAACTCCCGTGTCTACGCGTATTTGAGGCCACAATCCTAACCCCTCTACCCTTTCTGCACTCTAAAGAAAGTTCATCTATTTTAGTCCGCCACGATTTTCATGTTTGGCTAACTCACCCCAAGCAATTAGCTATTTTGTAATAGTCTTGCTTTTTAACTCTTTACTTATATTTACTAGTAATTTACACGTCCGATGCACGTCTTTATAAATATATATATATTTTTAAAAATTCCAATGTTGTCTTGCATCGAACCTAAGACATTTTTTATATTAGTTATGCATATGCATTGCACGCATTTGTTGCGTTACAATGCACGTGTTTGTTTGGTTATATATGGAGTTTGTTAGGTGACAAACTCTCGCATTAAAATAGTAGAGATTAATGTGGTAGGGTTCTCCCAACCTTTTCCGGGTAATAAAAAAGGGCAGATCTATGTCTTGAAAAATCTTAATCTCCCTATCTTCAATCTTTGATTCCTCCTCAATTATATTATTATTATTTTGGGTGAATTTTCGGTCATGTTATGAGGTAACATGCATTGTTGACGAAGCAACTTGAAACCCTAGAATTCATCCAAATGCAGTCAAGTCATGCTTAATATACTCAAAAACTTTACTCATACGCCAAGCTAATTGGTTGCTCTTGATTGTCAAACATATTTACATGCTTAATAAATTATTGATTATTAGCGGATAATATGGCTATTGCATTAGACTGTCATTTAATTTACTTGTTTATTTCAAGTCTGTAAACAGTACACCAACAATATTTCCTCGTGGATGTCGTCGACGACAATGTCTATTGTTTATTACTTGAAGCAATCAAAGCTGTAATACTAAATTCCTTAGAAGATAAGGAGATGGAATATCTATTACTTAAATAAACCCAACTCATAATTTCTTTTTAATTTTCAAAATGGGTATATTAATTCCTCAAAAACCCATAGTTAATAAACAACTTAAATATATCTCTAATATTATAATGGGAGAAGAATCTCTAATATTATAATTGGAGAAGGCCTTAGTGTCATTTGTAAATATTTTGTCATTCTACCAATCCGTCCTATACACGTGCATAACTATTATAAAGGACGTTCTAAGTCAAATCCATACTATGTCTAAATTTTTATTTTAAAAAACTATATTTATTAAGACGTGCATCGCACGTGTAAATTACTTAAGTGTATAATATTATAATGGGAGACGAAGAGTTATCATTTGTAAATCTATCACTTAAGTGTATCGGCACGTGCAGAGACAGATCTGGGCCCAAGCAGCACAAGCAACTGTTTTGGGCCCCCAATTTTATAAGGCCCCATATTTTTAAGTATTTACGATATTTTTAAAAAAATGTAATTATTTTTAGATACAATTATCTTGTATTATCTAAAATTTGAAACAACAGTTGGCCCATTAGCTCATCTTGTTAGAGGGTTGTGCTAATAATGAGAAGGTTGTAGGTTTGAAACCTGCAGGACTAATTAATTTTTCAATTATTTTTTATTTTGAAAACTAATTATTTTTCACATAGCACACATGCCATTTTACCATTTGAAGGTTGTAGACTCTAAGTTTGTTTGCATTTAAATAATTGTCATTTTTTATTTTATCAACTTGCAAAAAACCCCTGTGAGAACTTGTTTAGGGACCCCGAAACTCAAATACGCCCCTGGGTACGTGCAAATCCACAACTCCCATTATATATTTTATTTAATTCTATCAACTTACGTGCATCGCACGTATAACTCCAACTCTCCTATTATACTTTTTATATTACTTTAAAATTATATATATATTTATTAACACACACCTCACACATGCTATATTATATTATTTTAAAAACTATATATTTATTAAACTGTGTATCGGACGTGCTAAATACTAGTACATATAAGCTATATTAATACAGGAAGGTTGATAAACAACAACGACAGTAGAACAGCGTGAAAGGAACTCACACTTGTAATGTACAAAATTTTGTTGTTGTCAAACATGTACAAAAAGTGAGTACTTAAATAATCACGATTAATGCTATAAAATGCTTGAAATTAATTTATAAACAAACATAAAGTGCAAGTAAATAAAAGTAACATATGTGCTCCTATTAAGTTTAGCAAAGGTGTCTACATCTACCACTTGCAATCTATATATTCAAATTAAGTCTTCTTTTGTTTGATTAAAATTTACTAAAAATAATTCAAATGAAGTGAGCCACAAACACTAGCATCAAAACTATCTCTTCTTTCACTTAAATTTCTTTTTTTGATCAAGATATTACCATTCAACAGCGAACAAGCCAACTATATTTGAGCCACAAACACAAGCATCAAAACTATCTCTTCTTTCACTTTAACTTCTTTTTTTGATCAAGATATTCTAATAGATATTTATTTAAATAATCAAGATATTACCATTCAAAAGTGAACAAGCACGTTAACTATATGCTAATTGCTATTAATTATGGAATCTAGCTATTTGTATATATATATACTGGTAATTTACATGTACGATACACGTCTTTATATATACATATTTTTATAAAAAAATTCTGATATTGTCTGGCATCAAACCTAAGACTTTCTTTATATTAGTTATGCATGTGCATTACATGTGTTTATTGTGTTACAATGCAAGTGTTTGTTTGGTTATAAATGTAGTTTGTTTGGTGACAAACTCTCCATTAAAATAGTAGAGATTATAGATTATACGTGCGATGCATGTCTTAATAAATATAGTTTTTTTAAAGTAAAAATTCAGACGTAGTCTGGATTTAAATTTAAGATCTCCTTTATAATAATTATACGCATAGTTAAATGCACTGACAGATTAACAAATGACGCTAAAAAAAAATTCATTATAATATGAGTAATGCTTCAGCCACTATCAATTTCACTACCATTCTTTTTACTACCTTAGGTGACATATTCCTATTGGTGAGTTCTCCCACCTAGGAGTGTGCCGCCTAAGATAATAAAGAGAAATATAATGAAATTGGCAGTAGATCTAGCATTACTCTTATAATATTAGAGATAAGAGATCAGAGATATTCATGTCCCAAACCCCAATTATTATGTCCGATAGACCAAAATAGCAATATATTTGGTTTTATGTGGATAGGAATATCCAGCTAGAGTGCCAATTGGGAAAGTGAGGGATTTGATTGATTCCAACGATAGTGCGATGTGGATCCTAGTCAGCGCCATCCTTAATAGCTAAATTTATCCATTTCTCTCCTACTAAACCATCTCACATATTCTAGGTGCTACAAGCCTCCAAAACCAGTACTTCCAAACCTCGAGGTATTGTTTAAAATTTTGTTCGGATCGTATTAGAACATAACACATCTGAAAGCGGACAAATGTTCTGCTCTATAAAATCTATGTCTATAAAATCTATGTGATAATGTCCTTGCATAACTATTACAAGTATCTAAAAGTGATGCTGAAGTTTAAAAAAATTCTATACAGTGTTTCTAACAAACTATATGCATTTCAGGTAAGTTCAAGCTAATGATCAAGAAGGCGGTGGTTGAGCTTAAAGGTAGATATACTACTTTCTCATATAATATGTTTGCTACTTCAATTAATTTGCTGGACCTCCAAAACTATTTTATATAATCAAACCAGGTGCATCGTTCCGAAGACGTGACGTAGGACCTAGTTCTAATATAATTTGTATCTATAGAATGAACCTTTTTATAAAAAAAATGAATTTACGGAGGGGAATAATAAATCGAACAGAAAGTAAAAGGGAGTTGGTTCACAGTTCATAGATAGATCAATTAGCAAGTCAAAGTCATGTTCGTCGCCCAAATGGAGCCCTGTCATTTGAGATAAACATGAGTTTTCTTATATGAGTTCTTTCAATTTAGAAAGATATAAATGAGATAAATAATCCTAAATCGTAGCCTATTGCAGAAGAAATATATATTGAGAGCAATCTATTACTTATTAAAGAGTTGATTAATTGATGACGCTAATAAATAATGAGATTAATCAAATGGATGTGTGTTGTTGCTTTTTTTTTTTTGGTGTGTAGGAACAATCAGATGATAAGTTCGAATTTTGAAGAAAAAAACTAAGGATCTAACCGTTGATCTTGGATGAAAAATATGTTTGTTCAATCTGAATCGTTTGAGTGCTTGGATCTGGATTGGACGACTGAGATATCGCCGATGATCTTGCACAAAGCCTGCACACTAGGGTGGACTTTGAGGAAAGACCCTCTGACGCTCAAGTCAGTAACTCAGATAAAGAGTAGTGTTTTGGTGGAAAATTATTGATTATCTGACTTTGATAGAGATGGAGGGTATTTATAGCCTACGAGTTAGTTCAACAATATAAACTTAAAAGAGTATCTTTTTGGTTTTAAACTCCAGATTCTCATGGTGATGAAGAGAATTTGTTACTAACCGTGCTTGAGATAAAAGATTTGATTTGACAGCTTTTAATTAGCTAGGAATCCTTACTGTTGGGCTATTAATTAGCCTAAATTGCTGGTCTGGTTGAGTTTATGAGCTTGGGGTGGCCCATATTTGCCTACTGGACCTGCTTTAAAATTATTGTTTTACCATCGAGAAACTTTAAGATGCATGCTGGGATTGTGCGGCTCTGGTTTTACCTATATCATAAGACCCCGCTCTCGAAGTTTGGTTTTGTAGGCTTTTGGAAGTAGTTCGCCATTTATTCGAGTGATTAGAAGAGCATAGCAGAGCTTCGAGGATGTCTGGAATCTGGTTCGGAGCTTCTCTGTGTAATGGCAATTTTGTAGAATTTTCAGTATATTTCTAAAAATATTTAAATATTTTTTCCCAATTTTAAAAATTACTTTTCAAAATTTTAACTTAAATTTCCCAAATTGATAATTATTTTAAAAGAAATTTTAATTAAAATTTTCAATATTTTAATTATTTTGAAGAAAGAAAGACGGCAGGCTTAAACGATAATTTTAAATTAATTTTTCTTAATTTTTACATAATTGACCAAATCAGAAAGGAGCACGATAACTGAGGAGATCAGAGGGCTGGATAGTTGGGCGCGATAAATTAGGTGGTATGATGGCTCGATTAGGAGGTTGCTAACATCGCGCGGGTGTCGTGAGGATGTCGCGCTGACGTCAGTAATTTTTGTAAACCGAGGAGGTAGGCAAAAATTTTGGAGCAGATCCAACGTCTAAGGTTGGCTAGCACGAATCACGAGGCAATCAGATGGCTGAGAAGGGCCGACAGCTTCGATTAGCTCGATTGGGGTCTTGCAGCTGCTTAGCAATTTTCTTCCTCCCTCAACCCACTCGGCCTAATGTGATGCTGATGTTAGCATTTTTATTTTGGCATCGAGAAGAAAAGTGACATTTAGATGACATCACCTATTTTTTTCATTTTGTGTGCTGAGGAGGTGGGTGCGATAATTGGAGCGGGTTGGACGACCTTGATTAATTGGTGTGAAAGTTGAGGCAATCAGGTTGTCCTGATGTGTTAAAAGTGCAGTCCAGCTCGGATTGGTACCTCCTTGGCGTGATGGACCTCCTGAGAGCACGCTGCCGTCGGCATTTTTTCGACTAGTGTGTCGAGGAGCTTAGTGGCGCCAAGGAGTTAAGAAGATGAGTTTTGGCCACCGAGGAGATTTGAAGAGGAGATTTGCCATCGAGGAGATTAGTAGAGGAGCTACGCCCCTGAAGGGCTAAGAAGAAGAGCTTCACCGTCGAGGAGCTAGGAGAAGGAGCCGCACCCTGAGGGGCTTAGAAGAAGAGCTTCGCCACTGAGGAGCTCAGAAGTGGAGCTTTGCCACCAAGGAGGTTAGTGGCGCCAAGAAGCTTTGTGGTACTTAGTTTTCAAGCTCTATACTAGTGTTGAAGATATTCCTTATGTTTTTGTCTTGACTTGCATTCTTGTGTTGTCATCCACTGAAATGAGTCAGTGAGTTTGAAGGAGAGGCTCTAAGGAGGAGTTGGACTCCGAACTTACCTTTCAAGTTAGCGAGTTGTAGGAGCAACTCTAGTTGGACTTCGAACTTGCCTTTGGAGTTAGTGAGTTGTGAGAGTAACTCTAACTGGACTCTAAACTTGCCTTTGGGGTTAAGCAAGTCGTGGGAGTGGCTCTAGCTGGACTTCGAACTTGCTTTTGGAGTTAGCGAGTTGTGGGAGCAACTCTAGCTGGACTCCTAACTCATTGCTTGCTCTTGTTGATGAGTTGGTGACGTAGTTTGGGAGAGGATATGAGCACCTAACTCATTGTTTGGAGTTGATAAGTTGGTGACATAGCTCGAAAGAGGAAATGAGCACCAAACTCATTGTTCGCACCGGAAGTAGTACAAGAGTCTGAGAAGGAAATGCTGAAGTTATTGAAAAATAAATCTAAGTAGCTGCTTTGGTGGTTGCTAGCTCTTATTACATGCTCTGGCCATTATAAAGGTTGATCTTATTAGAAAATTTCGAAAGAAAATCTAGAAGAGGGCATTAAGCGCCCTCGTTGAACCTCGTCAAATGCTCTCTTGACACCTCCTTGCCCTCTAGGTCTTTAAGTCAGTGAGCTTCTAGGCGGACAACTTTGGAGACCTTGTAACAAGTTTTTTTTCGGACTAGGTGGGGGAGAGCTTGGTTAACCCAGATGCATTTGGAAGGGTCTTCACGGGACAAGGGAACTGTAATACTCCGTACTTGAGGAGTATGTATATATATGGTATATACATATGTGGCCTATAGTTACGATAGTGTGTGGTTGGAGCCCATAGAAAGAATGAATTAATTACTATGGGGCCATGGTGTTCATGGTAGGGGTGGTGACTTAGTCCCACATGGATGGTGAGTTAAGATTGTGTGTGTATATATAAGATTGCCTATGATCAAGAGGCACCAAATAGTCATGACACCTTGTGAGGCGGCCTGTGGTGGGTAGTTGTTAGAATTTATTTTGGACAGGGCCCGGGGCATTACAAATGGTATCAGAGCCGACTTTCGACACCGATTGCGGGTAAGAGTGGGTGAGATATACGCCTGGTTGAGGACAATACTCTGGTAGAGAGACCAGGGGCAGTACGCTAGCAGGGTACTCCACTCCACATCGGCTAAAAAGGCGATCCTGTATTAGCTTGCAGGTTCCGGGCTCAGCGAGGGCGCCGAGATCTCAAGGTGGGGTGTATGTAATACCCCGTACTTGAGAAGTATGTATATATATGATATGTATATATATATGGCCTATAGTTGTGGTAGTATGTGGTTGGAGCCTATTGAAAGAATGAATTAATTACTATGGGACCATGGTGTTCATGGTAGGTGGTGGTGACTTAGTCCCACATGGAAGGTGAGTTAGAATTGTCTGTGTATATATAAGATTGCCTATGATCAAGAGGCACCAAATATGATACCTTTTGTGAGGCAGCCTGTAGTGGGCAGTTGTTAGAATTTGTTTGGGCGGGGCCCGGGTCGTTACAAGGACTTCTTCTAATTCATCGACAGGCTCGGACACGAATTGATTCTTCCCTTGAGGAAGCTCTAATAATTCGAGCGGGAGGACCGAGCACCCCATTGTAGTCATGTAGCACCTCCGAGCTACTTTACTAATCCTTAACTTCTCATACCCCAACTGGTATGGGGAATTTCATCTTCGTGTGGAAGGCCAAGGCTTTGGCGTGAAAAGATGGTAAGCAAGTCGACCGAGGATAGCATTGTAGGCGGCCTTCACATCAATGATCATAAAGTCCATGGCCAAAGTTTGGGTAGTTGGGGCGTTTCCTATAGTAACGTCGAGGTGACTATTCCTTCAATATGAATCAGAACTCCAGAGAAGCCATGGAGGGTGTACCCGGCGGACTTTAGACGGTCACGGGAGAGCTTGAGACCTTTGAAAGCTTCCAAGAAGAAAATGTTCACCGAGCCACCATTGTCCAACAAGATGTTGTAACCCCTATTTTTCTATTTTGGATTTTATTGTATTTTATTCTCTTTTCTTGATTACTGTATCTGATTTCTTTTAATAATGAACTTTTTGCTTTTTCTTGGGTTCTTTTATTCCCTTTTGATCATCCGTACTCTTTTCTGCTATTTTTTGGCTCATTGCAAATTTTGCTCTTCATGTTTTGAGTTTGAATTATTCCGCTATATGTTCATCTCATTGATTCCTATGTGTTTTTCTCTTTTTGGAGCTTAAATCTGTACTCTAAACCCATTAATTCACAATCCAAAACCCCAACTTTTTAATCCCTTATAAATACCCTATTATTAAACCCTAATTTATTATAATCTATCTCTCCTTCATCTCTCGTCCTGCTGCCCCCAAACCTCATCTCCTTCTCTATTTTCATCTTCAAAAACCCAAACCGCCATCCCGTTCTCCTTCTGTCCTCTCCGCCCACCACCCTGTCATCGCCCTAGCCCTTTGCCATCGCCCCTTGCTCTGCTCTCTCCACCATCCTGTCATCTTCCCCGTCGTCTTCATCCAAATCCATCGCCAACCGACCCTGCCATTGCTGCACCATCCACTCATCGTGAACCTCGCACCCCCGCCCTCGTCGACCACCATAATCCTCCCCCGCATCCACCGCAGAACGTCCTTGCCCTCATCGTCGTTCTGTCACCCCGATCACACCTCGCCGTCTCCTCCTCTATTTCGTCTAGAAACAGAGCATTCGTCGAAGTGTCGAGCCCTAGTCGTTGCCATCGCTTCTCGATCGCAGCACCACCGTCAGCACCCTCGCTGCCTCGCCGTGGGTGTCTCCGTCGCCAATCGTCGTTCCTCCGCCGTTGAGAAGCTCCCTCTCTCTCTGTCGCTGTGGAGAAGAAGAAGGGGGAATAGTTCGGTGTTTGGTGTTTTGTGAAGGGGGATCCCGATTCGCGTTTGGTGTTTGTGTAGAGGAAGGAATTGATTTGTTGTAGGTTGCTATTTTGTTTAGAGTGTTTGCTGGTTTGCTCTGTGGCATTTACACGTAGCTCGCACGTGCTTGCATGATTCCGTGTTCATAGTTTGTCACCCGGGATTCTCATCCCGTTATTCTATATATTCGAAATTAACAACTAAAAGGCAAGTCTCTTCTTGAACTAGTTATTTGTTTTGTTCAAGATTTCTTTGATCTCTTCAAGTAGATCCAGTCATTTTTGTCGTACTACTATTTGAAATTCCGTTAAGTTTATTGAGGGTTTACACAAGCTAACCCGATATATTCTTAACATCGTGCATACATCTTTGATCTAAAACCTAGTCCCTCTTATACATTGCATATGCATGTTTACATAAAAAATAACTAGATCCATGTGTTATAGAATTGTTTGATGAATTAGATATGTTAGATTGAATTTGATTTAATGAATTGATTACAATGCCTGTGAAACTGTATCTTAAAACTAGAATTATGCATGTTAAACATCTAGTATCACTTTGATTATTAATTAGCATGAACTATATGGTTGTATGATTAAGTTGTTGCCTATTCATATCAAAATAAATTCTGGATTGCTGTTTGTATCTTTTTGTATCAGATTTTCGACCATGTTGCTGTTGTAATTTGAAATAACTTTATGAACATGAATAATAGGCCCATGAATCTATTTTCCAGAAATTTTAACGGATATGAATTCCGAGTTATACTTTGTTAGATATCAGTATTTTAGTATAGCTGTGTCAGAATTTTCAGATTCACAAATTCATTCGTATCTTTCTATTTTATAATTAAATTGAATATGTTAACAGTAAAATAAAAATATGAAATAAATTTTGTTGAGACTAGATATGTGTAGGAACCACTCTAAATTTTTGTATATTTAATTGATAAGTTTTCTGATCTGTTTCACATGTATTTATACAACTTACAACTGGTTGCCTGAACATAAAACCTGAAAAGAATAGAGTTTTCACCCTAGTTTTTGTAACTGTTATATGTCATATATATATTCGCTGGAACCGGAAGAGAGTCTATTTTTTAGAATTTTTAACGGATCCAGATTTTCTTTTCTATAGTAGCGGTAATATGTGTTTTTGTACAGCAACGTCACGCTGTCCAGATTATATAATTTGTGTGTAATTGATATATTTTCTTTCTGTTTGGTCCATAACGAGTAGACTTAGTCACACCTAGCATAATACCACCTTGAAACCTTCTTGTATGCTTACATAGGATGGAAATAAACTATTAACAAGCTGGGGTATTATGGGATGACTTGGTAATGAACGATCGGAAAATATACTCGGTAAAGGCCCTCTTGCTTGCCTGATTTATAACTTGGAAGGTGGAGAATTGATTGTTATTGTGTGATCACGCTATCATGGTATCTTTTCATCTTGTTACCTAGTATACGATCCGTGAATTCACCATTAGTCTAAAATGTTCACTGTTTGCTTGCACTAAAACTGTGGTATGGAACATATGGGACACAGTAGTATGTGCACTAGATAGATTAATAAAATGATTAAAAACTTGCATTTTACATTTCATGATTGATCCTGTATATCTTCATCAAGACAGAATTCAAATTGACATCATTCATTCCATGCATGACTAGATATAGGCCTTTGATATTATTGCCAATCTTTGATTTTGTTATTGACTTTGATCCCATCCCTTTTTTTTGATATACATGCTTCCTATTATTCTCTATTTTACTTTACTTGTTGTCCACGACTTGCTCTAAGGACATTATTTATTTATTTTTTTAAATCAAGAATTTACAGGTACTAGAGGATCTATACCAGAAGGAATTGGTGAGCAACGATTCTAGAAGATGGAACTAAAGATTGAGCTGCTTAGTTTATTTTGTTGCTAGTTTTATTTCTTTGAACATTGTCTGGATATTATACTTTGTTTTGTGCTTATGTTCCCGTCGTTTATTTTTTTTATTCCCAGATATTAGATATCGTGTTGGATATTATTTGAATTATTTCATTATTATTGAAGTTTATCTTTGATTCATGTGATTATATCTTTCTTGCATGGCTGTGTTTATTGTTCATATTGCTGAGTTAGTCTGGTACAGCTTATGGATGATGTTTACATCATTCGCTGGGCCTACGTTACATACCTATATTCCGTATTTTGGAAGTTGGGCGTGACATCAATGATCATAAAGTCCATGGCCAAAGTCTGGGTAGTTGGGGCTTTTCCTATAGTAACGTCAAGGTGACTATTCCTTCGATATGGATCAGAACTCTGGAGAAGCCATGGAGGGTGTACTCGGTGGACTTTAGACGGTCAGGGGAGAACTTGAGGCCTTTGAAAGCTTTCAAGAAGAGGATGTTTACCGAGCCACCATTGTCCAACAAGATGCGGTGCACTTCATAGTTTGCCATGAAGAGGCTGATCACTAGGACGTCGCAGTGAGGGGTTCAGACACCTTCAAGATCTTTGTCTGAAAACGTTCTTGGGACTCCTGAGCTCTTGGCGGGGGAGAAGTTGTGCACTGAGTTTACTTCTCGAACAAACCCCTTTTGAGAGGAGTTGCACCCCCCTAGCCATAGGACACCGTAGATGGAATGGAGGATGGCTAAAGGCCCATAGTCTTGCAGCTCAGGATCTTTCTCCATGCGCTGATTAGCCCTCCGAGACAGGGGTGGTTCAATCTTGCCTTTTTGGGTGTGCTTGGAGTGGTAATCACGTCGAATAAGGGCTTCGATCTCTTCTTTGAGGTCTCAGCATTCCTCTGTGTCATGGTCGAGGTCTTGATGGAATTGGCACCATCGGTTTTGATCCCTTCTTTTCCTGTTTGCTGGGTTCATCCTAGGAGGGGGGCAGAGTAGCCAGTCTCCTTCGATTTCCATGAATACTGTCGATATGTTGACATTGAGTGGGGTAAACTTGTCGAAGCGAGGGACCGGAAGAGGGCGGCATTGTTCGGACTCGTCCCTCTGGGACTTCTTAAGCTCCTCCTTATCTAACCTTCTCCGTTTGTATCTGGACGAGGGCTCTCCTTGGCACTGGGGATGAAGGCCTCTTCGGCTCAGATGTACTTCTCACTCCTTTGCAGGAGTTCGAAGAAGTCCCAAGGAGGCTTCTTGGTAAGAGATGCTTTAAGGTTGTCATTACAAACGTTGTGGCAAAAACAACAATTGCAACTGCTGAGTCAAAGGAGGGGATGGACTGGGACTCAACTGTGAAGCACCAAAGAAAATCCTTGAGTCGTTCCCCATCCTTTTGCTTCAAGTCAAGCAGGGAAGCGCTTGTTTTTTCGGCCTTGCGGCTGCTGACAAAGTGGGCGAGAAAGAGTTTATCGAGTTGATTGAAGGAGAAGATAAACCGTGGAGAGACGGGAGTACCACTCTCATACTACTTCCTTTAGGGTGGCAGAGAATGTTTTGCAGAGGTGCGTGTCAGATGCTTGGTGGATCATCATGAGAGTTTTGAAACTCTCGATGAGATTAGCCGGGTCGGATTGGCCATTGTAAGACTCAAAAGTTAGCGGCTTGAAGCTCTCGAGAATGTGGGTTTCAAGGATTGGCTTAGAGAAGAGGAAGTCGATAGGGGCGATAACCCCTACCTTGACGTCCCTCTAATTGACTGATCCTTGAAAGGCAGTCCTCCATATCTTGGAGGCGACAGAGGACTGGATCTTCTCATCCCTCGGATCAGGACAACTTGTGAGACTCTTCTTCACGCACCGTTCTTGGATGGTGATTTCTTACTTGATGGTCTCTGTTCAAACAACCCAGACAGCTCTGAGGATTTGATCTTGGAAGTCGTGAAACTCAACTCTGGTGATGGGTGCCTCCTTTTTTAGTGGTTCTTGGGGGCTTGTTGACTGACTGGAGCTGGGCTCTTCTTGTTTCCTCGCCTCCTTGGTGAGGGTGACTGTCAGGACCTCTATCGACAAGGGGAAGGACTCGTTTTGCTCCCTTGGCTTTCTAAGTGGGGAGCACCATCTCTGGAGCGTCTTTGCTCTAGGTGGAGACATAGGTCTACTTCTTGTTACCGGGCGTTGATGACGGCACAGAGATCTGGATGCACCGGGGGCACCTCATAGGGCACTGTTAAAGGGGTCGAGGTGCGAACCGACCCCCAATTTTCAACTGGGCGAATGTCAGGGCGACGAAGTCGGGAGCCCCCCGACACAGACTTGCTAAGGGGATGCTGCGATGGTGGGCAAAGAGGATGTGACAACGGAGGAGGAGGAGGGTGTTACGAGGAGGGTGACGGTTCTACCGGCGAAGGAGGTTGAGGGTTGGTTCAACGGTTAATGGCCACGACCTTCTTCCCTTTTGAAGCCATGGACGAAAAAAGTTTTTTTTTTCTTTGCTAGATATGATCGGAGAGGCTGATCTGTAGTTTTCCTCAAACGACGCCAATCTGTTGCTTCTTTTTTGTGTGTGTGGTAGCAATCAGATGATGAGTTCGGATTTCGAGGGGAAAACTAACGATCTAAATGTTGATATTGGCCAGAAAATATGGTTGAGAACTCCTTGTTGATGAATCTGAACCATTGGGAGTGCTTGGATCTAGATCGGATGACTTAGATATTGCCAGCAAACCTGCACAAAGTCTGAATACTGGGGTGGACCCGGCGAAAGACCCTCCGACGCTCAAGTCAATAACTTAGATAAAGAGTGGAGTTTTGGTGAAAAATTATTGATTACTTGACTGTGATGGAGGTGGAGGGTATTTATAACCTAGAAGTTAGTTCCACAAGATAGAATTAAAAGAATATCTTTTTGGGATTAAACTCCAGATTCCCATGGTGATGTGATAAAATTAGTTACCAACCCTGTTTGAGATAATAGATTTGATTTGACAGCCTTTTAGTTAGCTGAAAATCCTTCTGGTTGGGCTATTAATTAGTTTGAATTGCTGGCTTGGTTGAGTTTATGGGCTTGGGCAGCCCATATTCCCCTAGTGGGCCTGTAGTTGCTATGAAATTACCGGTCTACCCTCGAGAAGCTTTAAGATTTATGTTGGGATTGTGCGGCTCTGATTTTACCTATATCAACGTGGACATGGGATTGATGGATAAGGCAGTTGAGGCACCGTCTCCCTCATGTTTAGGAGGAGCAATCATTATGTATATTGCATAATCATTATTAGTGGATCTAATTAGTGGAGTTAGTTTAATTGTACAAGTGTGGGGTTGGTATTTTAGCATCAATTTAAAGTTCGTTGTATTAATTAATTAATACAATAGATGAGTTAATTCGGACGCATATAACATACTTTAGATCGACAGAAAAACTTTTATCAACTGAACTGATCAGGGGGTTCTGATTTTGTCTGATTCGTGCGGTTGGTTTGGTTGATTAATGTATGATCAATCGGCGAGTACCCATACTTTTATGTTAGAAATTAAATGATATGATAGCATATAGAAGTAGAAATTTTGCATGGACGGTGTCACGGCTGGTGATGAAGGAAGAATATTGACCGGAACAAATTCTTCCTTTCGGCAAAAGAAACAAACTGGCATTTTGGCATTCAATGGAAAAAGAGTTGTATGATTCTCTGCTATTATGAGTTGTCGTTGCCAACTTATCATCTCATGTCCATCTTCCACCATACTCTGATACGTATACTTGCCTGCATAATTTTCTGTCGTTATGGGCTGATTAAAGATTTATGTCTACCTGCAGTGTGCGTGCTTATCTATTCTACCTATTGCAAGCATGCGGAAAAAAATTGATTGACAGTTTGGTTTGTATCAGATGAATTGTTTGACAATTTTTTCATAATGATGTTCATTAAGGAGAAAAGTACATATTGTGCACGATCTCAGAAATCTAGTAGGGTGAAAGAAAAATTAGCTACTGATTTGTTATGAATGAAACCAAGGAATGAGAAAGCATTACCTTGAATTGATTGTTACATCAGTATTATTCCGAATAGCAAACTCAAATACTCAGTATACTTTCCTACATCTCATTGTCAGCTTTCGTACTCAGCCAATTGAGTTCTTATCTGCTCTTCTAGCAAAAGCCGCCCCCAACCGCCCCCCGCTCTTTCATGAACAGTGTGGCGGTAATTAGTGCATGAAACTTGTGCAATGCAAGTAATCTTCCAGGATTCTCTGTCTCTTCATCAATTTTTATTATAATTATTATTAGTAGTAAGGCTTCTTATGGGAAGACAGATCTCACCAGCTTTCTTTGTATCAGATTTGGTTTTTGAATAAACTACTGTAGAACGTACCACTTCCGTGCTGGAAGAACCTCTTTCGCTCATATTGTTGATGTGGTCCGTGTGGATTGCACGAAGAGATGGCGTTTGTCGCTCTTTATTTTCCCTTTTCAACAGGGAAGGGAATTCCTTGCATTCTGCTTTCGTAAGTCTTGAAATGTGACTTCTTGTCTCAATTAAGTCTAGTAATTTTGTAACAAGTTCAGAAGATGTTACCTCCAGAAATAATAAAGAATAAAAAAATTTTTAAAATCTGATGACATAAGGGTAAGTTATTGTACTATATGACAAATTGGCTTTCTGACCATGTTCAAGGAATGTGTTTCGATAGCAACATGAGTTTTGTCGAGACCCGGTAAATTTTTTTTAAGAAAACATATCCAAAGGACACAAGACAAGTACCTTCCTCATATCATTATTCAAGCATGAATGTGACTTGTTATTATTATGTTTCTGTTTTTACTTGCGACACAGCAGAAAATGCAAACACGGGTGAGCTCTCTTGATGGATTCCTTAAACCCTTTATATATAGTAATGGAAGAACATGCAGAAAGCTTGACATGTTGAATTCCAGATCAACAGAACAATTCATGATTGATATTCTGATTTCTTTGTTCCACAATGTAACTCTTGAGCATCAGATCTACTTATCATTTGCAAATAGCTGCTACAATATACTATATCTGCTTATGCAAAGATTCCTTATAATTATTCAACATGATTTGTTTTCTTGTAATTAGAATACCTACCAGTTCGATGCTGATGTGTCCCATGTGAGGAATCAATCAGGAACCAACCACGACATAAGTACACTGATTTTAAATCTCCATTTAGGTGAATGGATGTTGTGGCTCTGCATCAATTCCCATGAGTCGATAGCTGTATAATAATTATTTTTTTGATCGTAAAAGGTTGGCAATTGCCCCCCCCCCCCCCAACAGACTGGGTTCTGGAATTCATACACCCCAACCAACAAATAAAAATATAACGAAATCGGAAATCTAGTCCCACTGATAGCTGTATAATTTCTTATGCAGTACAGAGGAGAACAAAAAGTAGAAGCACCCTCGTACGAATTATATATGAGTTTCTTCACTACAGTCAATACAGAGGAGAACAAAGAGCCAATTATACAAGTTTTTCTCATTAGTCATTACAGAATAAAATTCATTAGATTTCCGAAGTAATATATGCAATGATAATATAAAGAACAAGGGAAATAAAGAAAAGATGAAGGTTTTTTTTATGACCGCCTTCGCAGACAAGCCAGTGATGGCGAAACAATGAATTTGGAAAGATTCCAGAATTCAGAATGCAGAATAGGCACCTTGTCAGCAGAATTCGGCCTATTCACATTTCCAACTAACCACAGAATTTAATAGGAATGGCAGTTAACTAATTCTAGTAGCAGATTTTGTGTAGCGCCCCAAATTTCTAATATGAGAGCTTAGAAAATAAGTGGCGAAATCCCAGCAATCCACTTCAATAGAACAATAAACACCAACAACACCACTAAAATTTTCTTTCTTTTATTACAACAATTATTACATATCACAGCGGAAGTCTAAACATCTCAACACAAATTAATCTTTATTTACAACTCAATAATAACTCATTATGTCTTTACAATTCTTTTACACCAATCACTAAATAATCCAATAATCTCAAATTGCCCACTCAAGCATCCAACCTCCAATCTAAGCAGTAACCTGCAACAAGTGAGGCTAGAGTTGAACCCTAACCCCAGAACTAAAGGGGTCAGCCATAAAAATGGTGTGAGTGGCGACTAATCAAAACAAATAACATAAATGAACTTAAAACATAATATCCAACAAATAATAATCAAACACTAAAGTATGATGTAACAACAAAGAATAATGGGTGATACCAAAACCAAAGCCGAGTGTGTGTGAAAACAAGAAATCCAAATGCATAAAAGTGATTCAAGAAAACATCATGACTACATGCTGACAACGATGACTACTAAGAGATGAAGATAAACTATGATAATTTGCCCATGTTTGATCATTCCGGAGATTGATCCCACATCACAGGTATTTTCCCTGGATAATTCAGGAGATCATCCCACATCTAAACATAGACTCATAATCACAAGAATACCCCAAAAGCGTCGCCTCGACTCCGATCATTCCGTAGTTCAATCCCACATCTCAAGATAATTACTTGGATAATTCCGGAGAAATACCTCACATCTCAGGTTAACTACCTGGATAATTCCGGAGATAAATCACACATCTCAAGTTAACTACTTGGATAATTCAGGAGATTAAATCCTACATCAAAAGCCATACTGAGGTGCATAACTCAAGTTCCCATTCGTCATGACACTACTAATGCCTGTCCTTATTAGTTTGGGTTACTGAACAAATCTCCTAGAGTAGTGCACCCTACCGGACTAAAAATCTGAATAACTGAAAATTCGCCTCGATGGGCCTCAACAAATAACTGAACAAACACCGGTATACTAGGGTCACCTACCTCTAGAGACTCAAACAAATATCTGAACAAATCCCACCAAACAAGTGGCTCAACAAAATATCTCAAAATCATGTTCTTAACTGAACATCTCAAAATCAAATACTGAACAAATATCCCAACATCGAATACTGAACAATATCTCAGAATCAAGTACTGAACAAATGTCTCAAAATCAAACACTAAACAAAATATCTCAGATCAACACAAAGATCCTACAGGACCAGTCGACTGCACATCAGATCAGTCGACTGTCCAGAGGGCATAATCCAACACTTCTCAGAAATAAACTAAGGAAAGATCAGTCGACTTGATAAGTTATCAGTCGACCGTCCCGAAAGAACTGAACGAAATCACAAGCAGAGGACCAGTCGACTGACCTCAGTCTAGGTCGACTGTCCCGAACAAATCTCAAGACTCAAAATATACACAGTAGGCTCGTACCAGTCGACTGCTCTGTAGACCAGTCGACTGTCGGCTACAGATTCCCAAACAGAATAGATCTGAACACAAATCAAAACTAAAGTTTTCTAAAGATTTACTGATCACCAAATTAACTTGTATCCAGGCAAATAAACAACTCTCAATAATCTCCATCATGGATACATTTCTCAATTAATCAAACACTCAAATCTCATGTTCTCATGATCTCAATTCTTAATTCTCCCATTAGGGTTTTCTCAACAAAACTAAATGTCGTCCTCAACACATAAACAAGATTGGTTTGCAATCACTAGATCCAGATGTTTAATATCTGATCACAACATAATCAGTTCTTAATTTGCTTTCTAACAACATGATCTCATAAATCCACATATCCTCAACAAATCTACATCTTTTCTCATCATGGTCCAAATATCAATTAAAAGTCCTAATCATCCATATCAAATAAAGAATCCATGTCATATATACAATGGGACTAACAAATTAATAGCATAACGATCATAAACAAGTGAAACAAAGGTCTCATGGCATTCATCAATCAAACAAACAAACAAGACAAAACAAACAAACCACTCACCTTGTTCTTGAAGAAAAATCCACAAAGCTTCTCCTTGTTAGATCCAAGAATCCTCTTTTGCTCCTCAAAGAAATCCCAATAAATCTGAATATATTTTGTGACGGCTGGGAATAGGAAATCCCTTATATATGCCGAATTAAAATATTAGGGTTTTCACCCAATTTGCAAAATACTCCTTTTCAAAATACATCTTGCATATATAATTCCTTTCTTTGAAAAATAAACCAAATATCATTTAAATTAGGATCTAATAGAAAAGTATATTCTCAAACCTCAACAAGTAATGATCGGGAAGTCCAGAAAACATCTTTTGCACTTCAACCCTTAAAATTGTCAATTTTGCAAATAAGTCCTTCTTTTCTCGAAAATTGCAAATAGGTACATTTAATTTCAGAAAAATCTGGAAAAATACTAAATAATTCTCAGATAATAGATAATGATTTTTCATAAAGAAAACTTAATTTTCCAAACTTCTGAAAAGTCATTTGCACGTGTTTGCACGTGTACAAAAGATAACTTTCTTAGAAAATATTTATTAAATCCTCAAAAATCATTTAAATTCATTTTCAAATAATTAAAATAATATTTGAAAATACGGGGTTCTACATTTTGTATACTAATTTCTATGTTAAGTTTGTTGGACATCAAGTTTGGAATGCAAAACCAAGTCTATACTAGAAGTGTCGCAAAAGAACGATATATAATGCACACATCATTTCATTAAGTTTAAAATGAACAACTTACAAATCTTACAAAAACTGGCGAAAATAGTGAAATTCATAATGTAATCAAGTCAGTCGAAAACGGTGGACCCCACAACATTAGGCCAAAACAGTAACACGAAGAATTTCACTAAATCGACCAAAAAATGATGGACCCTACTCACAACATCGGGCCAAAATTCGGAATTTCACCAAATTGAAAAAAAAATGGTGAACTCACAAAATTTAGCCAAAATAGTAAAATTTAGAATTATTAACAAATCAGTCGAAGTCACAAAAACGGACCAAAATAGTAAATTCAGAACCTCACTAAAATTGGCAAAAAATGGTAGACTATAACTCACAAAATAAGGCCAAAATAATGAAATTCGAAGCTTTGACAGAATTAGCTGGAAAAACGGTGGATTACATCTCCAAAAATCTAGCCAAAACAGTTAAATGTAGAATTTCTCAAAATCAGCTCGCAAAATCTAGCCAATAGTGAAATTCAGATTTTTTACCAAATTATCAGAAAATGGTGAATTATACCTAAGGCTGGCAATTGACCCGAACCCGAACCGAGTCCGACCCATTTTTAGTAGGATACATGCCTGAGTCTTTTTTAAAAATTTTTCGGACCCGTGCTCAACTATTAAGCCCGAATTAATATCCGGGTTTCTGTTTGTATAGGTCCAACCCGAGCCCGACCCGGTTAAACAATACATGATAAAGATAAAGTAAACCTGACTATTCCACTACCCCATCCTCCTCAAAATCCGAGCGCCTCTCCTCTCTCCAATCTCCACTCTCCTCTAAACTGCGCGCCTATCTTTTTCCCCAAAATTCATCAAAATTGAAAACGCAACTCTTGAACGCTTCTCGCTTCTCTCTTCTCTCTCTCATGGTTGCCCCTTTCTCTTCCCAAACCCAAATCCAATCTTTGATTTCCTCTATCTCTTTTCCCTATTTATACGAAGACTTTTCCTTTTTTTTTCATCAACAACATATGATTTAGGTTAACAAACCACAAAAAGATCTCCGCATCAACAATATATTATTCGGGCCCGAGCTTGGGCCTGGATTTTGGAGCCCGACCAAAAATCAGGCCGCGCTTGGATCCTACAAAAAATTTTGGGCTTGAGCTCGGGTTTGTATAACTCTTGCCCAAGCCAGACCCGTTTGCCAGCCTTAAATCTGGCCAAACCAGTTAAATGTAGAATTTCACGAAATTTTCCAAAAACAGTTAACTAGCTCTCAAAATCTTATCCAAAATAGTGAAATTTAGAATTTTCACCAAATCAAATAAAAATAGTGGACTATATAGCTCACAAAATCTGGTCAAAACAGCGAAGCAAATTTTTTTTCCAAAGCCGCTAATGATGGTGGAATATATATTACAAATCTGGCAAAAATAGTGAAATTCGAGATTTTTAAAAAAATCCACCAAAAATGGTGGACTATAGTCTAGCTCAAAAAATATGGACAAAACAGTGAAATCCAAAATTTCATCAAATTTTCCAAAAATGGTATTGCAAACAAATTTTGGTCAAAATGGTAAAAATCAAAATCCCACCAAATCGACAATAATGGCCGAGACTAGATCACAAAATTTGGCTAAAACAATGAAATGCATAATTTCACCAAATTTTCCAAAAATGGTGAACTCACAAAATTTGGCCAAAAAACTTAAATTTGAGTTTTCACCAAATCGACAAAAAAACGGTGGACTACGAAATCTAGCCAAAACACTAAAATGCAGAATTTCACAAATTCTACCAAAAATGGTGGACTATATAACTCACAAAAGTTGGACAAAATAGTAAACTTCAAAATTTTGACCAAATCAGCAGAAACCAGTGGATGATAGCCCCTAAAATTTGTGCAAAATAATGAAATGCAGAATTTTTATCAAAATCATCTTAAAACGGTGGATTATATAGTTCACAAAATATGCCAAAACACTAAAATACAAAATTTTGAGTACATCAGCCGAAAGCAGTAGACCATAGCTCCTAAAATCCGGCCAAAATAGTGAAATGCAGAATTTCTTAAAATCAGCTAAAAACGGTGACTAGCTCATATAATCTTTGACAAAACAACGAATTCAGAATTTTCATCAAAAACAGCCTAAAACGGAGGACGTCAATCGACAACCCTTAAAGTCCAAAACAATGAAATATAGAATTTCTCAAAATTAGCTAAAAACGGTTGACGACAATCGACAACCCTTAAAATATGTCCAAAACAATGAAATACAGAATTCTCAAAATTAGTTAAAAACGGTGGACTACTCTCAAAATCTTACCAAAATAGTGATATTCGGAATTTTCACCAAATCAGCAGAATAGGCACCTCATAACAAGTAATATCCATATTGGTATTGGGTGGGGTGGATATTGGCGGAGAATCCAGGTTCCTGGTTTGACCCCAAGCTTTTCAGTTTTAAATATATATATATATATATATATATATATATATATATATATATATATATATATATATATATATATATAAAATAAATTACAAAGAAAGCTATCAAGTGGCTCTCATTCAATCTCCCCTAAAACCAATGGCCTAGATTGATTCTCACTAAACATATTTTTCCGCTCAAAATTTCGAACCCCAAAATTAAAATTTTCCCCCCAAAACTAAAAAATTCATTACTTTATTACTATCTCTCTCATCTCTCTTCACTTTTTCATATTTCTCTCTTTATCTTTCTCCCTCTCTCTCTCCCATTCTTTCTTTATTTATTTAGAAATTTAGATTTTAAGGTTTCAGGTTTGTAAAATTTTCAGAATTTTTATATTTTTTTTATTGCACATGTTATATTGAAAATAGCAAATATCTTTTAAACAGTTAAATTTCATTATTTTCCACACTTAAAGTTCTAAGAAGTTGGATTTTACACCCTCATTTATAATTATTTTTCGATATATACTAATAGAAACATGGACTTTTATTTACAACTAATTATTATCATACTATTCAAACTTGAACTACATAATTATTGTTTTACTGATTACAGAGCTTTTCGTGTATTGTATCGTTCCGAAAACGTGCCGTAGGCACGTGCCCACGGGCAAATCTAGTATATATATATTTTAAAAAGGGACCTTGTCTTCTGAGCAGAATTCAGCCTATTCATATTTCCAACTAACCACAGAATTTAATAGGAATGGCAATTGACTCATTTTAGTAGCAGA
This sequence comes from Hemerocallis citrina, assembly GCA_017893485.1. Taxonomy (NCBI): domain Eukaryota; kingdom Viridiplantae; phylum Streptophyta; class Magnoliopsida; order Asparagales; family Asphodelaceae; genus Hemerocallis; species Hemerocallis citrina. Next base: position 13,162,233 of record CM030368.1, read on the forward strand.
TTTTGTATACTAATTTCTATGGTAAGTTTTTTACATTCGTGATGATGCATGAAATTCTAGTTCGATAATGAAGCTTAACGTAACATATTGGTTATGAATCCTATGGGTACATACTGTTATCTATATATCTCAAAGTCGAATAGATGATAATAACAAATATTGGGAAAATCCGGAACTAACCCATCTCTCCTTCCTCTCCGTTCTCACCTTCTCACCCTACCCTAACCCATCAGCTTCTCCTTCCTCTCGCCTTCCCGTTGCCCCACCTCAGCCGCCACCCTCCTCTCCCGTCGCCCCACCTCCTCCTTCTCTGCCCTAAAAAACTCAAAAACCAAAAACACAAACCCTAGATCTGAGCTTGGGGGGCGGCCGGCGGCTAGAGTTTCGTCCCCCCCCCCCCCCCTTCCCTGCTTCCTCTCAACCTCTCCCTCCCAACTCTCATCTTCTCTTTCCCTCTAATTTTGTTTTCCCCAAAATCCTTACTTTAGGCTTTCGGAATTCAGCCGTCAAATGGGATCTCCTCCGGTGTGCGACGGCAAAGGTCGAGCGCGCGACATCTTTGGCAGGGCCGAAGGTGCCGCATGGGGTGTTAGTCGCCGGTTGTGATTGCGGCTGTCAACGATCGTCATTTGGGTCGATGCAGAGCGCAGCGGTGACACCGATCGTCAATTTGGGGTATTCTCCGGTGTCGGAGAAGGATGCGACGGCGAGGGTCAAGAGCGCCGCATCTTTGGCGGGACCGAAGGTGTCGCACGGGGTGCTGCTCACCGGTCGTGATTGTGGTTGTCAACGGTCGTCATTTGGGGTCGACGCAGAGTGCAGCGGTGCCACCGATCGTCATTTGGGGTCGACTCTGGTGTCGGAGAGGGATGCGACAGTAACGGTCGAGAGCGCCGCATCTTTGGCGGGGCCGACGGTGCCGCGTGGAGTGTAGTTTGCCGTTCTTGATTATGGTTGTCGGACGAGCTGCCTAGGACTGGCGTCATCGGGGATGGCGACGCAGATCGCAGCGGTGCTTGGACTGGTTGCATCGGGCTGGTGGTGGGAGCGCTGCCTAGTGCCGGCGTGGAGCGGCGAACGAAAAATTATGGGGTAGTCGGGGCTGTCGTGGAGGCATGTGGGGGAGGTCGGGGAGAGAGTGGGGGGGAGGGGGATTTTTGATTTGGGAGTGTGGCAGTTGGGGGGAGATTTGAATTTCAAATTGAGTTTTGAAATTTGAGTTGACGCAGTGGAGTCCCTAAAATTCAAATTGGTCCCTAATATCCAAATTACAACTGACTTACAATTAGCAACAAAATGTATCTTAGTTGGTGTAGGCGACGATTGTCGGGCAACTTTATAGTTTGGGTTCTACTTTGACCTTGGTTGGTTAAAGTGAGGGGTGCCTTTGGTTCTTTCATGTCAGAGGGCTCGCAGGGATCAGGTGCGACGTCTACCCTCGTTGCGAGGTTGCGGTGAGAGTCATCGAGGGTGAAGCGAGGGAATGAGAACGAGGACTCAATCTTGACATGGAATTGTCAGATTGGTAGAGTGCCTGCGGGGTCTCTAATATGGTGCTTACGCTTGTCGTATGGGTCACTGCTGGGGGCGACGAGGGAGAGCGTGCGATAGTTGGAGAGGATAAACGGCGTACAAGCGAGGGACTGAGTGAGAGAGTAAGCCCAAATTGGCACGAGAAAGTTGTTCTGGCGGGGGTGGCCGATAAATAGGACTAGATTTCGTTGTATTTTTGTTTGTTGGTTGGGGTGTATGAATTCCAGAACCCAGCCTGTTGGGATCTGAACTTCATAAGCCTTATTTTTGGTTGTTTGTTTTGTTAAACTTTTTAATGAAACAGGGGGGGGGGGACAATTGCCAACCTTTTACGATAAAAAAAAAGATAATAACAAATATTGAATAAAAAATAGAACTTTAATTCCTCCTAAATTTCTGATATTATAATGGAAGGGTTGGGATTGTTATTTGTAGACAACCATTCAACAAACAATCTAATCTCAACCATTTATTTTTAAGTTAGAGTCATATTAACCATTTATTTACTCAATAGTTGTTAGTTACCATAATACCCTCAAAGTTTAAATTTGTTTACAATATAATTATTTACAGAAGTGACACTCATATTAAATAAAAGTTGGTGCCACTAGAGATAATTTGTAAGGAGTATGTAATGAGTAAAGGGAAGTCTCAAGTTCGAGACCAGATTGTGTCCTAGTATTTACTTAAATAAAAGAAATTATTACTAGTAATGTGTAAAGGAATTCTAAAGTTGCAAAATTTTCTGTTACATTACTATGTCTAACAATGAGGCTAATGTGCCCATTTAGATGAAAGTCAATTCTAGACCAAATGAAAACAGGTAAGATTGCGATATTAACAAATCTGACAGCCTAACCAACAGTGCTAAAATATATTTTTGTCTACACCTTACAATAAAAGTAAGCATTATTCAGGAAATTCAGAATATTATGGCAAACAATTTAACTATATATACTAGTACAAACAAAATAGAATAGGCATGTGTCATATACGTACTAGACTAGAGAATATATAAATATATACACACACGCATACCGAAACTTTTTTTATATATACCACTTTTGAAAATATTTGCACTTATAAGACAGTTGTCAAAGTATTTGCGTTATGAACTCAACAACTAAACTTGTTAATCCCAACGGCGAGATTAGTTGTTTCATACTCGTTGTTGGGACACAGCAAGTTTAGAACTAATTTTTTGAGAAACTTGCCGTTCCCAATGACGAGTTCAGTTCAAAAATTTTCAATGAAGACTCAATGTTCCCAACGGCGAAGACATTTATACTAGACTCACTGTTGGGAACAGCGAGTTTAGTTCAAAATTTTTAATGAAGACTCGCTGTTCCTAACGTCGAGGACATTTACACTAGACTCGATGTTGAGAACAACGAGTTTTCGAAAAAAAATTATATATAGTTTTTTTCAAAAATTCACTAAGTCCAACAGAATATTTCACTCTCTGTGAAATTTTCTACATCCTCGCCGTTCCCAACATCGAATCTAGCAGAAATGTCTTCGCCATTGGGAACGGCGAGTCCTCTTTCAAAATTTGAACTAAACTCGCTGTTCCCAACAGCGAGTATAGTATAAATATCTTCGACGTTGGGAACGGCGAGTCTTCATTGAAAATTTTGAACTGAACTCGCCGTTGGGAACGGCGAGTTTAGTTGTTGAGTCCACGAGCGCAAATACTTTGACAACTGTCCTCTTTATGCAAAAAAATCCACACATACCTTACAATAAAAGTAAGCATTATTCAGGAAATTCGGAATATTAAGGCATACAAGCCAAGTATATATACTAGTACAAACAAGTATGTGAGCAATATTCCATTGTAAATGCTACTGTAGTCTGCAAATGTGTGAAAATCAGTTAACCCACTATTGGTAACAACGGGTTCTTTTTTAATATGCTTTCACCCGATGTTACCAATAGCGGATTGCACGGTACAGTAGCGTTTGCAATGGAATATTGCTTATACATATAAGCAATATTCCATTGCAAATGCTACTGTACCGTGCAAACGCGTGAAAACTACTTAACCCGCTATTGGTAACATCAGGTTCATTTTTAATATGCTTTAATCCGTTGTTACCAATAGCGGGTTAATTGGTTTTCACGCGTTTGCACACTACAGTAGCATTTGAAATGAAAGAGATATATATCACACCCACACTTGTTTATACCACTGGCATTATTCAGGAACTATATATATACTAATACAAACAAGTGTGTGTATATATATATACATATATACTTATATATACACACACACTTGTTTATACTACTAGCATTATTCATGAACTATATATATACTAGTACAAACAAGTGTATATATATAGATAGAGAGAGATCTTCGCTTGCTCATTATTTTGGTGAGCACTCCGTGAGCACTCACGAAATAGAGCATCTATGACAAATCCGAATGCTCATATTGTTCTATATACCTAAGATAGCCTAACAATAAAAAATCAATTAGTTTGAAATTCATTTGTCCAAGATTTACCTCACCATAAAATTGTTTGGCTGAAACTTCTAACATCATGATGGATGGGCAAATGAACTTCAAATTACTTGATTTTTTATTGTTAGGCTATCTTAGGCATATAGAACAATATGAGCGGTTCGGATTTTTTATAGGGTCTTTATTTCATGAGTGTTCACCAAAAGTAGTGAGCAACCGAAGGGGACTCTATATATATATATATATATATATATATATATATATATATATATATATAGGGAAAGCTTCGGTTGAGCACTACTCTAGTGCTCACCGCGTGAACACTAGGCCTTCGGGCGTTCATATCGAAAATCCGAACCGTTCACATTGATCTACACATCTAAATTAGTCTAAATATGTAAAATCAAATCATTTGAAATTCATTTGCCCATCCATCATGTGACTATAAAAACAATGATTTTCAGCCATACAATTTTGTAACACTTCAATGAATGGGTAAATGAATTTCAAATGACTTGATTTTACATATTTAGACTAATTTAGATGTGTAGATCAATGTGAACGGTTCGGATTTTCGATATGAACGCCCGAAGGCCTAGTGTTCACGCGGTGAGCACTAGAGTAGTGCTCAACCGAAGCTTTCCCTATATATATATATATATATATATATATATATATATATATATATATATATATATATATATATATATATTCCCCTTCCGTTGTGCACTAGACCGCCGTGTGCACTCGTGTGCACTCGGCCTTCCCGCCTTCGTATTGACGATCCAAACCGTTCACAGTGATCTACACATCTAAATTAGTCTAATTATGTAAAATCAAATTATTTGAAATTTATTTGCACATCCATTGAAGTGTTACAAAATTGTATGGCTGAAAATTGTTGTTTTTTATAGTCACACGATGGATGGGCAAATTAATTTCAAATGATCTGGTTTTATATATTTATAATAATTTAGATGTGTAGATCAATGTGAATGATGAACACATTATTATTCACTTTTTAGAGCACTAATCTTAATGTAATTAGACATTTAAAAGCTCTATATATGGTATTTAACTCTTATTTTCTCTTTTCCATAGGAAACAGCTTATAGCAGCAAAACGAAGCAGATTTAGGACTTCAAGAATAATACACAGCAAACTGCAGAGGATCAGTCGACTGGTTCCTCAACCAGGAGACTGAACAAGAGAAGCTGATTTTCCACAACTATCGACACAGTCGACTTACTCTCAAAGACAGTCGACTGGTATGATCAAAGGTGAAATCTACATAAGTCTCGACTCAGTCGACTGGTTTGAAGACAAGTCGACTGGTCTGCGGCGGAGTAAACAGATAAGATATTCGAAGATACACCTGAATCTGATTTCAAATCTATTTGAATCAAGATTTTATGCAGCGAATCAAATCTAAAGACAGGGTATTTTCCAAGTGAACAGATAAGGAAAGAAAGGAGAAAAGAGAAAGATATTAATCATCAAATCAAATAAAGAAAGATCTTCCTGAAAAAGGGGAAACCCTAATTCTCAGCCGTACTCTATAAATATCAGAATACCATCTCCAGAACGGCCTCTCTCCTCTCTCTCCGCTCTCTCAACTCCACAACTCCATCCAAGGATCATCAAATCTATCTCGTGGACGCAACTTAATCAGAGAGTTCCCAACCATCAAGTCATCAACCCGTGCTTCACTCCATCAACATCGAAGAAGGAGAGAGAAGATCCAGCATCCAGAAGGCAGTCGACTGTGTGACAGACAGTCGACCATATTGCCGGAATCCATTAGTTTATTTCTTCTTCTCTCTTTATTCTTTTATGTTGATCATGTATTTGAACTTGTTAAGCAATAAAAGTATTATTATGTGGAACTAATTTCATAGTTGGGTAGATCGAAACCGTAGTTATGTAGTGCTATATTCTTCTGAGATCTTCTAATTACTTATTGATTGAATCTGGTTGAATTTACATGGATTAATGGTCATCAAACTTGGATCTTGAAGTCTGAGAGCAGTCGACTGAGGTGAGAGCCAGTCGACTGACATACAGCACGTGAGAATATCAAGTTTATGTTATCATTTATCTAAATCTGTTATATGAAGCATATTGAGACGACCGAATCTCGTGCCCATAATTTGTAACAAAGGAATCTTTAGGGGTTCTTGGTTCAATCAACTTAGAGGATCTAGATCTGATACCAATTTCTAGAACTTTAAGTGTTTGTTCGTTTCCACTGTTCTTATGTTTTCTCTAAGTATGACTTAGTAGATACCATGCTAAAATACTTAGGGGAAGAAACGAATTAGAGTAGATACCATGCCTAATTCTTGGCTTAGGGAAACAATACTTTAAGGAGTAGATACCATGCCCTTGAAGTGAACAACATGAGTAATTGGAAGTAAATTCAGAAGGTTACTTAGCATTACTAACTATTGGTGGAAATCAACAACCCAACTATTCAAGAGATATTTGTGATTCAAACTCATCTTTCTTAGTTTAATCTTTTTAATTCTTTTAGATTTCTACAACAACCCTTCATCATTTATTATTAGTTTTATTGATTAGTAAGTTGAAGACTACAATCTCTGTGGGATCGACCCTTGCTATTACTACGATTCGATTCGTGCACTTGCGAGGTTTTTATAATTTGTGTCTAGTTTTATCTATTTATTTAGGTATCTAGATTCCAACAACAAGTTTTTGGCGCCGCTGCCGGGGATTGTTTAGTATTTTAACTTACAAGTCAGTAGAATTTTATTAGTTTTTCTTTTCTTTTATTAATACTTTTTCTTTTAGGTTACAGGACTTTGGTGAATGCACGGTAGACGATCACTTCGTCCAGAGTTACTACCTATTGACGCAGAAACAGAACGAACTTTGCACAAACTAGGTAAACTTTTTGCAGCCAACCAGTCGACTGGTACCAGTAGACAGTCGACTGCACAGAGACTACTCTCACAGACAATAATGGCTGAAGAAATACAAAATCGAGTACCAATGCAGGACAAATTCACTCCTAAGAATATTGAGCAACCTTCCTGCATCTCTTTTCAACCTAATGCCACAGGGAACATGCACCTATCTCCTCATTTACTTAGTATGGTTCCCCACTTTAGTGGCAGACCAGATGAAGAGCCTCATCTTCACTTGCAAGACTTTTTCGATCTTTGCAGGACACAAAGCGTCCAAGGGCTCACCGCTGAACAAATCAGGTTAATCTTGTTTCCTTTTTCTTTAAAACTTAATGCTAAGTTATGGTATAATTCTTTGGAACCAGGATCAATTAATTCATGGGAGCAATTGGCAACGAAATTTTTGAAAGAATTCTTTCCAGCCCAGAAAACCAAACAGCTAAAAAGGGAGATTCAACTCTTCCAACAAAAAGATGGAGATTTATTCTTTGAGGCATGGAAGGATTTCAAAAGCAAGCTTCTCAAGTGTCCAACTCACAATTTGCCTAAGGATGATCAGGTACAAGCTTTTTATGAAGGTTTAAATGATACTAATAAAGCAATTGTTGATGCAGCTTGCAATGGAATTCTAATGAGGAAAAGTGGAGAAGAAGCCATTGAACTTTTTGAAGAACTCAGCGAGAACTCCCAACAATTCTCAACAAGAAGGGGACCTTCGAAGAAACAGGGAGTCTACGAAATCTCTAATAATAATAACATTCAATTAGAAATGGCAAACATGAATAAAAAAATTGATATGCTTGTTAATGCAATGTCGACAATGGGTGGAGTTAAAAATCAAACAAGTGAAATGTGTGCAATTTGTTCTCATTTAGATCACACAACTGATACATGTCCCATGTCTACTTTTACAGATCAGGAGCATGCAAACTATGTGGGACGAGGAGTATTTCCACCGAAGAACAATCCATACTCGAACACATATAACCCAGGATGGAGGAATCATCCAAACTTCTCATGGAGCAATAATCAAAACAATCAAGGGAATCAATTCACACAAGGACATACAAGGAACCCTCAGATGGGAAGTGGGTTTGAAAGACCAGCTCCAGAACAGAAGAAGTTGGATTTTGAAACCACTGTTCTTCAATTGCTCCAACAACAACATCAAACAAGCAACCAACAAGGACAAGCAATTCAGAAGTTGGAAACCCAAATTGGTCAGATTGCAAGAGAGCTAAGCGAAAGAAAGGCAGGTGAACTCCCTTCACAAACCATACCAAACCCTGGAGGTCAAGAACAGCTCCAAGCAGTCACAACCCTAAGAAATGGTAAGATAATTGACAACATGATTGGAACACACACAGACAAACCAGTCGACTGTCACTACAAGACAGTCGACTGCACAGACAAATCAGAAAAACAACCATCAAAAGCTTTGGGTTCAAGTAAGGTAAGTCAAAAAGTAGGGACAGTTCCACCACCATTCCCTCAAAGGTTAGTCAATAAAAAGAAAGAACAACATTTATTTGACGTCTTTGAAACTCTCAAAAAGGTAGAAATTAATATTCCCCTACTTGATGCTATTAAACAAATTCCTTCTTATGCCAAATTTTTGAAAGATTGTTGTACTCATAAAAGAACATTTCAGGTTAAGGAGGATGTTGCTTTGACAGAAGAAGTGAGTGCTGTATTATTGAGAAAACTACCACCTAAACTGAAAGATCCAGGTAGTTTCACCATTCCTTGTAAAGTTGGTGAGCACTTCTTTGAAAAAGCACTATTAGACTTGGGGGCAAGCATCAACCTTCTTCCTTACTCTGTTTACGAAAAGCTTGGATTGGGGGAACTCAAACCAACATCCATCACCTTGCAATTGGCAGATCGCAGCATCAAGAGACCTAGAGGTATTTTAGAAGATGTCTTAGTTCAGGTAAATGATTTTATTTTGCCTGCTGATTTTGTTGTGTTAGATATGGAGGAATCTTCAATGTCATCATCTCTACCGATCATATTAGGTAGGCCCTTTATGAGTACAGCTGATATAAAAATTTGTGTTAAAAAGGGCATTATAAGTATGAAGATAAACGGAGAAAAAGTGGAATTTAAAATGTTTGATACACTAAAATTACCACAAGATGATCATGAATGCTATAATATTGATGTGGTGCAGGAGATTGTTGATCAAACATTTCAGGTACATAGCGTTGAACCACTACAAGCCACAATCACTCAATCTCTAACTTTATCTCATGTTGAACAGGAATACGATGACTGGGAGATTGCAGAGACAGTACATCAACTTGAAACTCCACAGTCACATTCAGGTAAGCTTGTGCCTGCTTTTGAACAGTTGGTATCTGATAAAATTTCTATTTCTTCAGATCAGGCGACTGACGAACAGAGTAAGTCGACTGGTTTTCTAACCAGTCGACCGAATCAAGATGCCCAGAACAAGTCGACTGCTGACATGGACCAGTCGACTGTACAGAAGCGTCCAGACATAGAACTCAAGCAGCTGCCCGACCATTTGAAGCACGCATTTTTAGGAGAGAACCAGACGCTACCAGTAATAATTGCTGCTAACTTGAGTGCACAGGAAGAAGAAAAGCTGCTGAAGGTATTGCGAGAACACAAAAATGCAATAGGATGGACCATTGCAGACATCAAGGGAATAAGTCCATCCAAATGCATGCATAGAATACTCCTGGAGAACGATGCAAAACCTAGCAGAGAGGCACAGAGAAGGCTCAACCCCAACATGAAGGAAGTGGTAAGAGCAGAAATTTTGAAGCTACTAGATGTTGGCATCATCTATCCTATCTCAGATAGCAAATGGGTAAGTCCTATACATGTAGTTCCTAAGAAAAGTGGAGTTACAGTGGTAACAAATGAAGAGAATGTGCTTATCCCAACAAGAGTAACCACAGGTTGGAGGGTATGCATTGATTATAGGAAACTGAACAATGAAACCAGGAAAGATCACTTCCCTCTTCCTTTTATTGATCACATGTTAGAAAGATTAGCAGGATATAGTCATTACTGTTTTCTAGATGGTTATAGTGGCTATAATCAAATTGCTATTGCTCCAGAAGATCAAGAAAAGACCACTTTTACATGCCCTTTTGGTACTTTTGCATACAGGAGGATGCCCTTTGGACTGTGCAATGCTCCAGCTACATTTCAAAGATGCATGATGAGCATATTTTCAGACATGGTGGAAAGGTTCATTGAGGTATTTATGGATGACTTTAGTGTTTTTGGATCTAGTTTTGATGAATGCCTTAACCATTTGCAGCTGGTGCTTAAAAGATGTGAAGAATGCAATTTAGTGCTGAATTGGGAGAAGTGCCATTTCATGGTACAACAAGGTATTGTGTTGGGTCATGTGGTGTCCAAAAGGGGAATAGAGGTAGACAAGGCAAAAATTGACATCATATCAAAACTACCCCCTCCCACTACAGTTAAGGGTGTTAGGAGTTTTCTAGGACACGCAGGTTTTTATAGACGATTTATAAAAGACTTTTCAAAAATCTCCAAACCCCTTTGTGACTTGTTAGCCAAGGATGTTGAGTTTATATGGACAAAAGAATGTACAAATGCTTTTAATACATTGAAGAATCTTCTCATTTCTGCACCTATAGTCATGGCACCAGATTGGGGCCACCCTTTTGAGCTCATGTGTGATGCAAGTGATTACGCCTTAGGGGCTGTTTTAGGTCAAAGAATCAATAAGAAACCACATGTTATTTACTATGCTTCTCGAACTCTAAACGATGCACAGCTAAATTATTCTACAACTGAAAAAGAAATGTTAGCTGTTATTTTTGCTGTAGAGAAGTTTAGATCATATTTAATTGGTTCTAAAGTTATTGTTTTCACTGACCATGCTGCCTTGAGATATTTGTTGGCTAAAAAGGAAGCTAAGCCTAGGTTGATCAGATGGGTGCTGCTGCTTCAAGAATTTGATCTTGAGATTAGAGACAAGAAAGGATGCGACAATGTTGTGGCAGATCACATGTCCAGATTACTGCACGAGGACGAGAGAAATGTGCCCCCGCTGAATGAAAATTTCCCAGATGAACAATTATTTGCAATAAATATTCACACCCTCGGGGCAGTCGACTGGTCCCTCAACCAGTCGACTTATCTCTCTGAACAACTACCCTGGTTTGCTGATATTGTCAATTTTCTAACCGCTCATGTTTTTCCTCCAGGTATGACACATCAGGAAAGGAAAAGATTGGTGGATCTGAGCAAACACTATTATTGGGATGATCCTTATTTATTCAAATTTTGCTCTGATCAAATTATAAGAAGATGTGTGGCAGACGAGGAACAAAGGAGTATTCTACAACATTGCCACCAATATGCTTGTGGAGGACATTTTGGGCCAAAGAGAACAGCACTTAAGGTATTGCAATCTGGTTTTTATTGGCCTAAAGTATTCAAAGATGCTTTTTCTTTTTGCAGGACTTGCGACAAATGCCAAAGGACAGGCAACATCTCTTCTAGAAATCAAATGCCACTACACAACATACAAGTAATCGAGCTTTTCGATGTCTGGGGAATCGACTTCATGGGTCCATTTCCTAACTCATTTGGTTATGTATATATACTTGTTGGTGTGGATTATGTGTCTAAATGGGTCGAGGCTGTCCCCTCACGAACTAATGATCACAAAGTTGTTGTCAAGTTTTTGCAGGAGAACATTTTCACTAGGTTTGGTACACCACGAGCAATAATTAGTGATGGAGGGAGCCACTTCAATAACTACCCATTTGCTTCTTTAATGAAGAAATATGGGATTACACATAGAGTGGGTACTCCATATCACCCTCAAACCAGTGGACAGGTGGAGCTTAGCAATAGAGAGATCAAGAGCATCTTGGAAAAAACAGTCAATCCAAGCAGAAGGGATTGGTCACTACGCTTGAACGATGCATTATGGGCTTATAGAACCGCTTTCAAGACACCCATTGGCATGTCACCATACCGTTTGGTCTTTGGAAAAGCTTGTCATCTGCCGGTAGAGTTGGAACACAAAGCTTATTGGGCTATCAAAAAGTTCAATTTTGATATGAAACAGGCAGGTGACAAAAGGAGATTGCAACTAAATGAGCTTGACGAATTGAGACACGATGCATATGAAAACGCCAAACTATACAAGGAAAGGACTAAGTTATACCATGATAAACAATTAGCAAGGAAGGAGTTTTATGAAGGACAAAAGGTATTGATCTACAACTCAAGATTGAGACTCTTTCCAGGCAAGCTCAAGTCAAGATGGTATGGACCATATATTGTCACAAAAGTCTTTCCACATGGTGCATTGGAAGTTCACAGCGAAGAACGAAATCAAACATTCAAGGTGAACGGACATAGGGCGAAGCCATACATTGAGATGAGTCTACAGCCACACGAGGAAGATGTGCATCTTCAACCCATTCAATACATTGCATGAACTCATCCTGTCTAGCTGAAGACATGAAACACAGCGCTTATTGGGAGGCAACCCAATGTTTCAGGGGAGTATTTACACTTTCCTTTATTTGCTTTCAGTTATTCACTTTTCTTTTAGTTTTTCAGTATCTCCTTACTAGGTGGCGACATATGCCTATTTTACATTTTCTTTCGAACATTGAGGACAATGTTCCATCTAAGTGTGGGGGTATTAGTTAGTCATATTTGGAATTTTTGAATTTTTTTTTTTAGGATAAACAATTTCTTATAAAGTAAGAGTAAGGATACTTAGTTACTTTAGGATTGTTGAGTTTCATAATTCCCTACAAAAGTGTGTGAGTCATGCGATTATACATAATAAAAAATGTGTGATGCTTTTTCTGATGATTATTCCCTTTAGATCTAGTCCTAAATCGAGTTTAAGTAAATAGAGTGATACAATATATGTATATATATTTGAATAAAGTCAGTCTACTCCAATGTTTTGAGGGCTTAGTAACTAGGGGTATTCATCACCAATGTTTACCTTTACGTCAAACGGCAACTTGAAATACGAGTATGCAAAGCACTTTAATGTTTGTGACTTGTTGAGTAACCGGGTGGATACATCACAAATGTTTCGCATTCGCGTCAAAAGACAAGTGACAACTTTAAAGAAGAGACTATAAAAAAAAAAAAAAAAAAAAAAAAAAAAAAAAAAAAAAAAAAAAAAAAAAAAAAAACTCTAGTTTGCTACTGGATTTGTAGTAGAGAGAAGGGATAATCACAGACTGAGTAGATGCATACTATAACTACATTAATCGCATGACAAATATGACTAAGTTTGGGATTTATGAATAGACAATTGCACTGGAGAAAGTGGGTATGTTTAACTTTACCTTATCTGAAATTGTTTGTAGTTTTATATTTTTCATTTTGATGTCCACATAATAAGAAATCTTGATGGTTGAGCTTATTCTGATTATTACTCCCTATTCATAATTCTAGTTTGCTTGAGGACAAGCAAAAGCTAAGTGTGGGGGTATTTGATGAACACATTATTATTCACTTTTTAGAGCACTAATCTTAATGTAATTAGACATTTAAAAGCTCTATATATGGTATTTAACTCTTATTTTCTCTTTTCCATAGGAAACAGCTTATAGCAGCAAAACGAAGCAGATTTAGGACTTCAAGAATAATACACAGCAAACTGCAGAGGATCAGTCGACTGGTTCCTCAACCAGGAGACTGAACAAGAGAAGCTGATTTTCCACAACTATCGACACAGTCGACTTACTCTCAAAGACAGTCGACTGGTATGATCAAAGGTGAAATCTACATAAGTCTCGACTCAGTCGACTGGTTTGAAGACAAGTCGACTGGTCTGCGGCGGAGTAAACAGATAAGATATTCGAAGATACACCTGAATCTGATTTCAAATCTATTTGAATCAAGATTTTATGCAGCGAATCAAATCTAAAGACAGGGTATTTTCCAAGTGAACAGATAAGGAAAGAAAGGAGAAAAGAGAAAGATATTAATCATCAAATCAAATAAAGAAAGATCTTCCTGAAAAAGGGGAAACCCTAATTCTCAGCCGTACTCTATAAATATCAGAATACCATCTCCAGAACGGCCTCTCTCCTCTCTCTCCGCTCTCTCAACTCCACAACTCCATCCAAGGATCATCAAATCTATCTCGTGGACGCAACTTAATCAGAGAGTTCCCAACCATCAAGTCATCAACCCGTGCTTCACTCCATCAACATCGAAGAAGGAGAGAGAAGATCCAGCATCCAGAAGGCAGTCGACTGTGTGACAGACAGTCGACCATATTGCCGGAATCCATTAGTTTATTTCTTCTTCTCTCTTTATTCTTTTATGTTGATCATGTATTTGAACTTGTTAAGCAATAAAAGTATTATTATGTGGAACTAATTTCATAGTTGGGTAGATCGAAACCGTAGTTATGTAGTGCTATATTCTTCTGAGATCTTCTAATTACTTATTGATTGAATCTGGTTGAATTTACATGGATTAATGGTCATCAAACTTGGATCTTGAAGTCTGAGAGCAGTCGACTGAGGTGAGAGCCAGTCGACTGACATACAGCACGTGAGAATATCAAGTTTATGTTATCATTTATCTAAATCTGTTATATGAAGCATATTGAGACGACCGAATCTCGTGCCCATAATTTGTAACAAAGGAATCTTTAGGGGTTCTTGGTTCAATCAACTTAGAGGATCTAGATCTGATACCAATTTCTAGAACTTTAAGTGTTTGTTCGTTTCCACTGTTCTTATGTTTTCTCTAAGTATGACTTAGTAGATACCATGCTAAAATACTTAGGGGAAGAAACGAATTAGAGTAGATACCATGCCTAATTCTTGGCTTAGGGAAACAATACTTTAAGGAGTAGATACCATGCCCTTGAAGTGAACAACATGAGTAATTGGAAGTAAATTCAGAAGGTTACTTAGCATTACTAACTATTGGTGGAAATCAACAACCCAACTATTCAAGAGATATTTGTGATTCAAACTCATCTTTCTTAGTTTAATCTTTTTAATTCTTTTAGATTTCTACAACAACCCTTCATCATTTATTATTAGTTTTATTGATTAGTAAGTTGAAGACTACAATCTCTGTGGGATCGACCCTTGCTATTACTACGATTCGATTCGTGCACTTGCGAGGTTTTTATAATTTGTGTCTAGTTTTATCTATTTATTTAGGTATCTAGATTCCAACAACAGTGAACTGTGTGGATCGTCAATATGAAGGCAGGAAGGCCGAGTGCACATGAGTGCACTTGGCGGCCTAGTGAACAATGGAAGAAGACTCTCTCTCTCTCTCTCTCTCTCTCTCTCTATATATATATATATATATATATATATATATATATATATAGAGAGAGAGAGAGAGAGAGAGAGAGAGAGAGAGAGAGAGAGTCCCTTTTTGTTGTGCACTAGCCATGGTAGGGTAGGCACGTGTCATACACGTACTATACTAGAGAATATGAGATTGATTTAGATTTGGATTCTCCTATTTTGGATTTGAAGATCAAGTGCAGTGTGGCTCCCATACCATCATAGAAGATAGAGGAAATGAAATCAGTCAATGTATTAGGGCATACATGCTGATATGGCTAAAATTGGGGTTAAATCGGGACCGTCCAGATCGAGCACGAATCCTGAAGCACAGGGGTAAAAAGGTAATTTCACATACAGATGGATCCAAAACGGGTATTGGGCCTCCTTCTCACAGAACCAACCACCCGCGAATAGATCCACTTCAATTGGGTACGGGTCCCGACCCGATACAAGCCCAATCCACCAAGAAGAGAATCGGGCCACTGATTTGGTCAAATCAACAAACCTGATTAGCTCTCACCAGGGAATCAAGGCCTAACTTCCCAAAACAGAATAGGAGGATTTTTCTCCTATTTGTTAGGCAGGAAATTAGGCCCCAAATGGTTCCAAAGGCGACTATAAATACAACCCCTCTACCACCGAGACCAGGTTAATCACTTTTTCACCACTCAAGCTCTTTCTTAATCTTTTACTGATTACTGACAAGAGCGTCGGAGGGTGCGTCGCCGGAATCAACCCCGGTGTTTCGCACTTCCTTGCAGGTAGCGACGGGAGCAAGAAGGCTGAGTAAGCTGTTCAGGTTTTCCTCGGATCCACAAATTCTATCTGTTTACCCCCACACCGAAATCAGCGGTAACAGATTGGTGCCGTCTGTGGGAAAACCACACGAACAGTCTCAGTCCATTCTCCGCCTTCCTCTGCAGCCATGCCGCCGAAGAAGAACAGATCCAGAGGGTCGAACCGTGGGGGGAACCCCACCGACCCAGCAACTGAAGCTCCGGTCAACCCTATCCTTCAGCCCGACCTCCCTCCGTTGACCCAGCAGATCCCACCTCCTCCTCCTCCTACCAAACAGCAGCCCAACAATGGTCCGTCCGGCCATAACGGTCGGAAGGAGAAGCAGCCTCTCAACCCGGGTCACGTCTCGGTCCACAATGGGTCCTCGGACTCGATGGCTTCCCATCACCCCGACCTCCGCATCACACTCCAAAACCGCCATAAGGACGACGACCTCCGTACCCATCTTGAGGAGAGGCGGGCCCGAGAGGGAGCCTCCCGCCAGCGTCAGGGTGAACGGTCGCCACGTCGTCGGGATGGCAGAAGGTCCCCGGAGCGCAGAGGCCGAGCGGCGTCCCCTGAGCGCCGAAGGAGGAGGTCCCGGTCCCCCAGGGATCGGCGTCATCCGAGGGACCGAGACATGCCCATCAGCCGAGCCGAGTTCCTCCAGTTTCAGGAGACCGTTCTGCAGGCCCTCAATCTCCGACAGAACGGCCAGAATGCTCAGAGGGTTCCGACGCCGCCCAGGGATCCCAGTCCCCGGCGCCGAACCCGGAGTCCTTCCCCGGCTCCCAGCCGACAGCAACGGCAACAAAGTCCTCGGCGCTCCCAGGACTACCGGCGCCGCAGTCCGCGCTCCCCTTCCTATGAAGAGGAGTCCGGGGGATCATACGACTACCAGCGGAGGGACGACGCGCTCGTTCGCCGTATCCATGAGGTGGAGAGGCGCATTGGCCGTATGGACAGGGAAGAAGAATCCCGAGCCGGAACCTTCCGTCCAAGCCGACCCCCCTTCTCAAGGTCGATCATGGAGGCCCATATTCCGAGGAGTTTCAAACCGCCACAGTTTGAAACATACTCATGGGAATCCGACCCGGTCGACCACGTCGAGAGCTTCAAGACACTGATGCTTATTCACCAAGCTTCCGACGCAGTGCTATGCAGGACCTTCCCCGCCACCCTCAGGGGGTCGGCTCGGGAATGGTATTCTAGACTTGCCCCCTCATCCATCTTCTCGTTCGAACAGTTCGAGACGCTGTTCATCACTCACTTCGTGAGTAGCCGGCGAGCCGAGAAGACGAGTCTTTCCTTACTGAACCTGCGCCAGGAGAAAGAAGAAAAGCTGCGGGACTATGTGAAAAGGTTTACCGCAGAAGTCCGGTCCATAGCTTCCTTGGACCAGTCCGTGGCTACAGTGGCGTTCCAGTCGAACGTCCATAACGCCAACCTCCGATCATCCCTCGCCAAGAAGCCTCCGCATGACTTCGCCGACCTCCTCCTGAGGTGCGAGAAGTACATCCGAGCAGAAGAGGCTAAAGCCCTTCCCAGCTTTGGGGGGCCCTCCGCAGGATCGAAAAGGAAGGCGACGGGGGAGGAAGGGTCGAAAAAAGCTCAGAAGGACATGGGCGGTCAACGTCGGCCTCCCCCCAGGTTCGAGAAATTCACGCCCCTCACAACTAATGTCTCCACTATCCTCATGGAGGTAGAGAAGGAGGGGGTCCTCCCTCCAGCCCCGAGGATGCACAAACCGGCGAAGAGGAGGGACAAAGACAAGTGGTGTCGGTATCACCGAGACCACGGGCACGAGACGAATGACTGTCGGGCTCTGAGAGATGAGATCGAGGCCCTCATTCGAAGGGGGCAGTTGGCCAAGTTCGTGAAGGCAAACGATCGGACAGATCGGAACTCTCCTCCCCCTCGGGGGGCTAACAAGCGCTCTGAGCGGCGCGAAGTAACACCTGAGTTCGAAGAAGAAAGGGTTCTGCATATGATCCACGGGGGCCCCATGGGCGGCTCCTCTAATACGTCTCGGAAAGCCTTCGTCCGAGAGGTGAACTCGGTCCACAGTGCTCCTCCTCCCAAGGGCATCGGTGTGCCCGTGTCCTTCTCCGACGCTGATCTCGAAGGAGTCCGAACCCCTCACTGTGATGCCCTCGTCATCGACCTCCGCATGGCCAACTTCAAGGTGCAGAGGATTTTGGTTGACAACGGGAGTTCGGTCAACATCCTATTCCTCTCGGCCTTCCAGGGCCTCCCGCTGTCCCGAGACCGTCTCAAGCCGGCCGGATACACTCTACACGGGTTCACGGGGGTCCCGGTAACCGTCGAAGGGGTGATAACCCTTGACGTTACTGCGGGGAGCACCCCTACTACCCGGACCGAGCCCATGGACTTCATGGTCGTTGACGTCCCGGCAGCATACAATGTCATCCTCGGCCGCCCCGGCCTAGCCGCCCTTGAGGCCGTCCCCTCAGCATACCATTTGAAGATGAAGTTCCCCACTCGGTCGGGAGTAGGGGAAGTCAGGGGAAGCCAGGAAACAGCTCGGAAGTGCTACATGACTTCCACCGGGGGACCAGTGCTCTCGCTCGAGACACTCGAGATCCCCGAGCCGAAGGCTCGCCCAACGTCCGAGCCAGCGGACGAGTTAGAAGAAGTACTCTTCTCCGACGAGGATCTGAGCCGAAAATTCCTTGTCAGCAAGTCCTTGCCGACCGTGCTGTTCTCCGACCTGGTGAGGTGCATCCGGGATAACCGCGACCTATTTGCTTGGTCGGCCGCGGATATGCCCGGCATCTCCGAAGACTTGCTCGTCCACCGCCTAAGCGTCGAACCGGGGTGCAAACCGGTTCAGCAGAAGAGGCGAAAGTTCGCTCCCGAGCGACAGCAGGCAATCAAGGAGGAAGTGGATAAGCTGCTGAAGGCCAAGTCCATCCAGGAGGTGAATTATCCCGAGTGGCTGTCGAATGTTGTAATGGTTAAGAAGTCCAATGGCTCGTGGAGGATATGCATCGACTTCACCGACCTCAACAAAGCGTGTCCGAAGGATCCCTTCCCTCTCCCGAACATCGATACCCTAATCGACGCCACCTCGGGCCATGAGCTCCTCAGCTTCATGGATGCCTTCTCGGGGTACAACCAAATCCGGATGTTCCCTCCGGACATCCCGAAGACCTCCTTCGTCACCGACCAAGGCCTCTACTGCTACCGAGTAATGCCGTTCGGTTTGAAGAACGCGGGCGCCACCTACCAGCGCCTCGTCAACAAGGTCTTTCAGCATCAGATCGGCCGAAACATGGAGGTGTACGTTGATGACATGCTCGTCAAGAGCATCCGCGGCACCGACCATGTAGCCGACCTCCAAGAGGCTTTCGGCGTGTTGAGGAAGTACAACATGCGGCTAAACCCGAACAAGTGTGCATTCGGAGTCTCCTCTGGCAAGTTCCTCGGTTTCATGGTGAGCCAGCGGGGAATTGAAGCTAACCCCGAAAAGATCAAAGCCATATTAGACATGGCCCCACCTCGGAACATCAAGGAGGTGCAGAAGCTCACCGGTCGGCTGGCAGCCATCGGTCGTTTCCTGTCCAAGTCGGGGGAAAAATGCCTCCCCTTCTTCAAAGCACTCCGGGGGGCTAAAGGATTTGAATGGGGCGAAGCACAGCAAGCATCGTTCGACCAGCTGAAAGCCTATCTGGTGAACCCCCCTCTACTCAGTAAGCCGGTCCCAGGCGAGCCTCTCTTCCTCTACTTGGCAGCCTCCGAGCAGTCCCTGAGCGCTGTCCTGGTCAGAGAAGAGGACCGGACCCAGAGGCCTATTTACTACGTGAGCAAGGTACTTCGGGATGCCGAGCTCCGTTATCCGAGGATAGAGAAGATAGCCTACGCCCTCGTCATGGCAGCAAGAAAGCTTCGGCCCTACTTCCAATCTCACTCAGTCGTCGTCCTCACCGACCAACCCCTCAAGCAAGTCCTCCACAAGCCCGAGACCTCGGGTCGGCTGATGAAATGGTCCGTAGAGCTGAGTCAGCACGACATCACTTATCAGCCTCGGACGGCAATTAAGGCTCAGGCTCTCGCCGACTTCATTGTAGAGTCCACCATCCCTGAGGTCGGCCACGTCCCAAATGGGCCCCCCATTTGGACAGTCTTCGTGGACGGGTCCTCTTGCAGTGAAGGAAGCGGCGCCGGGATTATCTTAAACGGCCCTGACAACTTCGTCTTGCAGTATGCGATCCGCCTGAACTTCAAGGCTTCGAACAACGAGGCGGAATACGAGGCCCTCATAGCTGGCCTCGGATTCGCACGAAGTGCTGGGGCGCAGCGCCTTCGGGTTCACAGTGACTCCCAACTAGTTGTGAATCAGGTCTTGGGCGAGTACGAGGCCCGGGATGAGCGAATGGCTAAGTACCTCGCCAAGGTCCGGGGTCTGATGGGTCGGTTCGAAGAAGCCATCATCCAGCGTGTCCCTCGGGAGGAGAACTCACAGGCCGATGCTCTCTCCAAATTGGCTTCGTCTTCTCTGCAGGGTCTTGAACAGACCGTGCTGATCGAAGTCCTCTCCAAGCCGAGCATCGATGACGAGACGCCTAGCTCGATGGAGACATTGCCGGTCGCGCTGCAGGACAATTGGATGAAACCACTGGTGGAATTCTTAAGGGATGGAGTTCTGCCTCAAGATCCCAAAGAAGCACGCCGAGTTAGGACCCGAGCCGAGCGCTATGTCTTGATCGAGGGCATCCTATACAAGCGCTCCTTCTCCCAAATAGACGGCCGACCGTATCTACGATGCCTTTCTCCGGATCAGGCCGAATATGCCCTACAGGAGCTTCATGAAGGGATCGGCGGGGCACACTCGGGATTTAGGTCCCTGGCCCGAAAAGCTCTGAATTATGGGTACTTCTGGCCGACGCTTCTCCAAGACGCCGAGCGACACGTTCGGCAGTGCAGCACCTGCCAGAGACACTCCAGCATCCGACGCCTCCCTCAAGCCAACCTCACCTCCCTATCGAGCCCTATCCCCTTCGCGATGTGGGGAATGGACTTGATAGGGCCTTTCCCTCCAGCTCCGGGTCAGCTCAAGTTTTTAGTCGTAGCCATCGACTACTTCTCGAAGTGGGTCGAGGCCGAGCCCCTCGCCACGATAACAGAGAACAAAGTGGTGCAGTTCTTCTGGAAGAACATTATATGCAGATTCGGCGTCCCGCGCGTCCTCGTGACAGATAATGGGACCCAGTTCACTGGCTCAGCATTCCGAACCCTGTGCGACGACCTCGTCATTCAACAGCGTTTCTCGTCCGTCTCGCACCCCCAGTCGAACGGACAAGCCGAGAACGCTAATAAGCAGATCCTTGCGGGGATCAAGAAGAGGTTGGACAAGTGCTCCAAAGGACAGTGGGTCGACCAACTCCCTAGTGTGTTGTGGAACTACCGCACAAGCATGCGGACGCCCACCGGAGAGTCCCCTTTCAGCCTTACTTATGGGGCCGAGGCCGTGATACCCCTCGAGGTCGGAATACCTTCCCCCCGGCTCATAGCCTATGACGAAGCGCAGAATGCCAGGGACCTCAGAGGAAACTTGGACCTGATAGATGAACTGAGGGAAAGGGCGTCAATTCGGCAACAGAATTACAGAAGGAGAGTCGAGCTAGCCTACAACAAGAAAGTCCGACCCGCCAACCTTGAGCAAGGAGACCTGGTGTTGAGAAAGCTAGCCATATCCCTCCCCAGTCAGAAGGGCAAGCTAGCTCCGAATTGGGAAGGGCCGTACCGGGTCACAAAAGTTGTTCGGCCTGGGGCATATCGACTTGAGGACATGGACGGTAGAGAGCTCCCGAGGACCTGGAATGCCGATCACCTCCTGAAATACCAAGAGAGCGCCCCGGCGCCTCTCTAAGTAATCCGAGGTGTCGCGCCATTCCTCTCCTTTGACTTGTAACCTGTTCTATGAATTCTACTATGTAAAACGGTTCGCCGTCCAATATCAAATAAAGAAAGTTCCATTTTGTTTTTGAATTTGCCTGTTTTTTCCTCCCCTCTTACTATACCAATGGCTCGGAGTCCAACACTCGGCTCGACTTTACCTCCTCGGTTCGTCTCCGGACGAACAAGGGGTAGATCGCCGTTCGGAATTGCTCCCACAGCCGTTGAACTATACCGATGGTTCGGAGTCCAACACTCGGCTCGACTTTACCTCCTCGGTTCGTCTCCGGACGAACCAGGGGTAGATCGCCGTTCGGAATTGCTCCCACAGCCGTTGAACTATACCGATGGTTCGGAGTCCAACACTCGGCTCGACTTTACCTCCGCGGTTCGTCTCCGGACGAACCAGGGGTAGATCGCCGTTCGGAATTGCTCCCACAGCCGTTGAACTATACCGATGGTTCGGAGTCCAACACTCGGCTCGACTTTACCTCCTCGGTTCGTCTCCGGACGAACCA
The DNA here is from genome assembly GCA_017893485.1 of Hemerocallis citrina. Lineage (NCBI taxonomy): Eukaryota > Viridiplantae > Streptophyta > Magnoliopsida > Asparagales > Asphodelaceae > Hemerocallis > Hemerocallis citrina. The sequence goes on from CM030368.1 coordinate 13,184,695, forward strand.
GGGGTAGATCGCCGTTCGGAATTGCTCCCACAGCCGTTGAACTATACCGATGGTTCGGAGTCCAACACTCGGCTCGACTTTACCTCCTCGGTTCGTCTCCGGACGAACCAGGGGTAGATCGCCGTTCGGAATTGCTCCCACAGCCGTTGGACTATGCCTAAGGTCCGGAACACGTATCCCGACCACCCTTGACTGTCAGCCGAGGTCCGAAGGCAAACACATTCGGTCGGCGTCCGAGCAAGTGCCTTCCCGAGCTGGTAAACGGGGAAAACACACTTCCCCCTCAACTTTCGTGCGTGATCTCGATCAGACGGCTCAGATCGTGCCACTCGCGCAAAACGACAAGATAACATTTTCTTGGAAAACGAGCCGCCTCGAGATTCGCGCCTACATTCAACGGCTCAGATCTCGCCACGTCAAAATAGCACTCTCGAGAACGTCGCCGTGTCAGACCCACTAAGCGACAAATCGTCGCACCCCTGGGGATCCATTCGGCTAAATAGACACGCTCAGTTCAAATCGTTCGGCACGGCCAATACAGTCATAAACAAAGACAAACGTACAAAACAACGAAAGGGAATTTTATTAAATATCGGCGCACAGTACAAAATAGACCATTACAAAAGTGTCGGCAAACAAAACATACAACCCCTGACCAACTACACTTGTCTTTCATAAAAATGCATCCTCTCCATCTTGTTCGCCCTCCTCGGCAGACGGTTCCTCCGCCTCTCCTCGAAACTTCGCCATTTCCGCCCGCAGGAGTCCCATCTCCGAGAGCAAGTCGTCCCGTTCGGTAATAAGTTTCGACTGAATGTGCCGAATACTTTTGACCCGAAGAGCATTGCTGAATGCGGTCTGCGAGTCCTCGTCCTTCCCTACGGGGCTCAGCTCGACGATCTTGTTCTCCAAGCATTGTATTTCGGCCTCCCGGAGACTGAGGACCAACGAAAGGTGGCCCCACTCGCCCTCGGCTCGGCGTAGCTTCAGATCGGCACTCCTGGGGCTCAGAACCACCGTCCCAGAGGTTGCCTCGGATGCGGAGTCATCATTCGGACGCCCGGAGTCCGATCCATGGATCGCCGCGACAAGCTGAAAAATAGGAAAAACGAACAACGCAGTTTCAATACAATGCCGAAGACAAACACTTGAAAGTTTTTCAGAATTTTTATGCATTCAGACATGATAGTGTTACAAACGGACGACCAACTCCACAACTAGGTTATTACAGCGGCCAACAAAAATGAAAAGTGACATAATCAAGTCCTCTTCGGAAGGGGAATGCTTCGGTTTAGGGAAACGCGAGGACGACGAGGCCGACCCTCTGAGCTCGACCCTAAACCAACGAAGCGCGACCCCCCTTCACTGCTAGTCCTAACAGCCGCGCCGACCGATGCCCCGCTCGACGAGACAGCCGCGCTGCTCTGAGCGTCAGTCGGACTCTGCCTGGTCGTTAGCAAGCGCGTCGCGAGTTCATAAAACGTGATCCCCTTCTCACTTTCCTTGCGAGTGCACGACGTGCTGCGAACATTAGCCCTCTCCGGCGCAGGTTTGAGCGACGCGATCTCCTCCTCCAGTTCGATAATCCGATCCCTCAAGACGACGTCCTTCGCCAATTTCTTCGATCGAGGGGCCTTCAACGAGCCCGAGGCATTGGAACTATCAGTTGCGAGCCGCCGATAGTGGGTGACCTCAATCCCCCTATCTATTGTGATCCTCCTGAGCATGTCGACTTCGGCCGATAGTTTCTTACGCTCGGCCAAAGCCCCCTCCAGCTCGGAGGCCATCTTCTCCCTTTCCGCCGAACACTCTCTCTCCGATAGCTCCAAGTATTGTACCTCGGCCAAAAGATCGTCGTTCTTCTGCTCGGCGGCTTTAAGCTCCCCACGAAGCCGCTCAATTTCCCCTTCGGAACCAGGACCCTGGGAGCGCTTCCGGAGTTGATGCAGCTCGCGACAGTTCCTCCTCAGAACTGCCCTGACCTCCTCCGCCTGGCCGAGCAGGAGAAACCGCCTCTGCCGGCTGTCCGAAAGTTCACGCTTCAAATTGGCCAGTTCCTTCCGAAGGAAGACCAGCTCCGTGACCGGACCAAACACCACCTGAAAAGCGGAAATAAATCCGAGGCCCAACAGTTGGAGAAATTTACGCCCGAAACGCCCAAAACGCACACTAAGTCCGAGGCTCAACACTTGGACAAATTTTTGGCCAAACAAAATACTTTTCATTCAAAACAAAGGCGGTGGCTAGTCCGCAATAAGGCTTACAAAAAGAAAACAAAACCAAAAAGACTGAAAGTAGGAAGACAACCGAGTCAGGGGTCGACCTTTTTGCCGCTCGGATTCTTCGACCCCTCGGCCTTGCCCTCGCCATCACCCTCGCCCCCGCCTTCGCTCCAGCTCTCCTCCTCGGAGAGTTTCTCCTCCTCGCCCTCGGCTTCGGTCTCCCCATCGCCTTCGGCGGGCTCCGCCTCTCCGTCGGGACCGAGTAGACCCTCGGTGATCCCTTCTTCCCCCTCCACGGGCTCGTAAAAGTCATAAGAGGACGAGTCGAAGCCCGGGTTCTTCGCGACTACGTGGGTCAGGGCACGGCCGTAGGCGTCCAGCATATTCTGGATCATGTGCTGCGCGGCCTCCTCTTGCACGGCCTTCTTCACCTTCTTCACCTTCCTCAGGTGGTTGGCCTTGATCCTCTCGGCTCTCTTCCGAGCAGTCTCCCCTTCCGACCGAGCCTTGGCCAGCTCATCCTTCAGCTCGGTAACCTCCTTCTCTGCTCCCGACCGAGCGCTGGCCAGCTCCTCCTTCAGCTCGGCCACCTCCTTCTCAAGCTTGGCCGCCGTATCCTTCGACGATTGGATGGCGTCGGCCAGCTTCTTCTCCAGGTCCTCCACTTCGGCGACTCTCTTCGTCGAAAGAAGCAGCTCGGACTCAAGCTGCTTCGCAACCCGAACGCGCTCCGTCCTCTCCTTCTCCTTCTCCTGATCCTTCCTCGCCAACTCCTCGACCAGCCAACTGAAGTGGCAGAGGGTCTGGAAGAGAACAACACGATTAAAATCCGAGCCCAAGAACTTAAGAGAAATTCCAAGGAAAAATATGAATGAAGAAGGGCTCGACAAACTTACCGACATAGTGCTCCGGGCCATCTGCATCACGTTATCCCCTGCCATCCCGGCCCTCAGGGTCGCTCGGTCCTTCGGGGTCGGCAGGTGCCTCACTGCCTCCATGCAGATGTTCCCGTCGCCCAAAAAGCCGTCGACATTCATCACCTGCCAATCAGGGACGAAGATCTGTTTATGACGCTCGGTCAAGATCTTCTCCGCGCCGGGGGTGAGGGGCGGAACCGGGAGGGACAGCGCATCAGCCACCCCGAACTCACTGCTCGACGGACCAGGAGCGTCCGCCTCCAGGGTAGGAGCAGGAGCATCCGAGGTCGAGGGATCGAGGACCACGACCCCTCCCTGCTCGGGGACCGCGACCTTTGCCGGAGGGACAAGGACCTCAATCTCTCCCTCCTTCAGGACCGCAACCTTCGGTTGGTCGGCTGCCTTCACGACCGCGGCTTTCTTCGAAGCTCGGCTGTCCTGAGGCGCTGTCGACGGCCTCTTCTTCTTCTCCTGATCGGCCCTGCCCTTCGCCACCAGAGCCTTGTAATCGAGCTTCATGGTCTCTGCAAAAGTCGAATGAAAAAACTTAGAAAATTTTTTATAAACTTTACGGAGAGAAGTATAAATACCAGAAGCGTACGAGGGTCGATCGGACTGAGACCCCCACGGAACAGATGCTCTTCGGTGATATCCTTCCAGTTAAGCATCGGCAGAGCAAGGATCTTCTTCTGGACCTCGGTCTCTGCAGCGTTCAGCGGAACGTCCTTCCTTGTGCGCTTGGGAAGTCCGTCCGCCCAAACTGTCGGTATCACCCATGGCGTCAGATTCCGAACGAGGAAGTATTTGTTCTTCCAGTGTTTGATCGAGTCCGGATTCTCGATCAGTTTCACGCCCGTCCGGGGCGAAAGATAAAACCTCTGTTCGTCTTTTCTCGGCCGGACAGGTCGGAAGAGACTTCGAAAGAGGTACATGGTCGGCTTGGCGCCGATCTCTTGGCATCGGAGGAGGAACGCCACAACTTGCCTCCATGTGTTTGGCATCAGTTGGGCGGGACTCAAACCATACCAAACCAGGACGTCAACCACGAACGGGTGGAGGGGAAAGCGAAGGCCAGCAATGAGGGAGTCGACCGGAAAGACACATATGTCCGGAGAGGACCTAGTGTTGGCTCGGAACCCCGGCCCAGGGAGGAGCAACGCGTACTCGAGAGGGATCTGGAAGCCCTCTCGGACCAGATGAAGGTCCGCCTCGGTAAGAGTCGAGATCTTGTGATCGACCTCGGACAGCTCCCTAGGCTCGTTCTCCTCCACCAGTTTAGCCGTACCTTGGGTAACCTTCTCCAAGATATCCTCAGTATAATCCCGGACTCCCCCCACGCTCGATACGGCGATGGGCTGCCGACCGAACTCCCCCGCTCTCCTCGGCGTCTCCACTATAGTAATTACGGCTTTGCCTTTTCGGGACTCCGCCGCGACTTCTTGGGGCACCTCGGCCACTCCGCCCTCCGCATCTGGACGAACAACGTCCTGCTCGCTCGGCTCCATTTCTCCTTTCTCTTTCTCCCCTCGGCCAACGGCTTGCTCCGAGGCGGGGGTCTCAGCCGAAATCTTAACCATATTTTCCTAAAGAGAGAAGGGAAAGAGACTGACCTTGAAGTGACAGCTACGGTCGGAAACTTCGCCGGAACTAGGAACGCTACCGCGACAGCTAGCGACACCACCAGGGAGCTAAAGACTTCGAAGCAAAGTAAATACGGAAGAGAGAGAGTAAAAGTGAAAAGTGAAGACTTGGTCAAGGGGGGGGGCAAAGATTTATAGTAAAAATGAGGCGTCTCTTGGACTTCCAGAGCGACTTTTGGGCTACTCTCGAAGCATCTCGAAGGCCCACCGCAAAGTCAACCAGCTCGGCAAGAGAGGATCTGAATCCGAGCTGCGAGCAAACCGAACGTGGCTGCAATAGAGTCCGCTCGGAATCCGTGCAAGTGCCTTCCCGAGCTGGTAAATGGGGAAAACTCCCTTCTCCCTCAACTTTCGCGCCTGATCTCCATCAGACGGTCCAGATCTCGTCGAGAGCACTAAACGACAAGATAGTGTTTTCTTGGAGAATGCGCCCATCTCGAGATGCGTGTCAGCATCCGGCGGCTCAGATAGCGCCACGTCGCTCGGACGATCGGACCCTCGGACGCCCCACCTACGTCTAAAAAGAACCCGGAAAAATTTTTGATTTAGTTTTGAGGCGCCGCCTTCGGCGAGCGCCCCCCAGGTCCCGCGCACCAATCGGCATTCTGCCAACTACGGGCCCCGGGCGGGAACAGATCGGCACTCCCCCCATCTCTAACTCCCCCGGGCTGATATCCATCAAAAGCCATCAGCCCGGAAGGAAGACAGAGATGAGAGGAGACCGATCCACACTCAGGAATCGGGAAGAACGCACCATTCCGAGCCAGTTGTTTGCATCTGGAAGGCGCGGCTTGCCAAAGGGCTCTAACCACAGCGCCTTCACAGTTGCAAACAACAGGCTCGGACGGTCCAAAAGCCCGAGCTGCTACTCATGATGAAATGGACCAAGAGATCGGCATCGGACATGGATCGACACTCTCTCACCAAGACCTCCGCTCTCTCCGACGCTCGCTTCGGAGCCACCAAAGAAAGCCGAAGATCTTGGTGAGAGAACGACCACCCGTCCTTCCGAAGAAGTCCGCACCCCGGGACAGGACTATTGCCGTCGACCCTACTGTCTTATTGCTCCCCGCTCCTAACACCACCTTTTCGGAGCAGAGAGGAATGGGGAAACAACAAGACAACAAGGCGACCGCCCGTCCTTCCGAGGTAACTTATCCCTCGGATCCGGACCACGGTCGCCGCCACTACTACCTCGTCCCCCCTCGCTCCTAACATCCACTTTGGGGCCGTCAGGAACGAAGGAAAAACCAGGCAGAAGAGCGACCACCTCTCCGGACCTCAAGAAAGAAGCTACCCAAGGCAGACGCCTCCGAGGTCTGGAACTCGATTTAGTTGTGACGAAAACGACAAAGGGAGTGGAGTACTTATAACCTGCCCCCAAGAACCAGCCATTACTACCCTCGGAAATTGAAGCGCCGCGTTTTAATTGAGGGAATTACTGATCCTCGGAAGTTGAAACGCCACGCATTAATTAAAGGAATTATTCTTAATGACCTGGGAAAGGGGAACGCCGCACAAACCCCGAGCGTCATTAATACCCTCGGAAGCGAGATCGCCTCCGAACAGATAGCGCCGCGACGCTGCCGAACCCCCATACCTTCGGTCGGCTGCCGAGCAGAGGCCTTCCCGAACTGGTAAATGGAGAAAAAAAGGCACCGAGCTATCTCAGCCGTTGGATCTCTCAGAAATTCACGCTCCCAATGGCGAACGGCTCAGATTGCGCCACGTGCGCTAAAAGACAAGATAGCATTTTCTTGGGAACCGTTCCCGTCTCGAGATGCGTGCTAACATCCAACGGCCCAGATAACGCCACGTCACTCAAGCCTTCGGTCGGCTGCCGAACCCCCATGCCTTCGGTCGGCTGCCGAGCAAAGGCCTTCCCGAACTGGTAAACGGAGAAAAACGCTGCCGAGCAGCAGCAGCCATCAGATCTTTCCGAAGTTCGCGCCCATCTGCGATCAGCGGCCCAGATCGAGCCACGCCATAAATCGGTATTTAAATCATTTTTATCTATTTAAATTGTTTTATTTGTTTAAAAATTGCGAGAAAATTGTTAAAAATTCGGGAAAATTAGCCAAAAATTCTGGAGAATAATTGAGATTTAGGGGGCACATTTTCGAACCCCTGAACGAACAATTATCGCCCAGAATGTACGATTAAGGCCCCCGAATGATTAGCAAACGCGTCGCAAAATTAAACAAGTAGTCCGAAAAAATAGATTAAAACTCTTGAATACCCGATGTGACCAGAGAACTGCCAGCGGCATCAAAAGTTGCCTCACTACCCCCTTTCTAGATTCGAAATCCCACGTCTGGACTCCAATACAACTCCATCAGCCACTAAAACAGCTAAACTACTCCTCAAAGTCTGATCACACTCAGTCTTTAGGAGTGGGGGGCTCGTGATATGGCTAAAATTGGGGTTAAATTGGGACCGTCCAGATCGAGCACGAATCCTGAAGCACGGGGGTAAAAAGGTAATTTCACATACAGATGGATCCAAAACGGGTATTGGGCCTCCTTCTCACAGAACCAACCACCCGCGAATAGATCCACTTCAATTGGGTACGGGTCCCGACCCGATACAAGCCCAATCCACCAAGAAGAGAATCAGGCCACTGATTTGGTCAAATCAACAAACCTGATTAGCTCTCACCAGGGAATCAAGGCCTAACTTCCCAAAACAGAATAGGAGGATTTTTCTCCTATTTGTTAGGCAGGAAATTAGGCCCCAAATGGTTCCAAAGGCGACTATAAATACAACCCCTCTACCACCGAGACCAGGTTAATCACTTTTTCACCACTCAAGCTCTTTCTTAATCTTTTACTGATTACTGACAAGAGCGTCGGAGGGTGCGTCGCCGGAATCAACCCCGGTGTTTCGCACTTCCTTGCAGGTAGCGACGGGAGCAAGAAGGCTGAGTAAGCTGTTCAGGTTTTCCTCGGATCCACAAATTCTATCTGTTTACCCCCACACCGAAATCAGCGGTAACACATGCCAACTATATATACTAGTACATAAGATAGGATAGGCACGTGTCATCCACGTACTATATATATATATATATATATATATATATATATATATATATATATATATATATATATATATATATATATATATATATATATATATATGTGGGTTTTGCTCCATTGAAAACGGATTTGTTTTCAATGGGTTGGAAAACACCCATATAGGCCGTCGATCAGATCTTGATCGTGATCAGCGGCTGAGATTTGAACCCGTTAAGCATCCCACTAACGCTCTCAAAAGCGGAGGGGCATTTTCGTCACTTCACGCCAAAAAACGTTTCAGACTTAGCATTTTTTTGGCGTGAAGTTTTTTTTGTCGAAAAAAATGCCTAAGCCGTTGTTGGGCGCAACGGCCTAGGTTGTTTTTTTTAACAAAAAAACATACCTTGGCCGTTGCTCCCAACAACGGCCTAGGTATGTACAAGTGTTTTTCGAAACACTTGTACACACCCAGGGCTTCATCTCCCTCACTTCGTCACAAACGCTCTCTCTCTTTCGCTCGTGCTCTCGAAACCCATCCCCAAACCCTACTTCACTCTCACAACTCCTTGCCATCGATTTCTTAGCCTCCTCGATCTCTGCCCAACTCAGCAAAGCTCCCTATCTCTCTCTTCCTCTCCCGAATACAGCAAAATCCCAATTACAAAAAAACCCTAACCCTTACGAAATCTACCCAACCCTAAAACTCTAATCCCGAATAAATTAGCCAAACCCTACTCCCCTTCCTTTCTCTACAGCAGCGCGCAGCGGCCTCCCGAACACCCTCATTGTTAAATGTACTAATTTGTCATACTTGAGTAAATTGATTGGAAATTGATTGGAAATTTGTCCTAACTACGCTAATTGTTTGGAAATTTTTCTTCAATGTTTGAATGTGCAATTGCTATATTATGCGGGGATGGATTTATTGAGTAGGTAATTCTAGGTTAATTGGGGAAATAGACGTAGTATTAGTTGTTGTTAGTTTTTATTCGATGTTAGTAATAGCGCACAAAGCGAAAAAAAATTTGTGGAACATTCCGATTACGTCGAGCTCGCCATACACAAGCCAACGCAATTCGTAGAAGTTTGTTTGGATTCACGGTTTCAAGTGTACGCCCGTATATCGCTTTCAATTCATTCCCGTAAGTGAAACCGATACATCGGCGTAATAGGCAAACCGTTAGCCGTAACTCACCTCTACAAATTTTGTTGGCTCATGTGTTTTGGCGCCTTCCCACTCCCAAAGTATAGGAATTTACTGATCTCGTTTGTGCGGAATTGTACCGTATATCAAACAACAACCTCAGTTCAAGAGTGAGGGGAATGCGAGCGAGACACGGCCTTATCTTGCAAACCGTGAATTGGAACTTACTTGTAGAAGTTCCGTTACCTTGGGTGCGATTAGCCATACCCAATTGATAGATATTTGTATTTATATGACATCGTTTTCGACGTTTTGTCACTTATTATATATATCGCAATTGTTTGTTAACAAGATATTTTATATATAATGTGTATATTAATTGACCAATAATATATTTTTACCCTAGATGAACAACGATACGGAGAGTTCTGCTGCCGGCGATAATTTTGTCCTGGCAGAACCAATCACTGATTCCATGCCGATAGTCGAAGAGCATTTGAAACCAAAGTTAGGTATGACATTCCCCACTTTAGTTGAGGCCGAGAAATTCTATTCTGCATATGCTCGTTGTGGGGGTTTTGCAATGCGTAAGGGTGGGAATAAATTAAAGGGGGGAATGGAAGTAGATAAGTCATACCTCTGTAATAAAGCTGGGTCGTCGCCGGGTCAACATAGTGATGGTAGACGTGGAATAACCAGTAGAACGGGTTGCAAGGCTTGCGTTCGTGTAAAATTGAACGAAGCAAGTAATACGTGGGTGGTGTATTCATTTCACGAAGAACACAATCACGAATTCACCTCACCCGGTAGAAGGAACCTATTGCCCCGTAACAGGTCCGTGTCAAATACGGACAAAAGGATTATAGACCAAATGAACCAAGCTAATATCCAAACATGTCGACAAATGCTCTACTTCGAAAGTGCTAGCGGTGGTTATGATCAAGTAGGATTCACAGAAAAAGATGTTAGAAATTTAGTTAGAGACTCGCATGAAGCATTGAAAGGACACGATTCTACAATGCTAATTGATTTTTTCGAATCTAAGAAACAAACGGATCCTTTATTTTTCTATGACATTCAAGTCGACCCCGAAGGGCGGTTGTCATATTGTATGTGGGTAGATGGTATTTGTAGGATGAATTACGAAGAATTTGGCGATGTAGTTTGCTTTGATGCCACGTACAATACGAACCGTTACGGAATGTTATTTGTTCCGTTTGTTGGAGTGAATCATCACTGGCAATCGACTTTCTTAGAAGGTGGGTTCATTCCAAATGAGACGGCCTCTTCGTTTGAATGGTTTTTTGAAAAGTGGTTAGGGGTTATGAATCGTGCTCCATCCGGTATTGTCACCGATCAAGATCGTGGGATCGCCGCCGCAGTTAAGAAAGTTTTCCCCCAGACTCAGCATCGTTTTTGTATTTGGCACATTATGGATAAGTTACCCCAGGAGGTTCGTCTTGGTTTCGATGTCGACAAGTTTAGGGAGTCCTTGAAGAATGTAATCTACAATTCGGAATATATACATGAATTTGTAGAAAAGTGGAATATTTTGATTTCGCAATACGGATTAGAGAGTAACAAATGGTTGAACGATATATTCGATATCCGTGAAAGTTGGGCACCCATCTACGCTAAAGAATCATTTTGGGCCGACATGTTGAGTAGCCAACGGGTTGAGTCGGCACATTCTGCTCTAAAGCATCATACAGAAAAAAAGTATTCCCTGCACGAATTTGTCGTCATCTTCGACCGTTTTTTGGGAAGGCAAAGACACGATGAATTGAAAGAAAATCATCGTAACCGTGAGAAGAGACCGAAGTTGAAGAGCGAATGGGCTTTGGAGGCACAAATGGCAAAAACATATACTTTGAAAATATTTTACAAATTCCAAGATGAAGTCACAAAAAGTTTCATGTACAATGTGACATTTGTTGCCGATCTTGAGACACCGGATAGTTCAACCTTTCATGTGATACTATGTGGAGAATCAGAACCGGCTCGCCTTCTTCAATTATCCAAAATCAATGGAATTATTACATGTGCATGTCACTTGTTCGAATTTGTTGCCATTCCTTGCAGGCATATTTTAGCGGTACTTCGTTTCTCCCATCACACATCCCTCCCGGATGTATATATTAAAAGAAGATGGACAAGGGATGTGATGAGAAGAAGTTACACATCAGTTCCAACCAAACCCAACACCGAGAATTTTGCTTCTCGATATTGTGAGTTGAGCTACCATGCAAAACAAATTGTTGATCTCGGTTGTTCCTCCAATGAGAGTTACAAATACACGTTGGAGAATTTGCAGAAGATCATTGACGGGGTTTCTCGGCTACAACCAAGATCAGGTGAACAACCGGAACATGCCTCACAACCACATGAGAGTGTCGAAGCCGGAGGTAGTTCACAACCGCATCCAAGTGCACAACCTCATGACCAAGGGAGTGGACACATACCTACACGCATTGGTGACCCACAGCAGTGCACGACAAAGGGAAGGCCTCGCGCCAAAAGATTGAGGCCGATTAGAGAGCAACTCCGCATAAAAAAACCGAGAAGGTACCGAAGATGCGGCATTGTCCAAATGAATCATGATTCAAGAAATTGTCCAACTTTATTTGAGGGGTATGACTCGTAAATTTTATGCTTGTCACTTGTTTAAATTTATTATACTTTATTTGTGGCAATTGAGTTTCTTACTAACTAAACCTAATCTTTCAATGAAGACAAGAAGTAATTCCTTCCGAAGAAGACAGTTCCGATTCGAGATATGACGATGCATTATGAATTGTAATTTTTAAACTGAAATTGCTGGATATATATTCAAAACTCTTCGTGTCACTTGGTTAATTACCTTCGATTGGTAATTGTAAATGTAATTCTTGAGACATAAGTATCGTTTGTTTGTGTCGTTTGTTAATACTGTTGTGGTACGTAAAAGTTGGTTTGTTACTGAAATGTATCAGCTACGGCTGTATCTGTATTTGTAAATTTTTTTTTTTTCTAAACTAAGGCCGTTGTTGAAGACAACGACCTAGATTAATAAATGAATTTGGTTATTGGAGATGCTCTCTGACTTGGAGAGCACAAAAGGCTCAACAAGTCAGAGAGCATTCTAATTTTTGATATATAACTAAGGCCGTTGCCCCAGACAACGGCCTAAGTTATATTCAAAAATTTGGGATTTTTGGAGATGCTCTCTGACTTGGAGAGCACAAAAGGCTCAACAAGTCAGAGAGCATTCTAATTTTTGATATATAACTAAGGTCGTTGCCCCAGACAACGGCCTAAGTTATATTCAAAAATTTGGGATTTTTGGAGATGCTCTCTGACTTGGAGAGCACAAAAGGCTCACCAAGTCAGAGAGCAATCTAATTTTTGATAAGTAACTAAAGCTGTTGCCCCAAACAACGGCCTAGGTTATATTCAAAAAATTTGGATTTTTGGAGATGCTCTCTGACTTGGAGAGCACAAAAGGCTCACCAAGTCAGAGAGCTTTCTAATTTTTGATAAGTAACTAAAGCCGTTGCCCCAGACAACGGCCTAGGTTATATACAAAAAATTTGGATTTTTGGAGATGCTCTCTGACTTGGAGAGCACAAAAGGCTCACCAAGTCAGAGAGCTTTCTAATTTTTGATAAGTAACTAAAGTCGTTGCCCCAGACAACGGCCTAGGTTATATACAAAAAATTTGGATTTTTGGAGATGCTCTCTGACTTGGAGAGCACAAAAGGCTCACCAAGTCAGAGAGCTTTCTAATTTTTGATAAGTAACTAAAGCCGTTGCCCCAGACAACGGCCTAGGTTATATACAAAAAATTTGGGATTTTTGGAGTGCTCTCTTTACTCTTTACGTACAGTCTCTGTGGAAATTTATACAAAAGACAGATGATCTACACATGGTTATCTTTCCGCTATATTTTTTTTAGGTGCCGATAACTACCACCTTTCAAACCAATATATAATCATGGTGGTTAAATATGTAAAAAAAATTTAAAAAAACAAAATTCATAATCTTCCATTTTTTTGTTTTTTCAATTTTCTCTTCGCTCTTTGCGTACAGATGTTAGTGTTCCATTACAAAGGGAATATGTTCACCTTTTTCCTGTTATTTTCATTACGTTTGTGATCTTTTTAAGTATGATATATATAGATTTGATTATGCTATTACAATGCCCACATATCCAAATAATATAGGCCGCATTGATTTACAAGTATAAGGTCAAGGTTAAGGTTAGGGTTGTGCTAACCCCACGATAACCCTAACCCTAACACTTAACCCTTCTCTGAATACCTTAGGCCGTTGTCCCAGACAACGGCCTAGGTTATATTCAAAAAATTGGGGTTTTTGGAGGTGCTCTCTGATTTGGAGAGCACAAAAGGCTCAACAAATCAGAGAGCAATCTAATTTTTGATTTATAACTAAAGCCGTTGCCTTAGACAACGGCCTAACTTGAACTCAAAAATTTGGGATTTTTGGAGTGCTCTCTTTACTCTTTACGTACAGTCTCTGTGGAAATTTATACAAAAGACAGATGATCTACACATGGTTATCTTTCCGCTATATTTTTTTTAGGTGTCGATAACTACCACCTTTCAAACCAATATATAATCATGGTGGTTAAATATGTAAAAAAAAATTAAAAAAACAAAATTCATAATCTTACATTTTTTTGTTTTTTCAATTTTCTCTTCGCTCTTTGCGTACAGTCTCCCTGGAACTCTATACCAAAGACAGATGATATTCGCGTATATATTGTTTATAATTTTTTTATTACGTTACAATTTTCTCCATCTCTCTAACAAATATAAAATTAGTAAGGTAATATAAAATTATTGGTTACATACAGAATACGTACAAGCTTTTTTTATTGGTTACATGTATGATCCCAACAACCATTAATTAATGAGCAGCCAAAACCAGATATTACCGCAAATATCTTTCTTGACATAAACTAGACCTTACAATAACCCTAACCAAACCCTTGCTCCCCCCTAACCCTAATCCTACCCTTAACCCCCGTTAGCACAAATTACATACGTGATTACCCTAACCCTAAGCCTTACCCTAGCCCTAACCCTAACCCTAACCCTAACTTGAAAACCAGGTTGAATACTTTAGGCCGTTGTCTCTAACAACGGCTTTGGTTTTAGTTTGAAACTTTTAAAAAGCAAAAAGTCACAAAGTACCCCTTCATAAATTTGCCTTAAGCCGTTGTCTCCAATAACGGCCTAAGCATGATTTTTTGTGGGATTTTTACAATATTCTCTTGACTCTTTGCGTTCAGTCTCTGTGGAAATTTATACAAAAGATAGATAATCCACACTTGTATATCGCCAAGATATCTTTGTTTATTTTTCCATTACTTCCACCTTTTAAAGTGACTCGAAAAACTGCACACAATTACTACACGACGAGATTCCACATCCCAAATTTCCACAGAAGCAACAGTTGGCGATAGTGTTTTAGAGTAATCTTTGAACTTTTTTGGAATAATCTTCACATTGGTTTATACATGTGGTCAAAATATACATGTGGTTTTCTGTTATGGTTTCCCATTACATGATGGTCCCTATTTACAGTTTTTTTTTTACTGAAGATAATCAGATCCAGTTCTTGACGGCCTAGTTTGATCTGATCACTCTTCGCGCATAAGCGAATCGAATCTTTTGTTATTTTTGATTTATTCTTGTTCATCATAATTATTGGGTACTTTTTAATATTCGGATATGGGTTTTTGGTATTTTAGGAGGGTTTTTCCGGAAGAGTGCAATAAATGAGAAAACTACATGTGGGTTCCTACATGTGATTTTTTAGATTTTGGAGATAAAACGAACTGTGGGAATGCACATATGTGTTTTTTCACATTTTTCCATAATAAACTTGTTTTATTACATGTGATCACACCTCTTCTTCCCAATCTTGTGGAATTCTTCCCAGCTACATGTCTGGAGAATGTCTATAGGAACGTCTTTGATGAACACATTATTATTCACTTTTTAGAGCAATAATCTTAATATAATTAGACATTTAAAAGCTCTATATATGGTATTTAACTCTTATTCTCTCTTTTCCATAGGAAACAGCGTAAAACAGCAAAACGAAGCAGATTCAGGACTTCAAAGATGATACACAGAAAAATGCAGAGGAACAGTCGACTTATTCCTAAGAGCAGTCGACTGGCCTGATCAAAGATGAAATCTACAGAAGTCTCGACTCAGTCGACTGGTCCAGAGATAAGTCGACTGGTCTGCGGCGGAGTAAACAAATCAAATCTTCAAAGATACACCTGCATCTAATTTCAAATCTATTTGAATCAAGATTTTATGCAGCGAATCAAATCTAAAGACAGGGTATTTCCAAGTGGACGTGGTGAACAGATAAGGAAGGAAAGGAGAAAATAGAAAGATATTAATCATCAAATCAAATAAAGAAGGATCTTCCTGAAAAAGTGGAAACCCTAATTCTCAGCCGTACTCTATAAATATCAGAAGAGGTCAACTTAGAAAAGGGGATCATCAGATATATCTCTGGGAAGCGACTCAATCACCAAGTTCCTGAACAAACATCGAGAGCATCACTCCATCAACATCGAAGAAGGAGAGAGAAGATCCAGCAACCAAAAGGCAGTCGACTGTGTGACAGCCAGTCGACCATATTGCCGGAATCCATTAGTTTATTTCTTCTTCTCTCTTTATTCTTTTATGTTGATCATGTATTCAAACTTGTTAAGCAATAAAGTTATTATTATGTGGAACTAATTTCATAGTTGGGTAGATCGAAACCGTAGTTATGTAATGCTATTTTCTTCTGAACTCTTCTATGTTACTTATTGATTGAATCTAATTGAATTGGTATAGGTTTATGATAGTCAAACTAGTTCTCAAGACTGAGAGCAGTCGACTGAGGTGAGAGCCAGTCGACTGACGTACAGAACTTGGGAAGCTCAAGTTTGTATATCATTTATCTGAATCTGTTATATGAGCATATTGAGACAACCGAATCTCGTGCTCATAATTTGTAACAAAAGAATCTTTAGGGGTTCTTGGTTCTATCAACTTAGAGGATCTAGATCTGATACCAATTTCTAGAACTTTAAGTGTTTGTTCGTTTCCACTGTTCTTATGTTTTCTCTAAGTATAACTTAGTAGATACCATGCTAGATACTTACGGAAAGAAACGAATTAGAGTAGATACCATACCTAATTCTTGGCTTAGGGAAACAATACTTTAAGGAGTAGATACCATGCCCTTGAAGTGAACAAACATGAGTAATTAGAAGTAAATTCAGAAGGCAACTTAGCATTACTAACTATTGGTGGAGATCAACAACCCAACTATTCAAGAGATATTTGTGATTCAACACCTCTCATCTTAGTTTTAATCTTTTAGTTCTTTTAGAATATTATAAAAACTCTCATTCATTTTTATTATTAGTTTTATTGATTAGTACGTTGAAGTCTACAATCTCTGTGGGATCGACCCTTGCTATTACTACGATTCTATAAACGATTCGTGCACTTGCGAGGTTTTATAATTTGTGTCTAGTTGTATCTATTTATTTAGATAGTCTAGATTGCACAACAGTCTTCAATGTAAACATTGTAAAAAAATAGTCACATGCAGTTCTTGTCGGCCAAGTAGTTTGATCTGATTACTCTCCGCTCATAAGCGGATCGAATCTTTTTTATTTTTTGATTTCTTCTTGCCCATCATAAATACTGAATATTTTTCATACGCAGAGGTGGGTTTTTGGAATTTTAGAAGAGTATTTTCGGAAGGGTGCAATAAATGGGAAAACTACATGTGGTGATGTACATGTGAATTAATGATAGAACTTATATGAGAAAACTATCCTTAACCCCCGGTAGTACTAACCCTGACCCTAACTCTAACGAATCAAATATGGAATTGAAAAATAAAAATAAACAAGACAAAAATTCATATAAACGTCTATTTTGTAGAGTTCAGAAGGCAGTGCACGTAAAGAGGGGAGAGACATGTCATTAATGATAGAACTTAAATATCCAACAGCTCTCTACTGGAAACTTATTACCTATCTACTTCAAACTAAAAATAATCCCACCCTAACCCCTACATTGAATCCAAGCCAAACCACTAACCTTACTGTAACCCTAACCCTACCCTTAACACTAACCCTAGCTAACAATTTCGAGAGCATTACACAATATTCCAAGCACTTACTACTGAAGGCCGTTGTCCACAACAACGGCCTCGGGTATTTATAAAGAGGAGATGCTCTCTGACTTGTTGGCTATTTTTAGAGCCAACAAGAGAGAGAGCAAGACAACTTTTCTAAATTTTTCACAAACAACTTAGGTCGTTGTCCACAACAACGGCCTAGGGTGTATTTATAAAGAGGAGATGTTCTCTGACTTGTTGGCTATTTTTAGAGCCAACAAGACAGAGAGCAAGACCACTTTTCTAACTTTTTCACAAACAACTTAGGCCGTTGTCCACAACAACGGCCTAGGGTGTATCTATAAATGGGGGTGCTCTCTGACTTGTTGGCTATTTTTAGAGCCAACAAGACAGAGAGCAAGACCAATTTTCTAATTTTTCACATACAACTTAGGCCGTTGTCCACAACAACGGCCTAGGGTGTATTTATTAAAAGGGGGTGCTCTCTGACTTGATGGCTATTTTTAGAGCCAACAAGACAGAGAGCAAGGCAACTTTTCTAATGTTTTCACATACAACTTAGGCCGTTGTCCACAACAACGGCCTAGGGTGTATTTATTAAAAGGGGGTGCTCTCTGACTTGTTGGCTATTTTTAGAGCCAACAAGTCAGAGAGCACAACAAATTTTGTATACTTTCCTTGCATAACCAAAGCCGTTGCCTTCAACAACGGCTTAGGTTAAAAAAAAAAACAACCTTCAGTTATACTGAGCAGCTGAAGCTGCTACAACTTGTACACCACCAAATTCCAAACACTTTACCCTCATTTACATCCTCCGAGTAAATTCATATATACGACAACCAAAATTACCCACCATAATTGAAAATCAGAAATTAATAACAACTACATCAACTACACTTACACTTAAGAAACAAATTATCCAATAATTAGTTACAAAAGGTTAATACCCACAAAATCAAAAAAAAATAATTTACAACCTCCCAAAAACATAGCCTAAGCACCGGGCGTGTAGTGCTGTGGTGCTCGCCTCTTCCGGTAAGGGTTTCGGCGCCGCATCATGGTTGGCGAGTCGGGGATTTCATCTTCGCCACCCTCCACTTGTTGTACGTCACCGACAACCCTCTCCCCGCTCTCTTCATCCTCCGTTTCTTCGTGAGATTCTTCGTGAGATAGATGTGAAGTTGAACCTTGTCGTTCTCTTATCTCACGAGGCCGTAGCCCGAGCAATGAACTTGGCCTACCCCTCACACTTTTGCGTCGGCCCCCCCTTGGTCCGTATAATGCTCGACCCAAACGATCGACACATCCCAAAGCATCCATATTGCTACGGCATCCAAGGAGCATCCTCCGAGCAAAAGTCTTTATAGGCGTGCCCACATTACTTTTAAGTACATCCGCGCATTCTTTTGCCATGTCCATCGTGGTATCAATCTAAATTAGAAAAAACCAACAAATTAAATAATTGAAAGAATTCATTCACTTCACATACGAAGAATTATAAAATAAATATGAAGATGTGAAGTTACCACTGTACGTATAGCTGTGGCCTTCGGTTGGAACATGGGTTGTGAACTGGAATATGCAGGTATTGGTTCAATCTCCCTCTCCTCAATTTCTCGCTGGATACCAGCAGGTATGTTCGTTTCAGGAGAGATGTACAATCGTGTATACTGTCGGAATCAAGTCATGTACTTTCCTTGGAGTCTTCCATCGTACTCCGGAACATTGACGAGTACAAGTGCAAACCGTCGCTCGTTCCATTCCGCAACGTGAACACGATGGTAATCTGCCCAATCATGAGTAGGCATGCGGCCGGTACCCCTAACGGCGTGTAACTCATGATCGTATAGGTTTGCGCAGCTTGGGGGACAATCTTGTTGAAGATTAAACTGGCAAAGGACTTTTTCCGGTCGCGGATGCTCGACTATACCGAAGTTGATGAGGAGAGCCGTCGTCAGCCACAACTGCAACCCGGTGGTGCATATTGGCGGTAGTCTTCCCACACGCTCGGGTGTATACGGCGCCCAAACCACGAACTCTTCACGTAGTTGGTCGAGCTCGTCTCTGTAGTACATTATTACGCCCTTGGGGTTGTCTTTATAACTCCTTGTACCAGCCCAGTATATCCCCAATGGCGCTAACATAGCAGGATCTTCAGGTTGGGCCATCCAACCAGCCATGGGTCTCTTAATGCGGGGACGACCCAAGTGCAGTCGCTCCCAGGACCAAATCTGTAACAAAACCATCGGTCCGGTCATTTCTGATCCTTCTAGTGCTACATGACACAACGCCCTGTACAGCGTTGCCAACGCGCAGCTTCCCCAACTGTACCGGCCAGCTATGCCTAGGTCGGCGAGCAATCGTAGGTACATGAGGTGCACCGTATCGCCAGATGAGTTAGGCAATAGAACCCCTCCGATCACCGTTAGAATGTAGGCTCTGGTGTAGGACTGTACATACTCGTCGGGCGATTCGTTGGTCAGCGTCTCATCAAAATGTTCCTTCAACCAAGATAGCCGGATTGACTGTCCTTGGAAAATGTCACCATTGTCCCCATCCGCCTCATCAAACTCTGTACCGAGCAGTTCGTTGCACATCTCTATTTTATCAAAATTAATATTGCCCGTCACGGCCAAGCCATCTATTGGAAGACTGGATATCATCGCTATATCCTGTAGCATCACCGTCATCTCACCGACCGGTAGATGGAACGTGTGCGACTCTGGCCTCCAGCGCTCCACGAGTGCCGAGAGAAGTGCTCGGTCGAGTTTAACATTACCCATCATGCTGATTCCATAGAAACCGGCCGCTACAAGGTACTCGTGGGTGCGGGCATGCACCTTGATGGTCTCGTGGGTGCGGAAATTACACCTACGCGTCGTCCCACCCCACACTGCCGTGGATCTGTGGCGATCTTGCAAGGTAAGTTCGCCGGGATTTATTGGTCCTGGACCACGATGTCCTGTCATCGAAGAGGAAGCACCAACCTACACGAACCAAAAAACATTATTATTATTAGTCACATATCATATCACTAAATACAAAATTATGGACATTACAAATTAATAGTTCTCCCATTCTCTGTGGAATGTTCCCCCCGTGCTTCATGAGATGTCCTTCCCCTTCCGGTTCCCCTCTTTCTAGGCATTTCTCTGTAACAAAGTTTGCATATATAACACTAATTAATCGGCGAAAATTAGCAAACACAAATCAACGAGATGAAAAAATTTCAAGAGTTCGCTTATACGCATCAAAACAACACAAACGAGGTGCAAAAATTCCTAAATTTCGCCGACAACTAGGGCACACCAAACACAAGCCAACGCAACTTGTAGAAGTGAGTTCCGACCCACGGTTTGAAATATACGCCAGTGTATCATCTTCACTCATTAAAATAGAGCGGGAAGCGATACATTGACGTATCTCGCAAACCGTGGGTCGGAACTCGCAAATACAAGTTCCGTTGCGTTGTGAATGGTTAGCCCAACCTACGTGCACCGTTTCGTAATTTTTCAACTTTGTTTAAGCATTTTTTTATTGAGACCGAACTAAAAAAATTTCGAGGTAGTTTGAAGTTTTTTCATATACACGTGAAAACAACATAAACGAGATGCAAAAATTTCAAAATTTGGCCGTTGGGTCGGGCTCCCCGCCCACAAGCCAACGCAACTTGTACAAAGGAGTTCCGACCAACGGTTTGAAAGATACGACCATGTATCGTTTATACTATTGAAAACTGAACGGAAAGCGATACATAGACGTATCTCGCAAACCGCGAGTCAGAACTCGCATGTACAGGTTGGTATGACTTGTGAGTGGTCAGACCAACCTACTCGCAAAGTTTCGCTTTATTTGGACTTCGTTTAAGCTATTTTCAACTCATAACGTATTCCACAAGTTCCGAGGTCGATTAAAGGTTTATTTATATACGTGTCAAAACAATATAAATGATAAACTTATTTCCTAAATTTGGGCGTCAACTCTGGCACACCAAACACGAGCCGCAGGAACTTGCAGAGGTGACTTTTGACTCTCGGTTTCAAAGATACGGCCGTGTATCACTTCATATCCGTTGTATGGAATTGAAATGAAAAACGGACGTATCTCACAAATCGTGAGACGGAAATCGCCTATACAAGTTCCGTTACCTTCTACACGGCGAATCCGACCTACTCATACAAATTTATTTTTTTCATCTCGTTTTTTTCTATCTCCTATGTTCCACCACTACAACTACCACTACTTCGTACAAAATGTACACAACATACATGATCATAGCTAATTATATACTCTCTAAATTATAGACTACACTACTACGTATATTACCATAGAAGACAAATCCAAAATTGGAAAAAAATTCAATAGATTCAAAGAGTTCATTATAGTAGATTGGGATTAAGAAAATACCTTGTCCAAATAGAGAGCGATAGAGAGTTGGCGAAGATGTGAGAAGCCGCTGCACGATGTTGTAGACAAAGGAAGACAATTGGTGCTAGGGTTTAGATGATTTGGGAATTTGGATGTGAAGTTAGGGTTTTGCTGTATTCGGGAGAGGAAGAGAGAGATAGGGAGCTTTGCCGAGTTGGGCGGAGATCGAAGAGGCTAAGAAGTTGGGAATCGATGGCAAGGAGTTGGGAGAGTGAAGTAGGGTTTGGGGATGGGTTTCGAGAGCACGAGCGAAAGAGAGAGAGTGTTTGGGACGAAGTGAGGGAGATGACGCCGTTGTTGTGTTTAAGTGTTTAGAAAATACTGAGTTAATACCTAGGCCGTTGTTAAGAGCAACAGCCAAGGTATGTTTTTTTGTTAAAAAAAACAACCTAGGTCGTTGCGCCCAACAACGGCTTAGGCGTTTTTTTCGACAAAAAAAAAACTTCACGCCAAAAAAACGCTAAGTCTGAAACGTTTTTTGGCGTGAAGTGACGAAAATGCCCCTCCGCTTTTGAGAGCGTTAGTGGGATGCTTAACGGGTTCAAATCGCAGCCGCTGATCACGATCAAGATCTGATCGACGGCCAGATGCGCTGTTTTCCAACCCATTGAAAACATACCCGTTTTCAATGGAGCAAAACCCTATATATATATATATATATATATATATATATATATATATTAACACAGCTACTACCAATTAAAAACAAATAAGTAAATTATAGTTTAATGCATTAGTAATGGCCGAAGAACTATTTTTTAGTTATATTAACAACTTGACTGAATTCAGTGTCTTTTTTGCACTGATCAGAATGAAATCAGGGAATAGGTAAAAGTATACCTGAATTTGGATGTTACATCAGTATGATTCCGAATTACAGAAGTACTTTCTTAAGTTTAAATCTGACTCTCATCTTTCTTATATTAAGATGTACAATTGAATCGGTATCTACCCTTCTAACCGAAAGGCCCCTCCCTCTCTTTCTACTGACAATGTTCTCGATTATCAGTACAAACAAATTGTGCAAGTGATTTCCAGGGCCGGTCCTGAGTTTTCGGAGGTCCAAGGCGAAAGGCTCAATTAATTATTTTTAGGGTCTCTAATAACAATATAGTTTTTTACGCACAAAATACATGCATATATTTATATGGAAAATACAAATTTGGAGCTTCTAAATTTGCAAAAATTCAAGAGCTCGAGGCGGCCGCCTCACCGGCCTCAAGGTGAGGGCCGGCCCTAGATTCCATGAATCACTGTCTTTTCATCACTTGTTATCTTGTATATTGGCATGGCTTCTTATGAGAAGTTTCTCGCGCAGGTTTTTTCTGGGATAAATGTTTTGCGCTTAAACTACTGAGTATTGATGTTACTGTTATTTATTTATTCATTTATTTTTATTTTTTTTGAGAGAAGGTGTTACTGTTATTTATTAACATGAGAGGAGCATCCTCTCTTTCTGCTTGCAAGAGAACCTTGGACACGTGACAGCTCCAGCTTAGGTATATCTTGCTTTAACAGTCGAGTTGGGGAAAATAGTGTAGTATCAAATTCTGATGATGAAAACCTGATACAAACCAAGATCTCTTGCTATATCTTAATTGATGGAGCATCCACAGTCGTGTTTCTCATATATTAAAAAATGGCAGCTACAGTAGTAGCAAATAGCGATGTTTGATGCAGTGGTCATTTGCTATATGTTTTTCATTTTTTAGAAAATATTGTGCGGGACGGTAGAACATTTTCCGTCTCATTTGAAATAAGCGAGCGACGGTATATGTTATACAGTCTCATCGTTTAAAAATAAATTAAAAAAATTAATTACTTATTAACTATTAAACTATATTAATTAAATAAATTAAATAATATAATAATAACTAAACATAATTAAAAACTAACTAAACCTATTTAACTACACCTAACCTACCCACTAAACCTATTAAACTATATTAGCTAAGAATCTGACCAGACGGTATATATACCGTCCGGTATATGTTATACCGTCCCATCAGATTTATTTATTTATTTTTATTTTTATTTTTATTTTTTTTAGCCAAAATCTGACCGTTGGATTGAAAAAAAATTATAAAAAAAAAAAATGGGACGGTATAACTTATACCGGACGGTATATCACTAGTAGAAAATGCTACAGTCGCAATAGAAATTTCCCTTGTAGAAGAGTACAATTTCATGGTTAGTGTACATTTGTAAGGGATTTTTCTTCATTTCCTTGTAATTGTGCTGTTGCGAAATCTCTCCTGGTTAATGTACACATTCGTAACGGAATTTTAACTATCCCTTACGAATATTAGCCACAATAGAATATCTGCAATGGAAGTTGTACCTTGCTATCCCCATATATAAGAGAATATCTACAACAAATTCGTCTCTTGCAAGTGTGTTTTAAAATGGATTTTTCCCGTTGCTGATGAACTATTGCTACAGAGATCTGCAAGATACTGATTCCCTTGCGATTGCTATCTCGCGAATGCAATTGCACACATTTTTTCTTCATTATTGATTATATTTGAATGGCTTAACCAAATTTACAAATTAAAACAATGTATTTTTACAATGAAGAACATATATATAATTATTTCACATATTGATTTACACAATTATACAAAGAAAACACAATAATGCAAAATAAGTTTGAATATTGTATAATTCAGAACCTTCTCATTACAAAATTTTTTGTTTGTTTCATAGTACCAAAACAACAATTCATTCTAGAAGAAAAGATAAGTTGTGAAACTCCAAGAAACAAAATAAAATGTTTTCAAAATAACTTTTAACCCGCTACTGCTTCCATGTATCCCCAACTTCACTTTTCACGTAAGGTCTTCTGCATGTTCCTCATTACCCACTGTCTCATAGTCATCGCCACTACATATAGACTACATGAAAAAGAAACAATACAAAATTAGAACTCGTTATTCAAATATAACATTATTCCAAAGAAAGAGTACTGGGATGCATACCTCTTCAGCCTCTTTCCGTCGTCTTCTTGTTTCCTCTATCTCTTCTTCATCAAGTTCTTTATAACCACCAGCACGGCCTCCTCTGAGAAATTGGAAATAAATTAAATCAAAATTTCAGAAAGGTCAAAGTTATCTTCCTCTCTTTAACTCCCAACTAAGAATATTTCCAAGTTTTTTCTCTGTAAATATCCACATAAATTACATTGTGAAGTAGATTAAATAAAGCAAGTAGAAAGACAATAAATGTGTTGTGACCCTTCTTTTCGACTTTCTGGCCGAAGTCTCCAAACTACAGAATGACAGGCAATATAATTCCTTCTTCAAGCCCCTTGAGCACATAAGATGCATGTAAGAAAGGAAACCGTAAACATAAAGCTCCGAGTAAAACTTACGAAAAAGAACCGCTTTATTAAAACTGAGATAGATACAGTTCTACCACAAGGAAGTAAATATAAGAGAGTTTGGTGGCATGGAGGTTCTATTGAGTGGCTTTCCAACTAGTTCAAAAAGTTATTATATGATAGTGGGTTATCATTAATGCTACCAAATATTTTTCCACACAAATCTTTCAATAAGGCAATGTTCTAATGCACCCTAATACATCTCCTATCCGTGCATTAAGCATATTTATCAAGCTAACCTGATACATCTCCTATCCGTGCATGAACGAAAATGCCAATGCAAATTAATAGCATGAACGAAAATGCCAATGCAAAAGATAATATTGAGTATGATTTGATGTTTTTTCTTTAGATTTCAGCTAATTTTGGCCAGAATACTTACCAAAGAGTTGCCTTAATTAATGCGGAACCTAGTGGAAATATGTATCTGATACGTAGCACGCACGTACATCTGACCAAAATAGGGCTGATGTTGGACTATATGACAAGAACCAGGTTTTGATCAGGTTTCCAATCAGTTAACGCTAAAACTTTGGTCCTCGTTCAGATGTCTCGGTAGTTCATTCAGTCGTCTCTACCATTGCATATTAAATTTAAGTTTGGCAACAATATATATGCCCATGAAACTTTCTCAATAATATATATCATGACATTAACAAGATCCTCAGAAGGAATTATTCTTGATAATGACCATTAAAAGAAGAAAAAAGGAAACCAAGCCGGGTAACATAAATCACTTGAAATTAAGCCAATGAAAGGCAGGAAGTGGGAACCTTCTGCTAAAAATGTAAAGAAAACTGCTCGATTTGGTGGTTAAGTTATGCAGTGAAATTAAGAATGTATCATACTGATTTCAAGGCTAACAAAGATAAGCAGTTTCATTGAACTGGCCATTATAATATGTCTACTAGACAAGGTATAAATCTACCAAGTTCAAATTTGGCTTCTTCTCAATGTACCAGTTGACATTTTTCCATGTCTAGACTATCAGGAAAAATTATTTTACAATTGTTAATTCAGGCTAATAATTATGTATATTTACTCTAGAATCAGGAAAGCCAACACTTTCAAGCATATGTGACAACACATTTAAATCAGTTAGCTCATATTAACTTCCATCGTATGGGAATTGGGAATGATCTGCGGACGGAGCTGTATATTGGTTGATCCCAAATATTTTGAATAAAGAAACAGTTGGTTTCGTACAGATTGATAACCAGGATAAAACTGATGGCTTATAGCGTATTAAGTACACTATCATATAAACATTTTCTACTTTATCTCTTCAGGTAAGTTTTAACTTTCAAGGCAACATTCCAGAAAAACGAAGAATAACAAGTAAACCAATTACAAAATTTACAATGTAGTTTTTTTCTTTTAAAGAAATGGTTCCAGAACATATACCTCTGTACCACCACCAGTATTTAATCTCCAAACTTCACCACCACTTGATGTTACACGTTCCACCCTATTGCAAGAATGACCATCAGATAAAGAATAATTTGCTACTACAAACTCTAGATTTTGCCAATAGATAACTTACTCTTCCACATTGCCTTCACTAGCGGCGCGACTGGGGTCGAGAGGAAGGGGAAGGGGACTGCCGTCGACTCTGGCTGCGGGAGAGGAAGGGGACTGGGGTCGCGACTGCTGGCTGGCTTCACTGGCGGCGCGACTGGAGTTGCGAGGTCGATGGGGAATTGGGGATGGGGACAGGGGTCAAGTCGTCGAGAGGATTTGGGGAATTGGGGAATTGGATTGGGGGACTAGGGCTGTACAGTATAAGTGTATATATATTTATTAAATAAATATATATTAAATTAAGCGGATATCCGTATCCGAATCCGCTTTTTTAGAGATATCTGTATCCGCATCCGAATCCGAATTTTTTTGGATTTGGATATCTGAATCCGTATCCGTATCCGTCCGGATACAAATTTTTTATATCCGTATCAGCCAAATAATCAGATTCGGATACGGATCGAATCGGATATATCCTTATCCGAGAGCATCCCTATCTCCAAGCCCCAAAATATGCTCACCATCAGTGACCACAATAACTTGAATCTTCTTCTGAGGCCAGTTCTTCAGCACCTCAAGAATTCGAGTGTTGACGTCGGACTGTCGGAGGGAGGCGAAGGAGGAGGTCTAAACTGAAGGCGCTGCGAAGGAGGAGGGAGGCAGAGGAGATCCAAATTGAAGGCGTTGCGAAGGAGGGAAGTGGAGGAGGAGGGAGGCGGAGAAGATGTGAGCACTAGCAGCGAAGGAGATGCGAGCACTAGCAGCGGAGGAGGAGGGAGGCGGACGAGGCGATTTGGGAATTGGGATTTTTTTTTATTTGGAGGTCGAAATCGATTTGGGGGTTTTTTCTTAACCGGTATTTGGGGGTTTTGGATCGGGAAAAGATTGAGGGTTTTGATTTTTTTTTTTTTTTTTTTTTCGTTTTTTTGCCCGCTCAATATTTGAGAAGTATGGGTATCTTTTTAGCATCAAATTGTTGAGCGGCAAAATTATATGTGTAAAGCACGTGTTCATACTTAATTTATTTTAAAATTTAAATATTTTATTTCTACTTTGGTAATGGAATATTGTTTGTTACAATTGTTCCCTTGTAATTATCAACACCTGCAACAATTCAATAGAATCTCTTGCGGATGTTAAAACATTTGCAATGGATGAGTTTGTTGTGATTAATTTATTGTTGATGGTAGCACCAACAAGGGATTTCTTGTGCTTGCAAATAATCCATTATTATTGCAAGGTTTTCTACTAGTGTATGTTGTACGTCTTTTAAAATTTGAGAATCGCTATTCTGTTTCTTATATATGAGAAACGAATATAACATATTTGCTAAAAAATGGCAAAATAGAAAACCACTGCAGCAATCTATTTGCTATAAAATGATAATTTGCCAAATATAAGAAACCACTGTGCATGTATATACCTTTTTGAGTAAAAAAACTATTTATACTTGATCTATGATAATGCCACAGCATGCAGAAAACTAGACATACAATGAATTCAGATCCACCAAGAAAGAGATCAATCATTCAATCTATAATAATCGGAACTCCACTCATTACAACTGATTCCTTTCTTTCATACTCATGATGTGACTCTTGAGCTTCAGATCCACTTATTATTTATCAAAAGCTGCTACAAAATGGTACCAATGCAAATATTCATTCGTATGAATTGACATGCTACCAGTATATATACCTTTAATTGCAATGTGTTTCATGTGGTAATCATTCAAAGCCTAACCATTGGTGATATAGAATCTCCAATTTCTTCAATTAAATGAATGACCGTTGAGTTCTCCGTAGTGTATATTTGTACAGTTTCTTGTGTTGTACAGTCGAGAACAATTAAGGCATATTTGGAATTAAGTATATTAGTAATTTACACGTGCAATGCACGTTTTAATAATTTCAAAAAATAAAAATAAAAACTCTGACGTAGGGAGAATTCGAACCGGAAATTTCCTTTATATTAATTCTGTATGTACATTGCATATATTAATTTTTTGATGTATCGGATAGAGCCAAAAGGCTCCAGCCATCAAAATATATTATCAATAAAATAGTAATAATACATACAAGCATGAATGGTTTTACAAGAGGTAAAACAGAATAAAACGAGAATAAAAGAAATACAATAATAATAATCAACCCAGAGGGTAACAACCCGGCAAGAACCACCATCCAGCAACCATCGAGCGAAGCAAAGCAACCCGGAGACTCGAGCGACCGACCGAAGACAACAGGGGGGAAAACTCTCTCCACGACTACTAACTCCACTAGCAGTCTAGAGCGACTCTAGAGCGCAACGGCGGTAAGACACTGCTACCACCGGGGAAGACGATGAGCAGGCGCTGCACTATAGAACTAAAAAGCAGACACGGAGCCTGCCTTCCTCGCAAGAAGGCGAGCACTAACTCGAATCAATGAACGATCGAAAACTTTCTTTTTATAACCGCGCTTGACAGGGTGAAGGGCAGTCCTGGCAGAAGGGGCTGAGATCGCCTCAATGTCAGAAGAAGAAGAATCTAGAGAAAAGGGACGCGGGGGGGAACTGGGACTGCTGGGAGTAGCCGAAGAGACAAATGGGGTAGTCTTGGTGGTGCATTGCATATATTAATAGAACGATAAAATGACAAATGACACTAAGACCTTCTTCTATTATAATATTAGAGATGTAAGTATCTTTATGTAGTTCAACGCCATCAATCAAGTATCCCGAATCAGTCATGAAAAACGGAGCGTGGGAAACAAGGTAGTATTAGAAAAGATTTCCCCGGTGGCACCTAGTCAGAAGAATCGAGCTAATCTATGTTGCCTTCTAATCACATAATTTTAGAGGAAGGATGACAATCAATTTATTTTATTGCATGAATAGCTTAAATTGTCCAATAATTACGTTAGTGCATATATAGATTATTTTTATACTAAATGTCTGTGCGGGAGCAGTTATGTTCATGACCAAGATTAGCTTATTTGAGCATAAACACAAACTAAATCAACAGGACCGGCCCTGAATTCTCAGTGTTCGAGATGAACTCTCAAAATGGGCTCCCCCATACATAAAAAAATATGTAAATAAAATTTTCATACTGTTCAAAAAAAAATATGCAAAATATATATCATTGAATAACAAGTTTAGGGTCAGGCCTGTAAGGATTTCGGGTTTAAAATTGAATGTGGGTATCGGGTTTGAGTTTATATTGATTTAAATGTGGATTTGTTTTAAATCACTCAGATTTAATGTAACCCCCATTCCAGACAATAGGTATTTTCCGTATATTTTCTATAATTTAATTTTTATAAATTTATTTTATGCTAAATTCGTTTCGGATCTTTTATTAAAGTATTTTTTAATCGAAAATTTTATTCATTTCGAATAGTGGTGTATTTTGATCTTATTTTCTATATCTTATTGATCAGATATTTATATTTGAGCCTAAAACAAATATATTATTATTATTGGATTATTTTAATAAAAATTGTTAAACCCGAATATTATTTTGTTGTATGATTTTATTATTATTATGATTATAATTGTTAATTGTTAATTCTTGATTATTTAATTAAATTTCATCTATTGAATTATTTTATTATTGTACTGTATCTAATTTTCTTGGCGAACCCCAATTTATTTTCAAGCCCAATTTATATTATGTTCATTTGTATTATTTATTTGTTTAATTAGATTTAAATTTTCGTTCACGAACTACTCTCATTCTTCTTGTTGGGTTGTTTTCTTATTGATCCTATTTTATATTTATTGTGGATATTTTATTTGAACCCTATTGTCTTCAAACTCATCTCTTATTGAACCCTAAAATCCAATTGCAGTTTGTTCTCAACTCAAACCCACTATTATTGGATTCTAATCCATTAACCCAACAATCTACTTGTATTATATAAATAAAACCCAAATACAAACTCTAAAAGCACAAAAATACAATTTTCTAGCCGTCACAATTCCTCTATCCTCTTTCTCTCTCCTCCTTGGTTTCTCTCTCCCCGATTTGCAACCAGATCCCCCAATCCCGACCTTCTTCTCCGGTGAACACTCCAGCGACCCCCCTCCTAGCAGCCCCCGTCGACTTCTCTATCCCCAGTCATTGACCCCCCTGCTTAGCCAAACCCCGGCGCCGTCGTCCTCCCTCAACCGTCGAGCGACGCTGCTCGATCTCTAGGCTGCCGCAACCCCTCCTGATGCCAGCCTTGCCCCACTGTTCCGTCGACCTGCTACAGCACCGCCCCGCTGCTGCCCATTTCCGATCGACGACAGCCCCCTGCACCTCCCGTCGATGCCTCTCATTGTCGACCTCCGAGCGTCGCCCAGCCAGCCGACGTCAACCCCCTTGCTGCCATTGCCCTCTTTTGCTGTTGATTGGGTTCCTCCTTGTGCACGTATTATACACGTGTAGTTGGTTCCCGTTTGCTGTTGTAGAGAGGGATTTGTTGTTTTTGTTTGCTTTTTGTTGTGCCGGGTATTCTTTGCATGTTGTTTGCACGTGCTTTTGCATGTGCTTCGTTCGTGTTTCGTTGTCCGGGATTCTCATCCTGTTATTCTTGATTAGGGCTGCAAAAGAGCCGAGTCGAGCCGAGTATCGTGAGGCTCGCGCTCTGCTCGTTAAGCAATCAAGCTCGATTTCGAGCTCGAGCTTGGCTCGAGCTTGTTTCGAGCCGAGTACTCGCGAGCTTAGCCTAATAATCACAAAATGCCCAAGCTCGAGCTTGGCTCGTTAAGCTGTCGAGCTTGATTTTGAGCTCGAGCTCATCTCGAGTCTAGCTTTGACTGAGCTTTGACCGAGCTCGAGCCGAGTAGCTCGGATCGTTTGCAGCCCTATTCTTGATATTTGAAATTATCATCTAACAGGCAAGTCACTTCCTCTTGAATTGTTAATTGTACCAAATTCAAGTTTTGTTGAAACTCTTGCAAGTAGATCCCTTCATTTATCGTATTATACATTGTTCATATCCTTCGTTAGGTATATTAAGAGTTTACATGAGCTAACCCCAATTTACTTGACATTGTGCCACTTTTGACTCCAAAGATTGAATTTTTCATGTGTGCATATAGAATTGATAATAGGGTTGTTCATATAATTGTCACACAAATAAATTATTGTAGAGAGAATTGCTAGGTTGTATGTTTGATTGATCGATTGTTGTTTAGTTGATGTTAAATTAATTTATGTATGTGTTCTTTATTTTATTTATCATGTTATTGCACCCATCATCTTGATTATGAAGTTTATTGACTATAGAATTGATACCCATCATGTTTAATTAAATTATTCATGAAAAATACCCTAAAACCTGTATCTTGCTTGCTGGCTGTATGTTGTCTGGTATTTTTGACAAAGTAAATGATCTTAAAATAAATTACTTTCTGGATAAGAGTTTTAGTCTTATCTTTCTAGTTTCCAGAACATCTTGAATTTCTGAATTCCGAGTTGTGTAGCAAAAGTTATGCTCGTTTTACTACAACTGTATTTTTATTTCCAGATTATTAGATTCTTATATGTTGGATACTTAAACTGTTAAAAGGCTGATCATATGCTAAAATTTTGCTCTGATAATTTTCATATTGTTACTTAACATGTTTAGGAGTCTAATACATATTTTTACTGAATTTAATAACGAGTTTTTACTGATTCTAAATTTTTACTAACTTAATGTCGAATTTCTGACTGAACATAAAATCTGTAAATAACGATGTGTTTGACCTAGCTACTGTTGTCGGATTTTGAACTTTAAATATGCGTTGGACACGTGTGAAAGTCTAGTTTCTAGAATTTCTGACGGATTCAGTTTTCGAGTCCTGAAACAGCGGAAAATTATATTTTTGTACAGACCACTCTTGCTGTCCAGAATTTTATATTCCAGTTTTTAATAAATTAATTATTCCTATATCATTGTATTATATAAATTGAAGTGTATATATTGCATTGCATGATCCTAAAGTCTCATTTTCATCATTCTAATTGTCCTATCTAAGTTATCATTCTATTGTTCCCCCATTGATACCATTGTTCATCTCATATCTTTAGATTGCATATTGTATTGTTGCACCGATAAAATAATTAACAAGCTGGGGTTTAAGGATTGACTTTAGTAGTGGAAAATATAGAGACTGTACTCGGAGGAGGGGCCCGTGTTTTCCTAAATATTGTATCGGCTATTGTTTTATCGTGTGATTGTGACTTACGACGGTAACCCAATCTATCGTGTATTGTATCGTTGCCGAATTATCGTATCGTGCATTGAATATTGAATCATGACTACCAAGTACATGAACTATAAAAATCTATCACTAATTCTAAACGTAACCTATTTGTATGTAGCATCCATGCGGTAAATATATGGGATGCATGAAGTGCTACATTAGTTAGGATTAAAATAATTAATAGAATTAAGAATTGAGACGACATCGACACTGCATATTGTTCATTATTGTTCCTATTGATATCAAATATTGGCTAAGTGTTATTGATATTGATCATTGAATATTGTTATCGAAGATTGAATCATTGTTTATAGTCATTGCATCGATTATCATGATATTGATTATTACTATCATCCCATGTTATTGATTCTTATTCATCCATTGAACTCATTGTTATATCGCTATTCCATTGTTTCTTGCTTTCTCTACTTGATGTCCACAACTTGCTCTAAGGACAATTTTTATTCTCTTTTTAGATGAAGTGTTCACAGGTAATGAAGAAAAATTGCCTGCTGGGATTGGAGAACAAAGATTCTGAAGATCTCAATGCCTTTAATTGCTTATTATTTTATCAACTTAATGTATTAAGACTTATTATTTATCTGTGATTGGATTATTATTGTATTGGGCTTATGACCCGAATTTTATTATTTGTTTTCAGATATTGCATTATTGTATTTGGATATTTTATATTGCTTCATTCCAAGTATTATTGTTCATGAGATTATTATTATTGCCTGCGCAATTATTCTGTATTGATTATATTGTTGATCGAGTTGATCGGATAAACAGCTTATGGGTAACGTTAGTCATTCGCTGGGCCAATGTCATGTACTCGTATTCCGTATTTTTGAGAAGCGGGGCAGACATTTAAAGTCTCAAATTCAATTCAAGTCTTCAAGCCTAAACCCAAATAATTTTTAAAAAAATTTTAAAAGCTCAAATAATTATTTTTGGAGGCTCGTAATAATAGTATTTTTTTACGCGTAAAATATGTGCCTATATTTACAAGAAAATTACAAATTTGGGGGCCCCTAAAATCGGAAAAACTCCAGGGGGCCTGAGAAGGCCGCCTTACCTGCCTTAAGGATGGGGCCGGCCCTGTAAATCAAATAATTGAGCTAATCACTTAGTATTGGGTTTATATTTTGCATACTATGGTTCGATGTGAAAAAAACGATAAGGCGAGAAGAGGTTCGAAGTGTTGATGGTGGAGGAAGAAAGAGCAACAACAGCAGCTATAATAATCATCACAAAGTCACAGTCGACTGCATCCAAATGCAGTCGATCGACAAAACCCTCTGACTTGGTCGAGCCCATTGCGGTCGACGCCCTGGGGGCAGTCGACCATGGCTGTTGAAACTGCAAACCGATCGGGACTGGGTGATCTGTTTTGAGCCCATCTTCCTCTCCAGGTTAGATAGTACGGTTCCTTTCGTGTAGGTTTCTTTTTTGGGTATATCGGATAACTATTGTATCAAGACCATAAACTAGGATTTCTCTATATCTCTATATATGATTGTAATAGCCTCCTTTAAGAGGTAAGAACATGTAAAGAGCAAAAAAGAGAAAATTACTTCTTTTAGAGTTCTCCACTGTAAACACCAGATTATCTTTTAGTGAGGCTTAGGCCTATAAATCGGACCGGACGAGATCAGACAGCCATATGTTCAAGCTCGGACCGAAATTCTACTTTGACGGGCTTACGGATGGATCAGACTCGGTAAAGCATCAGAACTAATAATTTTTTCAAGTTCGGTTCGCATAAAAGTTTGGACGTTCACGGTCAGGCCATTTCTCGAGCCAGACTCGACGGACGACGTACCGTCCTGTTCATTTTACAGCCCTAATGAGGCTTGAGAGATAGATGGGTTATTGGTGAGAGTGATTGTAACTCTTGTATCTTCTCTGCTGAATAACTCGGTTATTTCTCCGCCAGATTAGGGTTTCGCCCAAATCGGGACAAATTATGTGTTGTGTGTTTGGTTCGATCTACTATTGCTTGGTGGTTTGTTCGTAGTGATCAGTTGTCACAAACTCAGCACGAAATTCCTAACAATTGGTATCAGAGCTTTATGTCGTAAATTTCGACAGTTTAGGAGTTGCTAGAGTTCCTTGGAGAAGATGACAGATAAGAGTTTCCCGAAGATCAAGTAGTTTGAGTAAAAGAAAGCCAATCAACAGCCTTGAGTTTAATTCAGATATTTTCAGCTAATGAAGTCATGTGTGGAGGCACGGCGAGCCTATGGGCAAGACTCAGAACTCACTATTCGAAATCGTCATTATAAGATCAAATATACTGGAAGAGAAAATTGTTCAATTACTCAATGAATGAAAATACTGCCCTTCTAGATCATATGGATCATATCTGATTGAGGGTGAAAAATGCAGATGATATATTATTTTTCAACTTGATAGATTCACTATTAGATCCATACAAGCATCTAATAACCACTATACTAGATGGAGAGTCTGCCAAGGAGAAGTTTTCAGTAGTAGAGGGGACCGAGGGCTTAGCAGGATGAACTTAGGAAGAAGACTCAACGATTGGCTTAGGGTGGATGGTACATCGAGTGAAAGAGAATGTGCACGTAAGGGTAAGATCTATTGCCATCAGTGCAGATGGATATGACATTACAAAAGAGATCATTGCAAGTTGCTGAATCGGAAGAGCGCCAATATTGTCAATATTACTTCGACTGTACTGTTGTCTCAAGTTCTATAGATGTGTATTTTGACTGATTTCTTGATTCAGATAGTTCTTCTCAGATTGTTTCGAGATGGAGATATTTTCTACTTAAAAGTCCACAGGAGATCGTTGTGTGAGAACGGTGGTGGTGAGATTTGTGAAGTAATGAGTGAGGAAACAGTTGAGTTGGAGACGCCAGATGAAAATGGGTATACACTAGAGAACGTCATATATATTCCTTTGTTGAAACAAAACCTTATATCCTTGGGAACTATGAAACCACGAAGCTGCAAGTACACAGCTTCAGGTGGAGTTCTATCAGTTTGTGAAGGTCGTCGAAATGTGATGAAGGGAAAGAGGGGTGTTCAGCTCAACCTCTACAAGGTTTGTGGGAACGGAAAATCTTGGTCAAGTGTTTCTAAGAACTACATTCCTAATGCAGTATCTAGAGCTGCTATCGGCTCCTATCGGGTCGGGTCCTCCACACCCGGACCCAAACTCGGTACCTCACAGGTCCAATTAGACCCGGACTTGCGAGAACCGAGTCTGGACCTAATTAAAAAAAATTATACCTGTTGGGTCTAGTACTGGAGAATAAATATTTGCACTTAAGTATTTTGCACCCTTTTCCCTACGATTCCAACATTTTTTGCACTTAAGCACATGTATAAATATAATAATTACACATCTATTTACATGTATACCCTTATAACCCTATTATTCAAATTCCATATTTTTTGGGTATTTTTTAACGGGTCCGGGTCCGGGTTCAGGTCAGTTCTATTTTGAGCGGACCCGGACCCGAACCCGGAAGTGCATCGGGTCATATTTTAGGACCCGGACCCTGAACCGGACCCAGACCCGTATAGATCGGGTCAGTTCTGGTCTAATGCCGGGTCTGGGTCGGGTAAACGTGACAGTGCTAATATCTAGTAAGCCATCACTACAATTATCGACGCAAGATCATGAAGTTCGAATATCGTCGACAGGAAAAGAGTGCCTTGGGGAAGGTGGAGTTCGTAAGGAGGGTGGCGCCTCCATGATAATCCCTACTGGACCCTTGAAGGAGACATACTATTGGAGAAATAAAGGTGGATATAGATTTAACTAGTAGAAGAAGTCACTAAATGTAACGCCCCGAATTCCATTTACAGGTAATTCGTAGTATAACATGATCTTTTACTTCAATTCGTGCAAATTTATAAGGAATTTAAAACTTTTTCATTACACAATGTCTGTTACAAAAATACATAGCGGAAGTTACAACAAAGTATATACAAATCTAACATTCAACAACTTTAATCTGGAAATAATCATCAGCATCAATTCATCTTTTTGCCGTTTGTTAATCCAAGTTCTGCACTTGAAAACTGTGGGCACGTCATTTGCATACAACAGACGCAATGCTATAATACAGCGATTCTCTTACTTTAACGAACACAAACTTGAATGCACAATAAAGTGGAAAAAGTGATTGTCCTAAACATGTCAGTGTATGATATGAACTTAATGCCTAATGCAGATATTACACTATGATGACGTACACTAATGCATACTTACTTGGATTCTATGCATTCCATACTACATAGGTTTGAGGGCAAGCCCTTAACGTACTCCACATTATAGGGTTCAATCCCTCGTCATGAAAATTCTAATATGGTAACAAAAGTAAGGTTTAGGCATTTCATGAGTACAGATTCTAGTCCTGGAATCCACCGTCAGACTATACGGAAATCCTCGTCGTGCGAACATCCCGCAAGTACCGCTCTAGTCCCGGTATATACATATATAATGGTGATCTACCTCCCATCCGCCCAACTATACATGATCCTAGAATCCACCATCAAATAAATCATAGTCCTAGATTTAATTGAGGCTCGTCTCACCTCATAAGCAACCACAGTCCAGGAATCCATCGTCTGACTGGGTCTATAGTCCAGGAATCCATCGTCAGACTATATAGACCACTTAAGTTTGCCCAAGTTTTATCACATCTTCTCCTAGTGCCTATCCTTAAATTTGAAACAAGAATAATAATTCCACCTAGAGCTAGCTTACCCTCCTACCGGTCTTAAACAATATACCGAGAATGCTAGCCCATATTGACAACTTCTCAAATCAATTAATTACTTTCATCATTTTGCCGGTACCTGGGTCTCACTTAGCCTTTAGAATCAATATCTTTCATGTTCAACATTATGGAGTATTCATACCCTTATTGTTCACATTTCATCTTTATCCACTTTCTTTATATTTATATATATCATAAAGTATTCAACTTCTTGTAGCAATATTCAATAACAATTTATCAAATCAAACTTCTTGTAGACAATTTTCCGGTTAACAAACCAAACTATTCCCTCAAATAATATTCAACACTCTTTCAATTAATAGAACCTTTTCATGCTTTCATATACTTCAAGTATATATCTTAATACCAAAGTTCTTTAAGATTAAATTACCATTTCTTAATGCCAAAATTCCTTTAGGATTAATCACTAGAAGTTCCTTATTTTCAACTCATAATTATGCCTTGATTTTTATTATAAACCAACTCAACTATTTCCTTAATTCAAGGGATTAATGTTCATGGAATTTTCACAAAAGAGAGTTCTAGATTTGTATTCTACAATCCACTGTTAAATATTTTTAATCATGTACATTTCCCTTTAATTTTGGAATTCAACTCATCTAATACATTATTTAATATGAATATGATTTTTAATTCCCAAAATATATCTTAGAATAATGTGAAATTATTCCCAAGTGTTCTAATAATCTTCTAAAATATTTCTATGTAATTTTCCAAATATTAAAACTTGAAAAGTCATAAAAATAAAAATAAAACCCAAAAGTAGACTACCAGATTCGAACCCATGACCAACAAGCAAGCCAACAGTTGCCCAAACCAATAAGCCAACTCACTGAGGTGATAAAAAGCCCTCTGAGTTGTTTTTGTAACACAGAGACGCCACTAGATTAATTTCAAAAAAAAGTCACACAAGAGGCAGAGGCTCCCAGGCTCGAACCCGCGACCAATAAACCCCACATGCGCAACACGTGGCGGCATCAAAGCGCACACACTAACCATTAAACCCAAAGTTCTATTCTAATTATATGGGTATTTAAAATCTTTTAACTCCGCTCACTGATTTCATCTCATTTTTAACACTTTCATTTATTTTCAATTTCTATTTTTTTCTCTCAAATTAATGGTTCATAAAATACATTCCTAGATTTTCAGAAATGATTTCTCACTAATTTTATCTATATTAGAGTGAAGTTATACAAAGTACGTTAATTCAACTAGTAATTTTTAATAACTTTTATACACATATGCTTAAAATGTAAAATCGATTACTCTTTATAACAAACTAGCATGCTTATATTTATTTTTCTTGTAGTCATTATTCCTAGTTCATGAAAAAAATCTTACCCCTCCATTAAATTATAGTTCACCGCTAATTGTACATGAAACTTGACTAACTTTTTATACACATACAATTTGTATATATAATTTAATCATGGCATACTACTATAAGCCCAACAACACTACAACATGCTCTACATAAACTTTTAATTTAACAACATAACAATTCTATATTGAAATTTTCAATTAGCATGCATTAATTTTTTATATTTCATTACTACTAAAAACTCTAGATGTCAACACAATATGCATCATAACAATTTTAAAAACTAAAGAACTCATGCCAAACTTTCCATTTCAGACACATTTTACCTAAGCATGCATTCTACAAAAATTTAAAAAGTAAAAGAAGTACCCACCTCTTTCTTGATGCAATTAGAAGTAGAACTCCTAGAAAAATCCTCCAAAGCTCTAACACAAGATAGCCTTCTCCTCCTTAGGCCAAAAACCGAAACCTCTCCTTCTAGCCTTCTCTTTTAATTTTGATTCTTAGTTTGTGTGTTGTTCATGGGAGGGGTGTATTTATAGGAATAATGTGTGGATGTGATGTCTCCCACTACCCAAAATAACTCCCCACTTTCTCACACGCTTCCCACTCTCCCCTCTCTCCCCTCTCTCCCATGTATGGTCGGCCTATCCCTTTAGTGCACAAACACGTGCACGTGCACCCTATGTGCACACTACTTCTCATATAAATTCTATTATTAATTGTTATTAAATTAATTGTAGGTGTATGTTATACATGACAAGTGTACTAGAATTCAAAATATTTATTTAAGTGTAGAAATAATCATGGGTCTAAATTTGTAATTAATTTTTAGTGGGGTTCAAAATAGATTTAGGCCTATTGGATTAAAATAAAATAAATCATACGAGTGTGACAAAAAAATGAGAAGAAAAAGGTGTATAACTCTAGAAAATTTTAGGGACTAAAATGCTTAAAATTTTACGTGCAATGCATATGCAAAATATTAAAATTAATTTTTTCTGGAATGTTACACTAAACGTGGTTCGTTTACAAGAAGAGAATATAAAAGAGTCTAGAGGCGATTAGTCACATAGTATTGGAAGTATGAGTATGCAATTCAAGGTGGAGATTGTTGGGTTTATCACCTACATACTATGGCTCGATGCAAAGAGAAGACGATGAAACGAGAAGAAGTTTGAAGCATCGATGGTGGAGGAGGAAAGAGCAAAAACAATAGCAGCGATATGAATCATCATCAAGTCAAAGGGACAGTCGAATGCTTCCAAATGCAGTCGACCGACAGAACCCTCTAACTTGGCGAGCCCATTGTGGTCGACAACCTAGGGGGCAGTCGACCGACGGCGGCTGAAGTTGCACACGGGTCGGATCTGGGTGATCTGTTTTGATCCCACCTTCCTTTCCATGTTAGATCATATAGTTCATATTGTGTAACTTTCTCTTCAGAATATATCAGACGGTTATTGTATCAAGAATACAACCTAGAGTTACTTTAGATCTCTATATGTGATTATAATAGCCTCATTTGATAGGTAAAAGTGTTAGGAATTGTGATCTCAAATACATGTAGGCACGGAGTACTTGAAATTGGAGAAGAAGAGGATGAGACAAAGAAGCAAGAGACGACAAGCAGCGAGTAGAAGAATGCAGCCTGAAGAGTTGCAGTCGACCAACCTAGTCTGCTGAGAGTTCTTCGAGTGTAAAGGTCCAATAGAGGAGAGGACGGTCGACCGACCTTGGGGGTGTAGTCGAGCGGTCAGCTCTTGGGTCTGGACTTACACGCTGCGGTCGACCAACTTTGACAGCTGATTATTTTTTGGGCTTACAAGTTTAAAGGCTCAATTGCTAGATTTGTGTTTATCTTTTAAGGTTTACTTGGGAGCTATATATATGGCCTTAAACTCTAGGGTTAGAATCAATTTGTGTAATCAAGAGGTAGAGCCGTTATCATTGTTCAACTTCAAGTGGGGATTGTGCCGAGTGTTTCAAAGGTAGGAGAGAGAGAATGAGAGTTATAATCTCTTTTGTAATCTTTGTATTTCTTAGGGAATAAGAAATATTGGTTATCTCTACATATTGATTGTGTTCTTGTGAGATCTTTCATATATTGTGGTGGCTTGTTCTTGGTTCATCTAAGTCTTAGGAGTTTCTATTGCTTGTGGTGTGTTTCTGCTATTAGCACTACAAGTTGTGCGGTAGATTCCTCTGACAAAAAACGTGTAAAGAGCAAAAGAGACAAAAATACTTATTGAGAGTTCTCCATTGTAAACATCAGATTATCTTCTAACAGGGTTTGAGAGATGGATAGGTTATTGGTGAGAGTATTTGTAACTCGTGTATCTCCTCTAGTGAATAATATCTCTATTATTACTCACACGGATTAGAGTTCACCAAAACCGGAACAAAATTGTATGCTTCGTGTGTTTAGCTTGATCTACTATTATTTGGTGGTTTGTTCGTAATGATTGGTTATCGCAAGCTCAGCAGCGAAATTCTGAACACTTGGATCTCGTTCTCTGGGGTCTGTCCAGGTTCTTTTCCTAGCCACAAAAAAAGTATCAACTTCTAGCAATTGGCGATAGTAGAACATTTATAACAATTATATTCATTCCCTAATAACTGATCTATAAATTGCGATATTTGTTATAGTTTTTTCCTTCGTGATTATACTATACGAATAAGTTGGCACGTAATATGTTACTGTGGAGATACAATATTACCCATTAAACACAGTAACTGATTATGAGATTTAAATTAGGAAATAAACTGTATAAGGTAAAAAACTTGACACTACAAACGACAAGCTCATTCCCGGCATTTTTTTTGGGCGAATTCCCGGCATTTTTAAACGCCGGGGTTTACCCGGCGCTTCGAAAAAACGCTGCAGCAAGCATCAGATTTGCGCCCGCCGAGAAAGAACATGGGCTAGCGTTTTCAAACGTCGGAGAATTGCAAGAGCTATCCCACCGTTTGGGAAACGCCGTGATAGACTAATTTAATTTTAATTTTTAAATTTTTTCCATTAAAAATCTTTTCCGGTGTTTTAAAACGCCGGAATATGTATTTAATTCGTTTTTTTTTTCTTTTTTTACGAATCATTGGGTGGTGGTTGTTTTAAATTTTATCAAATCAAAATACCTATAATTCAAGAAATTCATTGTAATAATCTTTCACAAATATATGAATCAAACATCATAAACAATAGAA
Source organism: Hemerocallis citrina (assembly GCA_017893485.1). Taxonomy (NCBI): domain Eukaryota; kingdom Viridiplantae; phylum Streptophyta; class Magnoliopsida; order Asparagales; family Asphodelaceae; genus Hemerocallis; species Hemerocallis citrina. Next base: position 13,226,663 of record CM030368.1, read on the forward strand.
AAATAATTTATTAAACAAATTTATTCCAATAATCACGAATAATAATTATAAAATGCAGTCAAAACCATCCAGTAATTCAATTCAATTAATTTCAATAATTACATATATGTACAAGTGCTTAAAAGCACAAAATTACAAAAACTTAAGTGCGGCATCCCAAAATGTACACCTTGATCTGTTGCTTTCACCATCTCCATGCTCATCGGTAGTTTGGTTATCTGGATTGTTGTGTGTATCTCCTCTAGTCATAGATAAAAAGAAAGCAAAGCAAAATAAAGAAAGTAAATCTTAAAGCTTATGGTAATATATGCAATTAGAAGCTTATAACCTAAGTGCAATTATATTAAATCATTGAAGAAACATGTCAAATTTTGTAGGGCTATGCTTTAATTTTTGAAGTTATAATAAGAAAAGAATTTGATCTCTAAGGGAATCACATATGTCGTCAAGGACCGATATTGAAAACTTCACAAAGTTTAAATGCAAATGCTTAAGAGCAAATGTAAAAAGTTATATGTCATAAGTTTGACATATAACTTCTCTTAGTCCATTACCTACAATCTTATCACTTCACTTAGTCTGTTATAGCCCAAACCATCTCAACTAAATCTATGTCATTTTATCCTCAGTTGTAAGGAACTTCTTATGCACCTATTTCAGAACATATTTTCTAAGCTCATTCCACTGTAAATTATTTTTAGAAAACAAAACACTAGGCATTGCTACTAAATAGTGACATTTTTCACTATTCATGTTCAATAAAATATGTCATAAGTTTGACAGTTATCATCCAAACTGCATGCAGCTTTTGATACATTGTTTTATAATAATTTAACATGATCAAATTAGTAACTGCGTAAAAATAAGAAACCTGTAAGAATTATCAGGATTGTGTCAGTGTCCACGATGTGTCAAACAGAAAGAAGAAGAAAAAATCAGTAGTTGGTTCCTGAGAACACCATGAAACTGTCTGATAATATCAGTTTATGAATTTAAATTTGAGGTCTGCAGATGTTGGTATTTCATGTTTTTTTTTGCATTACATTATATGAAATTTTTGTCTTTCAATGCTTCATCTCCTTCACCTCCTTCCAAAATCCAATTTCTTTTTCAATTTCGATTCCTACATCGACAAACCAAACAAAATCAAATCAAATAAATCAAAGTGAGCGGCGAAATGCTCACCAAAGAAGACCGAAGAAGAGGCCTTGGAAGCCGAGGCGAAGGACTTAACGGCCCGAGCAGTCGATCGGTAGATCTGAGAGCTCATCTTCTTCTTCTTCTAAAACGAGATCGAGATCTCCGGTTTGGGATTTACGGCGATGACAGGGGTAACGGTGGTGCGAACAGCGGGGATGGCAACAGCGGAGGCGAACGGTGGGAGTCAGCGACAAAAGAGAGAGGAAAAGTGAAATAATTTGAGAATGGGGAATTAGGGTTGGGGAATGGGAATTTTTATTTTTGTTTTTATACAAGGTACCCCGGCATTTGCAAACGCCAGGGTATCTTGAACCCCGCTGACATTTTTAAAAAACGTCGGGGATACTCCGGCGAAACTACCAAACGCCGGGATAGTTTCACCGGATTATCCCCCTTATTTTGTAGTGTGAGCTTGTTAACTTTCCTTTTACTCTGATGCATTATAATCACAGTAAAGTTTCTTTCTAAATGAAAACACATTGAACAAAGAAGAAGACAACATTAACATCAATAGGCTCTTCTTGGCCTTTAAAAGTGATACATGGCTCTCTCTCTCTCTCTCTCTCTCTCTCTCTCTCTCTATCTCGCTTGGTAGAAGAAGAAGAAGAAGATTAGAAATGATGAGTAGTATGAGGGGTTATGGATGTAGCCTTCTCACTAGTTTTTTAGGAGTGATCCGGTCGTGACGTCCTCCTCCTCCTTTTCCCCTCCCCTCCCTGCTACTCCCTTTCACAAGATGTTTGCTGAGATGATGGTAGGGTCGAGATTTGAAGTGGGTTGTCAAGAGATGAGTGGAACTGAGAGATGTGTGCAGAAGTGAGATGTAGAGACAGATGGGATTGGAGCCCCCGATGCTGTCATGTTGTGTCGATAGCTTGTAGATGAACATGCTGGTGCTTCGCCATGTCTCTTCGGTTCATCGATGTTTCTTTTCTTTGGAGTTTGGGGGTGGTCAGTGAGCTGATGTTGTTAATTATGTGCACACGATCGGTGATTTTGCCCGCTAGCACATCGTCATGAAAGAAGAGTGGTTAGAGGTCAAATGTGTAGTCAGGATCGTTGGAGTTCTTCACCATTTGCCGGAGGTTAGGCTGGCCATGAAGTGGTCAGTGATGGTCGGTGGTGTGGTGTCACGCCCCGCTTCCCGGAATACAGGAACACAGGCACGTAACTGAGGCCCAGCGAATGATATAAGTATGCCAACTCATATCATCCATAAGCTGTACCAGTCTTAATCAACAATATAAGAAATATGAATCACAACCACGCAGGAATCATAATAATCACATAAACGAGAATGAAATTCAATAACCAAATCTGGAATATAAAGACTTACCAATTAACTCGAGAGACTACTGCTCCAATTGTAGAAGATCTGCTAATCAATGCCTCCTAGAAAATCTCTTTGGCTCACCTGTGCTTGATTATCTAGAAAGAAGGAAAATTTGTCCTTAGAGCAAGTACGGACAGCAAGTAGTAACAAGCAGAGAGTAAAGGAAACAGGTTTCATGAAAGAGTAAGAATCAAGATCAAGTTTGCAAGGCAATAATGGGTACTAGTAACAAATGGTCTTAATCAAGTGTATATACATGTCAACTAGTTCTATTATCAAGTTGTTTCTCCTATCTAGTGCACGTACTACTGCATCCCATACTACAGGTTCCATGCACGCACAACAGTGTTCGTTTTAGACTTCGTGGTGGGGTCAACAGAGCGTGTACTCGGCATATCACGACAACAAGATAACAGGATAACAAGTCCACGTCTCCACACGTATTCTCCACCTTCTATATAACAAGTCCATGTAACAAGAGGGCCCTACCGAGTACATTTTCCGAGACGGTCCACTACTAGGTCAACCCTTAGAAACCCCGGCTTGTTTAGTATTTTATTAAGTCATTCATGTACATGCGAGTGGTTATAATAATGTCAAGTGAATGGTGATAATGCAACAACATGATATATCATACACTAATAAGCAAGAGGTAACAAATCTGAAGCAACAATTCTCCTTATATTATTTTAACTGATTCCTAGTATAACTGGGTCGAAACCTCAGTACAAGACAGACAAGACATCATCACATAAATGTTCATCAAGTGGGAAATTATCGAGTTATTGAATCATACATGTATCATGACTAATGTACAGCAAGTAATGTAAATTTTTCCAGTAAACAAGTCAAGTTAATAATCAAGTTCCAGTCTCAAGTTCTCATGTAAACAGCATGTACTTAATCATGGTATGTTTTTCTCATGTATAATTTAATTATTTATATCATATGCATGTCCAGGTTTGGGTTTGAGTCAAAGGATAATAAAGGAAGTCAAGAGTACGTCGGGTTAGCTCGTGTAAACCCTCGATACTCCCAACAGACGGGACACAAGGCAAATTAAGATAGTTAAAATGGAACTACTTGCAGGAGATCAATAAGCTTGAACTAGAATAAATAAAACAGTTCAAGTGGACTTGCCTGTTAGTTGACGACGATGAAATTGAACAAGAATAACGGGATCAGTATCCCGGGCAATAGAACACGTGCGAGGTGTGTGGCAGCCACGCCAAATCAGCATCTCCAATTAGCAACAGCAACAACTCCAAAAGCAAACTCCAAGATATTGGTCAACTCCTTCACAATTTCCAAGACAGCAAACACTCCACTCCAATTCCAACACAAACAGATTGCAACACCACTAAACCCTTCGGTCCAATCCCCCACTTCACAAAACCAAACACCAACACAACAATCCTACACCAACTCCAATAAAATCCTTCAACAGTACAGCACCCAACACCAAAAACAACAATACAAACAGCAACCACTAATTCCCAAAATCATTCTTCTTCTCTTTTTAATCCCCAACTCAATCCTTCTTTTCTTCTTCTCAATTAATACCCAGAGAGAGAGAGAGAGAGACAGAAAAGAGAGAGCGCGAGAGGGAGAAGAGGGGAGAGAGAGCGATGGCGGGAAATGGGGAGCTGCGAACGGCGAGTGAGTGGGGACGGCGGTCAGGGACGAAGCTTCGACTGTGCTTCGGCTTCGACGAGGCTGGAGGTGGGTTGACAGGGAAAGGAGGAGAGCGCACTGGTTCGGCAATGGTGGGAGGAGCTCGAATGGGGATGACGACGGCGGGACCTCGAGCGGCGGTTGAGAGACGGAGAGGCTTGACTGTGGATGCCGTCTGAGGTGACAGGGGAGTTCAGCGGCGACGGAGATCTCGGGGATCGAAGTCGAGGCTGGAGGCGATGACTGGTTGGCGGAGCTCGAGCGGGGGAGTCGTGGCGACGAGGGGATGAGAGGAGCGGTGTGGCGTGCGGCGGTGCGAAGCAGCGACAGGAGGCGAACGGCGAGTGATGACGGAGGAGTTCGACGACTGTGGAGCTCGAAGTGGCCGGTAATGGCGGCTTGAGTTCGCGAGGGAAGACGAGCGGAGCCTCGACTGAGGAGGAGGGAAGGAGGGGCTCGGGGAAGCTTGCGGAGGACAGTGGTGAGTCTCGATGGTTGAAGACGAGGCTGGCGAAGCTTCGGGTGGCGCGTCGACGAGGGAACGGAGCTTCAAGCGGTGGTCGGCGCAGTGGACGAGCGGGAAGCGCTCACGGCGTCGACAAGGGTGGGGGTTGCCGAACGAATGGAGGTTGAGCGGGAGCGAGGCGAGCGGCGCGTCGACTGAGTGCTGGCTGTCGAAGAGCTCGAGGCGAGCGGAGATTGATGGAGAGGAGTTGTTCGATGGAGGAAGAAGGAAGAAGTGTTTGGGTTTTGTGTTTTGTTTGGTCTCTTGTTCTGTTTTGTTTTGGTTGAGAATCAGAGGAGGGAGAAGGGGAGATTGAACGGGAGAGAGAGGAAGTGGGGTTGTTAATAACGGGAAGGAGAGATAGTGGGGGAGTGGTTACGGGATTGTGGGAAGAGTGGGGAAAAGTGAAGGAATTGTATAGGGCTGTGTGTATAGATCTGATTCTGTACAATACGGGTGTTGGATTATTGGATTTGGACTTTGGTTCTTGGGCTCAAAATGAATATAATAAACCCAATAGGAATTGTTGGGCTTCAAACTAATTAATATAACATGTATCAAAATCAATGGGCCTTAAGGAGTTAAATAAAAGAACAGAGACAAATCCTAGTTTGAAAAATAAATGTAGGTTTTAATAGAAGATTCAAAAGGATATAGATGCATCGAAAGAATTTATACAAAAATCGAAGTACAAAATCCATGGAGAAAGAGAAAGAAATAGGAATCGGTATAATCGAAAACAGGGGTTACATGTGGACAGTGAGGGTAGGTGGAGATTTTGAGAAGGGTTTTGTTTTGTTTTTTTTTTTGAAATTTGAATTTCAAATTAGAGTTGTGTGGGCTTTGAAGTGTGTTTATGGACTATGAGATTGGGGCATTTGATATGGGCTCTTTTCGTTTTGCTCAAAATGTGGGCTCTTGATGAATTTTGGGTTTCATTTTGAGTTGCCTAAGTTAGAGTCTAATTAATCGATCGTTGGTGAATGTGTGATGTGAATCCTCACCGGTGCAGTTGATGTATCTGTCGTCATTGTTTTGGTTGATGTGTGAGTCATCGATATGGTAGTGGTGTACGAGTTGTTGCTGCTGTGATAGATGTGCAAGTCATTGATGTTTTGGTTGAGGTGTGAGTCGTCTCTAGCTTGGGAGTTGGAGGATGTTATTGCCGTGGTGAGAGAGGTGTGAGCCATTGCTGGTCTGGTGATGCCTAAGCCGTCACAGAGTTGGCGTTCGGACTAGTCATCATCGATGTGACAAACGGGAAAACTGCCATCGTGGGGGTGAACATGCTTATCGTTCCGGGGTAGAAAAGGGGCAAGTCGTCACCGGAAGGGTGGATGTTCAAGTCGTCATCAGAGTAGTGAATTGGCAAGTTGTCTACGGTGTGTTTTCCTGGCAAGGCGTCGCCGAATGGGGTTGGAGATTCGTTGCTAGAGTGGTGGTTGGGTGATTCGCTGCTAGGAGGTCAAGTGGCAAGTCGTCACTACAATGAGTGTTTGATGAGTCGTCATTTGGTTGATGGATAGGGACTTAGATTGCACGACATCTGAGGGTTTGGAAAGCTGAATGAATGTTCTTCTATAATTTTATCTTAGGGAGAGACTAGTTAATGTTGTAATCTTTTGTGTGTAATGGTATTTTCTGATGTACCTTTTTCTAGGAACATTTTGATATAAATTATTTGTTCTACTTTGTTTCGTTAATACATTATTATTGAAGCAGTGATGCAGTCATCTTTATTCTTATAAAAAAAAGTTTTTTTTTCTAAATACAAATTAATACTAGACCAGGTAGAAGAGAGAAAATTAGAAACAGGAAAATGACAACCTAACAAATAGCACCAAAATAGATGTTCAAAGATGGAGAAGGAGAATGTGCCTGGAGCCGGGGAAGGTTGTGCAGTGAGAGATTGATTTGGGGGTGTTGTGGCAGGGGGATTTGAATTTCAATTTTATTTTTGAATTTTGAATCAGAGAGGTCGGTGGGAGTTGAGGTCGGTGGCATCCTCTAGCATCCAAATAATTTTCCCCCCTAAATATCCAAATCACAACCAACTTACAATTGTCAAGAAAACGAATCTTAGGTTGTGTGGGATGATGGTCGGCAAGAAAGTTTATAGTTTGCGCTCAACTTTAATCTATTGAGGTCAAAGTGAGGGGTGCCTAGGGTCTATCTCATGTCAAAGGGCTTGGAGGCGTTTGTGGAACCGTCGGGGGCGACAACAGCCTTCGTTGTGAGGTGGTGGTGATAGTCAATGGTGATCAAGCTAGGGGATGAGAACGATGTCTCAATCTAGACATGAGTATATTAGATTGGTGGGTACTTGCAGTGTTTCTCGTATGGTGCTTGAAGTTGATGTATGTGGCATTGCTGGGGGTGACGGCGGTGTGGTTGCGAGGACAAACGGCGTACAAGCGAGGGAATAAGAGAGTATGAGCTCAAATTGGCACGAGAAACTTATTGTCGCAAGGTCGACCGACCAGTAGGATTAGGTTTTGCTGTATTATTTGTTTGTTGGTTGGGTAGTATGAGTTCTATGACCCAGTCTGTTGGATTTCATGAACTTCATAATCTTTATTTTTGATTGTTTGTTTTGCTAAATTCTCTTTAATGAAAGACAGGAGGCTTTCAACTCACCGTTAACCATCAAAAAAATATTCTAGAGCATGTTAACAATTTTAAAAAGACTTGGAATCTGATAGTGAAAATGGCCATGATTCTTCTTCATTCAAAAACAAATAAGGAGGAAGCTTGCTTTATTTAAACAGAGTTCAATAAGATAATGAAAGTGAGCATGACTCTTCTCCACTGAAAGACTTTAGATGAACAAAAACGAAGCTTGCTTAATTTCCTAAGTCACTGATAACCAGCCTGAAGCAGTTGTCTCTCACCAGAATAATAAAAGAAAAATGTGAGGAAGAAAAAGAAGGAACTGCAACAACTTCTCAAAAAGAACTAATGGTATATTGAGTACTGCAATAGAAGAAGGTGAGGAAGAAAGAAGAACAATTCCAACGATTCTCCGTGTTCCTCTTCACAAACACACAACTGAAGGAGTGAGACACTTGGCATTCATGAGTAAAATAAGACCTTGGTTAGCTAAAATACATTTCTTAATGAATGGTAAAAAATAAAGAATCTTCATAAATATAATCTTTCTGTTACATGGTATTGATCAACTTTTTTTCTATAAAACTATTTCTTTCTAAAATGAAGTATACATATAAAAGAATAATGAAGAATAACGAATAACAATGAATAGACCTATGTTTGATGAACTATAAATTAACTACCAATCAAAGAATGAAAGAATGATTAATGGTCCACAGGAAAGATCAAACCTCCCAGTTTAACCATGAAAGAATATGTGAAGAATCTCCATAGCCCGTGCCCGGTATCAATCAGTCAGATGTTGTAGTAGAGGTACTGACTGCCAAACTTATCGGTGCCCAAGCTGAAACAGTGTATAGAGGCTGATCCATCCACTTGAGAGTAAGCCCATTCCTGCTTTCTCCCCCTCTCTTCTGTATACTAAAATTTTCGCCAGACGAATACATTTGCAGAAGCAATCGGCTCTGGATTTCTTCCCTTTCTCCAAAACCCAGACAACGAAACCCGCCAAAATCCATCATCTCTTGCCACTTGCCAAACATCTCGTGCCTCTCGACTCTTTCTCTCCCTTCACAAGCAACTATGTTCCTTATTCTCCGAGCGAACATCTCTTCAATCTTGATTCTTGCCAAGCTATCCTCTGGTAGAAGACTGGAATGCATTGAATCAAAGGCGGCGGAATAGTACATCAATGAGTTGGCAAATCTCATCTCCCATCTTGGTTCATTGTGCTCGGCTTCTTCTTCACCTACTAGAAGTATCACAGGGTTTGTGCTCCGAATCAGGCCCAACAAATTCGTTAAAGCCACTAGGTTGTCATCATAGAGGACTTTGTGAAGCTGAAGTATACAGTTCACTGCAACAGACTCCCCCTCCTTCACATGAAGCATCCAAAGCCTCACATTCTCCAAGCTGTCCACAACTGGATGGAATTCAAACTTCAAGTTTAACGACTCAGCTACCCCTCTCAGTCGAACTCCCGTATTCTGAAGCTCTTCTCTAGAATCTCCAATGCCCGTAATTCTCACATGGGTTGGAGGATTAGGTCTTGAAGCTAAACTCATAATCAAGCTGGGCCACTGTAGACCTTCCTTGATGTCAAAATCTATGATGTGAACCCTGTCATGCCCTTCAAATGCACTGAGCAACCTCTCATTCAACGCGAAAAACAGGAAATTGGGAATCGGGCTCACTTGATTAAGGAGCCGCAATGCAATGCCATCATCCTCCTCATCGTCTATCTGATTAATGTTCCTCGGTGGGGATGCAGAGAAGACATGTGGCCAGAGCTTGACAGCTCGCAAGGCTAATGCTTCGGTAAAATAAGCTGCAATTCGCTGAATTGGGGAACCTCCCGGGCAAGACAACTCCCCCAATCTACAAAGAGAGTAATCAATCGCTGCATGATCTCCACAACTAACTGACTCTGCGCACGATGTGAGAAAGCTCACAAGCTCCAACCCTTGATTCTCCGTGTTGGCGCTCTCCACAACTTGATGATGATGATGATGATGATGATGATGTTCTTGTATCATCCATGTCGCATTCCGAACAAACTCCTCATTAGGTGGCGCGTTCTCACTACTCCCTGAATCCTTCTCCTCTGCGAAATAGAGCAAGGAGTCGTCGTCGTCTACAAGCAGCGGATCGTCCTTGATCGAATGGAGCAACTGGGCAGTAGTAGTAGTAGTGTTAGAAGTTACAAAACTATCCCCACCATTTTCTGTTTCATTGGTCCAGAGATGAACCATCAAACAAGCTCCTCCACTCATAGAATCTCTCACCTCCTAAAGCTTCAGCACTCTCCTTTCTCCTCATACAATTGCTGCTCCCTCTGACACAATAAATTTATTAAGAATGTGCAAAATGGGTACCCCATTTCGACTTCATAATCTAAAGCAAACATTCATACCTGGCTACTATGAGGAGAAGCTATTATTCACTGAAGCTTCTTCTTTCAATACAATGTGCACTTTCTTCTTCTACTACTACAATCATAAATGGTAATGAGCCATAGTTACACTGAAACACAAATCATGACTAAACAAAAAACAAAAAAAGCAAAGAAAACCAATTACCAAAAAGAGGTGCTCTTCTCATTTACTCCCAAACTAAGCCGTAGTCGTTGCAATCGGATGCAAAATCACCACCATTGGTGCCTGCTTCTGTTTCTTCTTCAACAAAGATAATCTGCAAGTAAATTGAAAACCCAAGTAAGAATCAGAAAGAAAAAGGAGACAACTTGTTCAGCTCGTTAGTAAACAGCATAAGATGTAAAGAGTAGTGAAAGGAATATAGAAAAGATTCATGGGTTCTTCTTCGGCTTCAGTTTCAGCTTCTCCTTCCTCCTTCCATGCATTGTTCTTCTGTTCTCGTCCTCTGCTGCTTCTGCTCTGTTTTTTGGGGTTGGGACTTCAAAAAAACCCGAAGAAAAGAAGCTAAAAGAGTTTTGTAATGATTAGTTAAAAGGTGGACTGTTCGATGTGGTTTGATCCGACGGTGGAGAGGAGGGGTTAAGGTGACCGTTGGAAGTTTTGTGGTGACGTGGCACACTTTTTTTATGAAAGTAGCCGTTAGAGTGTAAGGGGTGGTGAGCGGACTCGGGAAGGTTCCTGTTACATTCTCACGTGCTGTGCACGCGGAGTTGGTCAGTGGCGATTCCGTTGTTCGTGACCGTTGGTTAATTTCTCAATTCTCAACGGAACTGGGACATGTGTGCGATGCACGTGTCAGAATTGTAAAACTCGTACACGTGGCCTTCACGTATTATTTCATTTAAAAAATATTTCAAAGTTTAAAAAATAAAAATAAAACACTATTGTAAAAATACTAGAAACGATGTTGTAAAAATAATAGAAACGATGCTGGAAAGTATAAGAGACAAGAGAATATAGTATAATTTGTATTACCCACATTTCTTCAAGTCTGTACAAGCCTATTTATAGGCTTACAAAAGAAGTTGAAAGGACAAACATGGATTAAATGGTTAGTGGAGAACATGGAGATCATGGGGTTAGTGGAGAAAATGGGTAATGGAGAGACATTCACATTAATTGATTTTTAACACTCTCCCTTGAATGTCTCGTAATGGTGGATAAGAATATACCTCGATATTGCCTCATTAAAAACCTTACCAAGAAAACCCAATGGGACAAAACTTGGTGAAGGGAAAAAGAGTGCAGTGCATATCTTTTCTCCCCCTGAAAAGATCATCCTTTTAGATCTTTCAAACGACGCATCCCAATCATGTTTACCATCTTTTCAAATGTTGTCGTGGGTAGAACCTTAGTAAACAAATCTGCTGGATTCTCACTTGACTTTATCTGCTGAACACTTATTTCACCCTTTTGTTGAAGATCATGAGTGAAGAAGAACTTAATTTGGTGAGATATGCTTCATTTTATCACCTTTGATGTAGTCATCCTTTAGCTGAGCTATGCATGCTGTATTATCTTCAAATAAGGTTGTGGGGATATTTTTATCGACTGAAAGGCCACACGTTCCCTGGATATATTGAGATATCGACCTTAACCAAACACATTCACGACTTGCCTCGTAGATTGCCAATATTTCTGCATAATTAGTTGAATTTGCTACTAGTGTTTGCTTTGTAGAAAGTCATGAAATTGTTGTTCCTCCGCAGGTGAACACATATCCTGATTGAGATCGGGCTTTATGTGGATCAGATAAATATCCTGCATCTGCATACCCAATTAAATCTGATTTGGACAGGTTAGAATAATACAAGCCCATATCCATGGTCCCTCGAAGATATCTAAATATATGTTTCACACCATTCCAATGTCTTCGAGTTGGTGAGGAACTATATCTTGCCAATAAATTTACCGCAAAAGATATATCAGGACGTGTATTATTAGCAAGATACATCAATGCTCCAATGGCACTAAGATATGGTACTTCAGGACCAAGTAGTACTTCATGTTCCTCACGAGGTCTAAACACATCTTTATTAACATCTAATGACCTCACTACCATGGGAGTACTTAAGGGATGAGTTTTATCCATGTAAAACCTTTTAAGTACTTTTTCAGATAAGTGGATTGATGCAAGAAAATCACATCTTTCAAATGTTCAATTTGAAGACCTAAACAATATCTTGTTTTTCCAAGGTCTTTCATTTCAAATTCTCTCTTTAAACATTGCACGGCTTGTAATAACTCTTCGGAGTTCCAATGATATTTAAATCATCAACATAAACAACAATTATAACAAATTTTGATCCTAAACTTTTCATAAACACATATGGGCATATAGGATCATTATTATAACTCTCTTTTATTAAAAATTCACTCAGACGGTTATATCACATCCGTCCTGATTGTTTCAATCCATATAACGCTTTGTTTAACTTAACTGAGTAAATTTTCTGGGAATTATCATTATGTGCTTCTGGCACTTTAAATCCTTCAGGGATTTTCATATATATATCATGGTCTAACGAACCATACAAATAGGCCGTGACCACATCCCTGGGGCACATTTCAAGTCTTTCATGCACTGCCAGACATATCAAATATCGAAATGTTATTGCATCCACCACAGGAGAATATGTCTCTTCATAATCAACACCAGGCATCTGGGTAAAACCTTGTGTGACAAGCCGTGCTTTAAGTCTAGTAATCTCATTTCATTTATTTCTTTTTCGTACAAAACCCATTTATAGCCTACTGGTTTGATCTCTTTTGGTGTTCGGACTACAGGTCCAAAAACTCCTCGTTTTTCAAACGAGTCTAATTCAGACTTAATTGCCTCTTTCCATTTTGACCAATCATTTCTATTTCTACACTCTTCCACAGAGGTAGGTTCATGATCCTCGTTTTCATTTATGATATCGCGCACTATATTATATACAAAAAATTGTCGATAATTATATTATTGAGGTCCCATCTTCTTCCCGTAATGACATAGTTAATCGAGATCTCTTCATTTTCATTAATTTCAGGTACCTTATTCTCTTCATTATTAACTATGTCAATGGTCTCTTCTGGAGAGTCATCCTCGATTTGACAATCATGGTTATTTGCTCCTTTTCTTTTTTGAGGATGTTTATCTTTGGAACCAAGTGGTTTACCACGTTTCAAGCGTACCTTAGACTCACTAGCAATTATAGGTTGTCCTTCAGGGACATCAATTTTGACAGGAGCATTTACAGCTGGAATAGGAGATTTTGTTACTTTTTTGTGGTCAGTAAATGTGTCTGGCAGTTGATTTGCAATACCTTGCAAATGAATTATCCTTTGAACTTCTAATTTACTTTCTTTTGTTCGAGGATCTAAACTTTTCAATAATAATTCATTCCATGAAATCTCTTTTTCCAACTGTTTATTATCTTCCCCTAATGTTGGGAATAGTGATTCATCAAAGTGACAATCTGCAAACCTTACAGTAAACAAATCTCCAGTCGTCGGTTTAATATACTTAATTATAGATGGAGATTCATACCTAACATATATTCCCGTCCACCTTTGAGGTCCCATTTTTGTGCGTTGTGGTGGATTAATTGGGACATATACCGCACATCCGAAAATTCGTAAATGGGAAATATTTGGTTCCTAACCATGAACCAATTGTAAGGGAGAATTATCATTATAACAGGTTGGCCGGATGCGTATAAGTTGTGTTGCATGTAAAACAACATGTCCCCAGGCTCAAACGAGGAGATTTGATTTCATAATCATTGGTCTAGCAATCCATTGGATCCGTTTTATAAATGATTCTGCCAAACCATTTTGAGTGTGAACATAGGCTACTGGATGTTCCACTTTTATCCCAATTGATATAAAATAATTCATAAAAGATTGGGATGTAAATTCACCAGCATTATCAAGACGAATTGTCTTTATTGGATAATCAGGAAAATGTGCCCGCAATCGAATTATTTGTGCAAGTAATCTTGCAAAATCCAAATTACGAGTGATAGTAAACACACATGTGACCATCGAGTTGATGCGTCAATTAGAACCATAAAATATCGAAACGGTCCACACGGGGGATGAATCGGACCACATATATCACCATGATTTCGTTCTAAAAATGATAGTGATTCGTTCTTTATTTTGGCTGGTGAGGGCCTTGTAATTAACTTTCCTTTGGAACAAGCAACACAAGAAAATTCATGGGATTGAAAAATCTTCTGGTTTTTCAATGAATGACCAGATGATTTCTCGATAATTTTCCGCATCATCGTTGAACCGGGATGACCTAACCGATCATGCCAAACCTTAAATATATCTGTAAACTTCTGGTTTACAGTATCAGTAAACTTCATATTTACTGTATTATATGATTCAACCATTCTTATAGTTGTATAATACAATCCAGATGAGAAAGCTGGTAATTTTTCTAACACACACTTTTTGCCCATCATAGTTGAGGTAATACAAAGATATTCAATACCTCTTTCATTCATAGTCTCAATATGATATTGTAACTCCTATTTTTCGTATCTGTATTTTTCTTCTACTGTATTTTCATTTGCTGGTATTCATGTATTCAATTTGAGGTCCTATACTTTTGTTCCAGTTCGAATAAAAACATTCTTTTGTTTCAACTCAATTTTGGTGCCAATATTTCTCCCAATTGTATTGTTCGTTCTACTCTTTTTGTGTCGTTCTTCATGTAGGAATGGACCATTCATTCCATCTATCTCTTTTTCCCCATTATATTGAATTTTGACCAAATCTTCAGTTGGATCCCCCTCAAAATTGCTACCCAAATACCCATCAACCCAAACCCTAACTATATAACCCTAACCTAGTAACCCTAACCCTAGAAACCCTACCCTATCTACTGTGCAACCCCAAACCTACCGCTCTCCATCTTCTACCTCTCGATCGCACCCCCCTGTGCCCAAGCCCAATACCCCCATCTCCATTTGCCTCGCCTTCGCAACTGCCCTCGCCACTTCGCCTCCCTCTTTCGTCAACACCACCGCCAGCATCCACCATCATCCTCCCGTGTCCTCCGCCATTACCCAAACTCCGAAAACCCACTCCATCTTCCTCCCATCTTCATCGCCATTGCCCCGAACTCAACACTCCGCCATTATGTCGCTCGTCGTCTTCGCCATTCGCCTACCCCATTGCCTCCTCCTCTCATCCTCCGTCGCATCGCCACACACCACCGACCCATTCCCATTTCCTCCTCCCCTGTTTCGAACCCACAAACAGAGCATCGCGTGCCACCCTCCATCGCTGTCGTCGACGTCTTCGACTGCTCCCCAGTCGAACCCCGACCACGCACCGTCGTCGCTCCAGCCCGCGCCGCAGTCCCGCTCTCTCTCCCGTTCGCTGCCGAAGTAAGGAAAAAGACGAATCGCAATTGGTTCGATTCGCAGTTCTGTGTTCGGCCACAGTGAATCCGAATCCGCTGTCCCGTGTTCACCTCGATCCGGTGTGGGAAAAAACTCCTATTGGCTAGATCCAGTGTTCCGTGTTTTGGCGCAGCAGATCTGGTGTTGCCGTTCCCTGTTCTGGCCAAATCCGGTGTGGGGGATTCACTCTTTGCTTTTGATCTTTGCACGTGCTTCATACGTGCTTTTGGGAGATTTCGCCCGGGGTTTTTCGATCCCATTTTTCTCAGTTATCGGATCTAATCGTCCTCATCCAATCAAGATAAGTATTCTCCTTGTACAATTTATTGACCTAGTACAAGCATTTAATTGAAAATACCGCAAATAGGTTGTAGTTATGACTCCTTCTTGTCTTATCATTTGTTGATCTTGAATATTTTACCGTCGATCCCTAAATCTTAAGAGTCACAACACCTTCGTCGTTATATTTACAATCATTTGGGCTCATTTTATCTCCTAGTCACATTAACACATAAAATTAAGAAACCCTAGAATTGTAGATGTGTGTTGTATCTTGTATGTGATGATCTTGCACCCATTTGAGTTAAGAAATAAATATTGTTTTCTGTTTTTATAACCATTACCCCGTATTTGTATCACACATTAAGCTAGACTCATAACAACCAATTATCATGCAACTTATACAAGAAAGACATTCACACTTGTTTCTGTCCTAGACATTACTATGCTGTTTTGACCCCTTTAACATCAGAATCTGAACCCGAGCCCTGAACAGTAAATGTAGCTCCAGATGTCTAGATGTCGATAGCCTCTGGAATTTTTGAATTCCAATTTACGGTCTAGGAGTTATCATAGTTTTACTGCAGCTGTGTCGGTAGTCGCAGATTCACAAAACTGCCGCACATCTTTACTTTGTAAATTAATTTAACTATGTTAACAGTAAGCGTTTGACTTGAAATTTTATATACTGTTGCTGGACACCCTATAGGACATCTCCAATTTTTCTCAGAATTTATTTGCGATGTTTCAATCCTGTTTCACATGTTTAAACTTAGATTCACAAATTCTGCCTGAACACATTAGCAGTGTAGTTTGCTGTTTTGACACATGTTACCACAACTTTCTTGTACCTTAATCATATGCGTTGGAACAGGGCAGGAGTCTAGTTTCTAGACCTCTTGACGGATCCACATTTGCTATCTCGTAGCAACGGTAATCACAGTTTTGGTACAGCAACGTCGTGCTGTCCAGATTTGAGATTTTCGTTGTTCGTGATATTTTTATTCGTGTTGACCCTCGAATATGCTATATAAATACCTCAAACTTGTCCCATGTTCATGATTATGATTATTTGACTTGTTTCGCACACTTTCATGCTTGCTTGATGATAATAATAAATAACAAGCCGGGGTTTAAGGGAAAGACCATAGTAGTGAACAATATAGGTAAGTGTACTCGGAAGGGGGCCCGTGTTTCACAAAATTTTATATTTAATGGAACTAAGTACCACGTAGAATTAAGTGGCACGTCATTGATGACGGGGGCCACCTCTAAAGCCTACGGGGACCACTTCTAGAGCCCATTATATGATTACATGATATATATTTGAGATCACATGGAACTAAGTGCCACGTCATGGGTGACGGGGGCTACCTCTAGAGCCTACGGGGACCACCTCTAGAGCCCATGGTTTGATCACTTGCTTGATACTTGATACCTGAGTACACCGCCTTATAGACACCATTACTAGGCCTAAACGAAATTGTATTGACTGTAGCAACCATCTAGGAAAAAGATGGATGCATGAAGTGCTACCTAGATAGTAATAACTATAAGACTTGAACATGATACCTGCATACTCGATACTTGACTACTTAATACATGAAACTTGATACATGAAACTTGAACTTGATACTTGTTCACTTGATACTTGTACTTGACAACTTGACATTAGACTTGAGACTTGTTACCTGACCCTTGTACTTGATGCCTGTCACTTGAAGTTAGATACCCCTACATGTTTATTTGTCACTTGCTCCACCATTAGTATTTGTTATCCAGCCTGTTTACTTGAGTTTTCATTCTTACTATTTAGTTCTTGGATTTCCACTACTTATTGTATCCCTATTACATTCTTGATTCCAGTTCTTGTTCCACATTACTTGTACTCGTTTTTACTATTTGTGGCCCTAACTTGCACTAAGGGCGTTTTCTCTTGTTTTCTCTACTTTTCCCTTTTCATATTTATTAAACAAACTTTGGAGACGTGCTACCTGCTGGAATCGGTGAGCAGACGTTCTAGGCCTTACTTGGGAAAAGCTTTCTTTAATCATTTCGTTTTGTAATTGAGTTATTTCATTTGTTGTTACTTAAGACTTGTAACGGGCTCATGTTCCCGAGTTTTACCTTTTGTTCTAGACACTGAAAACTATTTGGATATTATTAATATTTCAATTGTTTTCTGTTGTTTAATAAATTATTCATGCATGCATGGTTATATATAAATCTTGTTACATTCTTGTTATGATGCTGAGTTGATCCTACAGCTTATGGATGATGTTAAAATCATTCGCTGGGCTTCGCCACACGTTCGTATTCCATGTTTTTAGGAAGCGGAGCGTGACAGATATCCATTTAGACGAATATCTTTAAAACTTAATAAGTTTCTTTGAGACTTAGGCGAAAATAATGCATTTTCAATTATGAATTTTGTGCCTTCTGGCATTATAAAATTTGCTCTTCCGGAGCCTTCAATTATTTTTGCACAGCCTGATATGGTATTGACATGTGCTTGATCATTGCTCAGATTAGAAAAATATTTCTTATCTTTAAGAATGGTGTGTGTAGTAGCACTGTCTGCAAGACATATATTCCCAACTTGGATCTTGGATTGATACATATTCATAACCTAGATAAAGAGAAGAAAAAAATGCGAATAAATAAACTTGAAAGCAATATAAAGCATATAATAATAATGAAGAATGACATTAATTTGAAATAAAATTAAGCTAAAGAAAAACTTTAACAAAACTGAAACAAACTGAAATAAAACATAGTTCATAGCAAACTTAAACATAGAAACAAAATAACAAGCAGAAAGAAACTTCAAATATCATAAGCATCTTGATCACTTCTGGTCACTTTCATCTTCAGGATGGATAAGGAAATCAGCTGCATCCAGGTGCAGTAGATCATCGAGGCCTTCGGTGAAATCATTGGAGTCGTCAGCAATGAAATTTGCTTCAACATTCTTTCCTTTGTTCTTCAACGACTCTTGATAAAGATCAACAAAATGCTTGGGAATACGACAAGTACATGACCAATGGCCTTGCATCCCGCATCGGTGGCAGATGCTTTCCTGCATCTTCTTATTCATGCCACCATCATTGTTTCCTCGTGATTGATCCCTAACATTGTGGTTACTTCGACCACCGGGGAAATAACCTCATCCTCTTCCTCGTCCACGTCCATGTCCGCGGCCTCGGCCACGACCACGACCACGATTATTTTTGAATGCGATCACATTCACTTCAGGGAATGGAGCAGAGCCAGTAGGACGAGACTCATGATTTTTCATCAATAACTCATTATTTTGCTCAGCAACAAGAAGACAGGATATCAAACCCCCATATTTTGTAAAACCCATTTCACGGTATTGTTGTTGCAAGAGCATATTAGATGCATGAAATGTGGATAACGTTTTTTTCCATCATATTAGAATCAGTAACAGATTCACCACATAATTTCATTTGTGAACTGATTCGAAAAATAGCCGAGTTATACTCACTAACAGATTTAAAATCTTGAAAACGGAGATGCATCCAGTCGTAACGTGCTTTCGGAAGAATCACAATTTTTTGATGATCATACCTCTCTTTCAGTGATTTCCAAAGATCTGCAGGATCTTTGACCGTGAGGTATTCAACTTTCAACCCCTCATAAAGGTGATGGCGAAGAAATATCATTGTCTTCGCCTTATCTTGGTTGGATGTTTCTTTTGATTCATCAATTGTCTCCTTGAGACCTTTAGCATCCAAATGGATCTCCGCATCCAACACCCACGACAAGTAATTCTTGCCGGTAATATCAAGAGCTTCAAATTCAAGCTTGACAAGGTTCGACATGATGAAATTATATATATATATATATATATATATATATATATATATATATATATATATATATATATATATATAATGTGCAATTAGAAAAAACTTAAATATTAGATCAAACTATAACTTTTCTGATACACAAGATCCAAATGAATGGCGAGTGTAGAGCATACTTAGTTATAGTGACCTTAATATTATAATATGTGTAGAAAAAAAATGTAATTGAAATAATTATGAACAAAAAAATACCTCGAATAGTTGAAGTAGAGCCTCGTGCTGATAACGTATTGTAAAAATAATAGAGACGATGTTGTAAAAATAATAGAGACGCATCGCCCAGCCGTTCGTCGCATCACCCAGCCGCTCGACGGGATCGCATAGCCCCACTGCCGAGTTCGATGCCCCGTCCCTTCTCCCAATTACATCTACAGCCGAAGTCGACTTCCCCTGTAACGCCCCGAATCCCAAATACACTGAATTTGAGATGTTCTACAGGATCTTTTCACTTTCTTTAGTACAATTTTACAAGGAAATTTAAACTTTCACTTTACATCAGAGTTTACATCAATATTACACTTTTCATTTGCACAGCGGAAGTAAAATTTACAACAATTAAATAAATGTACAACAACATGGTTTAATCTTTAAGCATCCATTCCTCTTTAACCTTTAACATGCCATTTACCTGCATATAAGACTGTGGGTACGTCAGTTTATTCAACCGACGATCATTATACACGGCCATCCTCTCTATGCCGAAAATGGTATAACTTAATTTTCCATATTTAGCAAACAAAAACTTGTCACATTACAATTAAAGGGGCTACCCTATTGATGTCGTGTTGTGATTGTGCACTTAATCCTTAATGCAATTATTTATGTTACATGACACTAATGCACACTTGTTCGGAGTCTATGCATCCCATACTACATAGGTCCGAGGGCAAGCCTCTTAATCGTTCTTCATCTTTGTAGGGTTCAATCCCTCGCCATGACTTAATCTACTACTGTAACTACGGTAGTGTCTTAGATAATCTATGAGTGCAAGAACGTGTACAGAAACTGGAGGGGAATTCAACGTCATGTCACGACTCATCGTGAAGAACCAATGGACAATTCAGCCTCCTTCATGGCACACGATCCTCATGCAGTCACCAAACATCCCACAAGTGTCACCACCGGGACGGTACCCTGGAGCAGTATCCACGTCATGTCACGACGCATTGTGAAGAACCTGTGAAATACTCTCCGCCGCCACGGCACCCTGGAGCTGTATCCACGTCATGTCACGACTCATCGTGAAGAACCTGTGAAATACTCTTGTTAAGATAAATCAGAGAGATGAAAACAATACTGAATATTGAATTAAAGTTTAACCAAGTACAATACCACCTATATATAGGAGGTGAACAGATATCAAATCAACTCTACCACCAATATGGGACTATAATATCTAACACCCCCTCTCAAACTCACGATGGGTCAAACAATGTGAGTTTGTCTACTAAGTGTCGGAATCTCTGAACTGTATGGGATTTGGTGAAGAAGTCTGCAGTCTGCTGGGAAGAGGTAACAGAATGGAGAGAGATGGTCCCTGCCTCAAAACGCTCACGAACATAATGACAATCAATCTCAATATGCTTCGTTTGCTCATGGAAGACCGGGTTGCTTGCAATATGCAATGCACTCCGGTTATCACAATAAAGTGGAGTAGCTCCTGTAAGTGTAACACCCATATCTGATAACAGCCAACGACCATGAACAATCTCTCTAGTAGTAGCTGCCATTGCTCTGTACTCAGCCTCAGTGGAAGAACATGCAACAACCGCCTATTTCTTGCTCCGCCATGAGATCAGCGAATCGCCAAGAAATAGACAGAAGCCTGTGGTAGACCTTCTGGTAGTCGGATCCCCTGCCCAATCTGTAAGGACTGCAAGAGATGTGAATGGAGCCAGAGGAGTGGGATCAAAAGGAATGCGGGAAGGTAAAGTCGGGGGGCTAGCAACAACTGGGGAATCGAAAAATCTAGTATCCTCAGGGGGGGTCAGGTAGTAAGGGGAGTCTTCCACAAAGGAGACATGTCGAGAAATGCAGACACGACCCGCGGATGGATCAAAACAACGATAACCTTTGTGTTCAGGACTGAGACCTAAGTGAACGCACTTAGCAGCACGAGCGGAGAGCTTCGTGCGCTCAGTAGGAGGGAGAAGGACGTAGCAGGTGCATCCAAAGGTACGGAGCATACTGTAGTCGGGAGGTGAATGATAAAGAGCCTCGTAAGGCGTCGTACCAGCTAGGGCAGACGAGGGAGTAATGTTGATGAGACTAACAGAGGTCATGATAGCTTCAGCCCAGAATGAACGAGGAGCAGAAGAGGAGAGTAAAAGAGCGCGAGCCGTCTCAAGGATGTGATGATGCTTGCGTTCAGCTACACCATTCTGCTCATGTATGTGAGGACATGATTGCTGAAACAGGGTGCCGTGAGACTGAAGGATTGTTCTCATAGTGGTAGAAGTGTACTCACGTGCACCATCCGATCGAAAATTCTTAATGTGTACACCGAACTGAGTGTGAATCATGGTTGTAAAGACCCGGTAAATATCAGGTATCTCAGATCGCTGACGCATAAGAAAAACCCATGTATGTCTAGTGAAGTCATCGATGAAGGTAACATAATAGAGATAGCCTTTCCACGATGGTACGGGAGAGGGTCCCCATATGTCAGAATGAACAAGTTGAAAAGGGTGGGTGGTTTCAGAAGTTCTTTTGTGACTAAAGGGTAGGGCAATGTGTTTGGCCAAGTGACAACCCTGACAATTAGATAAATGTTTAAAAGTGAGAGAACCAAAGGCACCACTACGAGCTATAGTCTGAAGTCGTGATGCGCTAATATGACCTAAACGTCTGTGCCACAGATCAGCATCAGAGGAAACAATACCGGCAAAACTAGAAGGAGAGTGATGTGCACGAAGAAAATCTAGATAATATAGACGACCATGACGACTAGCACATCCGAACTCCTTACCGGTGGAGGAATCAGTAATAGAACAACCTAAAGAGTCAAAAGTGACGACAAGGCCACTATCGCACAACGCACTAATAGAAATAAGGTTTATTGATAAATGAGGAGCATAGAGAACATATGGTAATGTGAGAGTATGAGAGTTAATTGTCCCTGAATGTGTAATAAGAAGTGGTGAGCCATCAGCTGTGTGTAGGGATGGACAGTGAGAGGAAAGTGTTGTGCAGGTGGTGAATAGTGTCTGATTACTAGAGAGATGGTGTGATGCACCAGAATCTAAAATCCAGAACGAATTCATACCGGGAGTGGCAGAAAGGGCAAGAGCAGAGGAGCCAGCATTGATAGACTGACCTATGAGCTGTAGTTCCAGCTGAGTGAGGCGTTGCTAACTATTAGCCCAAGTAGAAGACGGCAAGGCCGGAGTGACAGGCATGGCCGAGGATGTGAGGGAAGAAGCACTGCTGTGACTGCTATGACTGAGAGCACAATGTGGAGGGAGATGCTGCTGGTGTCTGGATCGAGGTAGGAAGTAGGGCGGTGCTACCGGTGGCGGAAGTATAGGTGGGGTAGGGTGAGGAATGATATAAGGAGAAGGTAGAAGGCCGGAGGCAGACTGAAAGTGGTACTGCTGCTTTTGGAATCTGGAGGAGGAACGAGAGGTAGTTGCATCGGGGAAGTCAGTGGAGGCGGAAATATGTGGGAGAGACTGAGATGCCATCAGGTAGGAGTACCTGTATATATATATATATATATATATATATATATATATAAATATATATATATATAATAATATTTTTTTTTCTTCGACTTTTTTTTTCGACCTTTTTTTTCGACTTTTTTTTTTCAAGACAAAAGTTTGTACAGTATTATTTCTTTTCACAGCTCTTAACAACCATCTCTAAAAGCAAAGCCGATAAAGGAAAATGAAAATGAGAGAGATGGGAAGATTCTGAGAGGGAGAATCCAAACGAGGAGAAGGAGAGGCGTGCCCTGGATGTGGATTTCTGTTGTGGGATCTGGCGAGCGCTTCGAAGCCGATGGATCTGGATCTGAAGAGGACGATCCAATGGGTTGTGAAGAAGACGATGGGTTGCAGGATCTGGAGAAAAAATCGAGCGGCGGCGCTTCAACTAGGACTAGGGCGGCGCCTGGAGGAGGTCGACGACTGGGGGGATTCGCCGGAGGTGGAGCGGGGGATTCACCGGAGGCTGCGGGACTTTGAACTAGGGTTGAAGACGATGTAGAGGTTGTAGAGAACTAGGGTTGAAGACGATGGAATCTGGATTCACCGGAGCTTGAAGAGAACTAGGGTTTAGAGATTGAAGACGATGGAATCTGGATTTTATTTTTTTTTTTTTTTTTGGGTGGAATTGTAGGGTTTCGGGAAGAACGGGAAAATTTGTATAACTTGGCTGTTTGGGAGTTGAGGAATTTGGATGGGAAAATTTTAAGAAGAAATTTGGATATTTGGCTCTGATACCATGTTAAGATAAATCAGAGAGATGAAAACAATACTGAATATTGAATTGAAGTTTAACCAAGTACAATACCACCTATATATAGGAGGTGAACAGATATCAAATCAACTCTACCACCAATATGGGACTATAATATCTAACAACTCTCCGCCGCAAATCCGATGGCCCTCACTCGTATTTTTCTCCTACTTTCATCACATCTCCACTATGTACTAATTATTAGAATCATGAATAAAAATCAAAGCTCTAGAGTTAGCCTCTCCACTCAACCGGACTTATTCATTTCATGTTCACATGACCAACCTTGGTCTTCTTTTCAATTTCATTTCATTTCCACTGCCGGGGGAGACTTAGCTACTCTTTTGTTCAATTTCCAATTCACAACTTCCAATTTGAGCGTTTCCAACTCATGAATTCATTTTTCTTTGCCTCAGCATATCATGTTCTTAATTTTCATATTCATGTAATTCTTCATTCAAAGTATGACTCATTTCGTGTAAATTTCTCAATTCAAACTATGATTCATTTCATATAAATTCATACAGCAATAAAAAGAGTTCATCAACATCAATCATAAAGTTCACAATCTTCAAAATAGACAGAATAATGTTCTCTGAAATATCTAAACACTCTGGACAGTCAACTTGGATCTCTTCCAGTCGACTTGTCCAGTCAATTCAAGTTCTTCTTAACCACTCGGGAGAGTCGACTGCTGCACACGGCAGTCGGCTGTTCCGCAGTGTTCCAATTTCAATTATCAATCACAGGACAGTCGACTGTCGTTCAACACAGTCGCCTGTTTTGCGGAGTTCAATTATGTAATTTCTCAAGTTCTATACAGTCGACTGCTACACACATTCGATCGACTGAACAGTTTAAAAAATCTCAAATTAAGGAATCACACATCATATTTTGTCACGCTATTCTTCAACAAGAATAATTCACATTTCATGGTTATCACATTGTTCTCAAAATGAGAAGTACTAACGAATATTCATAATTCATATTTTCATACATCTATAATGTCACTTCAATCTTTACTATACTAATCTTCTTCATTTCTAGTTCTTTTGCAAGGTATAATTTTCCAAAAATACACATATCAAAATCATAGTTCTGATTACACCTTTTATTCTCAAATCATATTTTATTCCATGCAACAATTCCCAAATTATCTTTATAAAGTCTCATGTATTTTCAAAAGAGTAGAACATTCGAGTTTATAAAAAATGCATCAGTACCAGTCGACTTATACTATAGTAAGTCGACTGTTTAGGGGAAAACATCCATGATTTTAAGTAAATAGTTGACTTATAACAGCACCAGTCGACTTAAATGAGCATATAAGTCGACTTACAAGGTCCTAAGTCGACTTACCAGAACAATTCTTTTCGGCATTTCTCAACAATTAATGCCATTAATCTCTTTATTAGCCAATTACTCATTCATGGTTTTAATTAATCCATACCAACTTAGATTTTTACTAGTCCAATCACATACAATTGCATACTCACATTCCAATCAATTTATAGGTCAATTCTCCAATTAAGAGTGTACTCTTATTAATATTTTCCATGCATCATTTCTCAATATAATACTAGCATCATTTCTAATTAGAAATAAGGAAAATCAAACCCACTATCATTCATTCATTCTAAACAAGCATTTCTACTTTAGAAATATGGAGAATTTTACCCACCTTATATGGAGAGAACAAGCACAATAGCAACTAAGTCCTTTGCAAATGAGATGCACCTCCTCCTAGATGATGCGCGCACAAGTTCCACAAGCACCACCGAAAGCTTCCCTCCCTGAATAGCTGGCCCTTCTCCTCCTTGGTAGAATGCAAGCACAAACCACTCACCACTCAATCTTTTTAACTCTCAAACTACTACTAATTAGACTATAGATTTGGATGGGATAATAAGCACAAAATAACTAGCCATGGGAGGGGGTATTTATACTAAAAATCAATTAGAATGAAGGGCTAGGATTAACTAGTTGGTTGTAGGATGGAGGGCCAAGATTAGAGTAGGAGTTATAAAAACTACCCACAACTACATAACCACCTCCATGATCTCCATTCAAAATTTGGGTTTCCCTCCCAAAAGAATGCAACCGGCCAACTAGGAGTAGTGTGCATTGCACGTGTACGTGTAGTGCACGTGCATGCAACTAGGCCCAAAATTGTGCATTTGATTTTTACATAAAAATAAAATAGACTTTTTAAATAAATTAATCCATGGGCTTTAGTTTTATGGGCCAAAATAGTAAAAATAAATAAAAATACATTTTGGGCTTTAAGAAAGAGGCTTTAAAATATGGCTTTCTATCCATTTAAAGAAAAACGCTTTTGCATAAAAATAAATTGAAAACATATATTTAAATATTTATACATATCACAATAAAATAATTATAAGATTCAATTCAACCAAAATATTGCACGTGCACACTACGTGCAAAATAAAAATAATTTTTCATTAATTGAAAAATCAGGGTATTACAACACTCCCTCCTTAGAATAGTTCCGTCCCCGGAACTACAGTCAAGAGTGAGAGAAACAGAAAATACAACACAACAACAAGAACAAAAGATACAAAGATACAATCAAACAAAAAGCTCAGGATAGTCCTTCAACATCCTCTCCTCAGACTCCCAAGTAGCCTCCTCAACCAAATGGTTTCTCCAGACCACCTTGACCATCGGTATCGTCTTATTCCTCAAGACTTTCTCTCGACGATCAACAATCTCAATAGGAGACTCGATGTAATTCAGATCCAAATGCAAACCTTCTGTCACTTCAGGCAAATAATGACTTGGATCTGGAATATAACCTCTCAGCATAGACACATGAAAGACATTATGCACCTGAGATAACTCTTCCGGTAATTCAAGCCGGTAAGCAGTTTTCCCGATCCTTTTCAATATCTTATACGGGCCTATAAACCTCGGGGCTAACTTTTCGCCTTTGCCAAATCGAACCACACCTTTACTGGGTGATACCTTCAGAAAGACGAAGTCACCAACTTCAAACTCAAGGTCCCTTCTCCGGTTGTCTGCATAGCTTTTCTGCCTGCTCTGAGCTTCCACTAATCTTTTCCTGATCAGAACAATCTTCTCAGAGGTTTGCTGCACAAGCTCAGGACCAAACAACTGACGCTTCCCAACTTCATACCAACAAACAGGAGTCCTGCACTTCCTGCCATACAAAGCCTCGTACGGCGCCATTCCGATGCTAGCCTGAAAATTGTTGTTATAGGCAAACTCCACCAAAGGTAAATGCCTTTCCCAACTGCCTCCAAAATCTAGTACACAACACCAAAGCATATCCTCAAGAATACGGTTGACTCTCTCGGTCTGCCCATCGGTTTGCGGATGAAAAACAGTGCTGAAATCTGTCTTGGTACCCAAAGCTGTCTGAAGACTCCTCCAGAAATGCGAAGTAAACCGCGCATCCCGATCAGACACAATAGTTGAGGGAACACCATGAAGCCGGACAATCTCACCAACATACATCTCAGCTAACTTGTCCATCGAAGCAGTGAGTTTTATTGCCAAAAAGTGAGCGGACTTGGTTAGTCGATCGACTATAATCCAAATCGCATCATTGCCTTTAGGACTCTTAGGCAATCCCGTGATGAAATCCATACTAATGTTATCCCACTTCCATTCCGGAATAGGTAACGGCTGTAATAGACCTCCGGGTCTCTGATTTTCGGCTTTGACTTGCTGACAAACCTCACACTTCGCAACAAATTCAGCCACATCCCGCTTCAAACCTGACCACCAGAAATGCTGTTTGATGTCTTTGTACATCTTAGTACTCCCAGGATGTACAGACAGAAGAGTAGCATGTGCCTCCTGAAGAATACTTTCTTTCAGGTCCGCCTGATTTGGAACACACAGCTTATCTCCGAACCACAGCACTCCATCCCTGATTTGAAATCCGAGCAACCTGCCAGCACTAACCTACTCCTTCATCTCCAAAATATCAGCATCAACCTCTTGACTTGCAATGATCCTTGTATTCAGTGTAGGCTGAAGCCTCAACTGAGCCAAAGATGCTCCCAATCCTTGCAAGACAACCTCAATACCTGCTCGGTCCAACTCCTCAATCAGATGCTTCTGAGTTGTAATCAAACTGGCCAAACTGCTCTTGCGACTAAGTGCATCAGCAACAACATTAGCTTTTCCAGGATGATACTTGATCTCAGGTCGCATATCCTCAAGCACTTCCAACCATCTCCGCTGCCTCAAATTCAAATCTCTCTGCTGATATATATACTTCAAGCTCTTGTGGTCCGTGTACATGTTCAATTTCTCACAGTACACGTAGTGCCTCCATTGCTTCAAGGCAAAGATAATCGCAGCCAACTCCAGATCATGAGTCGGGTAGTTTTTCTCATGCGGTCGTAGTTGCCTAGACCCATAAGCGATTACTCTTCCTTCTTGCATTAAGACACAACCAAGCCCATGATGTGAAGCATCGCTATAAACATCATACTCAACACCTGCTCTAGGCAGAGCCAAAATAGGTGCAGTAGTCAGCTTCTCTTTCAACTCATGAAAGCTCGCCTCACATTGCTCAGTCCACTTGAAGCTCACATTCTTCTTGGTTAGTCCAGTAAGCGGTACAGCTATCTGAGCATAACCTTGAATGAATCTCCTGTAGTATCCAGTCATCCCAAGAAAACTTCTGACTTCCTTCACTGTAGTAGGCCTAGCCCAATCTCTCACTGCCTTTACCTTCTGAGGGTCAGTTGCCACTCCCTCCTTAGAAAGAATGTGACCCAGGAATGCCACTTCAGATTTCCAGAAATCACACTTGGATAACTTGGCATACAACTTCTGCTCTTCCAGCTTCTGCAAAACTGCTGCCAGATGCTCGGTGTGCTCCTTCTCTGACTTGGAGTACACGAGAATATCGTCGATAAACACCACGACGAAAGAATCAATAAACGCCTCAGAACTTTGTTCATCAAATCCATGAAGATTGCGGGTGCATTCGTCACTCCGAATGGCATAACTAAGAATTCGTAATGCCCATGTCGAGTTCTAAATACAGTTTTATGCACATCTTCAGCTTTCACTCGCACTTGGTGATATCCTGATCGAAGATCTATTTTGGAGAATACAACTGCTCCTTGTAGACGATCGAACAAGTCATCAATTCGAGGAATAGGATACTTATTCTGAACAGTGACCTTATTCAGCTCCCGGTAATCGATACACATCCTCATCGATCCATCCTTCTTCTTTACCAAAAGCACTGGTGCTCCCCAAGGTGACGCACTAGGTTGAATAAAGCCTTTCTCCAATAGTTCCTCAATCTGCCGTTTTACCTCATCCTGTTCCACTGGAGCCATCCTATACGGTGCCTTAGAAATGGGTGCACTTCCCGGTTGAACAGTGATGCTGAACTCTACATCACGATGCGGGGGTAACCCAGGAAAATCTTCCAAGAACACAGTCGGATAGTCCCGAACCACAGGAATCCCTTGCACTTCCACAGGAGTCTCTTCCTTACGGATAGTTGCCACCAGCTTAGAACATTTCTGCTTCCCTTGGAAAGTGACTTCAGGTCCACCTGGAGCCTTCACTGTTACCGTCTTGGTCTTACACTCGATGCTTGCACTGTACACCGACATCCAATCAATGCCAATGATAACATCGACTCCCAAGATAGTCAGCTCGATCAGATCAATGCCAAAGATTTTATCCCCAATCACAATCTCGCAATCAGCATAATACCGATCAGTGGTTAAAGTTTCCCCTGACGGAGTAGCTACTGCAAAGATCTTGCCTGGAAAAATCTTCGGTTCGACTCCCAACACTTTAGCAAATCTAGGAGACACAAAAGTATGAGAGGATCCAGTATCGAACAATACAACAGCTTTCATTCCATTAAGATAAATTTCTCCTGTTATATAATTCACGCTATTACATAACAGTTTCACAATATGAGCGGGAAGGAGAAATGACAAAAACTACTAAACATCAGCCCTCGTACCAGAGATGACCTGATCTGCTTCCTCAGCATCAGCTTCCGTCAAGGCAAACACTCGCCCTGGCTGGTACAGCCTCTTCCCAGACTGCTGCATTGGTGCATTGCGATTACTGTTCCGTGGCTTGGAGCATTGAGACATGAAATGTCCCGTCTCACCATAGTTGAAGCAAGTCATCGCAGGAGGTCTCACCACGTTGTTCCCAGGTCCTCCAGCTACACTAATAGCATTCGCCCCTGTCGGTTTGAACCTTTGTGTAGATGGTTGCCCCTTGAAACTCCCAGAATTGGCGGGCCTCTTACCAGTCTGCCAGTTGTTCCTCCGGTTCTGAACAACATGGAACTGCTCCATATCTGCTTCTGTCGCTGCTGCCCTCTTGACCAACTTGTCGAATCGCCTGATACCAAGAGGTATCATCCGGGATTTCAAGCTTGGCCTCAGCCCATGCTCGAACTTACGAGCCTTCTTAGCCTCATCCATCACCAGTTCCGGCGCATATCTAGAGAGCTAAGTAAACTTGGTCTCGTACTCTCTCACCGACATGCTGCCTTGCTAAAGCGACAGAAACTCCATAGCCTTCTTCTTCTGGACGTCGGAGGGAAAATAGTGACTACGGAATTCTTCCAGAAATTCCTCCCAGCCAAGCACTATACCTCCCATGGTCCTCTTCATGGATTGCCACCAAACCGCCGCATCCTTCTCCAATTGCAAAGTCGCCAACTTGACCTTGCTACCATCCGGTGTCTCCAACACCTCAAAGATTGTCTCCACCTGCCGAATCCAGTTGTCAGCCGCATCTGGGTTTGACTTTTCCTCGAATACTGGTGGTTTCATTCGTTTGAACGATTCCACTAGCTTAATCGCCTCGGGCACTGGATTCACCGGCCCCCTTCCTTGGTTCATAGCCACTGCATTGAGCGTCTGGTAGACTCTTGCAAGTTCGGTCTCCAGATCCAACCCCTCACCATTCCTAGCTCCTCTTCGAGACATGTTCTGATGCAAAAGATCCATTAAATTCGAAGTATAAGACAAGAATTTAAATCAACTTGCATTTCATTGAATTCCAAACTTTATACATTCGAATTGAAAAACATTTCTTGACATCAGAATGAAAGAAAATAGAAGCTAAGACAGTCTAACTCCTACGGGTCCTCTTCGCTGCTCAAAGTTCTTCCCGTAGTTCATCAGCTTCATCCTTCAGCACATCAGTCAGGTTCTTCCTCTTCTCAAGTTCCCATACTCGGTGACTGAGAACTGAAAAGTCGTCCTTCCGTTTTGCCAGCTGAGCCTCCAACAATCCGACCCTCTCTCGCAGTGTCTCTACCTGCCTCTGAAAAGAAGTCAAAAGACTATTTGGAACTGGTTCTTCTTCTTCGTCAGAAGAAGAGTCATCAGATGAATCCGGAGGTGGGGTAATCTCTCGGGATTCAGGCCATTCTTCTCCATCCGAATCTGCTTGCCCAGGGTAGAAAACCTAGCTCTGATACCACTCTGTAACGCCCCGAATCCCAAATACACAGAATTTGAGATGTTCTACAGGATCTTTTCACTTTCTTTAGTACAATTTTACAAGGAAATTTAAACTTTCACTTTACATCAGAGTTTACATCAATATTACACTTTTCATTTGCACAGCGAAAGTAAAATTTACAACAATTAAATAAATGTACAACAACATGGTTTAATCTTTAAGCATCCATTCCTCTTTAACCTTTAACATGCCATTTACCTGCATATAAGACTGTGGGTACGTCAGTTTATTCAACCGACGATCATTATACACGGCCATCCTCTCTATGCCGAAAATAGTATAACTTAATTTTCCATATTTAGCAAACACAAACTTGTCACATTACAATTAAAGGGGCTACCCTATTGATGTCGTGTTGTGATTGTGCACTTAATCCTTAATGCAATTATTTATGTTACATGACACTAATGCACACTTGTTCGGAGTCTATGCATCCCATACTACATAGATCCGAGGGCAAGCCTCTTAATCGTTCTTCATCTTTGTAGGGTTCAATCCCTCGCCATGACTTAATCTACTACTGTAACTACGGTAGTGTCTTAGATGATCTATGAGTGCAAGCACGTGTACAGAAACTGGAGGGGAATCTCACGTCATGTCACGACTCATCGTGAAGAACCTATGGACAATTTAGCCTCCTTCATGGCACACGATCCTCATGCAGTCACCAAACATCCCACAAGTGTCACCACCGGGACGGTACCCTGGAGCAGTATCCACGTCATGTCACGACGCATCGTGAAGACCTGTGAAATACTCTCCGCCGCCAGGCCCGCCACGGCACCCTGGAGCCGTATCCACGTCATGTCATGACTCATCGTGAAGAACCTGTGAAATACTCTTCGCCACAAATCCGATGGCCCTCACTCGTGTTTTTCTCCTACTTTCATCACATCTCCACTATGTACTAATTATTAGAATCATGAATAAAAATCAAAGCTCTAGAGTTAGCCTCTCCACTCAACCGGACTTATTCATTTCATGTTCACATGACCAACCTTGGTCTTCTTTTCAATTTCATTTCATTTCCACTGCCGGGGGAGACTTAGCTACTCTTTTGTTCAATTTCCAATTCACAACTTTCAATTTGAGCGTTTCCAACTCATGAATTCATTTTTCTTTGCCTCAACATATCATGTTCTTAATTTTCATATTCATGTAATTCTTCATTCAAAGTATGACTCATTTCGTGTAAATTTCTCAATTCAAACTATGATTCATTTCATATAAATTCATACAGCAATAAAAAGAGTTCATCAACATCAATCATAAAGTTCACAATCTTCAAAATAGACAGAATAATGTTCTCTGAAATATCTAAACACTCTGGACAGTCAACTTGGATCTCTTCCAGTCGACTTGTCCAGTCAATTCAAGTTCTTCTTAACCACTCGGGAGAGTCGACTGCTGCACACGGCAGTCGGCTGTTCCGCAGTGTTCCAATTTCAATTATCAATCACAGGACAGTCGACTGTCGTTCAACACAGTCGCCTGTTTTGCGGAGTTCAATTATGTAATTTCTCAAGTTCTATACAGTCGACTGCTACACACATTCGATCGACTGAACAGTTTAAAAAATCTCAAATTAAGGAATCACACATCATATTTTGTCACGCTATTCTTCAACAAGAATAATTCACATTTCATGGTTATCACATTGTTCTCAAAATGAGAAGTACTAACGAATATTCATAATTCATATTTTCATACATCTATAATGTCACTTCAATCTTTACTATACTAATCTTCTTCATTTCTAGTTCTTTTGCAAGGTATAATTTTCCAAAAATACACATATCAAAATCATAGTTCTGATTACACCTTTTATTCTCAAATCATATTTTATTCCATGCAACAATTCCCAAATTATCTTTATAAAGTCTCATGTATTTTCAAAAGAGTAGAACATTCGAGTTTATAAAAATGCATCAGTACCAGTCGACTTATACTATAGTAAGTCGACTGTTCAGGGGAAAACATCCATGATTTTAAGTAAATAGTTGACTTATAACAGCACCAGTCGACTTAAATGAGCATATAAGTCGACTTACAAGGTCCTAAGTCGACTTACCAGAACGTTTCTTTTCGGCATTTCTCAACAATTAATGCCACTAATCTTTTTATTAGCCAATTACTCATTCATGGTTATAATTAATCCATACCAACTTAGATTTTTACTAGTCCAATCACATACAATTGCATACTCACATTCCAATCAATTTATAGGTCAATTCTCCAATTAAGAGTGTACTCTTATTAATATTTTCCATGCATCATTTCTCAATATAATACTAGCATCATTTCTAATTAGAAATAAGGAAAATCAAACCCACTATCATTCATTCATTCTAACAAGCATTTCTACTTTAGAAATATGGAGAATTTTACCCACCTTATATGGAGAGAACAAGCACAATAGCAACTAAGTCCTTTGCAAATGAGATGCACCTCCTCCTAGATGATGCGCGCACAAGTTCCACAAGCACCACCGAAAGCTTCCTTCCTTGAATAGCCGGCCCTTCTCCTCCTTGGTAGAATGCAAGCACAAACCACTCACCACTCAATCTTTTTAACTATCAAACTACTACTAATTAGACTATAGATTTGGAAGGGATAATAAGCACAAAATAACTAGCCATGGGAGGGGGTATTTATACTAAAAATCAATTAGAATGAAGGGCTAGGATGAACTAGTTGGTTGTAGAATGGAGGGCCAAGATTAGAGTAGGAGTTATAAAAACTACCCACAACTACATAACCACCTCCATGATCTCCATTCAAAATTTGCGTTTCCCTCCCAAAAGAATGCAACCGGCCAACTAGGAGTAGTGTGCATTGCACGTGTACGTGTAGTGCACATGCATGCAACTAGGCCCAAAATTGTGCATTTGATTTTTACATAAAAATAAAATAGACTTTTAAATAAATTAATCCATGGGCTTTAGTTTTATGGGCCAAAATAGTAAAAATAAATAAAAATACATTTTGGGCTTTAAGAAAGAGGCTTTAAAATATGGCTTTCTATCTATTTAAAGAAAAAGGCTTTTGTATAAAAATAATTTGAAAACATATATTTAAATATTTATACATATCACAATAAAATAATTATAAGATTCAATTCAACCAAAATATTGCACGTGCACACTACGTGCAAAATAAAAATAATTTTTCATTAATTGAAAAATCAGGGTATTACATCCCCCTCCCCGATCTCCCTACCATTCGATGCCTCCCCCCTCCCGTCTCCCCTGCCGTCGAGCAAGGCGCCTCTCCGGCCAGCGACGCGATCAGCCAAGGCGCCCTGCGAGCGAGGCCTCTCCGGCCACCTCTGCGCTCAGGTAATGGGTTTGGCAGATCGTTCTTGTCTGCTAAGGCCCGGTTGTGGGGTCGGGGGGAGTTGGTTGGGGTTTGGATTTGTGAGTTGTTTGGGGTTGGGGTTAGGTTGGGTTTGTGTGGCTTTACTACATGTTTGCCCGGATGCTCTGCGCGCTTGCCACCATGTCCACACTCCCAGGGCCAATCACGGCGTTCTACGGCTGTGATTTGGTTTTTGCGAGGGTTGGTAGTGTGTGTGAAGATACCGGGAGTTAGGTTGCCTTGCACGATTATGGAGCTTGGACCCAAAGATGGGGTTCCTACATGTTTTCTTTGCCGCCACCACCATTTCCACGCTCTCGGGGCTGATTACGGTGATCTGCAGCCATGATTTGGACTTCCAGGGTTGGTGTAGTCGGCGAAGTAGTCGGAGTTTGTGAGGATGACAGAGACAAAGAAAGATGATCTAGTGGGGCGGGGGCTACACTCAGTTTGTTTCACCTATGACCATAATCAACGGATCACCACCACCACTACGCCCTCATAATGAAAGCTGACGCCCAACGCCACCGCCCATGTGGCGAGAGGAGAAGGTGATACTTCAATCAGCTGGGTCTTTTGGTTTTCTGTTTGAAAGAGAGAGTGAGAGAGTGGGTGAGTGGAGATGTTGCTCCTCACTACTCTTTGTTGGTGTTGGACTGTATTTGTGAGAAATCACTGGAGAGAGCAAGGGCGTGAGAGAGGTGAAGGTATCCTCTCCACGACTCTCTCCTTGACTGCGGTTTTTGGGTGAGGGTGTGATAATTGCAAGATTGATAGATGATTGGAGGTGTAGGGTGTGCTTGGCGGTTGTCAAACTACGACCACGGGGCTTGGGCCGAAAGATGGGGTCCCTCCAGCGAGTTGAGTGTTCTCGGCGATTGTCAAAACTCGACCTGCGGGGCTTAGGGCCCAAGGAGGGGGTCCCCCCAGCGAGGAGAAGGTAGGGCGCGACAGATGATAAAATCCTGCCAAACTAGCTTCAGGTAGGTGTGCATGTGCCGTGGAGGCCGTGTACGAAGCTAAACTGACGTACATTCAATTTTGCTGGTCCGAGCTTATTTGTCGGCCCACCCTCCAGGGTTGTTGGAGGGATTTGTTGTATGTACGGGTCATGGTGCTTCATGTATGATTTATTTCCTGTCTGTAGGTTATTTCGGCTCAGTACTCTGAGTTTGTATTGTTAATTTCGCATTAATGAAACAGGATGGCCATATTCCACCTTTTCCTCAATATATATATATATATATATATATATATATATATATATATATATATATATATATATATATATATATATATATATATAAGACCATCTCCAAAAAAAAAACATATAAGACCATCTCCAACCATGCTAGCCATCTTTCAATTTTAGCCAAAATAGCTAATATAAAGACAAAAATATGCTCCAACGGGGCTAACCAAACCACTCGCCAAAATAGATTTCTAATATTCACTCGCCAGATCTTGCGAGTATGTACTGCTCGCTAAACTTCTTCCCAAAACCACAAAATTGCAAAATCGCAGAAATCAATCGCGAAATTGCGAAATCAATCGCGAAAATTGCAAAATCAATCACGAAAATTGCAGGCTTGAATAGTGAAGAACTAATGCGATATGGGAGAAATTGCAAAACGGTTTACGAAATGTGGAACAATATGCTAAAACGTCATCAGGGAACTGCGTCTAAGGTAAAAGCCAAAGTTACATTATATTTTATAATTTTGATGTTTTTCGTATGATTCTAGGAGAAAACATAGACCAGATGCTAGCTCGCTTTGACATAATTGCCCACGAACTTGAGAGCTTTGGTAAGGTTTTAGATGATGACCAAAAGGCCAGAATACTCAGAAGTTGTCTTACACCAGAATGCAATATCAAAGCTGCTGTAATGAGGGGGATACTCGAAAAGAGGAGATTTGATTATTATAATTTTCAGGGAAAACTAAAGCGTATGAAATGGAGATGGCGGAGACAAAAAGATACAGGCAATACATTGAGATCATTCCCAAAACCGAAAAGAAAATCATAGCCCTGAAGGCTGCAACCTCATGACATGAAAATTCAGAATCAGACCATGAAGGATCTGGCGAGGATATCATGCTATTGACCAAACAATTCAGTAAGTATCTTAAACATAAGAAATATGGCAGGCTTAATATAAGAAGTCAAAACATATCATCTATCTCAAGACAGGAACAAAGCATACATTTCAAATCCAAGTTACAGAAAGAAGGCACTGAAGGCAACTTGGCTCAATTTAGACTCAAGCAACAACGATGATGCGCATGCACTCAATGACTTCAGATTTATGGCTCTTGGAGATGGTAAGGGCTATCACCAATCCAAGAAGAGGTAATTAAAGAACCTATTTATGATGAGTTAGTAGATATTTATAATAACCTAAAAGATTATGCAAACAAACTTAGTCGTGAGCTGGAACAATATAAGTGAATATCTAATGAATCACATGACCCATGTATTGCTAAAAATAGAAAATTGAAAGATGTAAAAAAATTTAGTCACTCAAAAACTTGAGTCATTTAGGAAGGATCATAATTAACTGATAGAGGAAAATGAACGTTTGAAAAAACAAATTCAAAAATTTCTGGCAATAAATAATAAAAACCTAAAAGTAATTCATGAGAAATCCGTCCATATTGCTAAGATCACTATTGATCTTAATGAATGAAAAAATAAATTTATCGAAGTAGTGAAATGTTGTAAAGAAGCCCTACAAGATAATAGACAACTTGATGCAGCCCTTGATACTCTTCGTTTGAATACCAAAGATGATGATCACACGAGAAAAAAGCTTTGTCATTGAATAACTGAGCTCAAAAAAGCTATTGAAATTACGAAGGGCCCAATTATTATATGACAAAGAATTCAAGATCTTTTCATGATAACTGATGACTTGGTTACAACAAGCCACAAGAACGTCAAACAGGGCCGGTCCTGAGTTCCCGGGAGCCCAAGGCGAAAGGCCCAAATAATTTTTTTTAGGGTTACTAATTACAATATAATATTTTTACCCACAAAATACATGCCTATATTTATAAGAGAAATTCAAATTTGGGGGCCACTAAAAGTACGAAAAAATCGGGGGCCTAAGGCGGCCGCCTCATCAGGCCTCAAGGTGGGGGCCAGCCCTGACGTCAAACTCCCAAGCTATCTTATCATACACGTATGCATAGCCACCCAAACAAACACAAACCAAAGCACAACTATTCAAATTTGTATGATCCAAGGCATAATTGAATTATTTGTCACTGTTGTTGTAAATTTGGGCATATTTCCTATAACTTCACTTAAAAAAATTACCAACTTTGTTTGGGTGAAGACAAATGCAATTGCAGGAACAACACAAACTTGGGTACCCAAAGTTACACCTACTAATTTTATTTTAGGTGCATCAACGTGTCAAACCTAAAAACCGATGGTACCTTGATAGTAGATGCTCGAATCATATGACTAGCGATAGCAAATATTTTGCATCACTATCAAGGAAAAAAGGGAAAGACACTTTGGCGATAATAGCACTGTCAAACTATTGGTAAAGGTAAAATCAATTTTTGTTCTTCTTGCTCCATTGATGATGTGTTTTTGGTAAGTGGTTGTAAACATAATTTACTTAGTGTTAGCCAATTATGAGATAAAAGTTACATTGTTACTTTTGACAAACATACATGCACTGTATTAGATTATAATAATTCTCGTTTATTTCTTGCTTATCATTGCAATAACGTATATGTTATTAATTCTAAAGAATTAGCGTAAAAAATATGAGGTATTTTGTAACTAGAAATGAAGACGGTTGGCTATACTATCGGCGGCTTGGACATACGGCAATGGACAACCTCAACAATTTTGTAAACAAAGAACTTGTACGAGGGATTCCAAAGATCAAATTTGAGAATGAAAAATCATGTGACTCATGTCAATTAGGTAAGCAAAACCAAATGCTCTCAGAAGCCTAAGAAAGTGCTATCAACATATAGACCTCTTGAACTTTTGCACATGGATCTTTTTGGACCATCACAAGCGTTATCAAGTGTACAAGTAGAAAATATATAACGAAGTTTCTTGGAATTCTTAATTCAAAAACAAAAACAAAAAATGGTGGCGCAAACCTATTCAGAGTATGTTTGGACTATTGATATTCATATTCATATTGAAGTTAATTACTTGGGGAAACTTTATGTTTCCTATCTATTATATCTATGCTATGAAATGAGAATTATCGCAGGATAGGAAGCACTCTGAGTTTAAAAACAAAAAAAAGACTTTTCAATTTGTTTTCCCAGCGAAAGCTTAAAGAAAATCAATGGTGTATCTCACCACAATTCCACATTTTATGTGGAGACTAAAGATTGCGAATTTTTTGTATAAATCTCATTGTTAGCTAGGAGAAAAAATAGAAAAAACGAATTTATCTAACCCCCCCCCCCCCCCCCCCCCCATTGTATTCCAACGTAGTATTGGAGGTGCATGATATGCTTTCGTTATTGTTGAGGATTACAGTAGATTTACTTGGGTTATTTTTTTATATCATAAAAGGATGACACTCCTCAAATCTTTCAAAGCAAGATTAAGCATACTTGTCTTTTTTGGGAATATTGAAGTTTAAAATTTCTTACAAAATTATGAGAGTCATGTGATTATGCATAAAAGATAAGTGTGATGTTTTTCTTGTGATTATCCCATTTGATCTAGTCCTAAACAAGGTTTAAGTAAAATAGAGGGATAATGATTAAATAATTGAATAAATAAAGTTTTATCTACTCCAATATTTTGAGTTGCTTCGTAACTATGGGTATTCGTCACCAATGTTTACTTTTACGTCAAACGGCAACATGAAATATGAGTATGCAAAAATAATCTAAGTGTGTGACTTGTTGAGTAACCGAGTGAATTCATCACGAATGTTTGCATTCGCGTCAAAATGCAAGTGACAACTTAGAGAGAAAAAATTAATATCTAGGAAAAAAAATCTCTAGTTTGCTACCCGGTTTGTAGTAGTGAGAATGAGTGATAACAGATTGAGCTGTTACATGATTCAGTCGTGTTAATTGCATGATAAATATGATCATCTTTGGAATTATGTATGAACTAGATTTGCCCATGGGCACGTGCCTACGGCACGTCTTCAAAACGATACTTCATATGAAAAGCCTTGTAAACAGTAAATCAACAATTATGTAGCTCAAGTTTGAATAGTATGACAATAATTAGTTGTAAATAAAGTCCATGTTCCATATATATATATATATATATATATATATATATATATATATATATATATATATATATATATATATGGGAAATGCTCCATTGAAAAGGCAAATGTTGTGGAAAACGTGAAAACAAGCCTAGGTCGTTGTTTCCAACAACGGCCTAGGCTTGTTTTCACGTGGAAACAACGGCCTAGGCTTGTTTTCACATTTTCCACGCTACAGTACGTTTTCAATGGAGCATTTCTCTCTCTCTCTCTCTCTCTCTCTCTCTCTCTCTCTCTCTCTCTCTCTCTCTCTCTCTCTCTCTCTCTCTATATATATATATATATATATATATATATATATATATATATATATATATATATATATATATCTCTCTCTCTCTCTCTCTCTCTCTATATATATATATATATATATATATATATATATATATATATATATATATATATATATATATATAATTTCTTCCAAGATCAATTGGGGAAAAAATTAGGGTAAAGGAAAAAAATTATAATCAAGAAAATTTGACCAGTTGTTTAGACATGTTTGTTTCTTTGGATCAGTTTGTTTAGGCATGTTTAGGATTATTGAGCATTGTTTGAGCATAAATTTGAGCAGTAAAATATCTTTGAGAACTTCAATTAGGGATAGTAACACTAACGACTAATAATCACAACAAAAGACTACAAGCAATAATTTAACTCATAATGAGTAGGTTTAATCTAAAAAGGGAGAAGATTATATGGCGTTTGAGGTGTTTGGAGCTTTCGTAGTACTTTCTTGTGTTGGATCCTGTATGCAAGGCAGATAACAATAGAGAGGGGGGGGGGTGAATAGTGTTATCAAAAAAACTAAAAAAATATTAAACTTGAAACACCTGTTAAGACGACTGGGATGAAAAACCAGTCAACTGAATCGACAGATAATTAAAAGGAGTGTTGATCAACGTGAAGAACAGTGGGTCTGTAAGTCGACTTAATAGGAATACCAGTCGACTGATCAGGCACAGACAGACTAAATAAAATGCGGCGAAACTAAATTTACAAGTTAGAAAGATCAAACCACTGAGAATCAGCAATGCTAACACAGTGATATATCCTGGTTCGGTCCTCCCGACCTACGTCCAGTCTCCAAGCAACCCACTTGAGAATTCTCACTATTCTTGAAAAGATTTACAAGAATACCCTACGACCTTTGGCAACAACTATGCCAAACTCGTAAACCTCTCACCATTAAAAAGAGCAAGACCCCATTCTACAACCTAGAGTGAACACTGACTCTACATTAGGAGCCCTTCTCTCCAACTGAGAGTACCACTCTCAAAACCCGAGAGTGAACAATAAAGAAATCGAAAATTACAATAGCTAAAGCCTTGATTTTTGAATGTCCTTTTTGTATTGAGGCTATAGGTCAACTTCTAATCGCAGTCTTGAACTTAATCGTTGTTATACAAGACTGAGATTAGATAACCAATTCTAAGAGAGTGAGAGTTCTTTGAAAACTTTGAGTTCCTTTTCACAAACACTTGAACAAAAGCAAAGACTTGTTTAATGTATGGGTAACCTTTTTCCAAGTGAATTCTGAACTCTATTTATAGAGTAGAAACTCCAGAGTCGTTGGAAAATAGTTAGCCAACTGCCATCAAACGGCAGAAAAGATTTTGAATTCGAAAATCAAATTTAAATCCTCAGAAAACTGTCAAAACTGCTCGAACAGTCGACTGGGTTGCCAAAGGAGTTGACTGGTCAGAGTTTTAATAAGTTCAGATTGTTTTATACTTGAACAGTCGACTGCTTTAGCAAAGTAAGTCGACTGGTACTTGACAATTGAACTCATACAAGCTTGAATTTGACATTTTTGATTTTAATAAACTTTATTTTAGTCCTAGGGGATGTGTGATTGTGTGCATCAAGGCTATTACAAGATTTCTAAGCAGACATATCAAAGATTACAATTTTGTACATCAAGAGCTGATCACTTTGAAAATCTTTGAAGCTTTGAATGACACTTGTCTTGTAGCTTGATCTTGAACCTTGAAAGCTTTGGGTACGCACTGTAAGAGACATGTTGAATAGACATATGTGTATCGTGTTGTAGTCATCAAAATCAAGAATCTACATTCTCCCCCTTTTTGATGA
This sequence comes from Hemerocallis citrina, assembly GCA_017893485.1. NCBI lineage: Eukaryota > Viridiplantae > Streptophyta > Magnoliopsida > Asparagales > Asphodelaceae > Hemerocallis > Hemerocallis citrina. Next base: position 13,268,696 of record CM030368.1, read on the forward strand.
TGAAAACACAATAACTAAACAATATAGAATAGTAATTTTAAGCAACATGCTTATCCTAAACATAACACACATATAGATATGTAAAAAATATAATTAAATTTGCTCCACCTAAATAAGATAGAACATGCACACAACAATAAGATAGAATATGAACACAACCAATCATCATAAAAATTCTTCCCCTTTGGCATTAACAAAAACAAAAAGTATAACAAGGGGCAATCCAAAGAGAGAACATAAAGTCATACATAAGCATCCAAATATAGTGCATAATCCAAAATCAAAAATAAAGTCTTACAAAAACAACAAAAAAAATAAATAGAAAAATAATGCAAAATAAAAGAAATGCAACATCAATCTTTGTCTTCGTCACTGTCAGAGGCAGGAGTAGGCTGAGGAAATTGCCAAACAAACAACTGAGTAAGGTTGGCAAGATTAGCCTCTATAGAATCCTGACGACCCAGAATGAGATCCTGACGGTCCATAATGTAGTTTACAGACAAATAGAGACTTTCAGGATGAGAAAAGCTTGCCCTAGGACGAGAACGACTACCGGAAGACGAACTAGATGCCGAAGAACGAGGTGGAATGGAAGTGGCCAAAGGTAAAGGTGGAGCATTACGGGTAGGTGAATGAGGAGGAGTATGTAGCAATATCATACGGGCAAGACTGGCCCGATCAAAAGTTTCAAAGCGAGACACAACACTAGACTCCAAATCTAAATCTACCTTAAAGTGGTTAAAGATATTAGTGAGAATAGCACCATAAGGTAAAAAAAAGAGGTGTGAGTTTTGTGGAGACGACTAAATATAACATGACTCCAGTTGATATGGATATTCCCAAAAATAGCATAAACGGCCGCTTGTAATTCGTGCAAAAATTGATCGTAGCTCCCTGCTTTAGAGATAATATTATACAATAAAATTCTTGCAGCAAGCTTCGCAAGTGGGGTGATGTTCTTATTGTTCATAGGAGGACCATGAAGAAAATATTTGGGAAAAAATATTTTAGAAAAAATGGAAGGATCATCAAGTTCAAGTTCCCCTAAGTCCAACCCATCAAAAGAAATTTTCAGAAGCTGTCCTAATTTCCTAACATCCAATTTTATATTCAAATTTTTAACCGAGGTAGTGATAATTATCTCATCACTATCAGCATTACTAGCAACTTTCATATTAGCATAAAACAAATAAATAAGTTGCGGGTAGTAATGGGGTTGATTTACGAGGGATAAAAGATCAAACAATCAACACTGTTGAAACAAAGGAGCAATGGGATATTTATCTAAATCGGGAAAGTTAATAAACCTACCAAGAAAAATAACCAGTTTGCAAATGGTAAAATATTTTTTAACTAGTTTGAATTCCTCAAATATTGAAGGTAATTCGGATGAGTTTGTTCATCCTCAATAGGAGCAGAAGACCTAGATCTATTGGATTTCGACATGAAGATAATAGAACAACCTAAAAGACCTAAAGTGATAAGTGAAAGACACAGAGAACAAACGTTACCCAACAGCAAAGAGAGAAAAGAAGAACAAATAAGAGAAACTCCGAGCAAAGAAGTTAGCTCTAATCAGCGATCTGGCAGCAAACTCCAATCAGCTATCTTGCGTGAAAAAGAAATCCAAGAAACCACAGCAGCCGTCAGGTTCTTAGGAAAAAGAAGAGTAAAAGGGTAAACTGAAAAGAAGCTAGGGTTTTTACAAGATTAAAAAAAAGGTGGAGATTAAAAGATAGGACTTATTGATGGTGGAGATCAAATAGATAGTAAAAGTAAAGCGGATCGGGTCTAAGAAGTGCAAAAGAAACCCCAAACAAGTGATGATTCAGATAAAAAAATCAGAACACAGTCGCGACAGTCGACTGGTCATAGAGGGAAGGCGACTGAGGCAAGAAAAAAATAAATCCAAAAATAAATAGAGTGTTGTTTGTTTGTTTGTTTTAAAAAAAAATCAAGAAAGAAACAAATACATAAGCTAGGTATATGTCGACTGAATCAATAAAATAAGTCGACTTAGACAACAAATTTTTAAGAAATATCATGATATGAACGTGTTCCTAGTTCTCTTCTAAACTTTATAAAAATTTCTTCTTTCAACGGTTTGGTAGAAATATCCGCTATTTGTTTATCAGTGGAAATAAACTCCAATAAGATATCTCCTTTTAAAACATGATCACGTAGAAAATGATGTCGAATATCAATATGTTTCGTATGTGAATGTTGAATCGGATTTTTAGAAAGATTAATGACACTGGTATTGTTACCCATTATAGAAGGTTTTGAAAAAGAAATACCATAATCTAAAAGGGTTTGTTTCATCCATAAGATCTGAGCACAAGCCAAACTTGCAGCAATATATTCAGCTTCTGTGGTAGATAGAGATACGGAATTTTGCTTTTTACTACACCAAGATACTAGGGAATGTCCCAAAAAGTGACAGGTTCCAATAGTACTTTTGCGGTCAGTTTTACTTCCAGCAAAATCAGCATCACTATAAGACAGTAACTGAAAATTATTGGTATGAGGATAAAATAAACCATATTCAGATGTGCCTTTAGTATATCATAAAATCTGTTTCACTGCTTTTAAGTGAGATTCTTTTGGATCAGACCGATATCTAGCACACAAACATACGCTAAACGCAATATTTGGTCTAGTAGCAGTTATATATAAGAGTGAGCCAATCATACCTCGATAGAGCTTTTGATCGACACTCTTACCTAATTCATCTTTGTCAAGTGTAGTAGTAATAGCCATAGGTGTGGTATTACTACTAGTGTCATCCATACCAAATCGTTTGAGTAACTCCTTAGCATATTTTCCTTAATTAATAAATATGCCATTTTGAAAATATTTTATTTGAAATCCAAGGAAGTAATTGAGTTCACCCATGTGACTCATCTCAAACGGTAGTAGCAAACTCTTGACATAGATTACTGTTAGTTGATCAAAAAATTATGTCATCTACGTAGATTTGTATGATTAATATGTCTGAATTTATTATCCTAATAAACAATGTAGTGTCTACTTTACCAATTTCAAAACCTGTTTCTAAAAGAAAAGTTTTTAAACGATCATACCAAGCACGAGGTACTTGTTTAAGACCATATAATTCCTTTTTTTAATTTAAAAACATGGCTAGGTAATTGTTCATGTTCGAAACCTGGTGGTTCCTTAACATAAACATCCTTCTTAATGAAACCGTTTAAGAAAGCACTTTTAACATCCATTTGGAAAAGTGTGAAATTTATAAAATATGCAAAAGATAACAAAATTCTAATTGATTCTAGTCTAACAACAGGAGCATATGTTTCATCATCAATACCTTCTTCTTGGTTATATCCTTGGGCAGCTAATCTAGCCTTGTTCCTAACAACTTGTCCTGATTCATCTAACTTATTTTTAATACCCATTTGGTACCAATAATAATATGATCAGGGGGGTTGTAGAACTAAATCTCATACATCATTCCTTACAAATTGGTTAAGTTCATCTTGCATAGCATTCAACCAAAATTCATTCTCACATGCTTCTTGAATATTTTTTGGTTCAAAATCCGATAAGAAGGCAGCATGAGAAATCATATTAAAGTGTGATCGTGTTTGAATGCCATGTGAGATATCACCAACAACTAAGTCATGAGGATGATCTCGAACTTCAACAAATGACTTTGGTAAAGTTGGAGTTATCTCTACAGGATCAGTCATTTTAATGAACCCATCAGTCGACTGATTCAACACATCAGTTGACTTATCTAGAGTAATTTGCTCAAGTGATTTAACAATGTTATCTAGTGGTGAAGATAAAATTTCATCATCTTGAATAACACTAGATGAAGGTAAAGATTCATCAAAAGTGACATGCATAGATTCTTCAAAAGTCAAAGATGACTTATTGAAAATTCTATAAGCCTTACTCCTATTTGAATATTCAATGAAGATTCCTTCATTAGATTTAGCATCAAATTTATCTAACTTTTGTGTTTAATATGAAACACTTACAACCAAATACTTTAAAGTAAGAAACATTAGGAATACGTTCAAAAAACAACTCAAAACAAGTCTTCTTAAACTTTGGCCTAATTAGTATTCTATTTAAGACATAACATGCTATAGAAACAGCTTCAGCCCAGAAGTATTTAGGCAAATATACCATTCTTGTCGCAATATTCTGAAATGTTTCATTCTCAAATTCTCCACCATGATCACTTCTAATAGTGACTATGGTTAGAGATTTTTAATTTTGAACACGTTTGCAGAAATTTGCAAATTCTTCAAAAGCTTCATTTTTATGTCTTAGGAAAAATACCCTTGTAAACCTTGAATAATCATCGACTAAAACAAATACATATCTACTTTTATTTAAGGAAGTGACTCTAGTAGGACCAAATAAATTCATATGGATCAATTCGAGAGGCCTACTAGTAGAAATCATTTCCTTTGTTTTAAAAGTGGATTTTACTTTTTTCCCTAGTTGACATGCATCACATATTTTATCTTTCTTAAAAGATAACTTTGGAAGTCCTTTAACTAGATTATTCTTAGAGATTTTAGCGATATTTTTCATGTTTACATTTCCAAATCTTTTATGCCAAAGCCAAGAATCATTGTTCGAGGCAACTAAACAAAAATCATCCGAAAATTCATTTGTTTTTAAACAAAGTTCATATATGTTATTTTTTCTAATACCTTGAAAAATCACATTTTGCAAAGAAGAATCATAAATCAAGCATGTATCTTTTTCAAACACTATCTTATAACCCTTATCACATAATTGACTAATGCTTAACAGGTTATGCTTTAAACCACTAACTAAGAATATATCTTCAATAATAGGAGTAGTATTCTTACCAAACATGCCTATTCCGATGACTTTTCCTCTGTTATTGTCACCAAAAGTAACGGTTCCTCCATCTATATCTTGAATGGAAGAGAGCAAGTTTGCATGGCCAGTCATGTGTTTAGAGCATCCACTGTTAAGTATCCATCGTTCCCTTTTAGGTACCTACAAAATATTATTTGTGAACATGGTACCCTTTTCATTGGGTCCGAGAAAGATTAGTGCTTGGGAAATCAAACCCAAAGTGAGTTTGATTTACCCTCATATGCAGGTTTAATGTCACACCCCGCTTCCCAAAAAGAAATACGGAATACGGATACGTGACTAAGTCCAGCGAATGATTTTTATCATTCATAAGCTGTCAGGATCTTTACAACATTTCATAGAAATAAACAGGAGATAATAAGGAGAAATCAACCATGCATGCATGAATGAATCAATATACCAACAGAATTACTTGAAACAAATTTTAATAAATCTCAAATAAACTAGATCTGAACAAGTCAATAATCCTGAGTCATACTGCCCAATACAAATAATCCAAGTAGCAGATACATTTATTCAAAATAAGCAACAAGAAATAATAATAATAATAGCAAGAACTCCAGCATCTAAAAATTCAGATCACCTACCCCATCAGGCAACTGGTCACCATAATCTGCAATTTAATAAATTGCAGGAAAAAAAAAGAGAAACAAAACTCCCGTCAATGCAAGTTACAGACCGCTTGTAGTGCAGGCACAAGTACAGGAATAAAATAAGTAGATATAAAGTAACAGCGGAAGAAAACATAGCATAGAGTAGATATGAAAGAGCAAAACAGAATGTCTAACATGAATCAGAAAACAGAATCAAGTAACATGGTATGCTAACAGGTACAGGTTATATGTAATAGATGTCAAGTATCATGCGAGCAGTTAAACAGGTAACAGATGAACAGGTAAACAGGTATACAAGTAGCATGTAACCCCTGTTTTCCCAAAAATGTATTTTCTGTATTTAAATTTTTCGCAAATTATTTTTCCGGTTTTCAAATTCTTTTATCAAAATATATTGTTGGGTCTTCCATTAAAATCTATTTTTCGATCAATAATTTCATTTGTAACTATTTTCTATGATTTTTTTTCATATTGTTACAATTCTTATTTTTGTTATTATTACTGTTATTATTATTATTCCTGTTATTATTAGTACCATTATTATTTTTATCATTTTCTTAGTATCATTACTGTTATTAGTATTATTATTATTATTGATATTTTTGACTGGTTATTAAAAATCCACTTTTATTTATTAATTGTATGTGTAGTATTTCAAATAAACTCTATACTGTAATACAAATTACATTTTATTATAAAGAATATTTATTTGTTATTTTAATATAAACACTATTTAAAACCCTATTTTCCTTATTGGATATTTTCCTTAAAACCCTATAACCCATTTACCCATTAGAACCCTATATAAACCTACACCCATTTACCTTAATTCCCTGCTTTAACTACCCACAACCTAAACCCAATAACCCGTTTTAAACCCATTAACCCAACTATATCCATTACCCATTATATGAAACCCAAATACCCTGTATCTATGCCTAAACCCCTAACCCGTTACCCGTTAATACCCTAAAGCCCACCCAAAAACCTCTATTCACCCCCTCAACCCTAAACTCCATATACATATATATATCTACCCCTCCCCTAGCCACTTCGTCTTCTCCCCTCAACCGCCCCCTCTCATCCTCTTCATCTCCCATCTCCCTAGCCGCTCTCTCTCCCTCTCTCCCATGCACCTACGCCCCTCCTCTGATGTATCCCGACGCTCTGCCCTCGCGCCAGCACTCTCGTCACCCTAACTCCCTCAGCCTCGCCACAACTGCACTGTCCCCATCCTCCTTCTCCCCTCCTCCCGAGTACCCCGAACCCATCCCCCTATGATCCCGTCATCAGCGGTGTCCTCGCCAGCGTCCCTCCTCTCGACGATTGTGGCACCACAGCGATAGCGGCAACATCGTCATCCCCCTATGCACACCTTGCCTCTCGATGCGGTAGCCTCCGCTATGCGGTAGCGCAGCCAATGCGGCTGCAGCACCGCTCCCCGGTGCTGTGCTCCTCCCGAGCAACAGTCATCTAGTGCACCCCGTATGCAGTGTCCCTCCCTACTCCCCTCGACACCCTGGCCATCCTCCACGTCGAGCTCTGCCTTGCTACCATCTGCCCCGACTGTTCCCCAGTCGCTGGCTGTCGTCTCGCCGTCCAGTGGGTTGCTTTTGATCAAGTGTGTTGTTGGCCGTCGATCGCTGTGATCATCTTGATCATCATGATCATGCCCCTTGGTTTTGATTATGGCCATCCGTTGGATCTTGATCATCATGCTTGATTGGATCGATCTCCTCTTGATCATCCAATTAGATCCTAGCCGTCCGATCTCTTCTTGATCGTCACGATCATGATGATCATCAACTTCCTTTGATCGCAGTCGTTCGATCGATCAATCTTGATCTTCATCATTATCTTTATCATCAGGGAAATCTGACCGTCCGATCTGATCCGATCATCTTGATCTTGATCTTCGATCTCAGCCGTCCGATTGTGTTTGTGATTGGTTTATGTGCTCGTTCGATCCGTTCGTTGTGTTCGTGCCCGGGAATCCATTTCCATTATTCTTGCTTTTGTGCCATTTCCGTCGTCGTATCTCAGGCAAGTAAGTTGTATTAAATTCCTTTGTATATACAAGTACAAAATACCGCTAGTAGTGTATTTGGGATCTAGAGACAATTTGTGTGTGAATTCTCTTGTTGATATTGTCTCTATTGTGATGACTTGACCATTGTTGCCTCATGATATATATGACATGAATTAACCTATGGTTGATCACTTTTAATGTATATGTTCATGCTATCTTGATATATCTGTGTTTGATGTGTTATTCGTGTTATACTTGTCTTGAACTTGTGAAACACCCTATATCATATTGTTTGGACATCTATTACACTATATTTCATGTCTGAGTTGATTTGGGTGAATTTTGTGTGATCTAGGTTGATTTGAGTATGAAGAACACATCTGTATTTTTCTGTTTTCCTGATGTTGATCAGTATTTTAGACTCTATTAAGATAAGTATTTGAAAATATTTTGTGAACATGATTTGTAGATAATTCTATTTATTTTCCAACTCTTTTGACGGATCTCAGTTTCGATTTTTGGTTTGTGAGATATGCCTATTTTACTACAGAGTGTCGAAAGATTTCCAGATTGTGTTTTCTATGAATTCTGAAGAGTAATCTATTTTTATTATGGTGTTAAATTTTTTATTTTGATCTAAAATTTTGCACAGTACTTCTTAACTTGATTGGGGTTTACCCAAAATTTTGGTGGATTTATTTGAGGTGTTTTACAAACCTTTTCATACTTGCAAATAAAGATTTTACATGCAGACTTTTACTACTGTTCAGTAAAGAACTTGATTTTCGACATAATTCTACTTGCTGTTTCTAAAATATTTCTGATTATGAAAGTTAGCCTACTGTATCTATTTTATCACCCTTTTGGCGGATTTAGATTTTGATTTATGGTTTGTGAGATATTGCTGTTTTCGTACTACAGTGTTTACAATTCCAGATTTACAAAACTACTACATCTTGATGTTTTCTGATTTTCGTTGACTAAACTATTTATATTGAAAAATAATGACACTTTATATTCTGATATTACACATATAGGGGGATACCCCAGATTTTTCGTGGATTTAATTAAAGAGTTTTCATGCTGTTTTTCTGACTGTGAATACAATCTTCTGATTTCTGTCTGAATGTGTTTTCTTGATTCAAACCTGTTTTGAGTTTTTGTGAAATACTGTATGACATATATGTTTGCTGGATTCGGAAGGGAGTCTATTTTCTAGATTCTTTGACGGATTCAGATTTGCTTATTCGTAGCAACGGGAATCCCTGTTTTAGTACAGTATTATCTTGTTGTCCTGAACTAGATATTGCATGATTCTATTCCTTTATGAACTGTATATCATCTGTACCTGTTTATCTGTCACCCTAAACCTATTACATGTTTATACCATGATATTATCACTATGTTTTCTGCACATATATGTCTGTCTTCTAATAATAACAAAATAACCAAGCAGGGGTTTGTGGGAAAGATCTAGTAGTGGAAAATATAGAAATGTGTACTGAGAAGAGAGCCCATGTTCCTTATCTGTTACGTGTTCATGACTACATGATTCACGACTCTATTATCTGACCCTGACTATATTACTTCCCTATAGGAAGGTGTACTCAGAAGAGAACCCATAGGTTCTATCTGTCTGTAAGATCTGATTATCTGATATCTGTCTGTCTGAATCCTGAGTACACTGCCCTATGGACTCCACTATGAAATCTGAAGTGAAACTGTTTGAATGTAGCAACCATGTGGTGTGGGCTACATGAAGTGCTACCTAGATAGTAATCACACAAGACTTATAAGAACATGACATCTGAAATTTGTTTATCTGTATCTGTTTATCTGACATCTGTTATCTGATTATTTGTTATCTATCTGACTATCATCTGACACTACCATCTGTATATCCGTCAGCGTACCATCTGACACTTGACACATGTTATCTGTATCTGTTAGTATACCATGCTATCTGATTTGTTTTCCTGATTCATGTTAGACATTATATTTCTGTTGACATGCCTATACCATGCTATGTTTGTTCTGTTGTTATTTTATATTTTTTATTTATCCCATGTACTTGTATCCTGCATTACAAGTGGCCCGTAACTTGCATTGATGGGAGTTTGTTTTCTTTTTCCTATTCCTACAATTGTTAAATTGCAGACTTTGGAGAATATGTACCAGATGGTATTGGTGATATAAAATATTAATGCTGGAGTTTTGCATTTATTATTATTATTATTATTTCCTATTTCTATTTGAATAACGTATGTTGTACTTTAATTTATTTGTATTTGGGCAATGTGACCCAGGATTTTGACTTATTCATATCTGATTTATTTGAGATTAATATATTTTGTTTCAAGTAAATTTCTGTTGGTATATTTGATTCGATTATGCATATGTGGTTGACTTTTCTGACTTCCGACTCTGATTATTTCTGTGAGATGTTGTAAAGATTCTGAACAGCTTATGAATGATGAAAATCATTTGCTGGGCTTAGTCGCGTATCCGTATTCCGTATTTTCTTTTTGGAAAGCGGGGCGTGACATAGCATGTACAGGCAAGCATGTAACAGGTGTCATGTTATGTCAAGTCTTGTATTTAATTCTAACTAGGTAGCACTTCATGCGTCCAAAACTTTTACCGCATGGTTGCTACATTCAAACAAGTTACGCTTAGATTTCGTAGTGGAATCTATAGGGTCGTGTACTCAGGCATCTGGTAAACATGTACAGGAATAAGTACAGGTAGAACCAATTGGTCATCTTCCGAGTACACCTTCCTATAAGGAAGTGTGCAATCAGGTAATTGTGCACTCAGGTAATTAGGTAAACAGGTACAGGTAGAACCTACTGGTCTTCTTCCGAGTACACCTTCTTATAGAAAAGTGTGAAGTCAGGTAATCAGGTAAACAGGATCGTGTATCATGTATTCATGAAACACGTAACAGGTAGGGACAAGGCCCCCTTCCAAGTACATATTTCTATATTTTCCACTACTAGATCTTTCCCTTAACCCTGGCTTGATTATTCATTATTATTATCAAACATGGATGTACATGTCGCAATAAAGGGCAAGAATAATATGGTATAAATAATTAACAGGTTCGGGTTGAAAGATAAACATGTACAGGTGATAGACAGCACATAAAAGGATAGAACAACGTAAATTCTAGTTTAGGACAGCACGATAGTACTGCACTAAATCTGAAATTTCCGTTGCTAAAAATGTGCAAATCTAGATCCGTCAGAAAATCTAGAAAATAGACTCTCGGCTGAATCTAGAAAATATATATAAGTCATATGGTATTTCACAAAAAAAAGACTTAAAATAGAATTGTATCCAGAAAACATGTTCAGCCAGAAACAGAAGTTTGTATTCATAAATAGAAAAATGGCATAAAAACTAACTGATTAAATCCATGAAAAATCTAGGGTATTCCCTACTATGTTTAGTATCAGCAAATAAATTTTCATAATTTTCCAACATAGATAGTGTAATCAAATAAAATCAGAAGATAGCAAGATACAGAAATTTTGTAAATCTGAAATCATAAACACAGCAGTACTAAAACAATAATATCTTACAAAATATAAATCCAAATCCAAATCCTTCAAAAGGGTGATAAAATAGATACAGCAGGCTACAATTCATATTCATAATTTTTTTATAAAAAGCAAATAGAATCAGGTCGAAATTATGTTTCTTTAATGAACAGTATGAAAATTCTGTCAGTATAGTGGTTGTTTGCGAGCATAGAATAGTTTATAAAAGTCATTAATTAAATCCAAAAAAATTAGGTGTTAATCCCAATCAAGTCTAGTTGTATTCACCAAAATATTGGATCAAAATATTACCTTTAACATCAGTATAAAAATAAATTACTCTCCAAAATTCATATAAAACCAAATCTGTAATTTTCCACACATCTGTAGTAAAATAGCCATAACTTGCAACTCATTAATTGAAACTGAGATCTGTCAGAAAATATGGAAAATAGACAGAACTATCTACAATTCATATTCACAAATAATTTTCATATACTGACCTTAATAGGGTCTAATATACTGAACAAAAACAGGGTAACAACAAGGACATAATTATTCTTCATGCATAAAATCAACTAGATCATATGAAACACAACCAAATTATAAAAAAACGTGAAATATGGTGTACTAGATGTCCAAGCAACATGGTATAGGGTATTTAATAGATCAACAACAAGATATACTACCAGTAACACGTCAAGCATGCAAGATTCACACAACAACTAATGGATCACAACCAACATTCATATATGCAACAGGGATCATTTAGATGTAAGTCTAAATTCATGTCGTGTGTGTAACTAGAGATGACTACGGACGGATCAACACTTAGAGATTTGCACAAGAATTGTCTCTAGAACGCAACTACTGTAATGCCCTGCCCCTAGGTCAGACAATTTATACAATTTAGAATACAAATTAGATACTATGTAGTACAACTGCCCACCACAGGCTGCCTCTCAAAAGTTGGTTAACCGATTAGGTGACTCTTGATCAAGCCTGTGGTGGGCAGTTGTACTACATAGTATCTAATTTGTATTCTAAATTGTATAAATTGTCTGAGCTAGGGGCAGGAGCGTTACAACTACACTACATGCGGTATTTAGTAGTTGTATATGCAACAAAAAAGTATACAAGTTACTTGCCTTATAGTCGACGACGGAAACGATGCAAAAGCGAGAATAATGGGAATGGATTCCCGGGCACGAACTCGACAAACAAACGACGAACAAACACATGAACAAGAGATCACAACTCGAGATCACCCACGCACACAAAATCAACCCCGCAAACAAGAGAGGGCAGCGGAGGAGAGTGTGCACAGCAATGCAGAAAACTCCGGACAGCGAGTGAGGGGAGGCAGCACAGCGCATTTGCCACTGTTGCATGCTGCTGGCTTCGTTGTGGTCGATGGAAACACATCACTGAGGTGTTCTCTCTCTAGCTGGCGCAATAGGAGTCAGGGGACCAGGGGGACGCAGTCTAGCGCTCGGGGTGAAAACAGCACAGGGAAGAGGGTCGAAGAGTAGGGAGGCAGGGAGGTTGGTCGGGTTTTGGCAATGCAAGGGAGAAGCAGGGTGGCACTGTCGTGGTCTGCCTGGCGCTTGGATGCTAGGGACGGGAAAGATCACAGGGTGAAGAAGAGGAGAGGTCGAGAGATGATGGTTAGAAGGCGGCTAGGGTTTAGATAGATGATAGTGTAGATGAACATCATGGGTGTATATATATCAGCATATAGGGTTAGGAGCTGATGGTTTGGGGATAAATTGATAATGGGTATCGGGTATAAACTTGGATATTGGGTTATAAACAGGTTGGGGCTTAATGAGCAGGGGTTTATGAGCTTTTGGGTTTTAAAAGGATTTCAGGATAGGGTTTTAAAATAGGATGAACCAAAAATAATGAGATGGGCACAACATGGATAATTAAAATAGGGCATGAACAATATAAAATAAAGAGGATAAAAAATAATAGCTCGATCAAACAGAAACGAAACAATAGACTAACAATTGAATCAAGAAGATCAAATAAAGGCGAAAATCAAATAGATGAATATATTGGAAAAAAAATGAAGATCCAATACATGGTTCAAAAAGAGACGGAGAAATTCAAGATGAATAAATACCCAAAAAGAAAAATACATCCAAAAAATACATAAAATGAAAAGTAGGGGTTACAAATCCTACCCACCTAACACGAAGAATTTCGTCATCGAAATTCAAACAAGAGATACATAGGGTAACCCCGAAAAGAAATGAAAGAGCAAAACAAAAAGCTGCTCAAACAGATGACGAAACTTCTGCTGAATCTCCTCCTCCAACTCCCTAGTCGACTCACCCGGCGAGTGAGGATCCAAGAAACACGAACCAGCTTGATGACCTCGTTCTTAAGCACTTTCTCCCGCCGATCCAAAATAGCAACTGGAATCTCACAAGTCAAATCCGGCTGCACGGTCAACTCAGATAGTCGATCACGTGGATCTCATCGCGGATATATCTCCTGAGTTGTGAGACATAGAAAACATCGTGCACTCTTGATAAAGCCGGGGGCAATGCAAGACAATAGGCCACCTTGCCTACTCGCTCCACAATATCAAATGGTCGAATAAACCTAGGGCTGAGCTTGCCCCCACCACCAAACCGAATGACACATCGCCAAGGCAATACCTTTAGGAAAACATGAATTCGAAGTTCCACGGGATCTTTACACTTCACTTCGTACAATTTTACAGGGAATTTAAAACTTTATTTACAACAATAATTACATTAACAAAGCGGAATTATAAATTACAACTTAGTACATGAATTAAACAACAACTTGAACATTTCCTTAAGCATCATTCATTCTTTAGTCTTGTCAATCACTTTATCCTGCGTAGAAACTGTGGGCACGTCAGTTGTATACAACTGATGCTAGGATATAATACACCAATTTCTCTTACTTAGAAAGCACACACTTGTCACAAACAAAGCTGAGGGGGACTATCCTATTGATGTCGTGTGTGAATGTGCACTTAGTCCTTAATGCAGTTATTTTTATTACACGACACTAATGTGCACTTGTTCAGATTCTATGCATTCCATACTACATAGGTCCGAGGGCAAGCCCTTAATCGTTCTTCATCTTGTAGGGTTGGATCCATCGCTACGACTTAAACTACTATGGTAACTACGGCAAGTATCTTAGATATCCTATGAGCTACAAACCCATGTCCAGACAGCCTGGAGAGAAATCCCACGTCATGACATGATGCATCATGTAGACAGCCTATGGACAATTCAACCTCCGTCATGGGATAATGGCACTACATAGTCACTAAACAGCCCACAAGCATCGCCACGATCCCAATAATTCTGGAGATAGATTCACGTCATGAGATGACACATCATGTAGACAGCATGCGAAAATTCTCACACCGTGAATCCGATGCCCTCATACTTGTGTTTGTTCCTTACTTTCATCACATCTTCACTATTGTGTTTTCCTTAGTTATTTGAATCATGAATAAAATCAATAACCTAAAGTTAGCACTTCCTCTATACCGGTCTTAACCATCTATCAATAATAACGACCCAAACTTGGTCTTTCATTTCAGTATTTTATCTCAAAAGAATTAATCCATGCCGGTATAAGGACTTAGCTACACTCTAGTCTTTAATCTCATTTCATGTTCATAAAAATTGAGTATTCATACTCACAAATTTCTCTCGTAATTCATCATGATCTTTCATTTCATTTCCATGCACTAATTCATGTATAATACGACAATTCCTTTCTTTTAATTTACCACATTCATAATTTAACTCCACATAATTTCTTTGCATTCACAAGGTCAGTCTTTCACTTATTAAGCCAAAAATCACATTTTCACTTTGTATAATTTTAAACAACAATCTCTTTTCTAGTCTTACTCAATCTTCCATATCAAAATCTCATTTTAGAACTCCATACAAGCTTTCTCTATACTCAAAATATTTGTTGTCTTTAATAACAAAAAGAAATCATATTTTAAGAAACTTATTAATCGCTTTCTTCTCAAAATTGCTTCTAATTCTCATTATAATAAACCAATACTGTAGAAATAAATTTTCATGAAGTTTAGGTATTTTTAGAATAATTATAATATTTTTCTAAATTTTTTATATACTTGAAATCACTTTAAAAATAAAAATATCAAAAAAAAAACCCCAAAGCCAGAGGCCGGATCGAACCTAGAACCAAACCCCCATTCGGATGAACAGTAACCGTCCTAGGTCGCACCCAAGAACTAGTAAGGCCAAGGTGGCTAATTGTTTAAAAGGGGGCTTGATTTATACTTAAGGCTTGGGTTTTGGATATGAGTAAAAATTGAATTCCAGAAAAATAAAGTCTCTGGATAGACTCGACCCAAGACCAAACTTTTCGCCGAGCTACAGTAACCGTACTAAAGCGCACCCACTGACCACTAAGGCCTGAGTGACTAGACGATATGAATTGAGTTGAGTTGTTTATAACTCAACTCGCTGTTTATTAACAAACTTTCATAATTCTAAATTTTTTTAATTTTTTTCCTCTATTTTTGTATCATAAAAATTTTCTAGAATCTCAATCTTAGAAATTTATAGCATAACAGTAATTTAAAAAATCATTATCTTGACATTAAAAGTGAATTCTCTTCCCAATTTGTATTTTAAGTCTACATTTTCGACTTTGAAAATGCAACAATAATTTCTTCACAATTTGGCCGAACAATTATCACAAAAAGATGTTTTTCTTACTTTCTTTTCTTTCTACAAAATTCTAGAACATATTTCCTTTCATTTCCACATTAATTTTGCACTAATTAAAAATAACACATATCAATAGTTTAATTAACAAACTAGTCATTCACGAGAAAATTTTCTTAATCTAACATGGTTCAAAAATACATATTCCATAGCAACATGACAACTTCTATTCTAATAGTCACAATTTGTATCAATTATCAACCAATTCATCAAGAACTCATCTCATTTCTAATTAGTCTCTTTTTAACAATCATAGAGCTAATTTTAACTAGATTTTCGTAGCATATTCATCATTCAATTCCTAGCATGGTATGTACATTAGAAGTAGATAAATCGCCCACCTTAAATGAAGAAACAAAGAAAACTCCTTAGAGAAACTCCTTGAACACACGATCCTCTCCTAGTTATGAGCCTTCTCCTCCTTGCTTGTTCACACCAAGAGCCTCCTCCTCCTTGTTGTGTGAAACCTGAGCTCTTCTTCCTCCTCCTCTTGATGTAGGCCGGCCTCCACTAGTGCAAGAACACACCACACAAACTCTCAATATTTTTACTCATACTACTCTCAATCTTTTACTCACAACTTGTTTCTTTCTTCTCACTTTCTTTACAAATTTCTAATGGTGCAAAGAGATGAATGGCTAAGGGGGGCTATTTATACACTACTCAAGACAAAATGAAGGGTGGAGATGCATTTAGATGATGAACTAGGATGTAGGGAGTTAGAAGAACTACCCACTAGTGAAAACTACCTCTCCACTAATCCACACCCCCACTCTCTCTTGAACAATTCCGACCTACCCTCTCATGCACAAATGCACGTGCATGTGCATGCACGTGCCTCTCCATGCACCCCTAGTTACTAAATGTTCATGTGTAATTAATTAATTTGTTACAAAAACAAGTCTACCATACAAGTTGTCTCATTTAAATGAGAATAAACTAATGGGCTCATTTTAGTGGGCTAAAAATTCATGGGCTCTTAATTTATTTAATTAATTTAATTAGTGTGGGCTAGAATTAAACAATTAGGTCTTTAAGAATTAATAATAGAAATTAATAGTCTTTTAAAAAAGAATAACTAAAATACTTGTTCATGACATAAAAATAAATAATTTTTAAGGGAGAATGTACATAAATTTGCACGTGCAAAACACGTGAAATCAAACAAACTTATATTTAATTATAAATGAAAATTCAGGATGTTACATATTATATATATATATATATATATATACTACTACTATATTATTATTATATTAGACATTATGGGGTGTTACACTTTGTGGTACCTGATGTATGTTTCCTTTATCATGTAGTATGTTTCTTGGATCATTTTATATGGGGAAAATATTTCAGAAGGGTTTCTCATACTATATAATGCTTAATTATAAGTGAATTTGTGCCATTTCATATCTTAATTAGAATTACTGCAATTTCTATCTGTGATGAGTTTTGTGATGGCTGTAAATTTCTCTGTTTTCCCGTCTTTTACATTATAAGAATTCTAACTGCAAATTGTGGTATTGATTTTACTTGGGCGGTGCAAGAAAGATTTCAGTAGGAATTGCTAGCGGTCTTGCCTATCTACATGAGGAGATTAGGCCGCATATAATTCACCGAGATATCAAACCTAGTAACAAACTACTTGACTCTGATCTTGCACTAAAGATTTCAGATTTCGGCCTTCCAAAGTTCTTCCCCGATTTCGGCCTTGCAAAGTTTTTTTCTGCAAGTGTTTTTCCATCTCTAATTCTTGCTGCGATAAAAACATTGCATATTGGCGGAAAGATTATGCAATGAAGTCAAAAAAATGTCTTAACGGTTCCCTATCAATTAAAAAATTGCTAAATTAGACCAGTATTTCTCACAATGAGAAGAGTTTAAAATTTGAAGTGACCTAATGTATATTTTGTTGGTCAGTTAATATAATGTGTTTTTTGTGTGTTTAGTGGCTTAAACTTGACAAAATCTTGTAGGATGGCATCGAACTACTCTTCCAACCAAATCCACAATCACTATGGTGGTAGCTCCATGTCTTCCAGAGGCAGTTCAAGACAAAGGTTTAGAGCTCCCAAATGTTTTTGTCACATCCAAATAATGGTTAAATTTTCTACTTTGGAAAAGATCCCAGGTAAAGCCTACTACAACTGTCCTAATTTTCCTAGCGACTGTGAATTTTTTTTGTTGGTGCGAGAATTATGGGGAAGAGGAGGATACCAATGCAGAAGTGAGAGAATTGTACGATGAGATCGTGATTCAATCATTGATGAGGAGAGAAGAATGTGATGGTGAGAGGAAGAATGGTTACAGGGATGGTGCAAAGCATTGTTGGGTGTTTGGATTTCTCTGTGGGGTTTTGGTGTCCATGTTGTTTCTTGTGTTCTTCAAGTAGTTGTGCGGTGGTGGTGGTGGTGTGCAGTGAAGTATTATGTTTCTTTGTAGTGGCTGTAGTTGTTGTGTGTTTGGTGGATGTTTCTATTTTGGTATGTTGTCTTTTTAGTTGGACTGACTTGTATCACGAAGTAGTATTTTGGTGGATGTATCTATTTTGTATGTTGTATTTTGGTATTGTAAATGTTTCCATCTTCTACTATATAATGTTTAATTATTAGTGAATTTGTGTCATTTCCTATCTGTGATTAAACTTTGTTATTCAAGCTGTGATGATTATTTAGTTGGGGAGTACACTCCCTATATGAGACTTGCATAAAATGTTGAATAAGTACTGCAAAACTAAGTTTTATCTATTTTTTGGGCTTTGTTCAGTTTATAAGTTCACTTGAAGTTACCGACGTAGTTAAGTAATATTACTAGATGATTAGCATGTTCTATGAACAGATTTCATTCGTAGTTAATATTTCTTTGAGTTGTAGTTATGAATTTGATGGAATCATAGAATTCTAAGAATTGTGAAGTTATGATGCGTGATAGAATCATAGAATTGATGGACTATTCAAAATTTGAGTTGGGCAATGAAATTCACAAATGATAAAAGCTTCAGGCAATGTACAGAGCTTAGATTGCTCACACAAATCCCAATAGAGTCAATGTAAACACAGCTCAATCCGCCTGGAAACAACATATACATTGCACAAAATTCTCAGAAACACATAAACTGAGGTTAATCAGTACTGGAAACAACATATACGGAGCCAATCAACCTCATAAACAACATAAACACAGATCAATAAGCCTAGAAACAACATATACAGAGCCAATTAGCCTCATAAACAACATAAGCACAGCTCAATCAGTCTGGAAACAACTGTATAAAATTGCTCAAACATTGCATAAACACATAACCAGTGCTCAATCAGCCTGGAAACAATATAAACACGGCCAATGCTGCTTATAAACAACACGATTGTAGCTCAATCAGCCTGGATACAACATACACAGAGATCAAATGTACTGAAACAACAATGCGTTATAAACAGACCTCAAATGCCTTGTAAACATCATAAATAGAGAAAAGAAAATGTACAGTTATACCTCAAATTGCACAGGGGAAAAAACAAAGTTTAGAGTTCAACAATACATAAAGAGCGCTGAATAACACTCTTTTGGCTCAAAACATGCCTGGAAAAAAACTCAAACATATCCAAAGAAGAACAGAAAATATCATAAACAAAGTTTAGTGTTCAGAAATACATAAAGTTCAGTTTTTATAACACTATGTCTACATCTAAAAAAAATGTATATTTTCCTGCTGCATGCATCAACTGCTTCATCTGCTGCTGGTCTGTCAATTTTCTTTTATGTTGCATGCTTCATCAGCAATTCCGAAAAAAAAAAAATCAGTTTAGAATGGCATCACTACATATCTAATAGAAAGCATGATGCATAAACAACTAGAAATTAGGTAAAAACAGTGTAGGCTCAGAACATGAATTCACAGAGAGCATGATGCATCAAGCTGTAACAACTTAGGGACTTGGGAAGCATACGTGTATCAAGCATAAATGTAACCTCCACCTAATAGTTGTTGTCCAATTTTTGAATCCCCCACCTCTTCCGTATAACACAACGCCATGACTAAAGTAACCGAAATCAAATATTTGACTTGGGAAACAAACAAAAATAGAGCTGAAAGAGCCTGAACAAAATGCTCAATAGGCTTAAACATGCCTAAACAATTTATGCTCAAATGCTCAAATTTATGCAAAAAAAATGCTCAATAGAATCAAATCCTCAAATAAACAATAACCCCAAACATTCCTAAACAACTGATCCAAAGAAACAATTGCACTTAACAATCCGGCATCATAGAAGCACATAATTATACTCGTCCATATAGGTGGGTGAAACACATAATTAAACTTGACAATTGCATGCATTCATCACTGCCTACAAACACAAAAGTGAAAATAAAATACAATGGGAATACATTTTCCACATATCAGCGAATCAAATATGAATTTATGCTCAAGCAATGCTCAATAAGCTCAAACATGCCTAAACAAACTGATCCAAAGAAACAAACATGCCTAAACGAACATGCGATGAGAAGGAGAAGGAGAGCGATGAAAGAGAGAGTGAGAAGTGAGAACGATGAGGAGCACTCGTGAGTTTTTTTTTTTGGGGGGGGGGGGGGGATTCACATGGGGTAGGTGTAACCCCCGTCCCCATAAATACATATTTTCTGAGTATCTTCTGTATTTTGATTATTTATAAACTTATTTTTGTTTTTAATTCGATTTGGGCCTTATATTAAAATCTTTTCGAATCGAAAATTATATTTACTTCGAATAATAGTATGTTCTAACTTTATTTTTCTATTTCTAAGTGATCAACTATTTATATTATATATTATTACTGTTTGGATTATTTTAATAAATTTGTTAAACTCGAATTCCATTTATATATATATATATATATATATATATATATATATATATATATATATATATATATATATATATATATATATATATATATATACACACACACACATACTATTATTATTATTACTATTATTACTATTATTGTTATTATCATTATCATTATTGTTATTATTATTATTACTAGTTTTGATTGGTTATTAAAAATCCAGTTCTATTTATTAATTATATTATTATTTATTTCAAATAAATTCTATATTGCAATACAAATTATATTTTGTTATAAATCCTATTTTATTTGGTAATCTTGTCCCCTATTGGATCTAAAACCCAAACCCTTTTGCTTATTGGATCATCTACCCAATAACCTAAACCCGTTACCCTATATATATATATATATATATATATATATATATATATATATATATATATATATATATATATATATATATATATATATAACCCTAACTTATACCCTAACCCTACCTCCTATACTGTTTAAACCCTATTACCCTCATCAGCTGCCATTGTGCATCCCAACCCCTCTCCTTCCGCAGTTCAAACCCATATATATATATATATATATATATATATATATATAACCCTAACTTATACCCTAACCCTACCTCTTATACTGTTTAAACCCTATTACCCTCATCAGCTGCCACTGTGCATCCCAACCCCTCTCCTTCCGCAGTTCAAACCCATCTTCAACTTTCCGCTCGTCCTCCTTCGACCCTCGTTGAGCTGCTGCACCTCCAACTCCCGCGACCTCCGAGCGCCGCCAACTCCCTCACCGCTATCGCCCCCACTGCCTCTTCGCCTGAGTTCCGCCATTCCACCTCCTCGACCCAATGTAACCCATCACCTCACTCGAAAACCCTTCACCACCACCACCTGCCCCCCATTGCCATTGCCGTCGATTGCCGACCTCCGTCGACACCCTTCCGTCAACCTACACCCACCGAGCCACGACGACCACAGCCACCCCATCGTTGTCGAGCCCCCGTCGCTGCACCTGAGCACCGCCCTGAGCTCCTCACCGTCGAGCTCCACCCTCGCTGCCATCGATCCCCCGTTTGAATCTGGGTCATCCGATCGACCCGATCGTGATCATCATCATCAACATCATCAAGCGATCTCAGCCGCCCAATCTCGTGATCTTGATCGTCATCAAGATTCACGCCAGATCTGATCCATCTGATCCCGATCATCAATCAACATCATCATCATCAAGTTCATCATCGAATCAAGGCAAGTACTTGTATGAATTTTCTTGTTCCTCATGCAAGCATAAATATTGCATGTAGTTTTTGTTGTGACTCGCCGTTTGATTTCCATTGTTGCATCTTGATCCTATTTGTTTTTGTCTCCATCGATCTCCGTAACCATAAGGGTCACAACTATTCGTTATCACACTTATCTCACAATAATAACTTAGATCTAAACACTTATCAAATTATTTTGTCATATGAAATTATAGATCACCATGAAACATTGATGTTGGTTGTGTGTCGCATGTGTTGTTATTGTTTCCTTTGTTATGAGTTGAGAATGGACATGGGTGTTGTTTGAATAATCATTAGACTCTGATTTGTATCATACATTAACTTAGATCCATGATAGATAATGATTATAATACATTTCACGCAAAAGAAATCATATTTGTTGTTGTCCTGATTTTTCCTGCTGTTTTCGACCCTGATAATGAATTTTTTTTTACTTTAGTTCTAAATATGAATTGTACCCCCGTGTGTATCGTTTACAGCTC
Organism: Hemerocallis citrina; assembly: GCA_017893485.1. Taxonomy (NCBI): domain Eukaryota; kingdom Viridiplantae; phylum Streptophyta; class Magnoliopsida; order Asparagales; family Asphodelaceae; genus Hemerocallis; species Hemerocallis citrina. The sequence continues at coordinate 13,291,149 of CM030368.1, forward strand.
TTTTGACGGAATTGAATTCCGAATTATATTTTGTGAGTTATGGCTGTTTTAGTACTGCTGGGTCTGGACTTCCAAATTCGCTGTTTCATTGTATCACCTTGTTTTACAATTTAATTTGAGCATGCTACCTGTAATATAATAAGATGAAATTTAACAAGATGAAACTAGACGTGCTAAACAACCTTCCCTAATTTTCTAGATTTATTTATGGAGTTTTTAGACCTGTTTCATGTCTGTAAACACAACTTTAAGAATTCTGGCTGAACATGAAATCTTTGTAAAATGCTGTTTTGAACCCAGTTTCTGTTGCTTTTATATATCATGTTTATATGCTCTGGAACCGAAAGAAAGTCTAGTTTCTAAAACTTCTGACGGATCCAAATTTGTATTCTTGTAGTAACAGAAATTTTAGTTTTGGTGCAGCAACGTCTTGCTATCTAGAATTGGAATTCTCGTCGTTTTTTATAATTATAATTTGTATTGGCACTCGAATATGCTTTCTTTCAAGCCCCGCTTTCCAAAAATACGGAATACAAGCGCGTAACTAAGCCCAGCGAATGATTTTCATCATTCATAAGCTGTAGGATCGACTCAGCATCATAACAAGAAATATAACAAGATATACACAACCACGCATGCATAAATAATTTATTAATCAACAGAAACAATTGAAACAAAATAATAATATTCCAAATAGTTTTCAAATCTGGATCAAAAGATAAAACTCGGGACCATAAGCCTGTTACAAGATTCAAGTAGCAAAAGAAATAAATAACTCAAAAAACAAAATATTTAAAGCAAGTCTTTTCTCCAAGCGAAGCCTAGAACGTCTGCTCACCGATTCGAGCAGGCAACTCATCTCAAAGTCTGTATATATATAAATATAAAAAGGAAAAAGAAAGAGAAAACAAGACAAACGTCCTTAGCGCAAGTTAGGGCCGCAAGTAGTTCAAGAAAGGGTATGAAAACAAGTGCAAGAAATATGGAACAAGATTCGGAATCAGGAATGTATAACATAATATAATAGGTATGCATCAACTAGGGGGATTCAGAAAACTAATTAGCAAGAAAGACAACTCAAGTGACAAGATTGGGTAACAAGTATTAGTAGTAGAACAAGTGGCAAGTGAACATGTAATGGTACCAAGCATCAAGTAACAAGTATCACATACAAGTGTCAAGTAACAAGTAACAAGTCACAAGTAACAAGTCTCAAGTGACAAGTCTCAAGTAACGAATATTAAGTAGGGTATCAAGTGTGTACAAGTGACTAGTTAATCTTAAGTTTAAAGTTTAATTCTATCTAGATAGCACTTCATGCATCCATGCTTTTACTATATGGTTGCTACATACAATCAGTTACGTTTAGGCCTAGTGGTGGATTTTATAGGATGGTGTACTCAGGCATCAAGTATCAAGCAAGCACGGTTCATGAATATAAAAATAATGTAACAAGTTCACGAACTAAGTTCGTGAATACACTAACAAGTTGAAGAACCAACTGTGGGTTTATGAATGCACAACAAGTTCATGAACCAAGTAATATGTTCATGAATATGCTCAAGATAAAAAAAGTTCATGAACCAAGTACTGGAAAACACGGGCCCCCTTCCGAGTATACTTACCTATATTGTCCACTACTATGGTCTTTCCCTTAAACTCTTGCTTGTTATTTATTATTATTATCAACCAAACATGAAAGTGTGCAAAACAGGTCAAATAAACATGATCAAGAACATGGAACAAGTTTAAGATAATTATAAAGCATATTCGAGGGTCAACACGATTTAAGGTTATCAAGAACTACGAGAATTGCAGTTCTAGACAGCATGATGTTGCTGCACCAAAACTGTAATTCCCGTTGTTACAAGATAGCAAAATTAGATCCGTCAGAAGGCCTAAAAACTAGACTCCTGTCCGGTTCCTACTCATATAATTAAGGTACATAAAAGTTGTAGCAATTGATGTCAAAACAGCAAACTTTACAGCATTTGTGTTTAGCCAGAATTTGTAAAACTGAGTTTATACATATGAAACAGGTTTGAAATTTCATTAATTAATTCTGAGAAAATTAGAGAATGTTCACTGGGGTGTCCAGTATCAGCATGCAAAATTTTAAGTCATTTACTTACTTTTATCATAGTTAAAATAATTGTAAACCAAAGTGGTGCAGCAGTTTTTATGAATCTGCGATTACAGACACAACAGCAGTAAAACTGCGATATCTCCTAAACCTGTAACTCGGAATTCAATTCCGTCAAAAAGGATGATAAACTAGAAATATAGGTCTAAGTTTCATATTCAGGACTCAAGTTCAGATTCTAGTGTTATCGAGGTCGAAACAGCAAGCCAAGACAGGACAGAAACCAAATAAAACACCTTTTGCATGAAATGTATCAAAATTATACTAGTTGTGAACAAGTGTATCAACGAAGAGTTGTGACTCTTAGATCATGTGATAGATAAGGCGAAACATGAGATCATCAATGATAAACAAAAAGGAGTCACATTTACAATCTACTTGCAGTATTTTCATGGAAAAGCTTGTACTAGAAAACGAAATGTACAAGAAGATACTTGCCTTTAGGACGACGTTAGATTAATCCGAGTAAGCAAAGAATAACGAGATCGGAATCCCGGAGACACGGAGACAAGCAAAGATCATGATGATCATGATCGGGCATGGATCGTGATGGGGATCAAGATCGGATTATCGTACAGCTGAGATTGAAGATCAAGATCAAGATGATCAGATCGGATCCGACGGTCCAGATCTCCCTAATGATAAAGATGATAATGATCAAGATCGATTGATCGAATGACTGCGATCAAAGGAAGTTGATGATCATCATGATCGTGATGATCAAGAAGAGATCGGACGGCCAGGATCAAGAGATCAAGATCTGATCGAACAGACGACCCACAATCAACATGATCAAAACCCATGATCAACCAGCAACTCCACAACTATGCTTAACGGCTGCATGGCTTCGGCGACGGCGAGCAGCGAGGCAGGGACTGCCGGCAATAAGGGTCGGCACTGGCATCTACTTCGAGGTGAGGTAGCTAACGACGTCTGCTACTGTTCGTCGGAGGGACAGCACACAAGGAGGAGGGTGCGCTGCGGAGGTCGCGACGACGGAGCACAGGGCTATCGCACAGTCGGGGCACTGCAGTCGTTGTCGTGGTTTGGCCTGTCGATGGAAGAGGGGGCCGACTAGGGGAGCGCTGACAAAGTGCTGGCACGACTGTGAGGGAGGCTGGGGACTGGGGTCGCGGCTACTGTCGTTGCTGGTGTCGCTGTAGGAGGAGGCAGGGTGACGTTGCGCTGCGTCGCGAGGTGGTCGCGACGACGGGAGAGGGTGCACAAGGAGCACAGGGGAATGGGTTATGGGAGGTGTGGTGCGGAGGATGAATGGGAGAGGGAGATAGCTTGGAGGAGGATGGGACGGTGCAGTCGTGGCGAGGGCGGTGCAGGGGTGCCGAGGTGGGAGGAAGGCGACGAGAGAAGTGGCAGAGCGGGATGGGGAGGCACAAGGGGAAAGAGGGAGACGATGAAATAGGGGTGAGGGTTGGCGGTGGGTCTCAACAGTAGGGGTTAGGGTTAGAGGGCTAGGGTTAGGGTATAGGGTTTATATAGTAGGGTTATGGATATTGGGTTAATGGATGCGGGTTTTAATCCAACAAGAGATAGGTTATAGGGTTTTTGGGTTTATTAAAAGATCCAATTTGAAACGATTAGGATTATAGGGTTTATAAAACATACATACATATATACATGTACATTAAATCAAATAATGAATACGTATAAAATAGAGTACGCTCGGCTTAAAATAAAATAATAATAATAATAATATTAACAATAAAAATAATGATACTGTAAATAACAAAACTAACAAAAATAATACTGATAATAGTAATAATAATATATGTATATCAAATGCAATAGATTTATTAAAATAATCCAAACAATATATAATATAAATAGTAGCTCAAATAGAAATAGAAATAGAGGTTAAAATATACCATTGTTCGAAATCAATAAAATTTTCGTTTAGAAATATTTTAATAGAGAACCCAAAACGAATTTAACACAAGGTAAATTATAATTAATCAAAATACATAAAATATACAGAAAATATTTATTTACGAAAACAGGGTTTACACTTTCTACCTCGCCTAAACTTGCTTCTTGTTTCCTATCATCTTTACTTGTCCTGTTTGTGCACTTTCGTACTTATTTTGATAATAATAATAGGTAACAAGCCGGGGTTTAAGGGAAAGACCTTAGTAGTGGACAATATAGGTAAGTGTACTCGGAAAGGGAGCCTGTGTTTCCCACTTGTTGCTTGGTTCATGAACTTTTTATATCATTAGTGCATTCGTGAACTCTTTACTTGGTTCATGAACTTGTTATATTGTTAGTGCATTCATGAACTTGTTACTCGGTTCGTGAACTTGTTATATTATTATTACATTCATGAACCTGCTTGCTTTATACTTGATGCCTAAGTACACAGCACTATAAAATCCACCACTAGGCCTAAACGTAACTTTTTTGTATGTAGCAACCATGTGGTAAATAATTGGGACGCATGAAGTGCTACCTAGATAGAATTAAACAATAAACTTAAGAATAACATGTTACTTGTACACACCTATCACCTGTCTCGCATGCTACTTGATACTTGATACAAATTACATGCTCACTTGGTTACCTTATCCTGTTACTTGACTCAATTTACTCGCTTGCTAGTTTCATTGAACTTTATTCTGCCACGACATGTTGTATATTCTTAATTTCAAATCTCTGTTTTATACTTTCTTGTACTTGTTCCCATACCCGTTGCTTATACTACATGTGGCCAGTAACTTGCAATAACGGGTGTCGGTCTCTTGTTTCTCTATTTTCTGCCACATGATAAAATGCAGGCTTTGGAGATCAACTTCCTGCAAGAGTTGGTCAGCAAACATTTTAAGCTTCACCTGGGAAATTTTGCTTTATTTATTTGTGCTTTGGGTTTATTTATTTTATGTTTCTACTTAAACTTGTAATGGTCTTGTTGTCCCGAAGTTTTACTTTTGATCCAGATCTTATATTTATTTGAGGACTATGTATTGCTTTTCAAATAATTCTATTGATTATGAGTTTTGTTTTATGCTTGCGTGGTTGTATATTATTCTATATTATTGTTATATTGTTGAGTTGATCCTTACAGCTTATGAATAATGAAAATCATTCGCTGGGCTTTGTCACGTACTCATATTTCGTATCTTTTTGGGAAGCGGGGCATGAAAGTAAGGGAGATGATTAAAATACCCCCTCAATGCAAGTGAGAAGAGCGGGGATTCTAACAGCCGTTAGATTGCGATCATGATCTAAAGGGTGATCGAACGGCTGAGGGCGAGTGCACACTGCTGTGTGCACCAGACGAGTGCACAACCAAAGGGCCCTCATATATATTAACTAACCCAACCAAATCTTGAAAAAGTAAAAAAAAAAAAATATTAGACTCAGAACACAATATTCTCACTAGGGTTGCATTGGAGTGCCATGCCAACTAGTTCAAATGTATAAATAATCAAGCATCAATTCAACTGCATAAATACACCCTCCATATAAAATAGGAAATCATATGGTCAAATACATCAATTCAAATGCATAGGGATTCATATAAATAGGGATTCATCAGTTCATCACTGCCTACTGTCACACACACATACACAAACAAGGGAGCAAATTGGTAAATAAGATTTATAGGGTCAAATACTTCCCTGGTCAAATGAAAGAAACAACAATGTTGCTCTCCATTGATCGGGTGGTGGAGGGAGAGTGCGCAAATAAGAGTGCGCAATTAAGAGTGCGAGTGCGCAACCGAAGGCTCCCCATATATATATATATATATATATATATATATATATATATATATATATATATATATATACAGAGAGCAAAAATACTCAGAATGCAAAAATAGGGATTCATATCAATAGGGATTCATCAGTTCAAATGCAAAAATATGCATCATTTCATCACTGCCAACTGTCACACACACAAAAACAAAGGACCATATTGGTAAATAAGATTCATATGGTCAAATACTTTCCTAATCAGATCATAGGAAAGAACATAGTGGTCCAATAGCTACAAGAATCAATTCATTACCTGCAAGAATCAATCCAATAACTATTATCAAAGCAAAAGAACATTGTCTCATTCACATAATACAAAAACAGTTACGTAACAAAGGGATGTGAAATATGAAATCCTAATTTACAATATATTTCAAGAATTTAATTTTTCAATTGATTAGAACTATTTTTTATTTACCCTAAAAAAATTAACTTATAATATGCAATGCTCAAATTTTCTTCATTATAATTTTTTCCTTTACCCTGATTTTTTTTCCAATTGATCTTGGAAGAAATTAGGGTTTCTATTGAACTCAAATTAAGGGGAAAATTTATACTTCAGCTCGATTCGAGATGGTGGAAGCGAGTGAGCAACGGTGAAGGGGGAGCGATGAGATTCGGAGGCAGGGTTTCGTCGATTTCCCGCAATGGTGGAGTTAAGAGGAGAATCGACGGGGGTTTAAAGAGAGAGAGGTTCGATGAGGTAGGGGGGTTGGATTTGCGAAGTTGGTCGTAGTGGATTTGGACAATTTTCGGTGCTAGGGTTTCGATTTGGAGCGCGATGAGAAGGAGGAGAGCGATGGGAGAGAGAGAGAGAGAGAAGTGAGAACGATGAGGAGCGCTAGTGAGTTAGGGGGGTAGGGGAGATGACAAAAATACCCCTCAACGAAAGTGAGAATAGCGGGGTTCAAACAGCCGTTAGATCGCGATCATGATCTAAAGGGCGATCGAACGGCTGAGGGCGAGTGCACACGGCTGTGTGGCACAACGAAAGTGCTCCCTATATATATATATATATATATATATATATATATATAGAGAGAGAGAGAGAGAGAGAGTCCCCTTCTGTTGTGCACTAGGCCTCCGTGTGCACTCGGTCTTCCTGCCTTCGTATTGACGATCTGAACCGTTCACATTAATCCACACATATAAATTAGTCTAAATATGTAAAATCAAATCATTTGAAATTCATTTGCCCATCCATTGAAGTGTTACAAAATTGTATGGCTAAAAATCATTATTTTTTATAGTCACACGATGAATGGGCAAATGAATTTCAAATGATTTGATTTTACATATTTACACTAATTTAGATGTATAGATCAATGTGAATGGTCCGGATCTTCAATACGAAGACGAGAAGGTCGAGTGCACACGGAGGCCTAGTGCACAACGGAAGGAGACTATATATATATATATATATATATATATATATATATATATATATATATATATATATATATATATATATATATATATATATGTATATATATATATATATATATATAAGGAATGAGATGGAAAAGTGCAAAAGGTGGGCATTTTGGTAAAACCAAGGAAGAAAACAAGGATAAAGATTTCAAAAATCAAATTGATTATATGTGAACATTTCTGAAAAAATCGAGCACTCAAATGCACATTTTTACAAATTGGCCCTATGAAGAACCAATCAAAATTATTCCGATCAACTAGGGGGTGGAATGAAATTTGTGGAAAAAAATTAAAAAATAAAGAAAGTGCCGGACTAAATTGTGTTTGGATAAGGATTAGTTGGATGATTAGTTTAAAATTCAAAAGATTAATCTTAATCTTTGGGTTTTAACTAATTAACTTATTCTTATCCTAATTATATTTAAATCTCCTTCTCCCTATATAAAACAAAACAAAACTCCCCCGGACCAGAGAAGAAGAGATTTGCTAGATTTGCTAAAGAGCCCGAGAATTGATTGACTAGAGAACAGCTTTTTGGAGATGCCTCAACTTCAAATTTAGCTTCATGTAACAACCGCAAAACAAGTTGTTTTCTTTTCTCTTCTAATTTTTTTATCATTATTATGCAATCATATAAGATGTTTATTAGTTGCGAAATTTTCATGAACCAATTTTATTTTTCTAGGGATTCGATGAAGTCTAGTTTTGAAAACAAAATTTGAATTTTAAGTTATTTTATTCTTCTACTTTTCCATGGTTGTGTTTAATTTTGGTTATTCATGCTTGCAATTGTCTGGCCAACTTTTCTTTTTTGATTTATTGAATTATTGGGGATGTTGAGAGGTAACTTGTGATTTATAATTATTTAATTAAACACCATTGAAATTAGAGATAATTTGCCGTGATTGATGTGACTATAGAGAAATCTATAGAACTTAATGAATCTTTAAATAATTAAATTTGCATAGAGATGTGACAAATTATTAGTTAGGGAATATGTTTGATGTTATTTGGGAGAAGACATTGAATAATTAGAGGAGTTTGGTCTACAATTTGGAAGAGTAGAATTTGGAGTTCCATGGAATATTGAATTGTGTGAGATTAGCTAGGTGAAACCGAAAGTCCTAGAGTTATTTTTGCTATTAATAAATCCTAAAATTTCAGATTTCAATCTTTTTAATTACTTTATTTTTTCCTTTAGTTTAATTTAATTTAGTTGTTATTTTTATCAAATTTTTGATTCTCCAAATAGTAGATAATTTGGTAAATTTTGGTACTCTATAAAAATTTAGTCCTTCTAGGTTCGACACTATTTTCTTTTAAACTATACTACGTGTTGTGATTTTTTGCGCTTGTAAATTATTCCATCAACCATGCTCAGTGAAAACGATCTTCTAACTCTTTTTAGGCAAAAGCTGTTAATACAACATGTTACACTATCAACCAAGTAGTAATTAGAAAACATCTTTGAGAAAATATCTTTTGACTATATTATGAAAAACGTCCAAACTTAAGTTATTTTCGGGTATTTGGATGCAAAGTTTTCATTTTAAATACCTTAGATAACTTAGGAAAATTTGATCGTAAAAGTGATGAAGGCGCATTCTTAGGATATTTACTAAGAATACGCCTCAGGATATTTAGCAAAGTATATAGTGTATTCAACAAAAGAAGACGCATTGTACAAGAGTCAATTGATGAAACCAATCCTCTTGAAAGAGAAACATTACATATTGTTGATGATTATGAGACATGTATTCGCTTCGAGAAAAGACAGGTACACATAGAGAAGGAATTGCATGAGGACTCTCAAAAAAACTCAACACATCTTGGCAAATCCTCCCCACAACAAGTAAACAACGATAACACAAATGGACCATTAACATAAGAGATGCACTCACTAGAGCATGACCAAGTGGAAGATGGTCACACCCACACAACCGTTCCACCTTCCATCATCGAAAAATTTCCTGCATGGAAAATCATGGCCAGTCATTCCTCAGGAACTAATATGAAGTGATATGAAAAAGAGTGTAACTATTCGTACTCAAGCCAAAAAAAATTGAGTTTTTTCCGCATTCGTATCCACACATGAAACTAAAAATATTAAGGTGGTCTTGCAAGACAATGATTGTATCATTGTCATGCAAGAAGAACTTAACCAGTTTGAAAGGAATCAAGTATGGAGACTTGTTCGTAGACCCATAGTAGAACTGTTCTCGAGATGAAATGGGTGTTTAGAAACAAAATGGACGAATCTGGAACCATTGTTAGGAATAAGGCCCGACTTGTTGCTCAAGGTTATAACCAACAAAAAGGGGTTGACTTTGATGAGACTTTTGCTCATGCTGCACGGCTTGAAGCTATTCGTATTTTATTAGCCTATGCATCCTACATGGATTTTACTCTTTTTCAAATGGACGTTAAAAGTGTATTTTTAAATGATTTTACTTCTAAAGAAGTTTATGTTGAACAACCGCCAGGGTTCACTAATCCGACACATCCAAATCATGTATTTTGTCTTGATAAAGTGTTATATGCTTTGAAGCAAGCTCCTCGTGCTTGGTATGAGTGACTAAGCTCATTTCTTATTACCATAGGTTTTTCCAAAGGAAAAATAGACACTATACTGTTTATCAAACACCATTACAAAGATATTTTAATTGTTCAGATTTATGTTGATGATATTATCTTTGGCTCTACTAATGAAAAATCTATGCAATGAGTTTTCTAAGCAAATGCAAGACGAATTTGAAATGAGTATGATGGGTGAACTTAATTATTTCCTTAGTATCCAAGTACAACAACGAAAAGATGGCATCTTTATTAACCAGTCCAAGTATGCAAAAAAGCTTGCCAAAAATTTTGGACTAGATAATGCCAGTACATGTTAAACGCTCATGGAAACCACTATTAAACTCTCTAAAGACAACTCTGGTAAAAACGTTGACATTTCGACATATCGTGGTATGATGGGTAGTTTACTTTATATTATTGAATCTCTTTCTGATATTATATTTAGTGTTTTTCTATGTGCTCGTTTACAATCACATCCAAAGAGTCGCATTTGGTTGCCGTTAAGCGTATCATTCGATATTTTAAAGGCGCTCCAAATGTAGGTCTTTGGTACCCCAAAAATAGAAGAAAAAAATCTTGTAGGATATTCAGATGCTACTATGCTAGGAGTCTAATCGATAGAAAAAGCACGAGTGGTACTTGTCATTTTTTGGAATACTGTCTCGTTTCATGGGCGTCTAAGAAACAAAACTCAGTCACATTGTCCACCGCCGATGCTAAATATATAGATGTTGGGTCTTGTTGTACACATGTATTATGGATGAAACATACAGTAGAAGACTATAAGGTATTTCTTGATCATATCTCTATTAAATACGATGACACTAGCACAGGTTCACATGACCAAAATTCTGATTAACAAAGCCGTACAAAGCATATAGAAATTCGCTATTACTTCATTAAAGATCATTTTCAAAAGGAGATATTATTCTTGACTATGTTTCAATGAATTTACAGTTTGCTGATATTTTCACAAAACCGTTAGATGAAATACATTTTCATTACTTGAGATGAGAACTGAATGTGATTAATATTTATGTCTAAATTCTCGTCATTATCTATTTTTATGTATGAACTAGCTTCAGTTGGATGTTATTCTCGCTTGATTTTTGTATGACCTTGCTTCACCACCCGAGAGCTGTGCGGTCGGACTGCACAGTCGACCGTAACTCTATTCACCCTTATCCGAGAGCTGTGCGGTCGAATGTATAGTCGACCTTTTTTTATCTCAACTCCTACCAGAGAGCTTTGTAGTCGAACGCAACTCTATGCGTCCAGCCCGTGCTTTCCTCTTTCTTTTGATGACATGTGGGGCTCTCTCTCTCTTCTATATATCTCCTATTCTTTTTTTCTCTTCACACTCGAACCCTAGTCTCCTAATTCTTGAACCCATCTCCAAACGGACCAAACCCTCAACTTTCTAATCCAATTTTCTCAATATCCGTTAGATCATTTCCGCAATTTTTGTGTCTCGTCTTCCATGGCTTCTCGGCATCCTGCTCGAACACCAGCTTCACCCTCTGTTGTCGCTAAGTCTTCTAGTTCTATGGTTAAACAACCATCCTCGTCTTCCAATTTTCTCTATATAGATGACATTGACTTTAGGAACCAACATTGTGCTGACTTATACATCAAAACCGTAGCCTCTATAGACATTGTAATCTTGGTGGTCAATTTGGGGTTTTAGTTCATACTCTTTGATCTTTTGAATGGGAAGACTGTTTCAGTACTCCTAAGTATCCATTCTGAATTTGTCACTCGTCAATTCTATGCCGATCTTGATGGGCTCAAAGACAATGAACTCACTCACCTCCATTATACTTGGCAAACCTGTCCAAATTACTCCCGCCTATCTCCGATCTAGATACTCTCTTCTTGTAGGAGAATTTGATGCCTATTCCCTTGATTTTAGCACTCTTAAATACAAGTCTGGGCATGACAAAAACACTGTCTATTCTATGCTTCGCGAACCCAATGCTCGGTCCCCTGCTAAACCCAAACCCATTGACTTCACTGCAACAGTTCGCGTCCTTAACAAAATCGTCAACGCCAATATTTGGCCTAAGAGCAACGGCAAGACCGAAATTCGTGTCGAACAATCTTTTGTTCTCTTTCTTATTCTTGGTCAATATAAATTTGATCTCGCAACCTTTATCATCCACACCATGAACTTTGCAACATCCTGATATCGTGCTCTCTTCTTGATCACCCTAATTTATAACCTCGCTATTTATTCTGGATCTCCATTGGTAAACTCCTCCTAAGAAAACCTAATAAACTGATCCTTCCATCTTAAATGGGCATTGATGTGCCTCAATCCATACGTTCTTGCCCGAAGACCACCACTCCTTCATCTCGACCACCGCCTTCTACTCCCTTCAGTTTTATGATAAGCAAGAATTTGATCTTCACCAAATACAAGTGTAAGGCTACTACGTAAATACTATCGAATTCTTGCAACACAAAGAAGATCCCCCCCCCCCTCCAACTAGCACTATTGCCGGCGAAGAAGACAATGACGACTATAATGGCGATGATGGATGCGATGAGGAAGAGTTCCTCTTTTGTTGTGTTCCATAAAGGGGGGAGGAAGCTTAGGTGATTAGAATTTAAGGTCATGTTATGGGTTATGAATTTTGTAAAGGAGTGATCTATGCTATGGATCCAAATTTGTAATGATGTTTGTGAACTTCTTTTGTATTTCCATTTTTTTTAATGATATATCTCCTTAAATATCTGACAATTTTTTGTGCACTTCTATTGTGTTTCTGTTTTATTTAATGATATAACTTCTTAAATTGCAAATATTTTTCAATCTATAAATCGATAATATATATATAGTTATGTTATGACCCAATTGCTCTTAGGGCCCATTGGGCTTTGTATCTTCACATATGTAAGCTATGAACCAAATGAAATAATCAATCAACATTTTTGGTCTCTTTCCAAAATACTGGCTGCTGTCTCTCTTCTCTTTCCCCTCTCTTCCTCACCTTCTCAAACCCTAACAAATCAAACCCTAACAAATTGGTATCAGAGCCAACACCAAAACCTCTACATCCCGATCCCTTCTCCTGATCCCTTCCGCCACCACCAAAACCCTCTTCTTCGTTGTTGTTAATTCCCAAATCCCCACCTTCTTCTAGCCATCGCGACGACGTCCTCTGCTATTGTTGCTGATTCCATTCCCAGAGCTACCGTTGCTGACCTCCGGTGCTGTCGTTGTTGATTCCATCCGCCACCATCGAACCCCAAGCCCAGATCAAGAAGGAGAAGGTTTGATTTTGGTGATTTGAGTAATTAATTTTTGGGGGAAATTTTGGAGTTTTGTTGAATTGGGTTCAAAAAATTTGAATGGATATGTCGGGAAAATATGATATTGAGAAGTATGATGGGAAGACGATTTTTGCATTATGGCAAGTGCGTATGGTAGCGATTTTGTCGAGCCAAGGCGTTAAGGATGCTATTTTTTGTCGAGAAAAATTGATTGATGCGGTGGCAGATAAGAAATGGAGAGAGATGGATGATAAAGCGCTCTCTATTATCCAATTATGTTTGAGCAATTCGACATTGCAAGAGATCCTATCGGAGAAGACCGCTAAGGCTTTGTGGGAGAAATTGGAGAACATTTACATGAAGAAGTCTCTCACCAATCGACTGTGGTTGAAATTGTGCCTCTACACCCTTCGCATGGTTGAAGGTACATCAATTTCCAATCATATTACGGAGTTTGCATCTATTTTGAATGACTTAAGTAAGATTGATGTTAAGGTGGAGGATGAGGACCAAGCCCTTTTGTTATTATGCTCATTACCCGCATCATACAAGGCTTTTAGAGACATGTTGATTTATAGTAGAGATAAAATTTCTCTTGAGGATGTTAAGAGCAATTTGCAAGCCAAGTTGCACATTGATAGTGAAATGACCAATAATGAGAAAGGGAGCCAAGGTGTTGGTTTGGTTGTTGATCGAGGTAGGTCATGGGAACGAAACTCGAAAGATACAAGAACCCGTTCGAAGTCTAGGCACAAGAATTTGACGTGTAACTATTGTAAGAAGAAGGGACACGTTAAGGCCGATTGTTTCAAACTCAAAAATAAACAAAAGGCGGATAGTAAAGGGTCTTCTTCGGAGGAGGCCAATGTGGCCGAATGTGACACGGTTGATACTCTTTGTGTGGTAGATACCAATGTTGATGATATACATTGTTGGGTGATGGATACGGGTGCTTCACAACACATGACTCCGAATAGAGATTGGTTTGAGACTTATGAGCCTACGGATGGTAAGGTTCTCATGGGGAACAACAATATGTGTAAGGTTGCCGGAATTGGTTCGGTGACAATTAAGTTCCATGATGGAAAGGTCCGAAGGTTGACGGGTGTGAGGCATATACCCGATTTGTCTAAGAATTTGATTTCTTTGGAGTCTCTTGAAGAAAAGGGGTGTAAGTTCTAAAGTGAAGGTGGAGTCCTTAGAGTCTCTAAAGGGGCTCTCACAATCATGAAGGCGAAGAGAATTGGAACTCTTTATTTCCTACAAGGTTCCACGGTCACGGGCTCGGCCGCCATCGCACGTTCGGGTTCTATGTCGGATGAGGATGCTACTAGGCTCTGGCATATGAGATTGGGGCATATGAGCGGCGAGGAATGACCATTTTGAGCAAGAGAGGCTTGTTGTGTGGCCAATGCACGGGCAACTTGGAGTTTTGTGAGCATTGTGTATTTGGCAAGCATAAGAGGTTGAGCTTCTCCACGGCCATTCATTCGACCAAGGAAACACTGGACTACATCCATTCGGATCTTTGGGGATCTTCTCGTGAGCCTTCCAAAGGTAATGGTTCTCGTTACATGTTTACTTTCATTGATAATTTCTCAAGGAAGGTTTGTGTTTATTTCTTGAAAGAGAAAAGTGATGTGTTTTGCACCTTCAAAGAATGGAAGTCACTTTTAGAGAACCAAACGGGAAGGAAAGTTAAGAGGTTGAGGACCGATAACGGTTTGGAGTTTTGCAACCGTGAGTTTGATAATTTTTGCAAGGCCGAAGGGATCGTTCGGCACAAGACGGTGGTCAACACTCCACAACAAAATGGTGTTGCAGAAAGGATGAATAGGACACTACTTGAAAGGTCCAGAAGTATGCTTTCAAATGCGGGTTTGGGTAAGGAGTTTTGGGCGGAAGCTATTAACACATCTTGCTATTTGGTAAATCGATCTCCTACCACTTCAATTGAGTTGAAGACACCCGAAGAAGTGTGGTCGGGTAAGACGGCCGATTATTCGAATTTGAGGGTGTTTGGTTGTCCCGCTTATGCACATGTGAATGAAGGAAAGTTGAAGCCTAGATCGAAGAAGTGTATTTTTTTTGGGTATCCTGCAAATGTGAAGGGATATAAGTTGTGGTGTCCCAAATCATCCAAGTTCCTTATTTCAACAGATGTCATTTTCAATGAGTCGGCCATGTTGAAGGCAAATGATGTTGCACCCGAGCCGACTATTAAGGAGAATGAGACGGTTGAGAAGAAGGTGGAGTTTGAGGTGCCGGTCCAAGAAGGTGATGATTTGATCTCACATGATGATATCAATTTGGAGGAAGCCCAAGAAGAGGCACAACAATATGCATTGGCAAGAGACCGAGCTAGAAGAGAAACAAAACCACCTACAAGGTATGGATACTCCGACTTTGCTTACTGTTTGGCAATTGCAGAGGATGTGGAGTATTGTGAGCCATCTTCCTACAAGGAAGCCATTTCTTCTAAAGATGCGGCCAATTGGGTTGCCGCTATGAATGAAGAGTTACAATCTTTGCAACAAAATGAGACTTGGTCTCTTGTGAAGCCTCCGAGTGGTAAGAGGATTGTGGGTTGCAAGTAGGTGTTTAATAAGAAGATTGATGGCTCAAATCCTGCGGATTTTCGATACAAGGCAAGGATAGTGACTAAAGGGTATAGTCAAGTCCAAGGTGTGGACTTCAATGATGTGTTCTCTCCTGTAGTTAAGCACACCTCCATTCGAGTTTTGCTCTCTTTGGTGACAATGAAGGATTTGGAATTGGAGCAAATGGATGTGAAAACTGCCTTCTTGCATGGTGATTTAGAGGAGCAAATTTACATGAGCCAACCGGAGGGTTTTGAGGTTGCGGAAAAGAAGGACCGCGTGTGTCTTTTGAAGAAGTCCCTTTATGGCCTTAAGCAATCACCGCGGCAATGGTATAAGAAGTTCGACTCATTCATGGTAAGTATTAATTTCCATCGTTCCAATTATGATAGTTGTGTTTATTTCAAGAAGTTGGATGGTGGGGATTTCATTTACTTGTTGCTCTATGTGGATGACATGTTGATTCCATCCTCAAACTTGAAAGAAGTTAGGAGGTTGAAAGAGCAACTAAGTTCGGTATTTGAGATGAAAGATTTAGGGGCTGCCAAAAGGATTCTCGGGATGGAGATCACAAGGGATAGGTCCAAAAGAAAGTTATTTCTTTCACAAAAGAGTTTTGCCGAGAAAGTGCTACGTCGTTTTGGCATGGAGAAAGCGAAAGTTGTTTCAACACCTCTTGCGGTGCATTTCAAGCTTTTGGCCGCTTTAAGTCCAAAATCCGATGATGAGAAGAAATATATGGAAAAGGTTCCATATTCGAGTGCGGTCGGGAGTCTCATGTACTTGATGGTGTGTACTCGACCCGATATTGCTCAAGCCGTTGGTGTGGTAAGTAGATATCTCTCTTGTCCGGAAAAAGGGCATTGGGAAGCGGTGAAGTGGATCTTCCGCTATTTGAGAGGTACTATTGATGCTCATTTGGAGTTTGGTAATGGCAAGAAACTAATGGGTTTTGTGGATACGGATTTTGCGGGTAATTTGGACAAGAGGTGTTCTTTGACGGGTTATGTTTTTACCCTTGGAGATTGTGCAATTAGTTGGAATTCTACACTTCAAGCCACCGTTGCACTCTCAAGTACCAAGGCCAAATATATGGCAATTACTGAGGCTATTAAGGAGGCTATTTGGCTCAAGGTATTTGTTGGTGAGATGTCTTCACTCGAGGGTCCTATTACGGTGTTTTGTGACAACCAAAGCGCGATTCATTTGACTAAGGACCGCATGTACCATGAGAAGACGAAGCACATTGACATTCGATACCATTTTGTTCGAGATGTGATCTCAGAAGGCAAGGTTGCCGTGAAGAAGATTGGTACCGAATCGAATCCGGCCGATATGCTCACAAAGCCTCTTCCAATTGCAAAGTTCAAGCTTTGTTCAAGTTTGATGTCGGTTTGTTTCTAGCTAGTTTGAGCTAGTTTTGTTCCTAGCATGTTACTAGTATATCTTTATGTTTACCTTTGTTTAGGTTATGTTTGCTTTATGCATTTGCTTTATGTTTTAGTTTGTTTTAGATACAATTTGGTTCAAGGTGGAGATTGTTATGTTATGACCCAATTGCTCTTAGGGCCCATTGGGCTTTGTATCTTCACATATGTAAGCTATGAATCAAATGAAATAATCAATCAACATTTTTGGTCTCTTTCCAAAATACTGGCTGCTCTCTCTCTTCTCTTTCCCCTCTCTTCCTCATCTTCTCAAACCCTAACAAATCAAACCCTAACATATATATATATAGTAATGTTCCGTTGGGCACTAGGCCTCCGTGTGCACTCGGCCTTCCGCCTTCGTATCGACGATCCGAACCATCCACATTGATCTACACATATAAATTAGTCTAAATATGTAAAATCAAATCATTTGAAATTCATTTGCCCATCCATTAAAGTGTTACAAAATTGTATAGCTGAAAATCGTTGTTTTTTATAGTAACATGATGCATGGGCAAATAAATTTCAATGATTTGATTTTACATATTTAGACTAATTTATATGTGTAGATCAATGTGAATGGTTCGGATCGTCGATACGAAGGCGGAAAGACCGAGTGCACACGGGTGCACACGGAGGCCTAGTGCACAACAGAACATCTCTCTCTCTCTCTCTCTCTCTCTCTCTCTCTCTATATATATATATATATATATATATATATATATATATAGAGAGAGAGAGAGAGAGAGAGAGAGAGAAATCTTCGGTTGCACACTACTTTGGTGAGCACTCACGAAATAGAGCACCTATGACAAATCCGAACCGCTCATATTGTTCTATATACCTTAGATAGCCTAACAATAAAAAATCAAGTAATTTGAAGTTCATTTGCCCATGATTTACATCATTACAAAATTGTATGGCTGAAAATTCTAACAGCATGATGGATGGGCAAATGAACTTCAAATTACTTGATTTTTTATTCTTAGGCTATCTAAGGTATATAGAACAATATGAGCGGTTCGGATTTGTCATAGGTGCTCTATTTCATGAGTGCTCACGGAGTGCTCACCAAAAATAGTGTGCAACCGAAGGGGACTCTATATATATATATATATATATATATATATATATATATATATATATATATATATATATATATATATGTTTTGTGAGTGTTTTTTTTTATCCTTTTGCATATAGGATTCATCATATTCACACATACTCCTATTACTTCTTATGATCATGGATTTAGTGTGAGTATCGGATTAAGGGGGAGTACTAATCTTTAAATTTTAAAGTATGTTTTGTCTACACCAAAGGGCGGAGATTGTTGATCCTAAGTTTGGTGTGTACAAAACATACTCTTGTAACTAATATTTTCAATTAAGATATGTACAGGAAAATAGAGATTCAAAATTCAAATGGAGATTCAAAAGATATTCGGAATCAACTTACAAGGAAAAAGTATCGAAAAGATTGCAAAATATTAAAGATATTCTCACATAAAAAACAAGTGCTCAAATTTTGAAGAAGTCAACAAGACCAAGAATATTTACTTCTGTAATTGTTAGAAATATATATATGTAAAGAATCGTTGATAGAATATTGAGTGAAGAAAACAATATAAAGTGGATTCACCAAATAATCTGTTTTTAGTAAGTCACGGTCAACCGCACTTCAAGTGCAATTTGTGATACAGCCGACTGTCAACCTCTTTGGTTACGCCTGAGAGTTTGACGGTCGATTGCATATAGCTGTTGTCGACCGATACCTGCCCAAAAATGGATTTTGGCATTTCTTTTTATTGTTTTGGAAAGAAATAATTTTTCACCCAATAAATAGAGGTGAATTCACGGAGTATTCTTCATATCTTTTAACTTTAATTCTTCTGAACTTAATAGTTTCTCAACGATCAAGAGAGTGTACTTTTACTGTTTCCTTAGTCAAGACGTTGATCTTGCTATTTTTCTTTTCTTTTTTTTCGCTTCGATAAGAGGCGGTTTTACGGGACTTATACATAGAAGTCATGTGGGTGTAGTAGGACTCTCGACCTGAATACCGAGAACTCACTGTACGAAGTTTTAAGTTTAGTGAAACGTTTGTGGCAGAGAATTGCTACAAGTAGGATGTGTGGACATAAACGTGAGGATCGAATCACGTTATATTGATGTGTCTTGCGTGCTTACTCTGTTTGCTTTCTCTAACTCTATCTCCTTTCTTTACATAATTATTTTAAATTTTTAATTTCTGCACAATCACCGTATTCACCCCCTAGGGTGATTGACACATCATAAAAAATACCCCCTCCGTTTCAAAATATAAATCATTCTAGCTTTTTTTTTCATAATATAAGTCACTTTAGGTTTTCGAGAAGATATCTTGCCAATCTTAAATACCCATAAATTAATTTTCTATGAGATTTCCAATTTTAACCTTATCCCTTTTTGTTAGAAAAGTATTAAAAAATTATAGAGGATGGCAAATAGGACATTGTACAATTGATGGCTCATTTATGAGTTTCAAAAACCAAAAATAAGTACTTCTACTCAATCCAAAGTTGTTTATTAATAATCGTGTAGAAACCTAAAATGACTTATATTTGAAATAGATGGAGTATAATTTGAAAGATTAACAAAGATTAGTTAATATTGTGAATTTTGTGATATTTTATAGTGTTGTCTTAGAACAACATCTTATTTTAGGAAAATGAGAAATTGTGCCACCCAAGACAATACTCCATCAACACCAACAACAACAAAACAATGTGCACATCCTGCTTCATTAGAGAGTAATAAAACATAATATAATCAGAAAAAAGAAGCGATGTTATCGAGAATACTCTCATCAACCATGAATTATCGAAAAAGAAATTGTCGAATATATCCCATAAAATGTGATAAAAGCAGTGAAATACCGAATTTCGAGGTATGGGCTGAGAACTGGGAACTATAGCCTACAAAATGTAGCGGAAATAGTGATATATAGAATTTTTCGAAAATGGCCAAAATTATATAGCCCTAAAAAATTTTCCAAAAAATGATATATGAAATTTCGCAAAATTGACTGGAAACTGTGGACTACCACAAAATATAGACAAAACAGTGAAATAAGGAATTGCGTGGATTAATAATTATTTTGTACAACAATATTTTGCATATGAATATTGTTGCATGTGCTAATAAATTTTTGTCTCAATTAATTGTGTATGTTGTCATAAGTTGTATTTGACATCTTATGAGACAAACAATTTATTGTTAGTTAACACTTTGAGTTGTATGGTTGGACTCAAACCAATCTAACTCAAATGAGCTAGACTCAAATAGTCTCAATCATAGGCTCAACCATACTAACTTGTTTATGAATACTTGCTCATTTGTTACGTGAATGGCACGTGAACAAATTGCCATATGAAACATAAGCATTCTACAAGTGTGAACAAGGGGACCAACATTTTTTACTTGAAGGTGGGAGGGCTTATAGGTTGGCTTAGGTGTACCCCTAGATTTTTGTAGAATGACTTATGTGTACCCTAGGGAGGGCATATGTGTAACCCTAGGAGGGATAGAAGAGCTTATATGTAACCGTAGGAGGGCATAGGTGTAACCCGAAGACCTAAAAGCTATTTATTGTATTAGGGACACTAGCACAACCCCAGCACAACCCTAACCTAAACCTATCTCAACATAACCCCCCACCACAAAGCCCATGGCTGGCCACTATAAGAGGAAGGGGAATGAGTGAAACCCTAGCTCATTCTACTCCTTATCTCCACTCTAAAAATTCTCTACTTCTAAGACACTCTAGGTGCTAGACTCAAATTGTCTGAAAACTATGCACTATAGCACACAAAATTTGTCCAAATTAGTGAAATATAGAATTTAACAAAAAATGACTGAAAACTATAGATTACAGCCCTCAAAATGTGACAACAAAAAAAGAAATACGGAATTTCGTGAAATCGACCAAAAACTGTGGTCTGTATAGCCCACAAAATGTGATCAAAACAGTGAAATCCAGAATTTCCGCAAAAATTGCTGAAAACTATGGAGTATAGCCCTTAAAATATAGCCGGAAACTGAGAACTAAATACCTCAAAAAAATATGGCCAAAACAATAAAATATGATCGCATGTTGCAATTTTAGGCCAAAAATTGTGGTTTATAGCCTATGAAATGTGGCAAAAATTGTGGTAAAAAAAATTTCACGAAAACGGACAAAAGCTTTTCATTATATAGATCTCAAAATTTGGCCAAAAAATAAGATATAGAATTTAACAAAATTGATTGAAAACTACGGACTACCATAAAATGTAGCGAAAACAAAGAAATACAGAATTTTGCAAAAATAGCCGAAAACTATGGACTAGCCTTTAAAATATGTCCAAAATAGTGAATTACATAATTTTGTGAACTTTTTTTTTATAACAAGGATAGAATCTGACGATTCCAGCCCAATATATATAATCAAGAGAACTACCAAGTACAATTTTACAGAAAGTAAAACTGAAAGTAAACAACAACACCAAAATACACACAGCTAGCAATTGAGTAAATTGCCTATGTAAACAAACGAAGACAAGGATCAAAAAACGAAAGCAACAAATGCGAATGGAGCCCCAAAGGAAACGTGCACACATCGATGGCGAAAAGAATCGCGGTATGCAAAGCCCTCAGCTCATCACGAACCACTCTACCGGTGGAAGCGAGATAGCCCAAGGCCACTGGGAAGGCGGCACCACTAACCAAACAAAGAAATGAGATAGCCCAAGGTCACTGGGAAGGCGGCACCACTAACACCAGAACAGCCACCAAATCAAACAAAGAAACGAACTAGCGGTCGCAGCACTACCCCAAAACAGAAAAAGACGAAAAGGACCCAGACCAAGCAGGCGGGCGCTAAGCTCACTGATGGGGAGGGAACAGACATCTCACATGCCGGAAGAAATACGAAATGAGGACAGAGTGCAGAGACTGGCTAAACAGCCAGAGCTGCAAAAACACTCGCACCATAGATCAGCGAACTCTAGCAAAGATCCCACCCGAAGGGGGGCAGTACCAAGGCAACCTCCGGAGGGAGAAAAACATGGTAAGGAACAACGACGGCATGAGTCCCTAAAAACAAATGCTCAATACCGACGCCATAAAGAAGGCGGTCGTAGAATATTCCGATAACAAAACATAAGGAAGATAATAGTTAACCGAGGGCAAACAACCAAGAGCTAAGCCTAGCACAACCAAAAAGCCAACATAGCAGTGATGGGAACTGCCATTCAGAACAAGAGGACTAAACAAAAAGGCAAAATAGTCCAAATAGCTCAGGGCCTCAGAGGCAACAGCCTCGAAAAAACAAACACACTGCTAATCCGCAAAAAAGCATCAATGCAACAAAAGCCAGTAGAGACACAGCCAGAAGAACATAACAATACAGCTATAACGATTAAAAATAACATACATAAAAGGCAGTAGCCAAAGAAAAGAAGAGGATGCCAAAAGAAAGGCTCAAAATCACCCAAAATATCATCCAGCAATACAACCCTGAGAAGGAAATGGATCCATCTAAACAGCACAAACAAACCATCATAGCCAAATACCTCAGACCAGAACAAACGAGGAAGAAGAACACGGCCCAAACCTGTCGGCCTTAACCAAAACAACCCAAAAGGGCAGCCGAAAAGAGGGCAAACAGACACCACAACAACATCAGGTCTACAAAATGTAGGGGAAAGAACACAAATTAGAAATAGACAGGAATACTAAGATTAAATAATAGTCAAACGAAACAAAATAATCGCCTCATCCAGGCAACTTAAATACAAAGCTTCCACTTTATCATATGTTAAAGTGGACGGCCAGAACTTAGCGAAAATTAAAAACTCCTCGATAATGCTATCAATCGATGAGGCAGAGTGATTAAAAATCGATTGTTTCGTTCTGACCAAGTAACCCAAATGATGACCATAATAGAGAAGCTCCAGGATTTACGAAATTCTTTTCTGAGAGAGTGAGTCCTCCAACAGGACGAAAAATCACAGGGGATATGAAGCGCTTGCCAGGCAACATTAAACATCCATAACGGTTGAATAAAGGTACACTTAAGAAAAAAGTGTTCCGCGTCCTCAGGAACAGAGGAACATAATGCACAAGATTGACCTAAGGCCAGGTTCATCTTGTTAAGGACATCCACAGTAAGAACTTTGTTGTTAAGCGCTAACCAAGTTAAAATTTTAGCTTTGAGAGGGGTGCAACTGTTCCATAAGAACTTAGCACACGGGGAGTAAATACCCCCAAAATTTAGGAAGTTATAGAAAGATTTAATCGAGTAATGGCCAAAGCTGGTCCATCTGCATTTGAAATCATCTATGGGATGCCAGGGATAAAGGTTCAGACAGTTGAAGAGGTCATGAAGGTCGTTCACAAGAGGCGAAGATAGAACGCACGTGAAAGGAATCGACCAAAATTTTTGGTTATTGATAACAGTAACATTATCTTCCACCGTGGCAGAGGAATTGGATACTAACTGGTATAATGAAGGGTAAGCATAAGCTAACTTGAGATTACCAAACCAACGGTCTTCCCAGAATTTGGTCTTAGAACCAACAGCGCACACGTGTGCTAAACCACACCGGAACGGACCGACTACTTTCCAGACTCCCTTCTAGAAAGAGGAGACCTTGCGGGAGCTGGGAAGTGGGAAATCCCACATCTTACGACGAGAGAAACATTTGAGAGAGATAAGACGAACTCAGGTTAGTTGATCTTTTTTAATAAATCTCCATAAACATTTGCCCAGAAGAGCTAAGTTTTGGTGCCTGAGATCAAGGACCCCTAAACCGCCAGCTGCCTTAGAAGTACAAATCAGCTTCCAGCTGCAAAGGTGAGTGCCAGCTTTATAAGAATCAGCGCCAGACCAGAAGAAGTTCCTTCTAATTTGGTCGATCCTCTTAATCACCCAAGAAGGGAGATAAAAGAATGACATCGTATATAAAGGGATAGAGGAGAGAACGGAGTTAACAAGGATGAGTGCCTCCTCTCGATAGGTGTTTACCAGACCAACAGTTAAGTCTAGATTCAACTTTTTCGATCATTGGCATCTAATCCGATTTATGAAGCTTCCTCCATTTCAAGGGGATACCAAGATAATGGATCGGAAACGAGGCCGAAGCGCAGTTAAAGAATTGCGCAATTTCTGATTGATGGTGAAGAGACCCTCCAAGCCACAGAACCGAGGACTTTTGAAAGTTAATGGCTAAACCAGATGCACTTTCAAAAACATAGAGAAGTAACTTAAGGTTACGCAAGGAGCATTCGTCGGGTTTCGCAAAGATAATGGTGTCGTCGGCGTATTGAAGGTTCAACACGCCTCGATAACTTTGAGAACCCCCCAGACCTTCTATAACATCGGCCTCCCAAGCGTTACGGAGTAACTTACTAAACACATCGGCAACAAGAGAAAATAAAATGGAGGAAATATGATCGCCTTGGCGAAGACCCCGCTTACACTTGAACTTGTGGCCTTCCGTCCCGTTAATAATAATGGACGAAATACCAGCGAAGAGACTGGATTTAATCCAAGCGATCCATTTAGGACCAAATCCACGATGAAAAAGGATTTCGAAGAGGAAATCCCAGCTAACATTATCATAAGCCTTTTGAAAGTCTAACTTTAAAAGAATCCCCTTTGAATTGGATCTATGGCATTCGGAAATAATTTCTTGGACCGACACCACGCTATCCAAGATGAAGCGATCTTTAATGAATTTCGAAGAGTAATTTTGAAGAGTAATTTTGTGAACTTGACTGAATACTTTGACTTAAAGGCCTCAAAATATGGCCAAAACAATAAAATACATAGTTTTTATGAATTGACTGAAAACTATGGAATGTAGTCTGGCCAAAGTAGTGAAATAGTGAATTTCACTAAATTGGCCAAAAAGTGTGAACTATTACTAGCTTATATAGAATTTCGTGAAACAAGCCAAAAATTGGGATCAATAGCCCACAAATTGTGACCAAAACATTAATTTCACCAAAAAAAGGCCGAAAACTATGGACATGAGTAATTTCATGAAATTTAAAGAAAACTGTGTACTATATAGCCTACAAAATGTGGTCAAAACAGTGAAATACGGAATTGCCAAAAAAACTGTGGATTATAGCCATCTAATTTGACCAAGACAGTTAAATAAAGAATTACGCAAAAAATGTCGAAAACGGTAGAGCTCACAAATTGTGGCAAAAACTGTGAAATACTGAATTTCACAAAATTTGCCGAAAATTGTGGACTATAGCTTACTAAATGTAGAGAAAGCAATGAAATACAGAATTTCGTGAAAATGGTCGATACTGTGGATTATATATAACACTCCAAATTTGGCCAAAAAATGAAATATGGACCATACCCAATAATATGTGGGAAAAATAGTAAAATACAGAATTGTGCGGAAACGATCGAAAACTGTGGACTCTAGCCTACAAAAAGTGGCCAATATAGTGAAATACTGACTCTTGCGAAAATAGCCGAAAATTGTGAATTATAGCCTTTAAAATGTGTTCAAAATAGTAAAGTATGAAAGTTTACGAAATTAACCAAAAAATGCGGGCTATAGCCCATAAAATATGGCCAAAACTGATACAGAATTTCGGAAAGTCGACCAAAACTGTGGACTATAGCTCAAAAATTTGACAAAACTGTCGAAAACTATAGAGTATAGCCCTAAAAATATGGCCGAAAACAGTAAACTATATATTTCACAAAATGTGGCAAACATGGTGAAATACCGAATTTCGCAATTTTGTATCGAAAACAGTGAACAACATATCACAAAATATGGCAAACACAGTGAATACAGAATTTTGCAATTTTATGCCAAGAACTGTGGACTATATCCCATAAAATGTGGCCAAAATAGTGAAATATGGAATTTCACGATTTGGACTAAAAATTGTGAACAATTTAGCCTACAAAATATGGCCAAAACTGTGAAATGTAAAATTTCTTGAGGATGGTTGAAATCAATGGGCTATAGGCTCAAAATATGGGGGGGAAAAATGTAATTTGGAAAAATTGAATGAAAAGTGAGGACAATAGCCCAGAACATGTGGTCAAAACAGTAAAATGAGAACTGAGAATTATACAGGATTCCACTGTTTTACCACTTTTTGTCCACTAAGTCCACCATTTTCGGTTGTTTTTTTTTTGTTGCAAAATTCCTAATTTAACTTTTTTTTTGATAAACGAATAGAGTCCTAAGACTCCAGCAAATAAATTTATTATTAATTAAAATAAGAGTACAGAGAATAATATACACCGCCCAGTTTACAAGAAGTAAAACCTAAAAGGAAACAAAACAATAAGGAACTCATGAAGCCAGCTAGCGGCTGAGAAAACTGCTGAAGAACTCCCAACTAGCGGCAGATTAGCAATCAGCCTCGAGCTAAACAAAACGCAGTAGATGAACATAACACTGCTCCAGTTGCAAATATAGATGAACGGAGGCAGCAATGCGCAAGCACCACCATCAGCATAACTGAGCAGGTAGCCACCAAAATGCAAGGGGCGAAGATACAAAAGCTCCATAAGGAATATAAAGAGAAACAACAAATAACCAAAATAACACCAATATAACTAGGGGTGGACATCGATCGGTATCCGACCTAATATCGACCATCCACCACCGATCCAAAGAATATCGGTTTTTTAATTTTCTCACCCGCAACCAATCCGAACCTTAATTGGATCGATTTCCATCCAAGCCGATTAAGCTCGGTTTGGATTGGATGATCGGTTTGGCGTGCTACTTTTCACCTTCTTCAACATCATTCATAATTTTGTTGAAATTTAAAAGATCAACTTCATTCAAACTTAAGAAACAACCTACTATTTGTTTTTCAGAAATGAATTTAAAATGAAGATTCATAAAACCACAAGTTGTTAATGAATTTTGCACTAATTGTTTGAGATGATAACGTTTAAATGGGTGAGATAAAGTGCTTTTTCACTTGCATACGTCTGTAATCTTAGTTTATTATCATAAAAGAAACATCAATAACCATAACTAATTGAATTTCAGGTACAAAAAAAAAGATTTAGAAAACAATTTCTGTTTGACTTGATTAAAGCAACTGCTAAATATTACATCAACTTCATGATTCTATTAAACTTGGCCACACTGTAAATCAAGCATTTCTCAACAACATAACACACAGGATTATGGAGAATCAAAACATAGGTAGAACAACTGCTCAGTTTGTATTAAAGAAATTAAATAAGACTGTTTGTATCTCCAAGAAAATAAGATATGACTATTTGTATATTTAAGAAATTAAATGAGAACTATATTTTTTATGGACTTATGCATAGAGGTACGGTCGGTTCGGTTTCATCGGTTATTTGAAAGCCCCATCCAACAACCGAACCGGTCGAGTTGGTTATTGAAGATCAAGAACCGGGCCAACCCAAACCCCTAATTGGTTCGGTTAAAAACCGGTCAGTTCGGGTTGGATTTGTTCGGGTTGGTCGGTTCGGATAGTAGTTGTCCATCCCTAAATATAACAGCAAACATGTCACTCTCAAGAAGAG
This sequence comes from Hemerocallis citrina, assembly GCA_017893485.1. NCBI lineage: Eukaryota > Viridiplantae > Streptophyta > Magnoliopsida > Asparagales > Asphodelaceae > Hemerocallis > Hemerocallis citrina. The sequence goes on from CM030368.1 coordinate 13,318,957, forward strand.
GAACAGTAGGAAAATACAGACCAAAAAATATATATAGAATCGTTGAATAGAAGATAGCAGAAGATAAAACAACACAATACTTCAATACAACACTAAACAACAATAGAAAACACCACCAGCACACTAGAACAGGGCAAAAAGAAAGAAATACCCACCACGCCCACCGACTGGCATCGATCAGCTCTGCACAAGATGAGCGAACTCAAAAGCTAATTTCTTAACTAAAATTTGTGCACTCACACAAATCGGTGCATTATTATATATTTTTTATTAAATTTCCGCTTAACAGTGTGAGGGTGGCCTCAACCAACGGAACTGATATTACCATAATGTCAGGCATACAAGTCACGTCCTTGAGAAGGAAAGAAGAGGCCGAGAGTACATTGGAAGAACAAGAGGATGACACCGAAATGGATTTAGTACTCAGCTAAGCAATCGGAGAAAGGGAGGATGATGAGAAACCAAGAGTCGGGGAAGTCTTGAAGGGGTAAGAATGAATATTCTTCATAACCTCCAGCAATCTACGATCCAACCAGGATCGAACACCTAAAGACTGAAAAATTGAGTAAATGCAACCAGGAAAATGGAAGGCGAGGGTCGAATAGTTAGGAGAAGAAATCAATATAGAAAGAAGGTTATAGACAGTAGAAGATGCCTTAAGATTAGCAAGAGGAACCTGATATTGAAACGCGAGGCGGTGATCGAGCACCATCCCACCTGTAAACGGAGATTGAAAGAAGTTGAAGGCTCTAAACCCAATATTATCCTCGATCAATCTCATTGGTGACACCACAGAATAAGAATGGGGGCGAGCAAAAAATGTAACCAACAAAGAAGAGGAAACGTGCTTCGAATAAACACTCTATTCTCAAACAGGTTGGATTTATTAGGGGGTTGCAAAGTTGCAATTGTGGTGATAGGAGTGGGGGAGGAAAGAGGAGGGGTCGACAGTAGATTAGGAACAGTTGCACATGATGCAGTATCCTTATCATTCTTAATTCTAATATTCTTCGATAATCGTTCATAGAGCTTTCACTTCAATAGTGCAAAGTTAAGAAACAAGGAAAGTTGGAAGGTAAAGACCTGTTAGGGATTTCTACTGAAAACCCCTCTTAGGATCTTGTTGAGTTATTCGATGCAATCAACACAAACCATCAAGCACATATGAGATCATACCAAACACACCAAAGCACACACAAGTTTGTCTCGGTTGGGGCTTTCGCCTTAATCCGGAGGAGAAGATGTAATACCCTGATTTTTCAATTAATGAGAAATTATTTATTTTGCACGTGTTGTGCACGTGCAATATATTTTGTTTGGATTATTTTATCATAATGTGTATAATTATTTGATATATTTTTCTCAAATTATTTGTACAAAAAGCCTTCTTTAAAAGCCTTATTTGATTTAATTAAAAAGCCTTTTCTTAAAAAGCCCAAAAGCATTTTTATTTTAATTATTTTTATAAAATTATTTTGGCCCAAAAAGAAAGCCCATGGATTAATTTATTTTAATTAAACTTGTCATGTAGAAGACTTTTTTTAAACAAAATTATTTTTATACAATTTTAGAATGTACAAATTTGGCCTAGTTGCATGCACGTGCACTACACGTACACGTGCAATGCACACTCACTTTGGATGGCCGGTAGCATTCTTTTTGGAGGGAAATTTTGATTTTTGGTGTGGAGAACATGGGAGTAGTTTCAAGGAAGTGGGTAGTTCTTGTAACTTCTACTTTGATCTAGTCCCTTCATCCTACAACTAACCAAATGATCTTGGCCCTCCATTCCCCTCATTTTTTAGTATAAATACCCCCCTTCTCATGGCTAATTTTTTATATGCAAAGTATAATCTCTAAGTTATAGTATTATTATTGTGTGAGTTATAAAAGATAAGAGATTGTGTGGGTGTTGTTACTTGGAGTGGCCGGCATCACCAAGGAAGCTTTCGGTGTGGATTTGAAGGAGCATTCGGCATAGGCTTGGAGGCTTGGAGCTTGAGCGCTATTGGCTAGGAGGAGGTGCTTTCATCTACAAGGACGTAGTTGCGTTTGTTTGTGTTTTCTCTCCAATTGAGGTGGGTAAAACATTTTATATTTCTAAAGTAGATCCATGCTAATTTTACACCTTAAAGATGCATGAAAAATATTATAAAGAGCCCACCTAAATTGAGTAGTTAGCATGTGAATTGATTGAAATGTATTGATTAACTTATATGGCTCTAGTGTTAAGATTAAATTGTGTGTAGATTACCCCATGTTTATTATTGTGAAGTTGTGATAGTGATTAGATTAAATTAAGAGTGTTGTTATTATGATTAGAGACATAATGTACACTTGTTAATTGTGATAGATGGACCTTCATGTTGATATGAATGTGGACTATGGAAATCATATGTGATGGTTGAATTAAGAACTAATATCAGTAAATTATCTCCATGAAATTATTTAATAAAAAGACTAGTAGATTGATTATATGGCAATGTCGAAAAATACAATAATGTATTTTAATAAATAATTTTTGGGTTTTGTATGTGAAATTACATTTCATTAGTACCAAAAAATTATATTATTTTACTGGTATGAACTTATATGATTGAGGATCTAATCTGGAAGTTTTTAGAAAATTTTATCAAAGCAATAAGCAACTATGGCTATTTGAATGTCGAGTTATTATCAAAATAGTACGAATAAAACATATAAGAATTTTTATTGGGTTTGTGACAACCCGAGCCAGTGGCTCAGGTGGTCTTGGACGCCGGTTGGTTTCGTTGTGTTGCTCAGTTCGAATCCGAGCAGAACACTTCTTTTTGGTTAAATTCCCTAAAAAAACTATAACAGCGAACTCAGGGTATAAATAGACCCCAGTCGCTATTATGACGTGCTCGGCGAACGGCCTAGCGGTCGAGCTCTGTGCTGTCTTGGTGCGGCGCCTGGTTCGATTCCTGCCTTCGGCATATAGGGAAAAATAATTTTTTTGGGTGTTTTTGAAGTCCAAAAATTATGAAATAAATATGGTAATTCTCATAAAAATACAAGGAATTTTCTAAGAGTGATTTGGGTATTTTTAGAATGAAATACAATATGGTTTGTGAATAAAAGGCATAAATGGAGCTTTGAGTTATGAGATATACACTTGTGGATTTTATAACTTATAAAGATAGGCTATTATAAAGTAATTGGCATAAGTGCTTGTGGCGTGACATGATTTTATTTATTTTCATTATGAGTATTGTGCAAGATATGAAATATGAAGGTTGAAATGTGATTTTATGAAGTTGTATTAATTCATGTATGGTTATGAAATTAAAACCATGATTTATGAAAGAGGAAAAGAAATTGTTGGCTATAAATACGAATTGTTTTCATTATGAACTCGTGAATTAAAAGTATTCATTGTGGACTTGTGAATAAAGTGTAATCATGAATTGAAAAAGAATGAGTATAAAAACTCGACATGGAAATTGTCAGGAGTTAAAGATTGTGAAATGAAATTTGAAATAGAGTAGCTAAGTCTCCCCGGCATTGAGAAAAATGAATTGAATTGAATTTAGACCAAGGTTGGTCATGATGAAACAAATGAATAAGTCCGGTTGATGGAAAGGCTAACTCTAGTGATTATTTTGTTCATGATTTTTAAATAAAACTAAGGACTAGTACATAGTGGAGATGTGATGAAAGTAGAAGAAAAACATGAGTATGAGGGCCAACGGATAGCGGTGTGAGAGCGATTCACAGGTTGCCTGCTTGATGCGTCAAGACAGTGCGTGGGCGCTACTCCGGAATTATCGTCCCGGTGGCGACGCTCGTGGGATGTTCGAGTGGCTATGGGTGGTGCCATTGTTCCATGGCGGAGGCTGAATTGTCCATAGGTTGCCTGCTCGATGCGTCGTGACAGTGCGTGAGATTCCCCTCCAGGCTGCCTGGACATGGGCTCATAGATCATAGGACATCTAAGACACTACCGTAGTTACAGTAGTAGTTAAGACATAACGGGGGATTGAACCCTATCAAGATGAAGAACGAATAAGGGCTTGCCCTCGGACCTATGTAGTATGGGATGCATAGAATCCGAACAAGTGCGCATTAGTGTCATGTAACATAATTAACTGCATTAAGGACTAAGTGCACAATCACAACACGACATCAATAGGGTAGTCCCTTTAGTTTGAATGTGACAAGTTTGTGTTTGCTAAATATGAAATGTTAAGTTATACTATTTCCGGCAAAGCGAGGACGGCCGTGTATAATGTTCGTCGGTTGAATAAACTGACGTACCCACAGTCTTATATGCAGGTAAATATCATGTTAAAGATTAAAGAGGATGGATGCTTAAAGATTACATTATGCTGTTGTATTTGTATCAAATTGTTGTATTTTACTTCCGCTGTGCAAAAGAAAGATGTAATTATGATGTAAACTCTGATGTATGATGAAAAGTTTTTTATTTCCCTGTAAAAGTGTACTAAAGAAAGTGAAAAGATCATGTAGAACATCTCGAATTCAGTGTATTTGGGATTCGGGGCGTTACAGAAGAAACCCAAGATGTTATTCAACTAGAGAAGATACAAAAATATTACAATTCTCACCACAACACTTTCTCAAACCTCACCAGCAAGTACTAGTTGTTTACAATTAGATAATCACTCAATCTCTCCTTCAATGAAGTACTCTCTCTCTTTTCTCTCAATGGAGGCCAATAACAACAATATATAGAGATCTAGAGAAACCCTAGTTTGATATCTTGATACAATAGCCTTTGGATGTTACTAAAGAGATAACCCTACGATAAGAGCCGTCAGATCTGACTTGAAGAGCAAGTTGGGCTTTTCACGAATCACCAAGATCCGACCCAATTTATCTATCAGCGCCGCGCGCGGTCAACCGCACCACAAGGTCGGTCGACCATCCCCCTCTTAGGAACTTCTGCAGAGTTGGGCGGTCGACCACAGCAGTCGATCGCAACTCCACCTGCTGCTGCTGCTGACTGTTTCCCTTGCTTCCACTCCTTCTCCGATCGTCTCGATTCCTTCATCGTCTTATCGTCTTCTTATCCAACATAGTATGCAAGACATAAACCCAACAATCTCCACCTTAGATTGCATACTCATGAATCCACACCTATGTGATTTAAAACCTTCTAGACTCTTTTTCTGCTCTTCTTGCAAATAACTCATTTCAATGGCTTCCTCTGCTAGTTAAATCTATCCCCACCTGTTTTTCTCCCGTTGTATGCCCCCCTCAAGGGCACACCCCAGTAGATGTAATCATGAAGGTGCCACCCTCCACACGAACTCCACCTACCTCATGGCTTTCTCCACCTTCCGACAATATTCGAACGTCGCAATCTCGCTCGGATGATTCTAGTGACAGCATACTAGATGATGTTTTAGGAACAATGGGCTTCGAAACACTTGCGCAAGTTCTTCTGTTCCTCCAAAGCTGGTAGAGGTTGTGCTAACCCTGCTCAAACCCCCTCTCACCCTTCATCACCTCACGATAACTTTTTCAAACTGAACGAACTCCACCTGAATCTGTGTACCTGCAGTCCCGAGCTTCTAGAGTTCTCATGGATATAAGGCTCCGCTTCATCAAAGGAATATGCATGCCCTCCTCTAGTGTGTATCCCCTTCCGTCTGTCATCTTCGACTCATTTGTTTTCTCACCTCTTACTTCACAAGTCCTGTCAATCTTCGTTCCCACACAACGACATAAGGCAAACTTGTAAGTAGAAATCATTATTTTACAAATCTTATCAACCTTCGTTCCCACACAATGATATGATGCAAATTTGCAAGTAGAAACCATCTCCCTCTCGGAGAAAAATTGAGAAAAACTAACTGAATCAAAAGAATAACCGGAATTCACATCTAAGGAACTTAAAACAAAAGCACTGTTTAAGTCATCACATGATTCAACGGCACTGAATTTGGCGCCCCTCTAACTCAACCACTTGCAACAATCTTTCATGTAATGCTCAATCCCTTTACACTGGTGGCCATGGACCTTACCCCTACATACATTTTTTCTTCCAATCAAAGTACAATCCACCTCCAAGCAACTCACAGAACTTGACGCCGATTTCTGACTCTCCTTCCTAAGTGCATCCTCTTCCAACCCCTTGATCATACCTGCTATGAAAAACTTATTTTTGGTAGATTTCTCATCTAGCACGATTATCATGTTGGATGAATTTGGTGATGAATATATCGAGTTGGAAACACTTAGATCATCTGCGTTGAACGCCCTCAGTTCAGATAACTCCATATTGAACTCCACTTCATGATCTAGAAGAGCGGTACTTTTCTTCATTGAGAAATCCCATAACTTTCTTTGCTGGTACATCCGACCCTGTAATGACGATCCCGAGTAGTCAATTCTGAATCTTGCCAAAAGACTCGCCGCGCTTCTCCTATACCTGACTTCGTTCGTCAATGACAACAGGATTAAACCCAAGACTTCTGAATAAATCTTCTTCCAATTCTCCTGCTTTGTGCCGATTAGTCTCCCCTTATCTCCTTCTAGGACTAGATCCAAGTCCTGTTGAACCGATGCTTCATGCACGTCCATCTTCAAGAGATCAAAGTTGATCTTGCCTTTGAACTGCTTGATCTTCGTGATCTGATATGCCATCATTTCCAAGGAACTCGAACAAACCCTTTGAACCCGAAGCTCTGATACCAATTGTTAGGGATTTCTACCGAAAACCCCTCTTAGGATCTTGTTGAGTTATTCGATGCAATCAACACAAACCACCAAGCACATATGAGATCATACCAAACACACCAAAGCACACACAAGTTTGTCCCGGTTGGGACTTTAGCCTTAATCCGGGGGAGAAGAAACCCAAGATATTATTCAACTAGAGAAGATATAAGAATATTACAATTCTCACCACGACCCTCTCTCAAGCCTCACCAGCAAGTACTAGTTGTTTACAATTAAAGAATCATTCAATCTCTCCTTCAATGAAGTACTCTCTCTCTCTTTTCTCTCAATGGAGGCCAATAACAATAATATATAGAGATCTAGAGAAACCCTAGTTTGATATCTTGATACAATAGTCTTTGGATGGTACCAAAGAGATGACCCTACGATAAGAGCCGTCAGATCTGACTTGAAGAGCAAGCTGGGCTTTTTACGAATCACCAAGATCCGACCCAATTTATCCATCAGCGCCGCGCGCAGTCAACCGCACCACAAGGTCGGTCGACCACACCACAAGGTCGGTCGACTGTCCCCCTCTCAGAAACTTCTGCAGAGTTGGGCGATCGACCGCACCTCATGTACGGTCGACCGCGCAGTCGACCGCAACTCCACCTACTGCTGCTGCTGACTGTTTTCCTTGCTTCCACTCCGTCTCTGATCGTCTCGATTCCTCCATCATCTCATCGTCTTCTTATCCAACATAGTATGCAAGACATAAACCCAACAAGGCCTACTCCTGGGCAACCCAAGGAGATTTTGAAGAAAGAAGCAACGACTGCGAGAGTGACCAAATTTGTCACAGAACACACACTTCATTTTATTCACACATACACATTTGAAATGCCCAGGTATGAGGCACCTGAAACAAATCAGAAGAGGACTGGATCGAGATAAGGAAGGGAAAGTAATAAGAGAGAGAAGCCTTAGAAGTGATAGGCGAGTAAGAGACACTCCTCAAATCCTGGACCATAATGTTCCTCATGGGCGGTTTTAGAACAACCTCAGCCGAGAGGAGGTCCATGATTGAATCCGGCAAACAAAAACATTAAAGCGAAGCTCAATAAAGGAAATAGGTACAACAACAGTAATACCAACGCCACTAGTAGGCTCAATTTCACAACAGTAGGCAAACACTGAAGCTATCAGCAAAGAAGAAACAAAGTGCAGTGAAAACTAGCTCAAAATAGAGGGAAATAGAAGAAAAATAGGAGAAGAGGAAATCTGAGAATAATAATAACCAAAAAATAGTAATCAACTAAATTGAAGAACACTATCCAACAATCCGCTGATCTAAAGGGCTAATCAACAAAGATGGAGGACAATATAGAAATTGCTCAAACACTAATCAACAATACTAAACATCAGAACACAAGATGGAGGACAAGAAAGGAGATGCCCAAACTCAACAATCAGGAAAATTACAACAAGAGAGATGATGAAGAAGAAGAAGACAGCTTACAGTGAGAGAGAGAGTTGGCCAACAACAGAGAGAGCTAGAATCCAACTTACAAAGAGAGTAGGAATTGGCCAAGGAAACCCTCAAAACCAACAAACAGGTAGAATCAAACTCAGAAGCCGCGAGATCAAAGCAGGAGCCGCTGAAAGATGCCCAAGCTGAAGGCCAAGCTATAGTCCACAGTTTTCGGTCAATTTCTTAAATTTCCATCTTTCGCTGTTTGGCCATATTTTGTGAGATATAGTTTACAGTTATCGGTCATTTTCGTAAAATTTCGTATTTAACTGTTTTGAACACATTTTGGAGGCTACAGTCCACTTTTTTTTTACAATTTCGTGAAATTTCCTATTTCACTGTTTTGACCATATTTTGTGAGAATCCACAGTTTTCTGATATTTTCATAAATTTATATATTTCATTGTTTTGGCCAAGTTTTGGGGGCTATATACTCCACAGTTTTCGACTATTTCTACGAAATTATGTCTTCATTTTTTTGGCCACATTTATAGGTGTCTACTCAATTCCACAATTTTCGTATTTTACTCAATTGTGTTTATAGGTTTTCATAAAATTCTATTTTCACTGCTTGGGCCATAGTTTTTGGGGACAATAGTCCACAATGTTTGGCCAATTTTTCTAAATTCTGTATTCCACTGTTTTGGCTAGATTTTGTGGGCTATTGTCCATAGTTTTGGGTCAATTCTCCAAATTTTCATATTTTGTGTTATAGTGCACAGTTTTCAGTCAATTTTGTAAAATTCTGTATTTCATTGTTTTGGCCACATTTTGAATGCTATAATCCAAAGTTTTCGGTTATTTTTGCAAAATGCTGTATTTCACTTTTTTACCACATTTTGTGGGTTGTAGTCCATAGTTTCTGCAGTTTCTACTCAATTCACTATTTTCACTATTTTGTACATTTTGTGGGAGTCCACAGTTTTCAGCCAATTTTGCAAAATTACGTATTTCAATTTTTGGCGAAATTTTGAGGTCTATATAATTTCACAGGTTTTGACCATTTTTGGGAAATTTTGTATTTCACAATTTTGGCGACATTTTATAGACTATATAATTCACATTTGTCTGCCCAAAATAGCCGAATTTCGTATTTCACTGTTTTGGCCACATTTCGTGGAGTATATAGTTCTCACTTTTTGGCTATAAGGGCTATACTACATATTTTTCGATATTTTTTTGAAATTATGTATTTCACTGTTTTGGCAATATTTTGAGGACAATAATCCACACTTTCCGGACATTTTTGTAAAATTTCGTAATTCACTATTTTGGCCTCATTTTGTGGTCCATAGTTTTCGGTCAATTTTACATAATTCTATATTTCACCATTTTGACCATATCTTGAGGGCTATAATCCATAGTTTTCGGTTATTTTTGTAAAATTCTATATTTTACTGTTTTAGCCACATTTTGTGGGTATAGTTTACGGGTTTCAGTTGTTTTCGTGCAATTTTGTATTTCACTGTTTTTTCTATATTCTATGGTAGTCCAAAGTTTTTGACCAACTTTGTGAAATTTTGTATCTCACTTTTTGGCCAAATTTTGAGGGCTATATAATCCACAATTTTCGACCATCTGCAAAAAATTTTGTACTTCATTGGTTTGGTCACATTATGTAGGCTATAAAAGTTCACAATTTTAAGTCCGTATCACGAAATTTCGTGTTTAACTGTTTTGACCACATTTTGTAGGCTGGTTAAGTAAAATTGTTTTAATCTCAGGTTAGTTTTTCTATCTAATTATATCTCAATTATAGGGGCAAGATATTTCATACAATTAATTAATATTTTTCTGCTTAGAAAAACTAATATTAGCTCAACACATGCACATGCACAGGCACATGCCCAAGCCCAAACATGTTATGTTTTCCCATATATCTTACTACTTATTATTTTATTTTTATTTTGTTAAGTACCTGTAGTTTTTGACTCTGAACGTGCACAATTTGTTATGGAGGGTACAAATACCGTGGCTTTCCTCATCAGTACCTTTAATGGCTTCTTTCCGTTTACCACATGTACTCAAAATATCTTATCCAAAGTATAATTTTTTCTTCGATCATCAACAAACTAAGAGATGAAACTACACATACATGGATTTTTATCTCAAACATACATTATAAATGCGTTGGACCTACTTCTCACTAAAAGACAATTGTTAAGATAAATCAGAGTGATGAAAACAATACTGAATATTGAAAATTGAGTTCAACCAAGTACAATACCACTAATATATAGGAGGAGAACAAATATCAAAACAACTCTACAACCAATATGGGACTATAATAATATCTAACACACCCACTCAAACACACGATGGGTCAAACAGTGTAAGTTTGCCTACTAAGTATCTAAATCTCTAAACAGTATGAAATTTGGTGAAGAAGTCTGCAGTCTGCTGGGAAGATGTAACAGAATGGAGAGAAATGGTCCCTGCCTCATAGCGCTCACGAACATAATGGCAATCAATCTCTATATGCTTCGTTCGCTCATGAAAGACTGGGTTGCTTGCAATGTGCAATGCACTTCGGTTATCACAATGAAGAGGAGTAGCTCCTGTAAGAATGACACCCATATCTGATAACAGCCAACGAACATGAACAATCTCTCTAGTAGTAGCTGTCATTGCTCTGTACTCAGCTTCAGTCGAAAAACATGCAACAACTTCCTGTTTCTTACTGCGCCATGAGATCAGCGAATCACCAAGAAATAGACAGAAATCGGTGGTAAACCGTCTGGTAGTAGGATCATCTGCCCAATCTGAATCAGAATATATACTCAGCTCTAATTCGGATATAGCATGCATGAATAATGAGCGAGTAATAGTACCCTGAAGATATCTGAGGATCCGAAGAAGAGCACCGTAGTGAACTGATATAGGAGCAGAAACAAACTAACTGAAAACACTGACTGCGTGAACAATATCGGGTCTGGTCATGCATAAGTAGATAAGCTGTCCAACAATCTATCTGTATCTAGTGGGATCGAGAAGGAGCTCACCATCAGTGGGATGAAGTTTTACATGAAGCTCTAAGGGTGTATCGGCTGATCTATTGTCAGAAAGGCATGCAGCGGAGATAATATCTGATGTGCATTTCTGTTGAGAAATGAGTATCCCGAGATCCATGAGCAATCTCTATGCCCAGAAAATAACGTAGTCTGCCAAGGTCTTTCATATGGAACTGCTGATGAAAGTATTTCTGGGTGAATGTAATGCCTGCAGAGTCATCCCCAGTAATGATCATATCGTCAACATAGAGAAGTAGAATCATCCTCCCCTGCGGTGATGACCGCATAAACATAAAATGGTCCTAAGAACTCTGACTAAAACCAGCCTCGGTGATGACAAAGCGAAAACACTCAAACCAGGCTCGAGGAGCCTACTTCAAACCATATATAGCTCGACGCAACCGGCAAACATGACGAGATGGAGTAGGGAGGCCAGGAGGAGGATCCATATAAACAACCTCAGATAAGGTACCATGAAGAAAATCATTCTTCACGTCCATCTGGTATAACGGCCATTGGCGGATGGCTGCAACAACAAGAAGAGTGCGAACAGTAGTCATCTGTACAACGGGAGCAAATGTCTCATCATAATCAATACCATGCTCCTGAGTAAATCCTCGGGCTACTAGACAGGCCTTGTGCCGCTCAATAGATCCATCAGGTGTATAACGTGCCGGAGGAATACCAGAAGTGGAACGGGTAGACTGACGAAGAGGTGGTAGACTGACAGGATGTGGGGGTGAGGGCGGTGGAGTAGGTGCATTTGTCGGTGGAGAAGTAGGTGGGATAGGTGTTGGCTGCTGTGGGGATGCAGGTGGTGTTTCAGTAGGGGAACAACAGGTGTAAAGACTGTAGGAGATGTGAATGGAGCTAGAGGAGTGGGATCAAAAGGAATGCGGGAAGATAAAGTCGGGGAGCTAGCAACAACTGGGAAATTGAGAAATCTACTATCCTCGGGGGGAGTCAGGTAGTAAGGGGAGTCTTCCACAAAGGATACATGTCGAGAAATGCGGACACGACCCGCTGATGGATCAAAACAACGATAACCTTTGTGTTCAGGACTGAGACCTAGGTGAACGCACTTAGCATCACGAGCAGAGAGCTTTGTGCGCTCAGTAGGAGGGAGAAGGATATAACAGGTGCACCTAAAAGTACGAAGCATACTGTAGTCGGGAGGTGAATAATAAAGAGCCTCATAAGGCGTCGTACCAGCTAAGGCAGACGAGGGAGTAATGTTGATGAGACTAACAGAGATCATGATAGCTTCAACCCAGAAAGAACGAGGAGGAAAGAGGAGAGTAAAAGAGCGCGAGCCGTCTCAAGGATGTGACGATACTTGCGTTCAGCTACAACATTCTGCTCATGTTTGTGAGGACATGATTGCTGAAAATGGTGTCGTGAGACTGAAGGACTAATCTCATAGTGGTGGAAGTATACTCACGTGCACCGTTTGAACGAAAATTCTTAATGCGCACACCGAACTGAGTGAGAATCATAGTTATAAAGAACCGGTAAATATCAGGTATCTCAGATCGCTGACGCATAAGAAAAACTCATGTATGTCTAGTGAAGTCATCGATGAAGGCAACATAATAGAGATAGCCTTTCCACGAAGGTACGGGAGAGGGTCCCCATAAGTCAGAATGAACAAGTTGAAAATGATGAGTGGTTTCAGAGGTTCTTTTATGACTAAAGGGTAGGGCAATGTGTTTGGCCAAATGACAACTCTGACAATCAGATAAATGTTTAAAAGTAAGAGAACCAAGGGCACCACTGCGAGCTATAGTCTGAAGTCGTGAGGCGCTAATATGACCTAAACGTCTGTGCCACAAATCAGCATCAGAGGAAACAATACCGGCAAAACTAGGAGAGTGATGTGCACGAAGAAAATCTAGATAATATAGACGATCCTGACGACTAGCACGCCCAAACTCCTCACCGGTGGAGGAATCAGTAATAGAACAGCCTAAAGAGTCAAACGTAACGACAAGACCACTATCGCACAACGCACTAATAGAAATAAGGTTTATTGATAAATGAGAAGCATAAAGAATATATGGTAATGTAAGAGTGGAAGAGCTAATTGTCCCTGAGTGTGTAATAAGAAGTGGTGAGCCATCAGCTGTGTGTAGAGATGGAGAGTGAGGGGGAAGTGTTGTGCAGGTGGTGAATAGTGTCTGATTACTAGTGAGATGAAGTGATGCACCAGAATCTAAAATCCAAAACGAATTCATACCGGAAGTGGCAGAAAGTGCAGGAGCAGAGAAGCCAACATTGATAGACGCACCCATGAGCTGTAGTTCCAGCTGAGTGAGGTGTTGCTGAAGATTAGCCCAATCAGCAGAAAATGGCAAGGCTGGAGTGACAGGCATGGCCGAAGATGTGAGGGATGACGTACTGCGAGAGCTGCTATGACTGAAAGCACAATGTGGAGGGAGATGCTGCTGGTGTCTGAATCGGGGTAGGGATCAGGACAATGCTACCGGTGTCAGAAGTGGAGGTAAGGTAGGGTGAGCAATGATGTTAGGAGAAGATAGGAGGCCGGAGGCAGACTGAAAATGGTGTTGCTGCTGTTTGAATCTGGAGGAGGAACGAGAGGCAGTTGCAACGGGGAAGTCAGTGGAAGCGGAAATATGTGGAAGAGACTAAGATTCCATCACCTAGGGATGGCATCAAGTCCGGGCCAGCCTGGGACCAGCCCGGCTCGGCCCGCCTCTGTTTCGGGCTGAACCGCGAACCCCCCCCCCCCCCCCCAACTCGGTCTGGTCCGGTCCTCGAATAAGGCGAAGAAGCCCGGTTGAGGCCCGGGACCGGTTGAACCGGCTCGCCCGGGCTCGGGCTGGGTCCGGGCCGACCGTTGGCTTCAAGTTATTTTTTTTTCAGAAAATTTTTTTTTTAATTACAAAAAAGTCCCCCCAACGGATTTATACTGGCTAGTTTTGGGGGGTACTTTAGGAAATCATAAAATTTTCATATTCTATATATACCATACCATTTCTTTCATTCATCTTCACTAATTCACTTAAATCTCTCATTCTCTCTACTATTTCTCCAATCAACAACAACAATCAAGTGATCAACACTCTCTCAATTTTGCAAGATCAAATATCTCTACATTTTGATGGAAGGAAAATCAACAACAATCAAGTGATCAACTCATCAACAACAACAATGAATACTACTAGCTCTCAACTTTCTCAACAATCATTCTTCAAACTTCAAGCACTCTTACGTTATTTTAGTATATTTTTAATTTGTAGATTTAACATAGTTGATTAGTCTCATATACATCTCTTAATTAGTTTGGGTTTTCTTGAACTTCTTCCTCTCAATTTTTTAGATTTTCTTTTGTAATTTTGGTAAAGTGGTAAAACATACATACACTACTCACTCACTAGTTCTTGATATTGTTGTTATTTATTAATTGAGATAGATTGTTGTTTGTTTTAAATTATTAGTTGCCATACATTTAGTTGTTGCTTTCTCTCTAATTTTTTACATACACTAGTTTTTTATACTTAAATGGCCTCTAAACGATTACGCGGTGGTGGTAGACATAGTAGTCAAGAATCAACTAGTCATAACATTCCTTTCCTTCCAAATCCATATATAGAGAGTGAAGAAACATTCATGAATTATGATAGTTTTCCCAATATAAATGAAACACACTCAAATCCTATAGAAATAGAAGATCATGAAGAATCACAACCATCGGAACAAGGTCCTTCTCTAACATCAAGGAAAACTAGAGGGACTACTTCCGAAGTACACAATTATTTCAATTTTGTCCCTTCACAAAATGATAAGAGTGTAGGACTTAAAATATGTAAGAAGTGTCAAACACCATATAAGTTTAAATTAGGGTCGGGCACGGATACACTTCAACGTCACTTAAGCAAATATCAACCACAATTTTTGAAAGACAATCTCTCACAACAAAAAATACATTCTACAACCGGTCAAGTAGATAATCATAGCTACGATCACGATCTCGTCCGTAGGGGAATGGCTAAGTTAGTAATTAGGGGTGAATTATCATATTCGTTTGGTGAAAAAAATTATGTAGAGACTTTTGTACAAACCTCCTTCAACCCCCATTATAAAAAGATTGTTAGAAATGTAGTTAAGAGTGATTGTAAATTAGTTTACAATGAAACTAAGGATTTTTTTATAGCAACACTAAAATCACTAAACACTAGAGTTTCATTGACATCAGTTGGGTGGGTAGGAGTAAACGGCGTTCCATTGACATCGGATGGGTGGGTCGGATAACGCCTCCAATAATACTAAGGCAATTGAGAGCTTGAAAATTACTTTAGATCCTATAGAACCCGAATTTTTTCATGTTAGGTGTACTTGTCACATTTTAAATTTTTGTGTGCAAGATGTACTAAAATATGAAATTAAATGATAAACTTGATGCAATGAAAAATTGTGTACATTATATTACATTCAGTGGTCCAATTTATCAAGCTTTTCATGATTGGTGTAAACTTAGGAGAATTCTATGTAAACGTTTTCCTAAACATATTAAACATCGTTGGAATTCTACCTTTGAATTATTAGGTGTTGTTCTTCATTATCGTTTTAATCTTAGAGATTTTTGTGTCGCAATGGGTATGCAAAATTGTATGTTAGATGATGATTTTTGATTTTTTGCCAATAGTTTGTATAAATTTTTAGAACCTTTTAACGATGCAACTTTGCAATTTTCAAAAACATATTCATTTACATCTAGTTGTATTTTACTTGAAATTGTGACTATGATGACAACAATTAAAGATTTGCAAAATGACCCTTTTATTGGAGATATGATCAATGCGGCATATATTAAATTTTTAAAATATTTTCATCCACTTCCTATGTTATATTGTGTAGCTAGTGTAATGAATCCTATGATTAAATTAGATGGTACAAAAAATTTAATTGAAATTTTTTACACTTATGCCCCACACGATACAATACTAGATTTTGATCATGTTGCTTTTACTCGTAAATTTGAGAATATTTTGACTAGGTTATATGATTCTTATGATAGGCTTTATTCATCTAACACTGCACAAACACAAACACAAAATGTTGATTCTTCTTCTTCTTCTTCCTCCTTATTAGCAAAAGGAAATAGGTCATGCTAGTAGTAGTATTTTAAATCTTATTAAATCAAAAAAATCAAGAACCAATTCACCAAATGAGTTGAATTGGTATAATGCACAAAGTACAGTTGAAGATTTAGAAGATGTGTTAGAGTTTTGGAAGAGTAATGAAGCAATTTTTAGTATTCTTTCTCGTATGGCTAGAGATTTGCTAACAACACTGGTGTCAACTGTTGCATCGGAAAGTGTTTTTTCTCTTGGTGCCAGGATAATGAACCCGAATAGAAATCGATTGGCAGCCAAAAATTTAAAGATGCTAGTATGCGTCGAAGATTGGATGAAAGCGGAAGAGAGGACCCAAGACTTACTTGAAGCACAAGCTGGATCAACAGGTAGCGATGACTGAACGATTACATTTAGTCAATTTACATTAAAATGATGTTCAATGAATCAATATATTGTAATTAATTAGAAAATTTAGGGTGATGAGATTCTATATTTAGGTTAAGTAGAAATGCACGACAATAGTCCAATACCTTCTCTTCAATCTAAATAGAGGCCATCTCGATCTTTAAATTCAAGTAATTTCCTTATTTTGTTATTTGATCTAATTTGTATGGAATTTTATTCATGTACTTCGTTTTATTTAAGAATTTCAAATTTATTAAATCATGTACTTCATTTATTCATGTACTTCATTTATTTATGAAATTTTATTCTTTGCAATTGTTATTAAATTACAATTTAAGACTTGATCTTTAATATATTACAAAAAAAATCCCCCTAAACATTGGCTCGGCCCGGCCCCTACACTTAGGGCCGGGGGCCAGGTCCGGGCCAAGGTTTTCAACTTTGAGTCCTGCCCGGCCCGGCCCGCATAAGCTTCGAGCACGGCCCGGGTAGGCCCGGGACCCGGCAAAGCCCGGTCTAACCCGGCCCGAGTGTCATCCCTACCATCACCTGTATATATAATAATAATAATAATAATAATAATAATAATAATAATAATATTATTATTATTATTATTATTATTATTATTATTATTATTATTATTATTATTATTATTATTATTATTATTATTATTATTATTATTAATTTTATTATTATTATTATTATTATTATTATTAATTTATATATAATAATATATATATATATATATATATATATATATATATATATATATATATATATATATATATATATATATATATATAATAATTTTTTTATTTTTTTATTGTTTTTTTTTTGGATTTTTTTTTTTTTTTGTGGAGAATGAACAACAGGAGTACGGTTACAGAAGTAGAGTTTCGGGGTGTAACAAGTAGTGGGTTTCGGGTAGGGTTACAGAAGTTAGGGTTTCAGGTAGTGGGTTTCAGGTAGGATTTCGGGTTATAACAGAAGTTAGGGTTACAGGGGGTTATAACAGAAGTTAGGGTTACAGGGCAACTATCTTGGAGATGGCGGCGGATCTGGAGTTCGGTAATGGCGGCGGATCTGGAGTTGGAGATGGCGGCTGGATCTGGACTTCGGTAATGGCGGCGGATCTGGAGTTGGATATGGCGGGTGGGTCTGGAGTTCGGTAATGGCGGCTGGATCTTTGCCGAAGATGAAGATGATTTCGGTTGGAGTTGATTTCGGAGTTCGATTGCCGGAGATGAAGATGAAAACAATACTGAATATTGAAAATTGAGTTCAACCAAGTACAATACCACCTATATATAGGAGAAGAACAAATATGAAAACAACTCTACAACCAATATGGGACTATAATAATATCTAACAACAATGTTTTAACCTTATCTTTTAGTGAGAAGTGGGTCCCAATACATTTATAATGTACATCTGGGGGTAAAAACTCATATATGTCTGTCCTTCTCAACTTCATGAGAATGATTGATATCCTTACATTAAGGGAATTAAACTTGTTGAAGCGTGGTGCTGGAGGTGGACAGCGCGGTGGCATTTTGCTTTTCTGTTTATTTGGAATTGCAAACTCCCGTAACGGAAAATTACTGTTCCTTTTGCGGTTACAGAAATCTCATTAATCAAACACATACGACAAATAGTTGAACTGAATCTTATGGACAGTGAAATTAACTCCGCAGTGATAGGAGAGGGGTTAGGTTGTTCACGCTTTCGGGATTTTCCACCTAAACCTAACTTACCCTAAAAGTTCATGCGAGCCATGCATTGCATGCATTACTCCTCCCTCTCTTCACACCCTTCAAGTACACACTATAAATAAGCTCCTTAATTAAGTAAGTTGGTTTATTCAGCTGAGTTAGCAATGGCCAAGAGTTCCTCATCCCTAGCAATCATGGTCTTTGTGGTCCTTGGGCTATTGGGGGCCCACATGGCAGCCGCCCAGAACTGCTCGGCCGGCCTCAGCCGACTCACTGTTTGTGAACCGTATGTGGTCCCTGGGGTTTCCAACGGCCCGCCAAGCCCCGAGTGTTGCACAGCCATCAGCGGTGTCGACACTCACTGCCTCTGCAACGCCATCAACATCATCCAGCGCCTGCCGTCCACCTGCAGCATCGCCCCGATCTCCTGCAGTAAGCTCTTTCTGCTTTTCTATGCATTTTGGATTAATCAATTTTCTCTGATATATATATATAATCAATTTTCTCTGATATATATATTTAATTGTGATGTCCTCCTTACAAATACTAATATCAGTTCTCGTATATACATGGACAGGTGCATGAAGACATCCTGCAGTAGCTAACTTCCAATAAAAAGCATCTAGAGATCACTGTTCTGTTTTGATCTTTGGATGAGCAATGAGTGAGAATAAACAAAAGTGAGCGTTCTAGTAGTCTTAATTAATTTCTTCTTGGTTTAATCAATATATGTAGTATCATTGCGGATTCAGTTGATAAAAACCTAGAGATCGATCTGTTTGATGTTTGTGATCAGAGGAGGTTCTGGGCCCAAGCAGCTAATTTGGGCCCCTAAATTCTATAGGGCCCTTTTTTTAAAAATTAAATCTATACAATATTAAAAAATTATAATAAATAAATAAATAACTCAACTGTCACTGATCTCACGAACGGGAATGACGATTCGCTTTCACGCATGAGCGGCATGTGTGGATCCCTCTCCTCCTTTCTCTTTGGAGCTTTTATTTTGCCTTTTGAGTGCTTCTTCTTCTTAATAAAATTTTGAGTTCCCCTAAATCAAATCTGCGCCTCCTCCACATCGCCTATGCCAGTCGCCCGTTGCGAGTAGCCCATCTGGCATCGCCCGTCGCCATACCCTTCACAGCCTCACGTCGCCCACAGCCCACTCGTCCGTCGCCACTTGCTAGTTGCCAGATTTGAAGTAATTTCCTTTTTTTCTCTTCTTCTTGATTTTTTAATTTGATGGGTTTTGCCGTCTTGAACAATTGAAGTGTTGAACTTTTGGGTAACTGGGTTATCTGACTACTTTTACTAGTTACTAGTAGTCTGGTACTACACTACTAAAGTTATCTTATGTGAGTTGTGACAGATGTGTAGTGTAGCTAACTAGTTGTTTAAATCATTAAATGTTAATAATTTTATTTGATTATCTCACAGATTGAGATTAGTCAGATTACATATTAGTAAATAGTATTGTATTGATACATATCAGTAAATAGTATTGTATTGGATTGATTCAATATTACTATTACAGATTGAGACACTGATATTACTTAATTACTTATTTAATCAATGATTCAATATTACTTATGAAAAATACGTACGTTATCAATTAATTTTTTTTGGGAAGGATATATATAAATTTGATTTTATTTAAATAGTTTGTCTTCCAAGGTTCAAAGTTTGTTTGTATTTAAATAATTCACATTTTTTATTTTGTAAAGACCTCCATTTTAAAACTTGCTTAGAACCCCTGAAACTCGGATACGTCCCTGTTTGTGATGATTGCACACGCATTGCTACAAAGCCTTAATTTCTACTGACTTTAATCGAAAATAAACTGCGCGCTGCTTTAGATATTCGTGTTAACTCTGCCTCTGTAAACAATTCAAGGGAACCGATACGTGAGGTCGTGGGCAGAACATATGTTATAAGCTGGAAGAAAATGGTTACAAGGTAGAATCGACATGGAACAAAATAAATAGAGATAGAAACAACATAAGATTGTCAATTTTGATACCTTATTAAGCAGTCCAAGATTATAATCCTTTTACTTGAGTAGACATTTCTGACAATAAATTTCACAAAACATCGAAAGTTGAGAGAGTAAAGAACACCTCACACTACTTACAAGAACAATCAGATTCTCCTAATACCTATTCCCTTGCAAGGACATGCACCATAGCAAGCAGCATTTTCCCGAGAGAGAGAGAGAGAGAGAGCGCACAGATTTTGACCAGAGAAATTGGTACAGACATTGGCAGTTAGACTAGGGATGCTGTCGTATGCGGACATATTCGATTCAGTCCTGAATCCAAGAAAAATGTGTATGGTTGAATATTGTTTTTTTTTATAATGACATGATGGATGAGGGCAAATGAATTTCAAATGACTTGATTTTATATATTTAGAGTAATATAGATGTGTAGATCAATGTTAACGGTTCGGATAGTCGATATGAACGCCCAAAGGCCGAGTGCACACGCCGTGTGCGCTATGGGTGGTGGACAACGGAAGGAAACTCTATATTTATGTATACACACAATATATTATGCTAAACCACTTTTGACTAGTATTTTCAAAACGAGTAAATGTAGGAGACAACTTTTCGGACTTGCTCCATCCAAATTTTGAATTTGAATTTTATCGCTTAATCAAACCTCAAAAATCATGCAATAATGTATAGATTCTATTAGATTTATTTTTCAAAAATAGTTTTATTATTTTCTCTTTTTTTTTAAGTTATGTCCAATATTGTACAGAGTTATACTATATATACAATATATTATGTTAAGGCGACTTTTGATTCAAAGATTTTTTTTTCTCCTTTTTTCTTTTTATAATAAAAAAAAGCACAGATGTAGGAGGTAACTAACATTGTCACAAAAATCTGAAACACGGAACCGACCAGGACATGGTATTGGACCAGAATCGACATGGTCTATTGCTGGCAGGGTTTAGATCCTAAAGTAGGACATGTTCATATTTTCAGATCGGGTCTGGATCCGAAAAAATGGACCCGACCCATAATCGGACTTGGCCAACTGCGGGTAGGGTCCAGGTCCTAAAATAAGACCCCTTCATATTTTCGGGGCAGATCTGGTTCATCTCAAAATGGACCCGACCCGAACCCAGACAAAAAAAACTCTAACCTCCCAATTAAACCCAAAAAAAAAGCAAGGAGAAGAGAAAAAACAACAAGCCCAACCTCCCTTTCCTGTCTGACAGCACCTGCTCGCCGCTATCCGGATCCGATGGGTAGCATTTTTTTAACAGGGCCCGAACCCAGTTGTCACGGGTCGGGTCTGGGTCCAATATTTGGACCAGTAGATAAGTAAGTCCGAGTTCGGTAGTACAGGACCTGACCTGACCTGACTAACTCGATAACAGTACTAGAGGTAAACCTCCTACTTGCTCTTTATCGTTACAAATTTAAAACTTGAATCATATTCGTTAATCAAACCTAAAAATATTGTAATATTGTATACATGTTATTATATGAATTTTTAGAAGAAAAAATTTTATTTTATCATTTTTGAAATTTCTATGCAATATTGCACAGGGTTATACTAGTATATTATAATGGGAGAAAGCCTTAGTGCCATTTGTAAATCTATCAACGCGTGTGACACACGTACATAACTAATATGAAAGAGATTTCAGGAACGAGTTCTCACTACGTCAGAGTTTTTATTTTTTTAAAAAAATTATTTATTAAGACGTGCATTATCCGTGCATTACTAATATAAAGGAGGTCTCCGGTTTGAGGTCATATTATGTCAAAATTTTTACTTTAAAAAATATTTATTTATTAAGACATGCATCGCACGTGTATATATATATGTTCAGTTCATATATTCTTTAATCTTTTTTATATATTCCTCTCAAAATTAAAATATTAATCATCAACCTATTTTATATCCATATTATTTACTTACTATCATCCAATATTTTATATAATATCTAAATTATCACTTTTTTCTTTGTAATTACTATTTTAAGTTAAAATTTTGTCATATATTGTTCAATTTTTATTTTTTATTACTACATTTATTTTAGATAATATTAATTTAATGTCCGAATTCATATCCGTATTCAATATATTCAATATATCCTATCCGACATGTATCCATATTTAAAACTTGCGAATATGAATATGATTTTTTTTCCGAGTCATTGTGTCCGCATCCGAATCTGTTTGCTGTCTTTGGAATGCAGATACGAATGCTGATACAGCCAATATCCAATCCGTATCTGATCCAAAAACATCCCTAAGTTAGACGGCATATACTGGTAGACATTTTAGTAACAACTCTCTCGAAGCAACAGCAGTTTCAATATTATGACCATGACATAATAGCAGAAACCAGCAAAAGACATACAGTACAACCATTTTCTAATAATCAAATTAAAAAAGGTGTCATACCCTATATATTTTTTGTGATCAACAAACATCAAATTTGTATACATGCAGGTGAATAAAAATATCGAGATCATAAAGTATCACCGCAACAGCTGTGTAATATTTAAGAATGTGATTAAGATTTTAACCACTAGAAAACATCATCCCCTTTTAACTTTGACTGAAATTGGGGAAGAACACGTCTTGTAAACCCCAAAATGGAACTGTCTGCCAAGTGAAACATGTTTCATAATATTGAAGAACACTTCTAGATCAACTCTAAGAACAATGCTTCTTGCTTGCCGGTAAGCCCCAGTTCACTCAGAGATAATGTGCTTTCTGCATCACTGAAGGCTCTCCTGGGATATGGCCTCACCTGTTAGATCAAGAACAATGCAGGAATGTGAGAGCAAGAGGTGCTAATTACTTACTAAGAATTTGCGTCGTGAAAATCAACGGGTTACAACTACCTCAATCACTTATCTACAGCAAAACAAAAAATGATTATATAAAGCACTTGATGTGAACAAGTTTGAAAATCACTGGTTGCTAGAATAATGTAGTCAGACATCCAAGAACCATTTATGAAATGAAAAGGGAAGATGCAATCAGCATATACAGCAATAATAATTTGTATATATAACAATCACAGCAAAAAATCTAAGAAACATAGGTGGCAAAGATGGTTAACATGTGTGGTGCTAGCGTGATCCCCATCTTGTTTTTAAAATCGTCTGCATTGTGTATTCCACATAAAGAAAGCTTTCTTCAAACTAAAGGACTTGTACATCAGGATATAAATGGATCTGCAGCAATTAAGATTTGGCCAAATTCATGTGATACAATTAAGGCCTTCAACCAACAAAACTTTTCAGACCTAGTTGTTTTAAGAACCTTCTAAATTTAACTGAAGAAAGAAAAAAGAAGGCATTAAAAAAAAGATGTTGGATAACCTAAATAGCAGCGTGCTAAGCACCCAGAAGGACTCTGCCAAGTCAAAGGAAGGGCTCGAAGGAGAAGGCAAAGGAGCTGTTGAAAATCGGTGATCTCGTTCTCGCTAAGGTCAAGGGGTTTCCCCCATGGCCAGCGAAGGTGCATGCTTTTCTCGCTGTCCTTTTTCGATTGTGATGCTGATCATTTGTTCTGATTGGGATTTTAGATTTCTAGGGTTAAGAAGATTTTGATTTGGTGGTTGATTGGGGGCGACATTGGGATTTCAGTTTTTGGGATTGGGAAAAGTTTGTGTTTTTGGAGGATATTTTAGTTAATTGACATACAAATTATACAAGTGGAAAATGATACACCAATTGACATACTTAATTATATTAAAAGACTTGATTCTTTTCCAAATGCATATATTGCTTATAGAATAATGTTAAGCTTCGGCGGAAAGAAGTTTTCAAAACTAAAATTAATAAAATCTTATCTAAGATCAACAATGTCTCAACAAAGATTAGATGGATTGGCTTTATTATCAATTGAAAAAGAAATGCTGACTTTGATGAGTGCCTTCTCTCAACGCCGCATGATGCAAAGTTACTGTTGGAACGAATTAGACTGTATCACTTTAACACTGCATCTTACGGATATGTGAAAGAGACATGGAAAAATAGAGCTAGGAAAGAAGTGCCTAAAAGAGAATTCATTAATTCTCTTGTAGATCTGGATGTGTGCTTCTTTTAACAAGTTATAAAATTTCAACAATATTGCACCAAGCACCAGCCCAAGGATAAGTTGAACATCCTCTAACTTGGTTGAATATCAACTTCGATGTTTTAAAAATCTCTGGTTTAGTGTTTTTGGTTCTAATAT
The DNA here is from genome assembly GCA_017893485.1 of Hemerocallis citrina. NCBI lineage: Eukaryota > Viridiplantae > Streptophyta > Magnoliopsida > Asparagales > Asphodelaceae > Hemerocallis > Hemerocallis citrina. The sequence goes on from CM030368.1 coordinate 13,343,577, forward strand.
GCTTTGCTTAGGGTAACTTAACCATTGAATGCATACTAAATGTTAAAGCATGTCACAGCAGGCAGATCATGGATTTTAGCACCTTAGCAGAATACAGAGAATAATATGAGAAAATGCATTTATATTAGCTTTTCTCAATACTAAAACCCAAGTATCTTACTCTCCACCCTCTCAAATTCTCAATGTGAATTCTCTTAGCTCCTATCACCACTGCTGCAGCTATACCACTCTGTCTCCAACAGTTCAACCTTCATCAACTTTTGTCTCCGCCTCTGCAACTTCAGTAGTCACTCTCTCAGCCTATATTAACCTCCGACAAATATAAGTTATCACTCTTTTCAACCACCATTAAGCCTCCTCTTTGGCTCTTCCACTATCATTGCGTCCTCAATGACAATTACCACTGCCCCAATCAGTTCTCACACTAGGCAATGTTTGGAAGTCGCTCAGTTGCACCTGAGAGAATTCATTTGTTTTCTAAAATCTTCTTTATCATCATCTGTTGCTAATAGTAGTTGACTGGTTGAAAAAATTGTAGTTGTATACCCATCATATAATGTTGTGTACTACTAAATTGTAATTAGCTTTAGTTGCATCATATTATATATGTACCAGAGTTAGATGTTACACGGTCGTAGTATACGGTAAGCATATGATCATTAAAAATGATTTTCTTTTTAAAGATATATTTCAGAAAATTCCTTCTGATATTTTGTCCAAGGTATATTTTAAAAAACACACCTCGACTATATGTGTTTCTCAAAAAGGTATAACAAAATAGAATTTCAATCACCACCACTTCTTAAAATGTCTAAATTACTGTCTACACAAAATAGAATAAAAACACGCATGTTTTGTTTATTAACAATTTTCTTTTCTGTTTGTATCTCTAATTTTTTGTAGAAAGTCACCACTATCTAATTAATCTAGCCCCAAGTATATACTGAAAAACTTGTATAGGGCCCACTGACAACTGACAACTCACTTCCTAGCAATGTCTGAGTCTTTGTAATATATAATACTATTTTCCTTCTTTACAATTTTTGTTATGCAGTTCATCTATGGCATCATTTCCTTCATATAAGCAGGCATGTTTTCACAGTAATCTCCATGATGTATGAAATACATGATTAAACAAACAAATTTGCATTGTAAACAATCAATGAAATACATCTTTAGAAACAACATCACGTATTATTATTATTTTTACTTCACAAACACATCAAACTTTAAAACTACCTCACTTTAGCACTACAACAACTGACTTCGCATTCTAACCATGTGCCTAGAAAGGAGGTACTATGAGAACTTCCAAACTCATATGTGCCAAAAATATTTTAACTTTCATCATGATCCATTTTATTATTTTGAAGTTATCTCAGTTATTCTTTCTACGGGAAAATTCTCAAACGTCAAAAAGTACATTCAAATTTCTGCCATTATCGTGTAAGCAATGACTTTATGAATGCAAGTTCTTCCCTGTTTGTCTCTATCACACAAAACCCAACACGTCAACATGAGATATGTAAGATATGCATAAATCCTTCTTTTAGTTTAGCACCATATTGACTGGTATGGAATTAGCCATTCAAAGCATTGAAAAGAGAAGTATTCGTCAGCCAAAACATTTTGTGATAAATGCTTTGTTGTAGATGTTGTTTAAAGTAGTTCTCAAGACTTCAGGAATTTTTTCTGCAAACCAAGTCAGCTCAGGCAAGACCAGGTTCAATAAACATGATTACGCATTGAGTGGACTGCAGATTCTAGCATTCAGAAACTGAAAATAGGAATTGAGACACTTTGTTGAGTTGGCAACCTAAGTAATTAGATTTTTTTTCACTAGGAGCCTAAGTAATTAGATCAATACATAAACAAAGCCTACATGCAGGAGATTTAAAATTTAAATGGGCCTTTACTGATGTTCACAGGCACTTCACAAGCAGATGATGTATAACCAACACATTAGTAAAGACTATGAACTGCTGTGGATCAAAAGCCAGTATGACATAATGAAATCCTAAACTGAACAATTGATGCATCCGTCTTCATATGAATTTCAGGTGCAACTATACTGACTTTCCTCAAAATGCAAACAGCCTATTTATGAAAGATGCTCCAACATAATAGCAGACAACAACAAGATACGGATTAGAAGAATTACCAATCTGTAGGACCCAGGCTTAACAACTCGTCCAACATCGATATAATCAAAAAGGAACTGCAACGAATGAACAAAATCAAATGTAGTCCACTACAATTAAATCAAAATTTTCTGCCGACAGCAGCATGAGAAGTATACCTGAAGCTTGTCAGAATTTAAAAATCGGCGTCCGCAGCGACTTCCATCAGGCATGCGGACCAGAAGGGTTACAGCATTTTCATCATCTAAAGAAGGTTCCTGGGGAAGGGAAGCTTGTTTTGCAGCAAGTTTCCTCTCAAATTCCTGCGAATCACGGTCGGTTTAGAAGATAAGTAAACGTATAAGTATTACAATATTATCTAAGACAAACCATTCACATGCCACCATCCCTCACAGAGAAAATATAATCAATTTCTCACAGATGAATAGAAACCACCTCCACTGATGAGTGTGTTGAACCTTCAACAAAGATACCCTAGTCGACAGTACAAACAATCAAAAAAAGATCTGCTAAAAGATACCTGAGTCGACAGTACAAACAAGTAAAAAAAAAAATTGCTAATTTTCGTACTAAGGAAACCCGTCCTTGAGAATGCACAATAAATCATGAAACAGTTGATGCAAAAAATAAGATATAATTTCTTTTGCATCCAGCTCCTAGAACAGAAGCTGACCAGAAGGAAAAAAGTTAGGGAAAGATCATCATAGAACATTAAGATCCAAATAATTTCTTTCGAATCCAGCTCCTAGGAAAGGAGCTGGCCAAAAGGGGGGGAAAAAGTTACGGAAGAGGTTTTCCCAACAAATAAGAACAATGCAAGAGTCAAACAAATGTCGCTCCAAAGTAGACACAAGAATAAGACCAAGCATGGAAGTGTCATTTAAGGGAAACAATAAACAGACAAAGATAACATATTTACATTTCTGAAATCAGTATAGTAATACCCAGAAAATAATAATAATAATTAAGGGATTGAGTTTATAAATATGCAGCCAATATGATACCTCTTCCTCCATCTTTTTCCTGCAAGCTTCCTCCTCTCGCTGTTTTTCTTCTTCAAGAGCAGCTTGTCTTGCAGCAGCCTCTTCTAAATGACGACGTTCCGCCTCCTGTTCTGCCTTCAACTCTTTCTCTCTATCAGCTTGCAAAGCTGCAAGATACTCATCGTCCTGCATGTTAAAACCTTATTGTTTATACATGCCAGAGGACATTCACTGATTGACTATAGGTAAAATGAAAAGAACCGATAAAAACCTGTTGTTCCCTTAGCAAACGTTGTGCAGTAAGCGATGGCGAAGGTGGACGAGGGGGTGGAGGATAGAAATGTGAGTTCTGATAACCACTTTGCAAATGCGGTTGAGGGTATGCAAAATTGTAGGCACCTTCCTCAGGGATACCACCAAACATGGCAGCTTCCAGCATTACAGCTTCATCATGCTCTTCAGAAGATATGCCGCCCCACTTGTACAATATAAGAAGAAATAAACCATAAATAAGCACTGAGTTCACTATCTTCTAAAGCTTAGAAATGGAGTACTTCAGACAGTCACAAATGGTACCTCATCAGACTGGAAGCCAACACCATTTGGGTGATGACCTACATCGTGCACATCAGGACTTGATGAAGGGCTAGGAACAACATTTGCAGATTCCGCACGTTCAGAAGCAATGCGCCTAGAACGATGCCTAACTAATGGTTGTTCATCTACATCAGTCTCCTTTTGGATTGAGGAATTGCCTTCCTCTAGAATAGACTTCCCTGGGATCCCAGTATGAGTAACAGGCCCTTGCCTCCAATAACAAAAGGGACATATTAGTACAAAAGGCTTTAGTCACTCACTCAGTCACCATAATAAAGATACAGAAAAATACAATTCAACTGCACTAGGGCCCCCATACACCCACAACCAATTACCAAATAACTATCTCCAAAACTCATGAACCTTTTATGAAACCACACTGGCTGAGATGCACATTATGGGGATGGAACTGTTAGCAAGAGTCCAAGATATGCAAATAATATTGTCCACACATACCAAGACAAAAGATGAAGGAGTGTAGTAGTATTTAGTGGAATAAAGAAATTCAAACTACAAGTCTGTCAAAGATTTGACTTCAGTGAGAAATATTCAATATGAGAGGCCAATTTTTCTAAGCTTCTTAGAGTTGAGTAGTTGTGCGTTACACAGCACTTCAATGTGCAGTATCTCTCCAGACTAAAAAACTAAATCTATTCTGCAGTATCAGCACTATAAAACCTAGAATAGAAAAGACCTTCCCTAAAATTTCATACTCTTGTACCACACCAAGCTCTAGATGAACAATTCATTTCCATCAAGAAATAACAAGGATACAGCCATCTCAAGGATGTAAGACCGAACTTGTATGGAAGTCTGACAACCATTAGTTCAACTGAGAAAACTCCAAAAAATGATAGACAAATAGGTGATTGCAGCAAAATTTTTGCTCTTCTATTCATTCAACCAGTTTACAGCATTTATACTTAACCAAATAACAAGTCTACTTCAACTCAAACAGTTTGAGTTGAGCTGATATCTAGGAACAAAGATAACAACTTCGGTTGTGGGAATTATCTCATCCACAGCCCTACTAACTAGCTAACAAACTTAGGTTGTGTATCTAAGAACAAAGATAACAACTTCGGTTGTGGGAATTATCTCATCCACAGTCCTACTAACTAGCTAACAAACTTTGACTAATCCTTAGCCAATTATTCAAACTTAAACAAACTTCTAACATTCCCTCCCTTAAACTCTGTTTAGGAAGTATCTCGAATCCATCTTCTTCGAAAGACTGCAATGAGCACATTCCCAGCAACTTCCTCAACTTCTCGAACAATGGCCTGCTTCAATGGCTTTGTAAAAATATCAGCAACTTGCTCACCACTCCAAGAGTTAAAATTCCCGATTACGCCCGATTAATCGCTAATCAGAGGCTAAACGATTATTTTTTTAGCGATTTATAATATTTCAATAGTTAGCGATTTAATCGGGAATAATCGGCCGATTAGCCGTTAATCGGCAGATTTTAAGTGGCCGATTAACCGATTAAATCTCATCCTCTAATTTTCATACTTGTTTGCATTATTTGGGCTCAATCCGGCCCAAATTCAAACCCAAATTCGAAATTCAAACTCCTTCTGTTCCTCGCGCAAATCCAAACCCGGCATATCGCCGCTCTCTTCTTCTTCGTGCAAACTCAAACCCAAACCCAAACTAATTATCTTCAAACCCAAACCCAAACCCAAATAGATTCTCTTCTTCTTCCTCGAGCAAACCTAAACCCGATCCGCCGTCGCTCCCCATGTACCGTCGCATACTTGACTCGGCCCGCATCTGCACCTCCTCTTGTTGCTCGCATTACTCTTTCTCCCCGATTATTTTTGTTTGATGAAACCGAACAGCAAACCCGACCGAACCCATATCCAGAATCTAAATTCAGCTCAAATCAAGTACTCTCTTCTATTTTTCTATAACTATATATTCCTATTTGATAATCTCATAATAGTTTTATGTTACATAATGAGGATATATATATTTAATTATATATATCACGAATTTTTCGATTTAATCCCCGATTATTTTCTGATTAACCGATGAATCACTAATCGCACATAGACCGATTAGTTCAAAAACCCGATTTTAACTGCCTAGTCACCACTCTTGCAATATTCCAGCTCAATAACTTCATCTTTGCACAGGTCTCTCAAGAAATACAACCTCACATCTATATGCTTGCTTCTACCGTGTAAAACTGGATTTCTAGACAATTTAATTGTTGAAATATTGTCACAGCATATAACAGATGCACCTTGTTGCTTTTGCCCCAAAAAATCTAGCATTCTCCTCATCCAAACAGCTTGACATGCACTCGTAGCTGCTGCTACGAACTCTGCTTCAGTTGTCGACAATGTGACAATCGACTGCTTTCTTGAACACCAAGATACAGCTCCTAATCCCATCAGAAAAACATATCCGGATGTGCTCTTCCTGTCATCAATGTCTCCAGCATAATCATTATCTGTATAGCCCTTCAGACCATCTATGTTAGAAGTTTGTTTAAGTTTGAATAATTGGCTAAGGATTAGTCAAAGTTTGTTAGCTAGTTGATGAGGACATCTTTCCTGTTTAGTTTATTTCAGTAGCTTTTTTATTTCTGGCAATTATAGTCATATGTAATTTTTTTGTAATTTTTAGATTTTGAGAATATTTTGGAGATGTGTTTCAAGATGTAATTAAGCCTATTTAAAGGCCTTGAGATTAATGAGAAAGTATGCCATTATTGATTAAAAAAAACCTGTGTTGAGTTTTTGCTCTTCCTCCTTCTCTTTTGTGTGATACAACTGAGATCTAAAATTAGGGTTTGTGATAAATCCTAATCAATTTTAGAATTAGTGATTAATTCTAAAACCTATCCCCAAATTAAAATTCCCAATACAAGTCTCTACCCTAATTTTCCTAATCCCCTAATAAAAACCCTAATCCTACCATCTCCTACAACAGCCGCCATCCACATCTGTTTCCCCCACCCTTCTCCTTCGCCTACTTCAGATCCCGGTCGAACCAAAAGAAGAAGAAAACTAACCCAACCATCGATTCCCCTATCCCGACCTCGACAAGGCCCTCTCCTCTCCCTACCACCACCGTCGCCGTCGTCCCGTCACCACCTCGCCGCGACCACGCCCTTCATCCCCAAACTCCGTCGACCCATAACCACCACCACGACAACCTCCACCCTCGCCTCCTTCCTCCTCAACTCCCGCTTCCCCCTTCTTCTCCCTCCTTTTCCCGAAGCCCAGCCAAAACCCCCATCCACTGTCCTCGGCCTGCACCACCTCCGGTCCTCGCCGGAGCCACCCTCACCGGCACTGTCACACCTCCCCGTCGGCCTTATCTACCAGCCCTTGCTGTTGTTGCCATTGCTCTGAAGATTCTTGCGGCCAATATTGTCTCTGTGATTGCTGTACTCTTTGCCGCTGCCCAACTCCGAGATCTACGCTGGTTGTCTACGCATTCGGTATACTCTTTCCATTATTCCATATTTATGTTTTACTGCCTTATCATCTAGTATATTATCTAATTTGTCTGTCAACCACAAAATACTGAGATTGAGTGATCCACATGCTAGATTAGAGTACAAATCGGTATTGAACTTTTTACTTGTTAAAACACGTAGGAATTTACTTATTGATTATAAGGTTGAATTATTAATTGGGATTGTTAGCATAATTCAGTTCTTGAAAATCCATCCAACCAATTAATTGTTTAAAAATTCCAACTTAGATCCGCACTTTCATGTTGGTAAAATTAATCCATTAAAATTCTTGGAAATTCTCTATTTTAGGGTTGATTTTACATCACTAGTTAGTAGGGCTGTGGATGAGATAATTCCCACAACCGAAGTTGTTATCTTTGTTCTTAGATACACAACCGAAGTTTGTTAGCTAGTTAGTAGGGCTGTGGATGAGATAATTCCCACAACCGAAGTTGTTATCTTTGTTCCTAGATATCAGCTCAACTCAAACTGTTTGAGTTGAAGTAAACTTGTTATTTGGTTAAGTATAAATGCTGTAAACTGGTTGAATGGATAGAAGAGCAAAAATTTTGTAGCAATCACCATTTGTCTATCATTTTTTAGATTTTTCTCAGTTGAACTAACAACTGGTATCAGAGCCATTTTGCAGCAGCAAAATGTCAACTGAGAAAAATGAAACTTTTGTTCAACCTGCAATACCGAAATTCGACGGTCACTATGATCACTGGAGCCTCTTGATGGAGAATTTCCTGAGATCAAAAGAATACTTTGATCTTGTTGAAACGGGATATGAAGAACCAGCTGAAGACGCCGATATGACGGTTGCTCAAATAGCCAAACTGCAAGCATTAAAGCTGAAAGATTTGAAGGTGAAGAACTATCTATTTCAGTCAATAGATAGAGCAATTTTGGAGACAGTTCTCAAGAAGAATACTGCCAAACAGATTTGGGACTCTATGAAGTGGAAGTACCAAGGAAGCTCAAAGGTGAAGCGTGCATAGCTTCAAGCTTTGAGAAGGGATTTTGAAGTGCTCCAGATGCAAAAGGGAGACACTGTCAATGATTATTTTGGCAAGGTCATGGGGATTGTCAACAAAATGAGAGTTCACGGTGATCAGCTAGCGGATGGAGCTGTGGTGAAAAAGATAAGATCTTGCGATCTTTGACACCAAAGTTTGACTATGTGGTGTGCTCAGTGGAGGAGTCGAATGATGTTGAAGAAATGACGACTGATGAATTACAAAGCTCTTTGCATGTGCATGAGCAACGGCTGAGTCGAAGGCTTGCAGTGGAAGATATGCAAGCTCTCAAAGTGTCCACACATGATGAAGGCTCTAGCTCGAGAGAAAAAGGTAGAGGGAGAGGTGGTATAGGCCGTGGAAGATCTGGTAGAGGCAACCATCATAGAGATGATTATCAAGACAAAGGCAAAGGGCGTTTTGATAAATCAAAGGTTGAGTGTTATAGATGTCACAATCTTGGACACTATAAGTCGGAATGCTACACAAAGATGCCGAAGGACAAGGAGAAAGGAGAGAAGTCCAACTTCATTGAGAAGAAGGAAGAAGAAACGCTGCTTATGGCATTTCATGCCATGGAGGACTTGGACTCAGAAACTTGGTATGTTGATTCAGGTTGCAGTAATCATATGACTGGGTATAGGTCATCATTTGCAAACTTAGATGAAAGCTTCAAATCTGTGGTAAAGCTTGGAAATGAGTCAAGTGTAGAGGTGATGGGAATTGGAGATATCAAGATCAGAACAAGGAATGACTTTGTAGAAACCATTGCAAATGTTTTCTACATACCTGATCTAAAAGCAAATTTGTTGAGTGCTAGGACAGCTGCAAGACAAAGGGTATACCATCACAATGAAGAATAGAGAGAGTGAAATATATGATCCGAAGAGGGGGTCAATTGCAGTAGTGAAGACGACACAAAATAGACTCTTTCCCATGGAGATCAAGACTGAGCATGCTTGTTTAATGGCAAAGGCAGATGGTGATAACTCTTGAAAATGGCATAAAAGGTATGGTCATTTGAACTTCAATGGTCTAAAAACTCTATACAAGAAGAATATGGTGAATGGACTTCCTGAGTTGGTTCATACTTCACAAGTATGTGAAGAATGCACAATTGGAAAGCACAAGAGAGAAGAATTTCCTTCTGGAAATCAGTGAGGGCGCGAGCAGTTTTGGAGTTGGTGCACTCAGACTTATGTGGACCAATCTCACCAAATTCAAATGGTGGTAAGAGGTACTTCATTTCTTTTATTGATGATTTCAGTAGGAAGATTTGGGTTTATTTTTTGGAAGCAAAGTCAGAAGCTTTCACTGTATTTAAGAATTTTGTAGCACTTGTTGAAACTAAAACTGAGAGGAAGATTAAAGCTTTGAGGACTGACAGAGGAGGTGAATTCTGCTCAAATGAGTTTAAAGAATTTTGTGAAGAAAAGGGAATCCGAAGGCAGCTAACAACAGCTTACACTCCTCAGCAAAATGGTGTAAGTGAGAGGAAAAAATAGAACTATACTGGATATGGTGAGGAGCTTGCTCGCAACTGGAAAAGTGCCAAAGACTTTCTGGCCAGAAGCTGTTCTCTGGTCAGTTCATGTTCTTAATAGATGTCCAACCTTTTCTGTTAAGAACATGACTCCTCAAGAAGCTTGGAGTGGAAAAAAGCCATCGGTGGATTACTTTAAAGTCTTTGGGTGCATAGCATATGCACACGTGCCAGATCAAAAGAGAAAGAAGCTTGATGAAAAAAGTGAAGTGTGTGTGTTTCTCGGAGTCAGTGAATCCTCAAAGGCCTACAAGTTATACAATCCTGTCACAAAGAAGATAGTGGTGAGCAGAGATGTAATCTTTAAAGAGGATAGCACTTGGGATTCGGAAGGCGGCAGTTCTTCTCAAAAACAAATTTTGGTGAATGGAAAAGCTAGTGGAGAAGGAGATTCAAATGTGGAATCCGATACAGAAGAAGCTCACACAGAGGAACAACATGTTGTAGCTGAAGAAGAATCAGGCTACAATCTCAGAAATCCTAACACAAGAAAAGGGCCAGCCTGGTTGATCGACTATAATGTAAATTATGGTGAAATTGAAGCTGAAAATATTAACTATGCTTTATTTATGGATTCTGATCCTATTGTCTTTGAGGATGCAGTGAAAGATGGCAAGTGGAGGTCAGCAATGGATAATGAAATTATGTCCATTGAGAAGAACAAGACTTGGGAACTTACTGAGTTACCCGAAGGACAGAAGGTCATTGGTGTCAAATGGGTTTACAAAACCAGGCTTAATGAAAAAGGTGAAGTTGATAAGCACAAAGCTAGACTAGTTGTGAAAGGCTACAAGCAGATAGAAGGGATTGACTTTAAAGAAGTGTTTGCGCCGGTAGCAAGGCATGATACAATCAAGATGGTCTCTCTAGCTGCACAGAATTCTTGGCCTGTCTTCCAACTTGATGTTAAGTCTGCCTTCTTGCATGGAGACTTAGAGGAACGAGTTTTTGTGGAGCAACCTCCAGGCTATGTGAAGAAAGGAAAAGAATAGAAGGTCTACAAGTTGAAAAAGGCATTATATGGCCTTAAACAAGCTCCAAGGGCTTGGTACAGCAGGATCGATTCTCATTTTGTAAAGATGGGATTTCAGAAGTGTCCTCATGAACATACTCTATATGCCAAGGTTGGAGATGGAGGTAAACTGATTATGGTATGTTTATATGTTGATGATTTAATTTATACTGGGAAGTGATGCTGACTTGGTGAATGAGTTTAAACTGTCAATGATGAAAGAGTTTGAAATGAGTGATCTTGGCTTGATGAAGTATTTCCTCGGAATAGAAGTTATGCAAACAACTTCTGGCAATTTCATTTGCCAGAAGAAATATGCTCATGAAGTGCTAAAAAGGTTTCAGATGGAGGATTGCAATTCGTTTGCTACACCAACAGAAGTGGGAGTGAAGTTAGAAAAGGATCTGAATGGCAAGGCAATGGATAGTTCACATTACAAGCAACTTGTTGGAAGCTTGATGTATTTAACTTTCACTAGGCCTGATCTTATGTATGCTGTGAGTTTGATTAGCAGGTACATGGAGAAGCCAACTGAAATGCATTTAAATGCAGCTAGAAGAATCCTGAAATATGTGAAAGGAACTCTTGACTTTGGCATGTTCTATAAGAAAGGAAAAGATGGTCTGAAAGGCTATACAGATAGTGATTATGCTGGAGACATTGATGACAGGAAGAGCACATCCGGATATGTTTTTCTGATGGGATTAGGAGCTGTATCTTGGTGTTCAAGAAAGCAGTCGATTGTCACATTGTCGACAACTGAAGTAGAGTTCGTAGCAGCAGCTACGAGTGCATGTCAAGCTGTTTGGATGAGGAGAATGCTAGATTTTTTGGAGCAAAAGCAACAAGGTGCGTCTGTTATATGCTGTGACAATATTTCAACAATTAAATTATCTAGAAATCCAGTTTTGCACGGTAGAAGCAAGCATATAGATGTGAGGTTTCACTTGTTGAGAGACCTGTGCAAAGATGAAGTTATTGAGCTGGAATATTGCAAGAGTGGTGAGCAAGTTGCTGATATTTTACAAAGCCATTGAAGCAGCCATTGTTCGAGAAGTTGAGGAAGTTGCTGGGAATGTGCTCATTGCAATCTTTCGAAGAAGATGGATTCGAGATACTTCCTAAACAGATTTAGCATAAATCAGTTTAGGGGAGGGAATGTTAGAAGTTTGTTTAAGTTTGAATAATTGGCTAAGGATTAGTCAAAGTTTGTTAGCTAGTTAGTCGGGCTGTGGATGAGATAATTCCCACAACCGAAGTTGTTATCTTTGTTCTTAGATACACAACCAAAGTTTGCTAGCTAGTTAGTAGGGCTGTGGATGAGATAATTTCCACAACCGAAGTTGTTATCTTTGTTCTAGATATCAGCTCAACTCAAACTCAAACTGCTTGAGTTGAAGTTGACTTGTTATTTGGTTAAGTATAAATGCTGTAAACTGGTTGAATGAATAGATGAGTAAAAATTTTGCAGCAATCACCATTTGTCTATCAATTTTTAGAGTTTTCTCAGTTGAACTAACACCATCAACATCCACAAAAATATGCCATATGAGCATGACAATAACCAACTTACCGTATCGTATGTTCCTGTGGAAAATTGAATTAAAAATAGTAATGTGCATCTTTGAAAGCCTATTTGCATGGGAGAAGATGAGATGCTATTCCAATAGATAGAATTCATTGGAAGTGTGAGCAAACCTCACAAACGAAGGTTGCAAATCAATAGTCTTATGCAAGGCAAGGTTGTATTATTTAGATGTCAGACATGACGGTCTCTCCAGCTGACTGTCAGCAAAAATGCATTTAATTATTAATCTTTTTTTTTTTTGGTAGGCTTGCTGCATTCATTTAGTTATGACATTCCCACATCATTGTCACCTATATATCAGATCGATTCAGAGATTTCCAGTTATATATCAGGTTACAAAAGTTGGGAAGAAATATCAAATATTGGATCCTATAAGAGTTGGGTATCGGGTTTGACTTAGACCCCCCCCCCCCCCAAAATTCCCTTTCTGGACATTGGAGCCACACTAGAGCCACACAGAACCCTCTGCCTTCACCGTGGTTTTAAGAAGCCCTAAAAAGGCATCGCTTAAGCATTGCTCAAAAGCGCAAAAAAAGGGTTGTCTGGAAAAAGCGGTGAAAAGAAACTGAAGGCATCAAAAAAGCACACAAACACTTCAAGATTCGTGCAAAAGCATTAAATAATGCTGAAGTTTAGCTTTTTACCCCATTAAAACGGAAATGGGCAATTTTATTTTACACATTTGGACCCGCGCCAGACTGACCAGTATTGAAGTATTTCATTTTCCTCCTAATATACGCTAAACCCCAAATTCCAAATCTAAAAAGTGAAAGTGAACAACAGAAGAAGATATTATGACATGATGCCCTAGCCCTCAAATATTAAAACAATACTTCCATCATTTTCAATTTTATATTCCTCCTCTGCTTCATGAATTTATCTTCTTATTCTCCCACTCATGACTAATGTTGCTGCCACTCGCAATTGCTACTATTGTTGCGACTTCACCTTCTTCCTTTGACCTGCTGCTCCTTCATTTCTTCATCATCTCTTCTCCTTCGACATGCGGGTTGCTGCTCTTCTCCTACTTTTCTCATCCTCTGTCCAAAGAGGTAGAGAAATTGTTTGAAGATTATATATATATATTGCCTGACTTAATAATCGAAGCATATGATTTTACATAGTAATTAGTAACTACTTAATGCCCTATCCAATTTTCATGTAGATAATAGTTTGTACGTTAGTAATCAGTATTACTATTTTACTAATAGTAGTATTAAAGTAATAAATCTTAATGAATAAATTTAGTAAGTATTTACTAATTACTAGTTATTAACTTATTACACAAGTTAATTGTCTCTTTCATATATATAATTTTTGTATTTTCCAATTATTTTTTAATTTAAATAATAGTATAACGCTTTTTTCTCTTTTTTTTTCTTAAGCATATTCGGAGATCGACCAACTTTTTAGCGTGGAGTATCACGCCATGATCACTTCTTCTCTTCTTCACATTTTAGATTTGGAATTTGGGGAACTAGGGCATCTCAGGAGGAAAATATATTTATTTCAATAATAGGTCGAACGAGTTGGGACGAAAACAACTAAAAACATTTACCCAGTTCAGCGTTCAAAGTTTAGGTGTTTCTTAACACTTTAACACGAATCTTGGCGTTTTTATGTGCTTTTTTTATGTTTTCTATCACTTTTCGGCGCTCTTTAGAACGCTTTTTTCAAGTGTTGAAGTAGTATTTAGTTTAATCCCATATCGGAAATTGTATTAGTTTAATCTTTGTTCATCTCCTATATATAGGATGTATTGTACTCAGTTATAATTATCTTAGTATTCTTTCTTTTCTCCAAACAAAACGTCATATGGTATCAGGGCAGAGAAATTATACACACAAAAGTTTCACAAAAATAAATTATGGTTCTCTTGATTGTGTTTAAAAAAATAAATAAATAAATCATCGGGCTCTCTCCCTCATCGTTCTTCCTCCACCAAACCCAACCCTAACCCTACATCTCTCTCTGCCCTCTCCCTTTGCCCTCCTCCCCTCACCATCCAGCCGCCCTCCTCCCGCCGCCTCACCTCCCTCCCGTCGCCCCACACTCGTAACCGCACTCCCACTGCCTTCCATGCCTCCTCTGCTCCACCTTGTCATCCCATTGCCCTCCTCCCGTCGCCCCGCTCCCGTAGCAGACTTCCCACCGCCTTCCATGCCTCTACTCCATCTCCCCAACCCAAAACCCATCATCCAGATCCACTTCCGATCCAAATCCTCTCCTCATGCCTCCCTCCAGCTCCCACAATCATGTCGCTGCATCCCTACTACCGCCATCCTGTCGCTATCATAGTGCAGCCACCCTGTCGCCCAACCGCCGCTGCCCTCCTCTAGATCCAGCCATCCTCTAGTAGGGCCAAAAAAAACCTAGACGTCTCGTGATGCACGTTGCTCTGTAATGTGTTCCAGTTTTTTTATTTCTGCTCCAATCACCTCTCTCCTTCATACTTGTCTTCCCATTCAAATCCAATATAGATTTGCTCCAATGACGGTCTCCTCTCCTACAACGGTGACCTCCCATGCTCCTCCAACGGCAACTGATCCTTCTATCTTGAAGGTCGAACACATGACCACAGAGAATCTCTCCGATCACAACAGTTTCATGACATGGTCCTGCTCAGTCATGCATTTTCTCAAAGGGCGCGAGATATACCATCACCTCACTGAGCCAATTCCAACGACTACAGATCCCACATTCAAAATATGGAATCGCGATGACAACTTGATTGTCAATATGATGACCAACTGAATGGACAAATACGTCTACAACTCCATCACGTTTCTTAACATAGCAAAGGAGATCTAGGATACCCTTCATCAAATGTACTACTTCAATAACATGCAGCACCTATATGATATATTCCACGATGTGATCGAGACCAAGCAAGGTGACAATATTCATGCATCTCTCTTCCGATTTAATAAGTTCTTCGAAAAAATGTAAGATCTATCAGCCATATTTTGCCGATTTCACTATCCAACAGAAGCAACGTAGCCGTTCTTGCATTGGGCAATATTCGCCCATATCATGAAGGTGTCCGTTCTCATATTCTTGCCACCAACTCCCGTTCCTTTACGTGATCTCCATGTTCAGCTACCACGAGTAACCCCTCCTCTTGTTGAAATCCCAGCACCGTCTGCACTCATCTCTAACCAAGGTCATAGTTTGTCTAATCACTCGCAGCAGTTTTCTTCATCTTCCACGAATCGTGGTTCTTCTTCACAGGGCCGTGGTGATTGTGGCTGTGGCCGTGCTGACGGTCACTACAACACTAAGTAGCTCCTATTGTCAGAACCGGTCTCATGAGTATCCGACGTATTGAAAATGTATTGGTCATCCTCCTGCTGCTCATCAGTCTTCCAGTGTGGAACCTTCTTCCACTGCTGCTCCAACAGATGTGTCAATCTGCTCCCAATATACCCTCTGCTGAAGAGTAACAGGCCTTCCGCAACATGTCTTCTCATTCTGTTAATTTTGTTCACTTAGGTAATGCTTGTCATGTTTCTTTCCATCAATGGATTATTGATTCAGGTGCTTCTGAACATGTCTCCTTTACCATTTTCTTCATTTTCTTTGCTCTCAAATTATCATATGCGTATTGCTGATGACTCTTGTTGAAGGGATAGAAAATATCTCCCTTTCTCTGGACATTTCTCTTAAATATGTTTTGCGTGTTCTTATGTTTCTTAATAGCTTATTATCAGTTCCTAAGATTTGAAAGGATTTAAATTGTTCACTGAATTTTTTTTCCTTCCCACTGTTTTTCAGGATATTACGACGAAGGTTATTAGCACCGATCATGAACAACATGAGTTATATATCTTGGATTCTCCAGTTTCGGCCTTTTCATTCTTTTGTTGGTCATGTATAGTGGCACCGAAGACTGGGACATCCCTCCTATACTACTCTCTAGCACTTGATTTTTGATTGTGTCTTCTTTTAAGTTATCATGTGAGCCTTATGAGATAGGTAAACATCATCGAGTTTTCTACCCAGGACGAGTCTATAAACGTAGTGAACATTTATTTGATTTAGTGCACTCTGATGTTTGAGGCCCTGTTGGTTTCCCATGTTTACAAAATATCGTTATTTTGTTACGTTTATTGATGATTTCTCTGACATGACATGGTTGTTTCTCTTGCAAGATCGCTCTTAAGTATTTAAAGTTTTTCAAGAACTTTTTTTTGAGATAAGAACTCAATTTGACACTACTCCTAAAGTTTTATTGGAGTTTTTCGGTTCTCACTGTCAGTTTGTTTATTAACGTATGTCTACTTCTATTCTGAAAAATCAATCTCTATTCAAACTGGTATTTTCATCTAAAGATCTGTTTTCACTACCACCTCGAATTTTTTTGTTGCACTTGTTGTATTCAAAATCTCCACCCAGACATTGATAAACTCGATATGCGTGCTAGTAAATGTGTCTTTTTAGGGTATTCACATTTTTTGAAAAGTTATCTTTGCTATTGTCCCTTCACGAAAAAAATTGTTTACCTCAGCGGATGTTTCACTTTTTTAACACCTTTTTTTGAACAAACTCCTTCAAAAACTCCTAATTTACCAAGGGTTGTTGTAGAGTCTTGATTTTCCACTACCACCACCACAAACACCACTTCGGGTATATGTAAGGAAACGAAATAATCGTTTAAACTCAACCATCCAAGAGATATTCTTTGTTGTTCCACTGGTATTAACCACTTCTATCGATAATATCCATAACACAGATAATTTAGCTATCAGCCAACATAAGGTCAAACATTCTTGTACTCACTATCTTATTTCCAAGTTTGTCTCTTCTTCTAACTAAAGAGATCTTTTCGAGCTTTTACCTCTTCTTTGGATTCCATTTCTATTCCTAAAAATGTTCAGAAAGCACTCAAGCAACCTGGTTGGACAGCAGCCATGAAAGAGAAAATAGGCCCTTCAGCAGAATAGTACTTGGCAGTTGGTTCGCCTCCCTATGGGTGGTAAGACAGTGGTTGCAAGTAGGTATTCACCATAAAATATAATCCTAATGGCACAATTGAACGACCCAAAGTTCGCCTTGTCGCTAAAGGATATGTACAGGAATTTGGGGTCCTATGCAGACTTTTTTCCAATTGAGAAACTCGCATCTATTCGTGTTCTTACATCTCCTGCATCAAATTGTTCTTGGTTCCTTCATCTGCTTGATGTCAAGAAAATCTTTTTGAATGGAGACTTGAAAGAGGTGGTGTATATACAGCAGCCTCCTGATTTTGAGCGACAGGGAGAGAATCTTATATGTTCGCTCAAAAAATCTCTTTATGGCCTCAAACAGTATCATCGAGCTTGGTTTGAAAAGTTTCGTAAAGCTGTGTACTCTTATAGATTCTTTAGAAGCAAGACAGACCATTCTCTCTTCACCAAGAAAGGAAGCAAAGGCATTGTTATTCTATTAATCTATATTGATAATATCATTATTACAGGTAGTGACTCGCAAGGTATTGCAGACATCAAGTAGCAGTTAGCATAAACCTTTCAAACAACGGACATTGGTCGTCTTCGATACTTTCTTGATATTGAGGTTGCATGCACAAAGGATGACAACTTTCTTTTACAAATGAAGTATGTTCTTGATATTCTTACTGAGACAGATGTTGGGATGTCACCCTAGTAACACACATATGGATCCCAATATTAAGCTATTCTCCTCCAATGATGCTTTATTTTCTGATCAAGAACGGTATCACCGACTGGTGGGCAAACTCATCTCTCAATAACTAGGCCAGATATTACCTATGCAGTTAGTCGAGTTAGCCAATTGATGCATGCACCGACCACCACTCATTGGGAAGCAGTGCTTCACTTATTTCGCTACCTTAGGCAGGCTCCAGGACAGGAACTTTTCTTCAAGCCTGGTGAATCACTTTCCTTACAAGGTTATTCTGATGCTCACCGGGCAGGGTTAGTTGATGATAGACGATCTATTAGTGGGTACTTTGTATTCTTTGAAGAAAATTCGGTATCGTAGAAAAGCAAGAAGCAACCTATTGTAGCTAAATCAAGTGCAGAATTTGACTACAGAGTCATTAGACATTTGGTCTCTGAAGTTTTATGGCTCAAATCTCTCCTTCGAGACTTGGCAATCTCAGTATCATCATCTCCAGTTCCACTGTATTGTGATAATCAAGCTTCTATGCATATTTCTAAAAATTCAGTGTTTCATGAGCGCACAAAACATATCGAGGTCGATTGTTACTTTGTTCGTGATGAGTGGAAGAAGAAAGTAATCTCATTCTCATATGTCTGATCCAGTAAACAACTTGCTGATATTCTAAATAAAACACTACCTCCTAAGTCTTTTCAGACATTCGTGAGCAAGCGCTTCGATAATATCTACGCACCAACTTGAGATGGAGTGTTGAAGTAGTATTTAGTTAAGTCCCATATCGAAAATTGTATTAGTTTAATCTTTTTCTCACCAATATATAGGATGCATTGTACTCAGTAATAATCATAGTTATAATCATCTCAGTAAAGTATTATTTCTTTCTCCCTCTATACTATACATCAATATCAGGCAACCGCTTTTCCTGCGCTTTTGCAATAATAAAGCGTTATTTCAACGCTTAACGCTTAAGCATCGATTTTCAGTGCTTTTACAAAAACCAAGCATGGCCTTCACCATTCTTTACTACTGGCAGCAATGACGCCTCTTCTTCTATCACCTGTTTGCAGCATTTGCAGCAGTGCTCTCCCTAGCCCTTATCGTTCTCTGCTTCTTGTCAGAAGTAGGTCTGTTTCCGAATCCCCTGCTTTCTCTCCTCAGCCCTCGTATATCTCTGAAAGCTTCTCTTCTCTTCAGTCACCTTCTTTATTCAGTCTCACATGCTCTCTTCTCCAAAAGGAGCAGATTTTCATCCCCTTCCACTGAATATTCTGGTCTAAACAAACTATAACTATTTACAGTTTTGATCATTTTAAGCTTTTTTGCTCCTGAAAGTGTGAAATGTATTTGTTTAGTAGTAATTGAGTACTTAATTTAACTAAAATTGTGTACTTCAGCTTTTATACTTAGTGACCGAGTGAATGAAGATAGTTTAGGCACTGCATCATTGCATGAAATTTTATCATAAGCAATCATGTATAAATTCAAGTATTTGCAGTCTTTCTGCTAGGGTGGATGATTATCTCCATCAGAAATGGATATATTTTTCCATGCAACATGGTTACCTAGCATTTGTTAGATATCTTCACCATGTCCCCAAAATATCCTATCTGACATAGGAGTTCTTAGAATTAAACTTTGTTGGCTCCTGGATATGAGATACTTGAAGCTCATAAAATACCATTTCTATCTACCACAGTAGCACTGATACAGTTGGTGTTGGCAAAAAAACATTTGCATGAACAGCCATAAGATGGCATCATGCAACTATAAGGAGAAGATAAGAAATGGGGAGTAAGGAAATATCCATTATAAGAAATGAAACAGTAATATGTCATTAATCTTCTAAATATAATAAACCTACATAGACAGGCATCAGATGCACATATAAAACAAGGAAAGCGCATTTTCACCTTCCATCGGCAGGAGGCACACTTTCCATATCTCCCACATCTGTGCCCAGTGAGTTAGAAGACCGTTCCCCAGCTAGAGATCCAAGTTCACGCAATGCCTTTTCTTGTTCTGCAGTCTAATGAATGAATGATCATTAGAACATATGAAAAATCATACATGGTAGAAAATGTCAATAAGATAGTAATAATAACAACAACAACAACAATAAAGATATGCAATCAATTAAAGTACCTTTAGGGACATAGAAACTGCATGTGCAAGATCAGCATCTTCAACAACTGGCAACGGCTTGGGAACAGATGAACCCTACATGAATAGGGATCAGATAGATCATGTGTGCGTGCATCGAAGGTAAAGCAGATTTAGCATCAAGACAGATAGCTTACTTCAAAATTGTTCAACTGCTGACTTGCAGATGCCTCAGCATCTCGCTGTGATGCTTCAATTGCAGCCCGGATCATTTCCTCTTCTATATCATTGTTGTTGTCAGATATGCCAGCCAAAGGACTAACAGTTGTATTTCTTTCGAAAGTAACATCAACAGGAGGAACACTTGGAAGGTCCTCGTCATCATCAACAATAATTGGATTTCCATAAGTTTCCTGACCTATAGTATCATCGCTTCCAGTAACTTCCTCAATGATAGGCCCACGACTTGAGGAACCCGGACGACCATTTCCATCTCTGAATTCAATTGGAATTTCCCTGACCTCTCTTGGAAGTGTAACCCGTGGCATATGGTTGGATAACTGGGTGGGACCTCCATCAAAAAACCTTTGGCCAAGGGTCGAGTTCAGGAGTGCAAAGGGGTTCAAATTGTGAGCAGCTGACAGCAAAGGATGTTGAG
This sequence comes from Hemerocallis citrina, assembly GCA_017893485.1. Taxonomy (NCBI): domain Eukaryota; kingdom Viridiplantae; phylum Streptophyta; class Magnoliopsida; order Asparagales; family Asphodelaceae; genus Hemerocallis; species Hemerocallis citrina. Next base: position 13,364,333 of record CM030368.1, read on the forward strand.
GAAGAGGAAAATCAACATCTATTGGGTCATCATCTAGATTCATGAAATCAGCTTGAGGGGCAGGATGAGATACTGCCTGGGCACTGCACATTGAAAAATCCACTATTAAGATATAAATACTAGACTAATGGAAGAAACATGGCGAGCTCATGCATGTTCACAAAAAGGAAGTAAGCAAATGTAAGCAACATACTTAGTCCTGTCTCCCTCATTGAAGTGCGCATTAACAGCTTCATTCAAATCCCCACCATGCTCCTGAATATCATTTACATGGAAAAAGAAGTAAGAGCTCAGTTAGAGGCACATATTGGTAAGAAATTGCAAACAAAGAAGTAAGTGGGAAACATAAATTAGAGGTTCAATAAAAAAACTTAAAGTGCATGACTTTCTTGCAAGAAATTACAAAAAAAAAGTATGTGAAAACTTCTACTCAAGAAGCTCCTCTACAAGGGAGAGAGTTCACAATATCAAACCAACAATTATTTCAACCTATCTTGTTCGCACTTCAACAAAATTTTAATGTATACCAACTCTTCTACCTTTGAATGCAATGATCCTACTAAAATATGTGAGAAGATATTTTAGATTTAGTTAACATTTCATTGTGGTTTAATAAGATTTTATATGTGGGATGATAGAGGACTTTCTTTATGCCCAAGATTTGTAGCCTATTTATAGGTCTCCATGTTTTTCATTATATGTCTCTGAATATCATGCAGTTCAATAATATTTTATTGTTCGACATTGGTATCAGAGCGTTTCGATCCTCCTTGAGCACTCTCTTTATTAGATAGCAAGAAGAGAATCCTCTCTCTTCAAAAAAAAATTCTCTTTTTCTTCTTTAGTTGCCAGACGACTCAAGATGCGGATTTTTTGATTCGGTCAGCCTTCATATTTGGATTTTCTGATATGGTCTGCCATATTCGGATTCACAGACCCAGTCCTCTTCCCTCCGATGTGGATTTGTAGATCCGGTCCTCCTCAAGATGCAAATTTTCAGATATGATCCTCATATTCGGATTTTCAGATTCAATCTTCTTCCATATCTGAATTTCCATATCCGATCTCATCTAAATTTCGATTTCCTATGCGCTATCCAGATTCACTCGCAACGCGCTAGATTTTCTTCGCGCTATTTGGTTTCATCCACAACGCGCAAGATTTCCTCCGCACTATCCGGTTTCATCCGCAACACGCTCAATTTCCTCTACGCTATCAAGTTTCATCCGCAAGGCGTTCGATTACTCTATGAAGTTTGACAGAATGTGTTAGACTTATATAGTTGAATTCCTTAAAGCTTTCTTTGCCTGGTCTAGATCTCGACTCCGTTCAAGTTGGACTTCAACTTCGTTTACCTCCAACTCGAAGGAGATTGGAATATGTGAGAATATAGATTTAGTTAATATTTCGTTGTGGTTAGATAAGATTTTATATATAAGTTGATATTATCCATATGTGAGATGATAGAGGGCTTTCTTTATGCCCAAGATTTTTAGCCTATTTATAGGTCTCTAAGTTTTTCATTAAATATCAAGAAGTTCAATAATATTTTATTGTTTAATAGATTCGAACTCCTAAGTCATCCTACAAGACCCAAATATGATTCAGTGAGTACTTCCAAACCCTTCAATCTCCCCTTTCATAAAAGATGGGCAGCAAAAGAGACAAAAGTGTTGTTAGTTGGGGTTTTTTGAGCTCCTACAAACTAATTTCAAGCAAGAGAGCATTCAATAGATGGGACTTCTAATAGGCTTGGCAGCCAATACATTGAAGGAAAAATTACAACAAATATCTCATAGTAAGTACTTGGAACCCTAGACAATATACCCTTTCTATCAATGGTATCACCTCAAGTAAATAAAACCATAGTTTAAAGGATTAGCCAATCTCAGTCTGATCCGGCCAACCCAAGTTAGTTTTAGGATGGGTGTGATCCAATCCCTCTCCAAAAAAATGATGAACAAAGATGGATTCGATCGAGATGCAATACAGATACGGTGATTCAGTCCAATCCAACCCTGAGTCAACCGATGCAACAAATTTAAAAGAGGAGAAATCACAAGAAAACAAAAAAAATTCAAATGTAAATTTAAAAAATCCAAGTAGAAACTTACATGACATTTATGCAAAATATGTCACAAGTTCTTAGTGCAAGAAACCTACAAATTTTTGTGAGAACTTGTGGGATATCATGCTATATATACACAAGGGAAATCAAGTGGTTTCACAAAATTTTTATATCGTACAAGCAGGTTGGTTTCACATACATTTGGGAGAGGTCGACTTCACACTTAAGTTATAATAGTAATATTATACGTGCATAATTTGATTAGTTATTAAATTTGTACTATTTAATTGATCAACAAACTTTTAAAATTAATTAAATTAACTTATAGAAAAGAAATATTTAAATATAAATTTAATTTAAAAAATAGACCATACAAAAAATACGATACACTGATCTGATAATGCTAAGTTGGCAAATATGGATCCCTACGCCAAAAATTTTGAAAACCATATATTGTTCCCGATTATGAGATTTTGAACCTTAAATATAACATGAATAAGAAAGTGCAAATGAGATCCAGATGAAGTGAGCCAAAAAATTAAAATGAAAAAAAAATAGTTATAGATAATACCTACTAAATACTTCTATGATATGTTATTCAGAGACATGATAGTAAGTCACCCCAAATTGCAACTTTGAGTATCAAGTCTCACCTGATTGGCCAATGTATTGAAGTGCGAAGGGAAAATTAAAAGTGGGCTATGATATGGTTAAAAATAGGATTAAATCGGAACCGTCCAAAACGGGCACGAATCTTAAAGCTCGAGGGTAAAATGGTAATTTCACCTACAAACGGGTCTGAAATGGGTACTGGGTCTTTTTTCCAAAAGCCCAATAACCCACTAACGGATTCGCCAAAACTGGGTGCGGGTTCCAACCCGCAAGAAACCCAGTTCAGCTTGATAGAATTCGGGTTTATGATTGTCCTTAATTAACAGCCCTGATTCCTTCTATCCATTCACTGGGAAGTAAGGATTTGATCTTATCCCGAAACTGGTTCCTAAGGCAGCTATAAATACCCCCCATCCCCCACTGTTACCAGATAATCAATCTTTTGCCAATCAAAGCTCTTTGATAATCTTTCTGATTACTGACTTGAGCGTCGGAGGGTGCGTCGCCGGGATCAACCCCAGTGTTTCGCACTTTTTGCGAGGTCAACGACGGGAGATCACGGTCAAACTCCGGTGGAAAGGTGTTCAGGTTTGACTATTCGACGTCCCAAGAATCCACAAATATATCTGTTTGCCCTCACACCGATTTCAGCGGCAACAGATTGGCGCCGTCTGTGGAAACCGACGAATAGCAATCCACCCTCTTCCATCTGTTAAGATCACCTCCAGTCATGCCTCCAAGGAAACTGAGATCTAGAGGGTCCAACCGTGGACCTACTCCTCAACTGCAACAGGAGGCTCCCCTCCAACCCATCCAACTTCAGGGACAGCTCCCTCCTCAACACGATCAGCCGCTGCAGCAGTTACAGCCTCCTCTCCAAAATCTTCAACACCAGCAGGCTCCACTCGGGCCCCAGAACACTGGTATAGGGACCTCTCGTCCTCCCCCTCAGAAGCAACCTCTTCATCGCGACCATATCTCCGTACATAACCCTTCAACCGACTCCATGGCATCTCACAACCCTCGACCTTCAGAAGACCTCCGCAACATCCTCATCAACCGGCAGAAAGAAGAGGACCTTCGCCACCGTTTGGATGAAAGGCGAGCCCGTGAGAGAGTCTCCCGCTCAGAATGTCCAAATGCGCGATCTCCTCGCCGTCGCGACCACAGAAGGTCCCTTCTCCATAGGAGGCGGAGGGAGTCCCCGGAGTACCGACGAAGGAGGCCTCATTCTCCCACATACGTGCCGAATTCCAACAGTTCCAGGCTACAATCTTACAGGCCCTCAACCTCCCACCAAATAACAACAATAATGCTCAGAGGGTCCCCACTCCTCCGCCAGTTCAAAGCACTCCTCCTCGGTCCCTAAGTCCTCGTCATTCTCTGAGCTACCGTCGCCGTAGCCCTCCCTCCCCTTCGTACGAAGATGAGTCCAGAGGCTCACTGGGATACGGTCGAAGGGATGATGCAGTCTATCGCCGCTCCATGAGATGATGAGGCGCCTCGGTCAACTAGACCGGGAATAGGAGCTAAGAGGGAGGACCCTCCGCCCAAGCAGACATCCGTTCTCCCGAACCATCATGGAGGCTCCCGTTCCAGCAAACTTCAAGCCACCACAGTTCGAAACATATACGGAGGAGTCAGACCCCGTGGATCACATCGAGAGTTTCAAAACTCTCATAATGATCCACCAGGCTTCCGATGCTCTACTGTGCAAGACCTTCCCAGCAACTCTCAAAGATCCGACTCGGGAATGGTACTCCCGCCTCGCCACATCCTCCATCTTCTCTTTTGAACAATTTGAGACCCTCTTCGTCACCCACTTTGTGAGCAACCGCCGAACCGAGAAGACTAGTATTTCACTACTCTTCCTCAATTAGAAGAAGGGTGAGAAACTGAGAGATTATGTCATGCAGTTTACCGCGGAAGCTAGATCCATTGCCTCCCTCGACCAATCGGTCGCTGCAGCCGCCTTCCAGTCCAATGTCCTCAATTCGAGCCTCCGTTCCTCCCTAGCCAAAAAGCCCCTGCGAGACTTCTCCGACCTTCTTCTCAGAAGCGAGAAGTACATCCGGACTGAGGAAGATGAACATCGCCCCACGTTCGAGGGGTCTTCCTCAGGAAGCAAAAGAAAGACAGCCGAAGATGAGGGAGCTAAGAAGCTCCAGAAGGACAACGAGAGTCAGCGCAGCCCGCCTCCCAGATTTGAGAAGTTTAGCCCTCTCAACACCAATGTCTCAACTATTCTCATGGAGGTTGAGAAAGAGGGAGTCTTGCCTCCTGCCCCGAAGATGAATACCCCCGGAAAGAAGAGGGACAAGGAGAAGTGGTGCCGATATCATCGAGACCACGGCCATGACACCAACGACTGTCGGGCTCTGAAGAACGAAATCGAAGCCCTCGTTCAGAGAAGGCAGCTGTCCAAGTTTGTAAGAAATGACCGAATCGACCTTCCTCCACGCCCCAGGGAGGCTAACAAGCGTTCCCGAGAGGCCGCGACGAGACTCCCGAGTTTGAAGAGGAACGCATCTTGCACCTCATCCATGGAGGCCCAATGGGAGGAACCTCCAACTCTTCTCGAAAGGCTTTCATCAGGAAAGTCAATTCGGTGCACGGCATACCCCCCCAAAGGTCTCGGAGTCCCGGTTACTTTCTCGGATGAAGATCTAGAGGGTGTCCGAACACCCCACTGTGACGCACTGGTGATTAACCTCCACATGGCTAACTTCAAAGTGGAGAGGAATCTGGTGGATAATGGCAGTTCGGTCAACATCCTCCTCTTAGCAGCCTTCCGAGGACTTAAGTTATCGCGGGACAGGGCTCAAGCCCGCCGGCTATACGCTTCATGGGTTCACGGGAGTGCCAGTGACTATCGAAGGGGTCATAACCCTCGACGTAACCGCTGGCAAAACTCCTACTACCTGGACGAAGCCAATGAACTTCATGGTTGTCGACATCCTAGCCACTTACAATGTGATCCTAGGCCGACCTGGCCTAGCTGCCCTAGAAGCTGTCCCATCGGCTTATAACCTCAAAATGAAGTTCCCCACCAAGGCAGGTGTAGGAAAAGTAAGGGAAAGTCGGGAGATGGCCCGCAAGTGTTACACGACCTCGACCGGGGGACCTGTCCTTTCCCTCGAGACTCTTGAGATTCCCTAGGGGAACACCCAGCCTATGTCAGAACCAGTAGACGAGCTGGAGGAAGTGCTCTTTTCAGAGCAAGATCCGAATCGCAAATTCTTCATCAGCAAAACCCTTCCCTCTGCCCTCTGTTCTGACATAGTCCATTGCATCAGGAAGAACCATGACCTTTTCGACTGGACAGCTGCCGACATGCCAGGGATCTCCGAGGACCTCCTCGTCCACCACCTAAGTGTTGCTCCGGGGTCCAAACCGGTCCAGCAGAAGAGGCGCAAGTTCGCCCCTGAGCGCCAGCAGGCCATAAAGGAAGAAGTGGACAAGCTTCTCAAAGCACGGTTTATATAAGAAGTCGACTATCCCGAGTGGCTCTCTAATGTTATCATGGTCAAGAAAGCCAATAGAAGCTGGAGGATTTGCATCGACTTCACTGACTTGAACAAGGCATGCCCCAAGGATCCTTTCCCTCTTCCCAGCATCGACACCTTGATCGACGCTACTTCGGGCCATGAGCTGCTGAGCTTCATGGACGCCTTCTCCGGATACAACCAAATCAGAATGTTCCCCCCGGATATCCCGAAGACTTCCTTCGTCACAGATCAAGGCCTCTATTGTTATAGGGTGATGCTCTTCGGACTGAAAAATGCTGGTGCAACCTACCAATGCCTCGTCAACAAGGTCTTTAAGAATCAAATCGGGCGGAACATGGAGGTATATGTTAATGATATGCTAGTGAAAAGCATCCAGGGGTCCGACATTGTCACCGACCTCCAAGAAACCTTCGACATATTAAGGAAGCATAACATGAGACTGAACCCGAATAAGTGTGCATTCGGGGTCTCATCTGGTAAGTTCCTGGGCTTCATGGTCAGTTAGAGGGGGATCGAAGCCAACCCCGAGAAAGTCAAAGCCATACAGGACATGGCTCCTCCTACAAGTATGAAAGAAGTTCAAAAGCTTACAGGACGCCTCGCGGCTATAGGGCGCTTTCTGTCTAAGTCGGGAGAGAAGTGTCTTCCTTTCTTCAAAGCCCTCAGGGGGGCTAAAGGCTTTGAGTGGGGCCAGCAGCAGCAAGAATCATTCGACCAACTGAAAGCTTATCTGGTCAACCTCCCACTCCTCAGCAAGCCTACTCCCGGGGTAACATTACCTCTACCTCGCTGCCTCCGAGCAAACCCTCAGTGTTGTCCTAATGAGGGAAGAGGACAAGGCTCAGAAGCCTATCTATTATGTGAGCAAGGTCCTCAGGGACGCCAAGCTCCGCTATCCGAAATTGGAAAAAATAACATACGCCTTGGTTATGGCAACTAGGAAGCTTCGCCCCCATTTCCAATCCCACTCGGTGGTCGTCCTTACCGACCAGCCGCTCAAGCAAGTCCTGCACAAGCCCGAGACCTCCAGGCGTCTAATGAAGTGGTCGATCGGGCTAAGTCAACATGGCATATCGTATCAGCTTCGAACCGCTATCAAAGCCCAAGCTCTGGCCAAGTTTATTGTAGAAAACACCATCCCGGAAGTAAGTCAAGCAGCAAATGGGCCACCCATCTGGACAGTATATGTGGACGGGTCTTCTTGCGCCAAAGGGAGCGGAGCTGAAGTCATTCTGGCAGGCCCAGACGACTTCGTTCTCCAATACTCCCTCCGCATCAACTTTAAAGCTTCCAACAACGAAGCTGAGTATGAAGCCCTGATAGCAGGCCTGGGTATGGCTCGCAAGGCAGGGACGCAACGTGTCCGAATATTCAGTGATTCGCAGCTGGTGGTTAATCAAGTCTTAGGAGACAGCGAGGTGCGAGACGACCGAATGGTTAAGTACCTAGCCAAGGTCCAAAGTCTCATGGCTTCGTTCGAAGAGACACAAATCCAGCGGATCCCTAGAGAAGAAAACTCCCAAGCAGATGCCCTCTCAAAATTGGCCTCCTCCTCCCTCCAAGGTCTCGAGCAGACCGTCCTAATCGAAGTGCTCCTAAGACCAAGCATAGAAGAGGAAGCGCCCGACTCGATGGAGTCGCTGCCCGTCCAACTCCGAGACAACTGGATGAAACCCTTGATAGAGTTCCTCAGGGATGGGACCCTTTCCCAAGATCCTAAAGAAGACCGTCGAATCCGAACGAGAGTCGAGCGGTACACCCTTGTTGAAGGAGTCTTGTACAAACGCTCCTATACCTAAGTAGATGGCAGATCCTACTTGAGATGCCTCTCGCCGGAAGAAGCCTCATATACCCTGCAAGAACTCCACGAAGGCATAGGCGAAGCCCACTCGGGATCAAAGTCCCTCGCTAGGAAAGTTTTGAACTATGTGTACTTCTGGCCTACCCTACTTCGAGATGCCGAGCAACATGTCCGGCAATGCAACCCTTGTCAGCAGTTCTCCAACATCCACCGCCTACCCCAAGCACAACTCACATCTCTCTCGAGTCCAATTCCCTTCGCAATGTGGGAGATGGACTTGCTAGACCCGTTCCCACCAGCTCCAGGCCAGCTCAAGTTCCTAGTCGTGGCAATCGACTATTTCTCTAAGTGGGTCGAGACCAAACCACTGGCCACAATTACCGAGGGCAAAGTGCTTCAATTCTTCTGGAAAAATGTAATCTATAGGTTCGGCGTGCCTCGAGTCATAATAACGGATAACGGAACATAGTTTACAGGGGCAGCCTTCCGTTCTTTATGTGAAGACCTCGGCATTCAGCAACGCTTCTCCTCCGTCTCCCATCCTCAGTCCAATGGTCAAGTAGAGAACGCCAACAGGCAGATCCTCTTCGGCATCAAGAAGAGACTAGATAAATCGGCCAAAGGCTTATGGGCGGAACAACTTCATAATGTATTGTGGAACTACCGCACTACGAAACGAACCCCCACAGGAGAGTCGCCCTTCAACCTCACCTATGGGTCCAAGGCCGTAATCCCCTTGGAAGTTGGTTTGTCATCCCCTCGCCTTATTGCCTATGATGAATAGCAGAACGCCAGAGAGCTCCGGGCGAATTTGGACCTGATTGATGAGCTCCGTGAAAGAGCTTCAATCCGCCAGCAAAATTATCGGAGAAGAATCGATCAGGCCTACAACAAAAGAGTCTGGTCACAGATCTCAAAGAAGGGGACTTAGTCCTCAGAAAGCTAGCTATCTCATTCCCCAGCCAAAAGAGTAAGCTAGCCCCGAATTAGGAAGGACCGTACAAAGTTTCCAAAGTAGTCCGCCCCGGAGCGTATCGTCTTGAAGACCTTGAAGGCAGAGAGATATCACGAACTTGGAACGCCGACCACTTACTGAAGTACCAAGAGGGTGTTTGAACGCCTTTCTGAATACCTTCAAGTGTCGAGCCCTTCCTATCTTTTTATTTGTACTTGCTTCTTTATTTTCTCATTGTAATAACGGCCTGCAACTTAAAAGCGGCCGATTAAGCAATTATTAATAAAGAGCTTCCTTCGCCTAATAATTCTCTTGTAATTGTTTTATCTCCCTGTTTAAAACTTTAATTGTACCTACTCAAACGACGAATTCGAAGTCCAAAACTTGGCTCGATTCCGCTTCGCAAGCTCGCTCTTAAGCGAGCTAGAAGTGGTTCGCCATTCAGAACTGCTCCCACAATCGTTGAAACTTACTCAAACGACGTGTTCGAATTTCAAAACTTGGCTCGATTCCGCTTCGCAAGCTTGCTCTTACGCGAGCTAGAAGTGGTTCGCCATTCGGAACTGCTCCCACAACCGTTAAAGCTTACTCAAACGACATGTTCGGAGTCCAAAACTTGGCTCGATTCCGCTTTGCAAGCTCGCTCTTAAGCGAGCTTAGAAGTGGTTCGTCATTCGGAACTGCTCCCACAACCGTTGAAACTTACCCACAACCTGTTCGGAGTTCAAAGCTTGGCTCAACTCCACTTCTACTCCTCGCTCATAAACGAGCTAGAAGTAGCTCGCCCTTTAAGAAGTGCTCCTACCACCATATATGACCAACAAAACACGCAAACACATACGCAAAAGAATAAACAAAGCTTTCGCTTCCATAAAGATTAAGGTTCGACTACAAGATCAGCTACTCAGTTCTCTACGACGAGTTACAAAATTAGAAAAAGCCAAAATTACAACTCTTTCGACACTTCTTCGGGACAGAGATGTTCCGATTTAAAGACACCCGAGGACGGTGGCGCCTTACCTCGGAGCTCGTCTCTAAGCCAGCAAACTGAGATGCATCTTCAGCACTGCCTCTGACGGTGGCCCCGATGGATGCTCCGCTCGACGAAGCAGCCACACCACTTTGAGCATCAACAGGGCTCTGCCAAGCAGCAGGTGAGCGAGTCGCGAGCTCGTAAAAGGAAATTCCTCTCTCGCTCTCTTCACGGGTACACAACGTGCTTCTGACGTTAACCCGTTCAGGTTGAGGTTTGAGCCGAGCGACTTCCTCCTCGAGCTCGACAATTCGATCCTTCAGAGAGGCATCTTTCACGGCAATCTTGAAGCGAGGGAGCTGAGCGGAGCCCGCGAGGCCAGAGCTGTCGGCGATAATTCGACAAAGATGAGTAACTTCGATGCTCTTATCAACTGTAACCCTCTTCAGCTCATCAACCTTCGCTGTCGCCTCGCTCACGGTTGCTAACAACTCATCTCGCTCGGCCATCAACTTGCCCATCGCCGCTGTTAATTCTTCTCTCTCCACCAAGAGCTCGTCTTCGGCTATCGACAATTCGTGGACCTCAGCTAACAGTTCGTCTCTCTCTACTGAGACATCAGACAGCGCCTTCTTTAGTTGCTTCATCTCGGAGAGACGCTTCGACAACTTTAGCTTGAGATGGTCCAAGTCCAACTCGCTCTTGAGAAAACACTCTCGACCGCGAGAGAGGGCCAACTTCGTTGCTTTCAAGTCAGCTCGGAGATGAGAGACCTCAGGTGCTGCCACGTATGGCGATGCCTCCTGAAAGAATACGACACTAAGCTCGTGCAACACATAGCTAAATTTCAAAGCAGAGTACCAAAACTTAGTGGTGCTCAAAACTTGGTCGGATTTCAAAACGAGATTATTTTCAGCCCTTTGAAAAAATTTCAAATCAAGACGACTCCAAAACGAGATCGACCCCAACACTTGGTCAAAGAAAGAAAATTTTCATTTATAACGAAAAGGCGGTGGCCAGTCCGCTACAAGGCAGTACATAAAGAAGAAGAAAAAATACAAAACAACAAAAGATCAAGGGACCACCTTGAGTGGTAGCTCGGTGACAGGCACCTCGGTGGATGGCTCCCCTTCCTCTGCCACTACGGCGAGGGGGTCGGCCACAGCCTCGTCACCCCCTTCCCCCACCACCAAGACCACGGAATTGGCTGGAGCGTCGTCGCCGTGTTGCTCTTCCTCTTCCTCCCCTTCGGCCTCTTGTTCGGCTTCGGGGTCCTCCTCGCCGACCGGACCCCACAGTCCATATCCCGACCTGTCGAAGTCGGGGATCCAAGCCTCGACATGCTCGAGCGCGATGGCGTAGGACTTCTCCATGTTGGCCATCAAATGCTTCTTGGCCTCGGCCTCGATCTCCACCCTTGCCGCCTCCACGGCCTAGTCCTTTTGCCGCTTCACTGCCTCCAAGGCCCTCTTCGCTTCGGCCCTCTCCTCGGCTGCTTTGGCGACCTCCGAGGCAGCTTCTCCCTCGCCTGCCCCAAGGCCGCCTAGAGATCGGCGACCTGTGCCGCTAAAGCGTCCGAGCGGCACTGCTCCGCCTCGAACTACTTCACGACCCTTGCCCTCTCCGCTCGGTCTTTGTCACTAGCGGCCTTCAACTCCCTCTCTTGCTCGACATACTGCTCGAGAAGGTGGCTGAAGTGGCATGTGGCCTGCGAGAAGAAGCGGTTAGAGCACAATGAAAGCCGAGCTAAAAACTTAGAAAATTTTCAAAAGATTCTCAAAAACAACTGAGAAAACTTACCGACATAAGCGACCGGGCTACCTCTAAGGAGTCATCGCCCGTCGTCCCCGCCTTCAGTGCGGCTCGGTCCTTCGAGGTTGGGAGATGGCAGAGAGCCTGCATACTCATCGGCAAGTCCCCCAAGAAGCCGTCATGGTTCATCACCCGCCAATCGGGGACGAACAGCTTCTTGTGGGCCCCAGTCAGTATGGCTTCGGCTTGCTCGGTTAGAGGCGGGGCCTCAAGCGCCAGAGCCGCCGAGACGGAGAAGTCCTCGGACGGGGTCGACTGAGGAACACCAACAGCTGGGGACGATCGTCGAGGAGAAGTGAGGTCGACGGCCCCGACCACGGCCGAAGGAGCCTTGGTGTGTCGGCCCGACGAAGGACCCGCGCTCGTCCTCTTCCTCTTCTTGGCATCGGTGGCCTTGTTTCGTTCGGCCATGATCGCCTTGAAATCCATGCTCGGTGCCTCTGTCAGATAAAGAAAACAAAGTTAGAAAAATACAATACATAACAGAAAGTAAACAAGGGAAAGAGATGTCCGGAGCGTACTCAGGTCGATCGGACTAAGGCCCGACCCATGAAGCACCTCCTCGGTCATATCCCTCCAACTCAACATCGGAAGTCCGACCAGCTTTGCCGCCACCTCTGCCTCGGCCGGGGTCAACACCGGCTCGGCCTTTGCATACTTCGGCACGTCCTCCTTCCACCGGGTCGGGAAGTCCCATGCCGAAGGGCCCTTGATCAGGAAGAACTTACCCTTCCACGACTTTATCGAGTTGGGGTTCTCTATCAGCTACGCCTTTCCGAGGCGACAGATAGTAACGGGACTCGGTCTTGCTCATCCTATTGATCCGATACAAACTCCGGAGGACGACGAGCTGCGGCTCCACCTTTGCTGTTCGGCATTGGAGCAGAAATCCGAGCACACGTCGTCACATGTTCGGTATGAACTGAATAGGGCACAGTCCATACCACCGGAGAACTTCGGTCACGAAGGGATGCAGAGGAAGACGTAGTCCGACGTTCAACGCATCGTAGGCGAAGACGCAAGTATCTGGCGTGAAGGCTATGCACGCTCGCACCCCGGGACCGGAGAGAATCAGGGTGTACTCCGGGGGAATGGCGAAGCTCTTCCGAGTCCGAAGCAGATCTCGCTCGGTTAGAACCAAGGGGATATCGTCCACTTCGGTAACCTCCCTCGGTTCATTCTCCTCATAGGTTTCCGAGCGACCGTAGATAGCCTTGGTCAGCAACTCACCAGAATACTTCCTTATCCCTCCATGGCCGGATATCACGGTCGACAGCCGACCCAATTCACCTACTTGTCTCACTGACTCCACCACCGTTTCAACAACCGAAGATCGGGACACCTCCTTCCCCTTCTCCTCGGCCGCTGACGACCCTACCATCTCCTTCCCTTCCGTCTGCTCACCACTTCCTCGTGAACTAACCGCTTGCCGCTCCGACCCCCCGAGGAAGAAGCCACACTACCCGAGGACACTCGTGACATCTCGTACGGTATATGTATGAGATTAAGAGTGTGTACTGACCATGATGTGACGGCTACGGTCGGAAGAACTTTGCCGGAAATTGCCTGGCCTCCGCGACAGCTAACACAACCGCCCTTGAGCTCAAAACTCCGCTAGCAGAGCAACTCGAGAGCGAAAGTAAGTTTTGAGAGTGAAAAGTGAAAGAATGAGAGAGTGGGGGGGTGAAAACTTATAGCCAAAGAGGCAACTGTTGGACTTTTGCAACGCACTTATAGCCAAAGAGGCAACTGTTGGACTTTTGCAACGCTTGTGGCCCGTTAAAGGAAACAAAACGACAGAATAAAGAAGGCTGCGATGGTTCAGAGAAGGGTTGCGACGGTTCAGACTTAGCCTTGCAGCTCGGCAATTCACGAGGCCACCGAGGCACCCTGCTGAGCTACTGAGGCACCTACCTCCACATTTTGAGAAAAATGCTGCCAAGCTCTGTGGGACGTCTGATTGTCCCAAAATTCGTGCCAAAAACTGAGCGGCTCAGGTTCAGACACGCTCACAAAACGACAAGATAACATTTTCTCGTGATCTAAACCTCCTACCTCGTGATTCGTGCCATGATGAACGCTCCAGATTCAGCCATGTGGCTCAACGGCTCTTAACGAGCCGAGCCACCGAGGCACTCTGTCGAGCTACTGTGGTACCAATCTTCACATTTGGAGAAAAATGCTGCCGAGCTTTGTGGGACGTCTGATTGTCCCAAAATTCGTGCCAAAAATTGATGAGCGGCTCAGATTCAGATACGCCCACAAAACGATAAGATAACATTTTCTCGTGATCTAAACTCCTACCTCGTGATTCGCGCCATGAGGAACGCTCCAGATTCAGCCGCGTGGTTCAACGGCTCGTGACGAGCCGAGCCACCGAGGCACTCTGCCGAGCTACCGAGGAGCTATGGCCGAGCTGCCAAGCTACCAAGGAGCTATGACCGAGCTGCCGAGCTACCGAGGAGCTATGGCCGAGCCGCCGAGCTACCAAGGAGCTATGGTCGAACTGCCGAGCTACCAAGGAGCTACTGCCGAGCTACCGAGCTACCGACCTCCAGCATTTGAAGAAAAATGCCACCGAGCAATTCCAACCGTCAGATTGTCTCAAAATTCGCGGCGAAAGATGATGAGCGGCTCGGATCACGCCACCTCCACAAAATGACAAGATAACATTTTCTCGTGATCTGAGCCTCCTACCTCGAGATTCGTGCCATGATGAACGCTCCAGATTCAGCCACGTGGCTCAACGGCTCTTAACGAGCCGAGCCACTGAGGCACCCTGCCGAGCTACCAAGGCACCGACCTCCACATTTGGAGAAAAATGCTGCCGAGTTCTGTGGGACGTCTAATTGTCCCAAAATTCGTGCCAAAAATTGATGAACGGCTCAGATTCAGATACGCCCACAAAACGACAAGATAACGTTTTCTCGTAATCTGAGCCTCCTATCTCGTGATTCGCGCCATGATGAACGCTCCAGATTCAGCCACGTGGCTCAACAGCTCTTAACGAGCCGAGCCACCGAGATACCCTGCCGAGCTACCGAGGAGTTATGGGCCTATGGCCGAGCTGCCGAGCTACCAAGGAGCTATGGGCCTATGGCCGAGCTGCCGAGCTACCAAGGAGCTATGACCGAGCTGCCAAGGAGCTATGGCCGAGCCGCCGAGCTACCAAGGAGCTATGGTCGAGCTGCCGAGCTACCGAGGTGCTACGGCCGAGCTACCGAGATACTGACCTCCATATTTGAAGAAAAAAGCCACCATGCAACTCCAACCGTCAGATTGTCTCAAAATTCGTGCCGAAAGATGATGAGTGGCTCAGATCACGCCACGCCCACAAAACGACAAGATAGCGTTTTCTCGTGATCTGAACCTCTAACCTCGTGATTCGCACCATGATGGACGCTCAAGATTCAGCCACATAGCTCGGCAGCTCGTGAGGCGCCGAACTACCGAGCTACCGAGGAGCCTTGGCCGAGCTACCGAGGCACCGAACTTCACAAACGAAGAAAAGTGCCGTCGAGCTACTCAGACCGCCCGATCGCTTCGATATTCGCGCTGATGGCTGATGAAGGGCCCAGATTGCACCACGTCATAAATAGTATTAAAAATTAATTTTTAATTTATTAAAATCGGATTATTATTTAAAAATTGCGAAAAATGAATAAAAATTCGGGAAAATTACTTAAAAATTCTAAAAAATAATTATAAATTCGGAGAAATATTTTTGAGCCCCGGGGTAAATAATTATTGCTTAGAATAATTAATTAAGACCCTCGAACAATAAATCACCACTCCGCGAAATTAAATAAATGGTCCGAAAAATAAATAAAAATCAAGAAAAATCACCAAAAGTCTAGGGGAACTCAAGAACAACCTTGAGCGCGCAACCAACTCCGAAAATCATCATAATACCTCGTATACAGATTCGACACCCCTCATTTGGGCTCTGATATAACTCTGCAAGCCATTAAAACAGTAAAACTACTCCTCAAAGGCTGATATAACTCAGTCTTCGGGAGTGGGGGGCTCATGATATGGCTAAAAATAGGATTAAATCGGAACCGTCCAAAACGGGCATGAATCTTAAAGCTCGAGGGTAAAATGGTAATTTCACCTACAAACGGGTCTGAAATTGGTGCTGAGTCTTTTTTCCAAAAGCCCAATAACCCACTAACGGATCCGTCTAAACTGGGTGCGAGTTCCAACCTGCAAGAAATCCAGTTCAGCTGGATAGAATTAAGGTTTATAATTGTCCTTAATCAACGACCCTGATTCCTTCTATCCATTCACTGGGAAGTAGGGATTTGATCTTATCCCGAAACTGGTTCCTAAGGCGGCTATAAATACCCCCCATCCCTCACTATTACCAGGTAATCAATCTTTTGCCAATCAAAGCTCTTTCATAATCTTTCTAATTACTGACTTAAGCGTCGGAGGGTGCATCGCCGGGATCAACCCCGGTGTTTTGTACTTTTTGCAGGTCAGCGACGGGAGATCACGGTCAAACTCCAGTGGAAAGGTGTTCAGGTTTGACTATTCGACGTCCCAAGAATCCACAAATCTATCTCTTTGCCCCCACACCGATTTCAACGGCAACAAGCTACTTAATTGTTACAAGCCGTATTTTTTAGTTTATACATAATACATACTAAATACTTCTACAATTATATTATTTAGAGAAGTGATAGTATGTCACTCAAAATCGCAACTACCAATTTCAAAGTTACAAGATTAGTTGACTTGTAAGAAATGAGTAGCCCACTTTAATTTCGTGAGTAGCCCACTTTTAATTTCGCCTTCTAACCTTAAAGTTTATACATGGACCAATCAATTAAAAGTTGAAATTGGGATTTGCAATTTGAACTAGCATATTATCGTTCCTTTATTCCTTATAGCTAAAAATTAGTGTATTTTAATAATCTAGCTTTATAATTTAACCCCAATCCTGAATCCTTCTCCCCCGACACAATCCCTCCTTAGAATCTATCCTTCATTCCGCAAGTTCATTTCAAATTATGAATAATGTCAATGTGTATTTCAATTAGGGGTATATTAGTATCCTAAAAAATAAAAGAAAGCACGTGAAAAAATGTGTAACCTAATTCTAACAGTTTGTAAACATTGTCACCCCCATGGGGGCTGCATTGTCCAAAACCCTGGGGGGATTGTTTGTTGACCGCCTAGTCTAAAGGGGGGTTATCCACATTGTACCCATAATGTTGAGGAGGAATCCTTTGCTTTTTAGTTGAAATGCATCCAAAGCAGTGTTACCAGGTTGGTGGTACATAATGGTATGAGGTACAGGGATGCAGTATGCTACTTTGACAGTAGAGCGGAGGGGGTAGGGTTGGTCGAACGTTGATCTGAGTGGTTGTACATTTGGATATGCTAATTCGGAACGCAACATATATGTGTGTAAGAGGTTGATTTAAATAAGTTACTAGATTTTTTTAATCCTTAAAATCCACTCATGCATGTTTAAATTAACTAGTCAATCTCATCATATCATTCCAAAAAAAGTTTAAAAACCATAATACTAACGGATTCTTTGAGATTTTAATTCTTAGATTTTCCAAATTACCAGCCAAGAAACAAAATATATTTAAGAAAAAGCATGTTTACACTATGGAAACAAATATTGTTGGGTTGAGTTCAATTATAACAATGAATCAGTCTAATCTTCTAATGTTATGCCACCCAACCTAACTCTTTGCTTAAGTTCAAACATGGGCGGGAACAGCAAGTGAGAAAAGATTCATCTTTGTGGTAATTATTTTAGGTTTTCTGTTAGTATTCTGTTATATCATTTTCTTCCTGAAATTTAATTAGGATTTCTTTTTCCCCTTATCTTTTCTTGTAATATGATCGGATCTTCATATATGAATATTCAAATCGTGAAAGTATCCCAATTTGGGTCACAGGATACAGATCGTAGAAAGTAGGGGGGTAAAGAACCCGGTAACATTGGTTCAAAGTCTCTGTACTGACAGGACACTATGTAGGACAAGCTATTTCCACCAAGTGCACCATGTTAGTGGACAACCTCCTGACTTAGTTCTATTTAATCAATCTACTAATATCCCATTCAGAGCCACAATCCTTCAACTTATTCATGAGCAAGGGTACAGTTTGTCCTAGCATGCCAAATTCTAATAACCTTCGTATCTTCTCATTAGCTCGCATCTAGGAGACTTAAACTACAAATCCTTGTCAAATTTCACGTCACGCATCTTATTCTCCCACTCAGCTTTGGAACCAAATCCTGCAAAAAATTTTGGATCCAAATCCTTGTAAAAATATACAATTACAAGAACAATAAAGCTGCACACAACTTACCCTTCCATTCCGGTACGGATTTAGCTCTTCTGTTAAGTTAGGAAATTGTCATTTTAAGTTAACACCCAAAAGCAGTCTTTCCTGCACGAATATCTTCCACGCTTGCCATTCTGACAATGATGGTTCCTTCTCATTTAATGCTTAATCCTTACCTAATTCGCTCAAACCCCTACGTTTTCCGATCCGAAACATTGGTTCTAAAATGTGGTACGATCATGTTTTAAAAGGTAAAATAAGTGATCCGGAATTGAAAAGGCCTAGATAGGATTGTAATCCATGTGAAAGTAACAAACTATAATTGATTATGAGAAAAAAAAACTAAGGAATGACATGAATTTTTGAAAATCTTTCTTCAAATCATGAAAATGACAAATAGAAGAAAGGATATCTAAGAGTTGATTGGGAAATATATGTCACATTCACAAAAACATTTGGCGTTATGGCTACACATATTTTGTTCCCACCGAGCGATTGGCCCGACCTGAAGAAAGCTACCCCCATCGTATCATGTTCCAGCAATACTGGTGTTTTACATACCCATTTTCATTCCGCGTACTAGGCAACCTAGGCTCAATCTCTTTCTAACAAATGAACTTTTAGCATATTGTCACTCATCAAGGATGCATCAATCTCATTATTTCTTAATTGAAGAAACATCCAAAGGTATTGGGTACACTACAATCACTAATCATCCAACCCATCCCACACATCAATCCATTCCAAAATCATCCTCACCCCCACATTTAAACCGTAACCAACTAACCACGGCAATCGTTTTCAAATCAAGGTCTCCAATTACTAAAATAAACCCCTCATATCAAAATCCAACAATCAGCAATTAACTACCCCCACAATCATCATCAACACTTGATACAAACGAGTACAGTACTCGATCATGATCTTCACTAGCAATACATGTGCTGCATTTGGAAACATCGAATAATAATGACAAACCCTAACCCCCAAATACCGCAACTGAAAACCCTACACAATTTCAACATCAAAATTTCATATTAATCGAAATCAACGGGGATCTGGATGGAATTACCTCGAGCTTCTGAATCGCCACCGCCTCAGAAGCGCCGGTGATGCTGATGAACGTCTCGATCGAGTCCTGCGAAACCCTGGCCATTTTTGGGGATTTTGCAACAAGATAGAGTAGTTAGTTATATTAGAGATTTTTCTAAAGCAGTTAAGGAGAGCTTGAGAGAAGAGAGAAACGGAGATTTGTTCCTACAAGCTTCCTTTTATATTTTATTTTTTTCTTTTTTAAAAATATAAATTAAATGTATTCTTGGTTCTAGACTTGCAATGGAAGGTAAGTGGGGCCCACGGGATGTGTGCGAGTCTGGGTGTACGCTTCATTCATTTGTGACGGTGACGCGTGGAAGAATCTGAACCGTTGAATAGGATGGTAGACTGGCGAAACGGAACATGTGAGATCACGTGTGAGTTCTGTCCCGGATTTTTGGGTTTGGGTGAAATGGATAGGATATCCAACCCGTAAAATTAAATATGTTACAGTATATATATGTATAACAATATTTGGTATGTTTAATCACATCTAATTTTAATTATAAAACGGTTAAAAGAATATATTGTATTTGGATAATGTTAATCTGAACAACTATTAGAATCCAACAAAATATTTGGATTTGGATTTTGGATTTCTAAATGGATCCTCTAGAGTATTGGATCTGATAGACTGATACCAGTAGTTTCGGATCCTTAAATGAATTCTAGTTTATGGGATCCGCTACTGGACCATCTGGAACCCAGCCAATTAAGGGCCCAACTGAGAAGCATATTCACTTGCGGGTTTGAAGCCTTGTACAATCCGGCAATAGGCCACTTTTTTTTACTTAGTAGGCCACTTTTTTAAAATATTGCGATTATGGGTGAGTTTCAAAACTATATACTATAGGGTCTGTTTGTTGAGGGTTTTACAACATGTTTTCAGTTTTTTAAAATTTTGAAATCTAAAAATCGTGTTTGTATAGGTGTTTTCGGAAAATCGTTTCTAAAAGTTTTTGGAAAATTCTCATTTTAAAATCTGTTTTTAGAAAACTCCAACAACCAGTTTTATAAAATTTTTTCTCATTTTCTTCATCTTTCCCAAAAAACGTCATGTTCCCTTTCTTCTCATTTTCGAAAAACTGTTTTCTGAAAACAGTTATCCAAACAAACTCTTGTTTTTGAAAATCTCAAAAAACTCATTTTATAAAAAAAATTTTACAAACCTAAGTTTAAAATGAGTTTTCAAAACAACGAACCAAACGCAGCCAGTGTTCATGAGCTACTTTGTGCCACATCAACAGCGGCCGCTATTCTCATTAGCGACCCTTCATTTTGATAGTTGCTAATAAGAATAGCAGCCTCTATTTAAAAATATTTGGAATTTTTGTTTATAGTGCTATTTCCACTAGCGACCTTAGTATATATGAGGTCGCCCAAATGAATGTATTTAGACACTTAGCGAATTCTAGATAGTTTTTGCTCTTTTGAGAGAAAAAAAAGAAAAAACTGAGGTCCCTATTGGGAATAGCGATTAGTATACTTCGGTCGTTATTCGCAATAGCGGTCATAGTAGGAAACTCAATTTCCTTGTTTTTTATAAAATTTGTAAAATAGTCACACAACTAAGACCTCTGTTCGAAATAGCGACTTTAGTACAATAAAGGTCTCTATTCCGAATAGCGACCATTGTACAACTAAGGTTTCAAAAATAAACTGATTATTATTTTTTCAGAGAGCAAATCTCTCTAGATTTTGCTAAGTATTAGAATATAGTTCATTAAAAGTTGCTAATCCCATTAACAACTTCATATATGCTTTGGTCGTTAATCGGAATAGCGACAACAAACAAAAAATTCCAAATATTTTAAAAAATAGGCCGTTATTCCCATTAGCGACTTTCAAAATGAAGACGTCGCTAATGAGAATAATGGCCGCTGCTGACATGGCACAAAGTAGCCCACGTGCGCTAACAGTTTCGAAACTGATCCATAATCCCAAATATTTTCAAAAAGTGCCCTATTACGGCAAAAAAAATTAAATGATTAACGGTATACTTTGACAAAAACTAAACTAATTATTTTATTGAGAGTTTCCAAGGTCTCGCGTGTTACTTCACACACGCGAATCTGCATCGGAGGGTGAGGGAGATTTTCCCGATCCAGTGACTGGTGATGATGGCACGGCGGCTGCGACGGGGTGGGATTTTCCCTCGAAGCTTGGTCCTTAAGGTTTTGCCTCGGGTTCTCGTTCCTTTGCATCCGTTCTAGCGGGGGGTGCGAAAACCCCCCTTGTGTAGAAAACTAGATCTGGATGTGTGAATCATCGGTTTCCGCTAACGAACTTGTTAGATTCTAACATGTTTTTAATGATACCCTTGAGTTTGATCCGGAGAGGGTTGAAGCATTGTGTTCACATTAGAAACATGCCTTATTTGGGAAAGATTTAAAGTTAGTTTTGTTGGTTGGGGAAGTGGCAACCTGAAGGCAAGTTTGCAGTCATTCCAGTGTCAGGAGTTCACTTTTTTTTTTTTCAAGTTTAATGATGAAGAAGATATGATAACTATGTAGACGGGTGGTTCATGGGTGACTGGGGGTGCAATTTTGGCCCTTGAGGAGTGGAGGCCATATTTTCGACCATTAACAGTAACTATTTAAATGGCCCGCTATGGCTGCAACTTCCAGATCTACCTTCAGAGTATTATGGACGAGATATGGTACTACATATAGTTCATATTACAGGAAAACTTTTGGAAATTGATGTGTGCATAAGGTCCATGTTGTGTGGACCTTTTGCAAGAGTTTGTGTGGAGGTTGGTAGGAGTTTGTGTATGAGAATGTGGGAGTGTTTTGTTACAGATGTGGTCTTGTTGGTCATTCAGTTGTTGCTTGCCCCTATCCAGCGACAAGTGAGGTTATGGTAAAGGTGGTTAAAGTCGTCGGAGTGTGGACTACACAATCTATGGGCACTGGTACTAATAAGCCATTAGAAACTACAACATCAGCAATAGTGAATAGCACGAACTAGCACTGTCACATTTACCCGATACCTGGAACTGACCCGGACCCAACCCGGACCTGGCATTGGACCGGAACAGACCCGATCTATACGGGTCTGGGTCTGGGTCCTAAAATAAGACCTAATGCACTTTCGGGTCCGGGTCCGCTCAAAATAGAACCGACCTGGACCTGTTAAAAAATACCCCCAAAAATATGAAATTTGAATAATATAGTTACAAGGATATATATGTAAATAGTAATTGTTGAAGATATATGTGTAAATATTATATTTATTCATGTACATAGGTGAAAAAAATGTTGAAATCATAGGGTATCGGGTGCAAAAATGCTTAAGTGCAAATATTTGTTATCCGCTATTGGACCCGACAGGTAGATTTCTTAAATTAGGACCCGACCCCGATTCTCGCAAGTTCGGATCCTGGTCCAATTTTTGGACCCGTGAGGTACCGGGTCTGGGTCCGGGTAGTGGAGGACCCGACTCGATAGCAGCTTTAGCACGAACCCTAATGTGGAGGAGGTGGTAGTTGAAGCAAAGGATGGGTTGTTTGGATCGTGGAGGAAGGTTCATAAATGACGTCCTTGTCGTAATCCCCCTTCAGACGATGGAGGTAGTACTCGGAATCTTGGGCATGAAGGTACTTGGAGATCTCATGGAACAGTTAGTGTGATGTCTGCGCATTCAAATCCAAATAAGGAGAAGAAATCTTTGGAAATATTGGTAAGAAGAAGGAGGTTGCTTTTATGTGGATCTTGAAGGGTTATATAGTAGTAGATGAAAACCTCCACTACAATAAGAAGCCGATAATGCATAGTTGTCTATATTAAGTGGCTAAGCGAACACTATGTAGCTTTCGAGGACTTGTTTTTTGGTTGTTGATATTGCAAGTCTCCAAAGTTGTAAAATTTGGCAGTTTCAGTTAAATAGATGAAACTGCACCGTGATAGATATGAGTTGAGCTTTCTGTTTCATGTGTGATTGTAGAATGTGAAGGCACAATGGGAATACCATACACTTCATGTTAGGAATTCGTGCTGAGTTTTGCGACAACATAACCAATGAACAAATCACCAAGCAATAGTAGATCAAACCAAACACGCAAAAGTGCAAAAAAATAACCCGATTTGGCAAAGCCTAATCCGAGGGAGAAATGATCGAAATATTATTCAATTAGAGAAGATACAAGGGTTACAATCACTCTCACCAAGAACATATCTATCTCTTAAGCCTCACTAGAAGATAATTTGTTGTTTACAATGGAAAACTCTCAATGAAGTACTCCCTCTCCAACCTCTCAAATAAGGTTGTTACAATGATATATAGAGATCTAGAGAAACCCTAGGTTGCAGTCTTGATACAATAATCGTCTGATATACCCTGAAGAGAAAGTCACATGATAAGAGTAGTACGATCTAACTTGGAGAAGAAGTCGGTATTTCAATCAGATCACCCAAACCTAATACCCTATCCTGATCCCTCTGCAAGTTGCATTCGACTGCCCTAAAGCACAGTCGACTGCAATGGCCCCGACTCAAGTCAGAGAACATTAGCGGTTGATTGCACTTTAGGACAGTCGACTATTCCTGCTGCTACTTCTTCCTGTTGCTGTTGCTGCTCCTTATTTCTCCAACGATACTTAGTCCTCTTCTTGCTTCACTGTCTTTTTTTTCACATTGAACCCAGTATGCAAGACATAAACCCAACAATCTCTATTTTGGATTGCATACTCATACTTTCACATATGTGTGATAAATCGTCTCTAGATTCTTTCATTCTCCTATTGCAAACAACCCGGTTCAATGGCTTCTTTAGTGAGTTTAATCTATGTCCAACTTTTTTTCTCCAATAGTATGCCCCCTCAAGGGCCCAACCCATTAGGCATTATTACGGAGGAGCCACCCTCCGCACGAACTCCACTTACCCGGATGCACTCTCCACCTCCCGACGATATTTGAACATCGTGGTCTCGCTTCAGTGATTCTAGTGGCGGTGAACTAGATAATACTTTAGGAACGCTAGGCTTTGGAACACTTGTGCAAGATTTTCCATCCTCACAAAGCTTGTAGAGGTTGTGATGAACACCCCTTCTTCCCTTCATCACCTTATGATGACCTTCCCAAACTGATTGAATCCACAATGAGTTGTGTACTTGTAGCCCCATGCTTTTAGAATTCCCAAGGATATCATGTTCCATTTCAACAAAGGAATATGCATGACCTTCTCTAGTGTGAAACCATTTTCATATGGCGTCTCCAACTTAACTATTCCCTCACCTACTACATATAGCACAAATCCCACTAATCTCCGTTCTCACACAATGTCATGTTATAGACTTGTAAGTATAAAACATTGTTAGGAAATGTGGACAAATGCACTTAGGGCCAGTTTGTTTGCCAGTATAACTTGTACATGGAAAAGAAATCCAAGGACGAGCACTGTTCACAGGTTTATTTAGTTTGATTTCGACTGGATTTGGATTCATGTTGTAGCGCTACATTAGCGCATTCTGAAATTCGGGGAAAAAATCCCGAATTTTAGTGGATGGGCACTATTTATGCTTTTTAATTTGTTTCTCTCTTCTTTATTTTTACACTATCCAATAAAACAATTTCACCTACTTTTCTATATTAATTTTTACTACTTTTAAAAATTTATTTCTCTCTGCTCTTTATCCTAAACTAAAAATAAAACTACATTCAAACAAATCACTTTTTTAGAACTCAATTTCAATGATTTCTTTTCCCTATAGTAATCTTCATGGATTCGATATATTTTACAATCAACCAAACACCCCCTTAAGCACGAAGAACTTAGAGTAGGAGAAAAAGAAGAGAAGACACGAAGGCAGTAACACGAAGAAGCAACAATGGCAGCAAATAATAGCAGCAACAGTCGACCGCCTGTCAACCTCCTGTTGATTGTGTAGCCGACTATGTGCTCTCTGTTTATGAATTGAAGAATTGCAGTCGAATGCCAGGTGTTGTGTGTTTATTTGTTTAGGGTTTGGAACAAATTATGTTGTATTTGTGTTTTTCTTTTAGGGTATGTGTGTGTGTGTGTGTGTGTGTGTGTGTGTGTGTGTGTGTGTGTGAACTCTAGGGTTAAGCAATTAAGAGAGTGGCTAATCATACTATTGTATAACTTTAAGAGAGATAAGTGCCATATGTTTCAAAGGTGATAGTGAGATTAGAGTTTGATCTCTTTCTTTCTTTGCATTTCTTAAGTAACAAGAAGCACTGGTTATCTTTGTATATTATTGTATTTTTGTGGTTGTGAGATCTTGCGATTATTGTAGTGTCTTGTTATTGATGCATCTAAATCTTGTGGTCGTGTTGATTGTTGTTGTAGACATTACAAGTGGTATCAGAGCAAAGGTTTGGCGATGACCAATAGCAAGTCAAAATTTGAAAGGTTCAATGAGAGTGACTTCGCAATGTGGAATGTTCAGATGGTGGTATATCTCCGTCAGAAAGATCTAGATGGTCCGCTGTTTGATGAGAAACCAGAAGTCGTAGACAAGGATGCAAAGATGTTGGCAGAGTGGAATCGTTTGGATCAAAAGGCGCTACAGCAAATTCAACTGGCATTGAGTAAGAAGATGCTATTTCACATCTCGAAGGTAAAGACCGCAATGGAAGCTATGGAGATTCTCATGGATATGTATGAGAAACGATCGGCATCTAATCAAATTCTTCACATGAAGAAATTGGTTAACATGAAGTTGGGAGAAGGGGGTTCAGTAGCGGAACATGTGAACAATTACCGTATGGTTTACAACAAGATGGAAGCTACATAATTGAAGTTTTCAGAAAGAGGAAAGTCATTGTTACTTCTGTCTACTATACCTGATAGTTACGGTACGGTGGAACAGACTATTACAACGACTATGCCAAATTCGACGACTCTACAGGATGTTGTGATCAGCATCATGAATGAGAAGGTGAGAAGGAAGAGAAATTGAGAGTTTTCATCATCTTCTAACCATCCTGCACTTTTAGTTGATCGGTGTGAGAGATCTAAGGGAAGACGAAGAATAAAGGATAATAGTAGTGAGTGCGAGAGTGGGTCTGACGACAGCGATGAGGGACATGGATCTGAGTGTTAGTATTGCCACAAAAGGGATCACATGATGTGCAATTGTAATGCATTTATGAAAAAGAAGCAAAAAAATCAAAGGAAGCCAATGTGGTGGTCAATGAAACAGGTTGCGGTGAGTTGTGCTTGTCAGCCAGGGAGGATTTGGGCTGTATTGATTCGGGAGCTTCTTTTCATAGCACTTTGAGGAGGGAGGTGCTTGATGACTACATGGAGGGTTATTACAGAGATGTGATCATGGGTAATGGTCAACGATGTCCTGTAAGTGGAATTGGTATTGTCAACGTTATAGTTGGTGACAATCAGAGTATTGTCTTGCAAGAAACAATGCATGTCCTAGACTTAAAGGAAAATCTTATCCACATTTGGTAAGACTAGACAGAGGGTTTGTTCACTACATTTGGTAGTGAGGAGTGGTGTATAGCTGCAGGTTCAAGGGTGACAGCAAGAGGAAGCGTGAGGGAACGATATATATGCTTAGAGACGTAGAGTGGATTCTCCTGTAGTTGACTCTCAATCAGGATCTAGAAGCAGATTGTGTAGGGTGCAACCGAGTTCTATGAGTTGTGGGGCAGATTCAGTGGAGGTTACAAATTTAGTAGGAGTTTCTGGCCATGAGAGGGATCCTAAATAGCAAGATGTTGCTGCGGTTAGAGTTCTTTGTGATATGGCAGAGACTTCAAGTTGCTCTTTGTGAGATTAAAAGCACTAGTATCGATAAGGGGGTGATGTCGATGAGTGTAATCGAAATGGCACTGTGAGTGGTGCACATCTGCTGATTTTGTGGATGTGTCGTCCATGAAGGCTTTAAGTGCAAAGGGTGCCTTTGCCTTGAGAGGTTTTGAACCATGTCCGGTGTTACAGAGATTCTGTAAATTGGGGAGTTATGTGACACGGGACCCGACACGGTGGATAGGGGAAAGTGTTTCTCTATTATCATGCCTTATGCGATAGATGGTGGGGCACATCCTTTGTAACACCCCGATTTTTTTAATGATTTGTACCTAAACTAAATTCTACTATTAATATTAAAAAAAAAATCTTATGATTGAAATTATTATATTTATAACTTGCTTGTCATACAAATATATGAGTATATATGTGTATTTTTGTGTTGGGCTTGAATTGGACCAACATGACACACACACACAC
The DNA here is from genome assembly GCA_017893485.1 of Hemerocallis citrina. NCBI lineage: Eukaryota > Viridiplantae > Streptophyta > Magnoliopsida > Asparagales > Asphodelaceae > Hemerocallis > Hemerocallis citrina. Next base: position 13,391,678 of record CM030368.1, read on the forward strand.
AAAAGGCCCACTGGCCGGCCATACCATTGAGAAGAGGAAGGACAAACACATGGTTTTGCATAAAAAACCACTTGCTTGTCATATCAAGCAATCCTCTCTTACTCCTTATTTAAAACCCCCTCCTCACTCTCCTATACTATCTAGTTCTGAAATTTTCTAAGAAAAAAAAAGAGGAGAAAGAGAGAGGGAGAGCTAGGGAAAGAGACCAAGAGGAGAAGAAGGAGCCAAGCTTGGAGGGGTGATTCAAGAGGAGCTAGACCAAGCCATTTCAACTACAAGCAACACTACAAGGTGGGTGTTTCTAATCTCTATGGTTTTTATTTGCTTGTTGAATGATGATTTTAGTGACTGAAAATGACATGCATGCTATAGATTGGACATAATAACTCAATTTGTGTTAAGAAATCGAAAACATAAAATCATGTTGGAAGCTGAAATCTTTGATGTTAGTTCGTAGCTCATAACATGAAAACTACTGGTTAGATTAACTTGAAACTTTTAGGAGATGATCATATATGTGTCGTACACCTTCAGTGAGTTTTCTGGATTTTTTTGATTTGTTCTGCTAATTAAATAAAATACGAACTTGCATATTGGTCAAAAACAGAACAGATCTTGCTGCATGTTACTGTTGTAAGTTAAAATACTTAGAACTCACTGTGTACTTATGGGAATGACTTGAAATTATTTTATGTCGTTCTACTATCTGTCTAGAGCTTAATTTTCAAATTTCGTGCAATTTGGACCACAATAAATATGGTAATTAATTCATACAAACTCAACTAGTCGAAATGATAAACAGAACTACTGTTGTTGAATGCACTGTTTTGGGTTTTAATAAAAAAGGCATAACTCAAGATCTACTTTTTGAAATGAATTGAATTTTTGGTATGTGTTGTGAATGGATGTTATGTGCTTTATTATTAAATTTCATGACAATCCAGTAGCATTTGATATATATAAGATAATTTTCTTTAACACTGTGCACAAAGTGTTCTGTTCTGGAAGTGATTTTGCTGCAAGTTAAAGAACCAAGTTTTTGAGATTGTTAACACCCGAATTAGTGAAAATGTTCAAGTAGAAAGTTGTAGAGCACACCTAGAGCTTTCCAGAAAGCCTAAGAATGTAAAGTTTGGTGTAGTGTTATATTTTATATAATTTTTATAGTATACTGGTTCTGTCAGACCCGAACTCAAGTTTACTGTTTGAAGTGACATTGGGGTGATGGAGCCTTCTATGACTATTTGAGGGTTGTAGGTGTTATTTATGAGCCTTAGTGAGCTTGAGTATTGATGTGAAATGATTGTAAACCAATGTAGGTCATCTTAGTCATGACATGGTTATTTCTAGGTCCTTAGTGATGGACTAGAATAGTGTTGAGATAGATGGATTGTATGATTGTTGTTGGGATTGGGATGGATTTTTCCCCACATTCATGATGCCTCAAATTTGGGATTTACACTATATATATAAAATTAGGGTTATCTTGATAGAATGGTGAGACCCTAGGACTTGGTCCGTATGGATAAAATTTTCTGGTGGGTAGATAGGAACCCGTGACCCCGAACATGTTGGAGTGACGACTCGGGTGCAGACGTGCTCGCCGTCTAAGGAGGGAATCCAACATCGTAGGAGCTACCATTTTTCGGGAAGACATGGAGCCCGATGATTAGCGAAAGCAGCGACTTGCTTCGGGGCGAGATAGCGTGCGACTCCAAACGTGATGGGCAACGGCAATCGACGTGGTCGATTCACCAGTCTTCGTGGGCCCATGCAGTGAGCCGGGCTTGAGAGCCCAATTGGACCGTAGTGCAGGTTGGGTTAAGTTCAAATGAGTAAGTTAGAATGAACTAGAACTTAACTAGTGGTTATAAAACATCTAGGTGTGACCTCATTGTTAGGTAAGAGACTAATTGCTAGATCGCCTAACAAATTGTCTAGTTAGGTAGAACTAGATCACCTAGTAAGTTAATGATTGTAAATTGGATAACTTGAATAGGGTTAGTCCGTGAGTCAAATCCTTAATTCAACAACCCAAATATGACCTAGGATAGGTCGAGTTGTGGTTATAGATCTAGGTCGCCTAATGTTACTAAGTTATAGCTTGGAAATACTTGATAGATCGCCTAACTAAGAGAATTGATTAAAATGAAATAGACCTAGACTCACCTAATAATTCATACTTCTAATGAGATAATGAAAGAGAATTATAGATGGACTAGAGTTGTGGAATTAAGGAAATCGGATGATCGGATAATAATTGTGTAATTAACCTCATTCTTAGCTGTTTCTAGTTTTGATATAGCTTTAGTATTTTGAGCTTGATTATGTTCTCGGACTAGATTGATTGTTGGTTGGTTGGTAAGGACTTGCACTAGTCCTAGCAGACCATAGTCGGGTATTGTATTTGTATTTTTCCTGTCGTAGGGATAGGAATTGTGTTCTCAGGTATTGAGTACACGAATCTCGTATCTCGATCTGTTAATTCCTGAAGAGCCGGGGCAAGGAATGGGAGAGAAACTCCTGTCGGATAGGGGGATTTGACCCTCGAGGCCGTCATGTTCTTATGTGCGTGGACACGAACGGACCATGAGGCTGCTGTCTCATGGATCTTGACATCATGGGTGCATAGGTTTGTACCTGTAAGTTCGTCCCAGCTTTTTGAGTGGGGTCCGGGCACCGGGCACTATGTGGCAAACGCGATCACCACTATAGTGACACAGTAACGGACGGGACCGAATAACTGCAACCTCCTCAGACACGGTAAATCTATAAGGAACAGGACAAGTACAGGATGCATGACGAGGGATCGAACTCTACAATCAGGAGAGGCGAACTTTTTGGAAAGTATGTAGTATGGGATGCATACGTTTTCAATGAAGTTAATTTTGGGAAAGTATGTAGTATGGGATGCATACATTCCCAAATGAATTGCATTAAGGTAAGTGCATCGTGTGCATTCTTTATTTTGTGCATTAGATTAGGCCATGGCATACATCGACACTGGTTTGACATCACTTTTTTCTTTGCATCAAATATTGGTTGTTGAGGTTTGGAATCACTATATTATGGCATAGAGAGGATAGTTGTATATAGCATTACGTCAGTTGTATTCAACTGACGTGCCCACAGTTTATCTAGTTGCAGGATTGCAGTTTGTGGAGCGCGAGGGAGAACTCAAGCTGTGGGAAGCATCCAAGTGAAGGTTACTGTCCAATTTTATTGTATATTCAGGTGGTACCAATTAATTGTAATTGTTGTAATCATTATACATTGTAATAACAATTTAATGCAATAAAAGTTTTGAATTTTCTGTGATTTTTGTTGTGTTGAGACTCATTTGAAGGAAAGATCCTGGCTTGTGTCACGGGTTCCGGGTATTGGGAACCCGGGGCATTTACATCCTTCATGAGCCTATGAGGGGTATTGGTGCTCTCCACTTGGTAGAGAGGTGGATGTGCTTTTTATGAGAGTGATGAGTACTTGGGTCTTTCATGAGTTGTGAAAGATTGACAGAGATAATGTAAGATAAAGATACAATAACTTTGAAGCATTATGTATTTGGTCAAAGTGAGAGATTGTTAGAAATTATGGACTCAAATAGACTTAGGCATGAAAGTACTTAGAGTTAGAGAAAAAGAAAAAACTATAAGGCAACAACAAGAAGAAGCAACAGTGGCAGCAAATTGTAGCAGCAACAGTCGACTACCCGTCAACTGCGCAGCCGACAGTGTGCTTTCTGTTTATGAATTGAAGAATTGTGGTCGACTGCCAAGGAGGGCAGTCGACCACATCGGGGCATTGTGTGTTTATTTGGGTTGCGGGTTTGAATCCAATTATGTTCTATTTATGTTTATCTGTTAGAGTTTACCTGGGTGCTATATATATGTATATAGATGTGAACTCTAAGGTTAAGCAATTCAGAGAGAACGACTAATCATACCATTGTACAACTTTAAGAGAGGTGAGTGTCGGGTGTTTCAAAGGTGTAAGAGAGAAAGATTAGAGTTTGATCTCTTTGTATCTTCGTATTCCTTGAGTAATAAAAAGCATTCGGTATCTCTGTGATTATTGTGATTATTGTGTTCTTGTGGTTGTGAGATCTTGCGATTGTTGCAGTGTCTTGTTATTGGTGCATCTAGGTCTTGTGAGCGTATTGACTTCCATTGTGGGCACTACAAACATCTCTCTCTCGAAGCAAATACGAGAAGAACTACCCAAATCAAGAAACCAGCCAGAATTCACATCTATAGAACTTGAAACAATAGTATTGTCTAAGTTATCACCTGATTAAGCGGCATTGACTATATTTGCACCCCTCTAATTCAATTACTTATGACAATCCCTCTGGTAATGCTCAATCTCTCTGCAGTAGTGGCAGCGGATCATACCCTTACGTGCACTTTCCCTTATAATTGAAGTATCATCCACTGCCAAGCAACTCGTATCAATAGATGCTGATTTCTAACTCTCCTTCCTAAGTTCATCCTCCTTCAAGCACTCGATCACACCTGCTACCGAAAACTTCTCCTCGGCAGATTTCCCGTCTAGCATGGTTGTTATCAAATGCTTGTCTGGACTTGGTAGTGAATATATATAGTTGAAAGCTTTGTGATCATATGCATTTATCGCCGTCAATTCAAATAACTCTGTATTGAATTCCACTGTATAATCTTGAAGAGCGAGACCTTCCTTCATTGAGTAACTAAATAGTTTTCTCTTCCGGTAAATCTGATCCTATAATAACGATTCCAAGTAGTTAGCTATGAGTCTTGCCCATTGACTTGCCGTGCTTCTTTTGCACCCGATCTTGTTCACCAATAACATTCAGGATAAACGCAAGGCTTCTGAACCAACATCTTTCCAATCCTCCTGCTTCATGTTGGTTGACCTTCATTTATCTCCTTACAGGGCAAGATGCATGCCATATTGAACCAATGTGTGATACATGTCCTCGTTCCGTATATTAAAGTTGATCTTACTATCGAACCGCTTGATCTTCGTGAAACCCGAATATGTCATCTTCTTTAAGGAACTCGAGCAACTGCTTTCTGCAACCTAACACTCTTATACCACTTGTTAGGAATTCGTGTAGAGTTTTGCGACAATCAATCCAATGAATAAACCATCAAGCAATAGTAGATCAAACCAAACACACAAAAGTGCACAATTTTGTCCGGATTAGGGTGAACCCTATTACGGTGGAGAAATAACCCATATATTATTCAACTAGAGAATATATAAGAGTTACGATCACTCTCATCAAGAACCTATCTATCTCTCAAGCATTGTTAGAAGATAATCGATTGTTTACAATGGAAAATTCTCAATGAAGTACTCTTTCTCTCTCTCTTTCTTTATCAAAGAATGTCATTACAATGATATATTGAGATCTAGAGAAACCCTAGGTTGTTGTCTTAATACAATAACCGTCCGATATACCCTGAAAAGAAAGCCACATGATAAGAGTCGTACGATCTAACTTGGATACAAAGTCGTGCTTCAATCAGATCACCCAGACCCGATACCCTATCCTGCTGCCGCTGCAAATTGCGGTCGACTGCCCTAAAGCGTAGTCAACTACAATGGCCCCGACCCAAGTCAGAGGGCATTAGCGGTCGACTGCACTTTAAGGCAGTTGACTGTTCCTGTTGCTGCGTCTTCTTTTTGTTGCTCCTCCTTCTTCCTCCAATGTTGCTTTGATCCTCTCCTCGCTTCATCGTCTTTCTCTTCACATCAAACTCAATATGCAAGACATAAACCCAACACTTTGGGTCTCTAGACTCCTCGTTTTTTTTTGGGATTGTGACTTTAGACTTTTACTTTTAAGGTTGTAGCTGAAATAATAGTCCCACGTGAAAAAAAATTAAGTAAACGAATAAATGATCGAATTAGATTATACCCTTGATGAATTAGATTAGACCCTTGGAAAATTTGAAATATTTTGAACTACGCACTCTTTATGAGTTCTCCAATGAATGCACTCTAAACTTGTTTTTAGCCGCCATACTTTCTATGTGTTTAAATAATGTGAGTGATGAAGATCTTAAGTTTCATTTTTGAACATAAAACTTGACGTGTAAAATCTTATTTAAATTGCATGCCTTTAATGTTGATGATAATCATAGTTATTGTTGTAACTAAAAAATAACCGTACACAATCCACAAGTTCGTTTTTCTTTATAAGAGTATTAGGTTTGCCTGTTGACACGTGCCTACGGCACGTCTTCGGAACGGTGCACCTGGTTTGATTATATAAAATAGTTTTGGAGATCCAGCAAATTAATTGAACTAGCAAACATATTATATGAGAAAGCAATATATCTACTTTAAGCTCAATCATCGCCTTCTTTATCATTAGCTTGAACTTACCTGGAATGCATATAGTTTGTTAGAAACACTGCATAGAGTTTTTTTAAAACTTCGGCATCACTTTTAGATGATTGCAATAGTTATGCAAGGACATTATCATATAGGTTTTATAGAGCTTGTCTAAATACAATGGTAACGTAAGTGCATGTGTGAAGGTATCTACAATACCAATAATCATTTGTTTATTCGAGACTCAGTTTGCAATTGAAATACCTCTTATTATTATTTCAACCAAAATGAAATACATGAAGTTCTCAAAACTCTAATTCAAGCTAATCATTTCTTTTATCTCCACTTTGTATCCCCGTTGCACGTTTATAAAAAAGAAACAAAATGGATAAATAATAAATTTACTTTAGCTGTCTTTCTTGAGTGGAGAGTTTGCACCCTTCATTGGTAAACTCCAGTCATCCAACTCCTATATATCTAAACATACACTAAAAGTTCTTATATGTTATGTTATCCATGGTTTCTAATAACCAGTGAAGGGAACAACACTTCACGATAGTATTTTCTCTTGCAGTAAAGAAATTAATGTTGCATATTTGCCAAGTTATTTTAGGTTGCTAGTCAGCTTACCTGTCCTGCTATGGTTTGGAAGCCCAAATTGAGGCCACCAAATAATCCATCTCTCACTTTCGTACACCTTAAATCAAAACCAATAAAAAACTCATCAAATAAATCACCAAATTAAATTTTTTTAAACCCAAAAATAAAACAATCATACATATCTTAACTTAAATCCCATGCACACACAAATTTTGAGTCAACAAAAAACTGAGTAATCCCCTGCACACAAAAAATTAAAAATTAGAATGAGAATTCGGTTAATGAGATGAAATTAGATTCGTTGCATCGCATATAAGGGCTCTCGATTCGGTGGAGGGAAGCCGCCGATATGGAGTCGCTTGATATTCACGCTCGATTTAGTGGAGGGGAGTCACTGATACGGAATCAGCAGCGGATCAGATATCGGCGATGACCTCTTGATTGGGGTTCGACATTGGATTTGGATTTGAATTTGCTTTGAGATTTTCAAAATTTCAAAATTTCAAAATTGCAAAATTTTAAAAATTATTTTTTTTAATTTTCAAAATTTTTAAAATTTCAAAATTTTGATTTTTTTTTAATTTACAATTTAAAAATATTTTTTTAAAAAATATTTTTAAAAATATTTTTAAAATATTTTTATAATTTTTTGATTTTTTAAAATTATTTTTAAAGTTTTTAAAAAAATTTTGTTTTCTTAATTTTTTGAATAGAAGAGAGAGAGACACACACAAGAGAAAGAGAGAAATAATTAAATAAATAAAGGAGTTGTTTTGGGTGGGGGGATTTGAATTTGAGTTTTAGGGGGAAATTATTATTATTATTTTTTTGGGGGGGGGGGGGGAATGTATTTTGTGAGGTTAGATCTGAGCCTTTAATCTTGGGGGGATTGAAGCAGAGCCACTTTATAGCTTTCTTTGTGTTTTATTATATAGATGATTTATTTGTTCAAACGCATGTCATTCATAACCAACATTTAGTAAAATCATAAAATTGTAACACATACAATATAGGGAAAAAATCATAAAACCTCATAAAACCATATCAAGTTCTCTTGTTAAATCACAAAACCAATTTAAGTCTCAATCAAATGCACCTTGCTGACGCTATATTTTAATTTAATATTTTCTTAGATACGAGAAAAGATATTTTTGCCCCCCAACAACTTACCTCATTTGTCTTCATTTACTCTTTTTCTTAATTCTTAACTCAACAACTCACAACTCACCCTAGTATCTCAAAATTTGAAGAGTTCGCGAAAGAGAGATAGAGAAATGTGGGTAAGTTGTTGGGATACGTGCATGGATATGGTGAAAAGAAGAATGTGAAGATTTTTTAATATCTTAATCGATAACAAGTAGAAACATCTTTTGTCGCACATAAAAAAGCATTAAAATTGTTATGATGTCAGCAAAGATGGTTATTTGATCGAAAATAGACTTAAGATGATTTATTGATTAAACATGGAAACTACTTAGGGTTGTTTCGTAACTTTCACTGTATAACATATATGTGATGCTACTTAGCTAATGTATCCAAACTAATTACAACCCCAATTATAATTATGATAATTAAAAGGCAAAAAATGAAAAGAGAAATGCTACACATACACCATTTCTAACCCAAACTTACATGATGTTTGTTTTTTAGTGATTATTGGATCCATTAATCACTAAAATACAAATGAGTAAGACCCAATAATCACTAAAAAAAAACAAACTCCATGTAAGTTTAGAATATAAAATGAGATATGTGTGGCATTCTCAACTGAAAAACCATCCCAGTTATATAATCTTAAGTCTGCCTCATCCGAAAATACAAAGTCATTAAGCCAATCAACAGAAACATATATAGTACATGTGAGTTTTTTTTTTTACCGACTATGATCTCCCAAGAACACAAGGCAGGAAAAAAGGCAAAAAAAAGAGAAAAAAATAGAAAGGAAAGAAACAGGTGGGAAGAAGATAAAAAAATAATTAATTAGACATAAATCAAAAGTTCAGATCTAACATCATAAAACACATTTTCCACAAAAGTTTTTTCCCAAAACTCAAATTCAAATTTTCAAAACAGCTTCCCCCTCCCCATTTTCCCCACGTGCAATGCACGTGTATAATACATATTTTTAAAAAATACCTATGACAATGTTAATTGGGAATCATCTCTCTTTGTCATAGAACTCAAACGGAGGGCATTCTCCTCAAACTTGATTTTCAAAAAGTCTATGACAATGTTAATTGGGATTTTCTTCTAGATATCTTAACATTCCGAGGATTTGGTCCCAAATGGATTTCGTGGATCAGATCCAGCTTGTACTCGGGTACATCCTCGCTTTTTATCAATGGAACGGAAGGTCACAAATTCAAAATCAAATGTGGTCTTCGTCAAGGAGACCCTCTCTCTTCCCTTCTCTTCTTCCTCGTGGCTGATGTTTTTAGCAAGCTCCTTAGGCATGCCTGGAACTCACATATGATTGAGGGGCTCGGTCATTCTCCCCACTTTGAGGGAGTTCTCAATCTGCAATATGCAGATGACACCAATGTCTTCATCAAACCAGACTCCAACTCCCTTCGGAATCTCAAACTTCTCCTTTACTACTTTGAATCGGCCTTCGGGCATTCGATCAACTTTCTAAAATCTTCGGTCCTTTGGCTGGGTGGATCTCCCAATCGACAAACGGAGATTTCTAACTTCTTTAATTGCCCCTCAGCGTCTTTCCCTATCACTTATCTCGGCATCCCCCTTAGATGGGGCAAACTGCTTAGATCTGACTGGTTTCCACTTATTGACAAAGTGGAAGCCAGGCTCAATGTTTGGTCTGGCAAAACGCTATCCCGAGGTGGTAGATTAACCCTCATTAATTCAGTGCTTTCGGCCATGCCCCTTTATTGGATGTCTTTCTACTACCTTCCCTCTTGGGTTATAAAAAGAATTGATCAAATTAGAAGCAACTTTTTCTGGTCAGGAACTCATTCCTTTAAACCAGGTTCTCACCTGTGCCAATGGAATATGATGTGCATTGCCAAATCGGAGGGAAGGATGGGTGTTTTGAACCTCAGAAACCATAATCTCGCCCTCTTAGGTAAATGGTTATGGCACCTTCATTGTCGTCACAATTTACCCTGGATTCAGTGTATTCAGGATTATTGCTCTCGCTCCCCATATTGGTGGGAGTTTCCTGCAACGGCGAATCGCCGTGCCTCTCCCTTTTGGAAAGGTGTTTGGCAGGCATCAGCAGCTTTCCATTGCAATATCGCTCGCATATGTGCAGATGGTTCTAGAGCAAAATTTTGGACGGATCTTTGGATAGGTAATATCAAGCTTTCATCAGCGTATCCCTCTTTATTTCTTCTAGCGGCCAACCCTTCTGCAACGGTTGCAGAGTCTTACTTGGTGATCGATGACTCACGTCATTGGATCATTCCCTTTTTGACTGACCTCCCTCCTCCCCTCTCTGAGACTTTTAACGATCTCATCTCTCACCTTAATAATGCAGAATGGGGCTCTAGTGAGGGTATTGTTTGGCGTTGGAATGTTTCGGGTTTTTTTTTCTGTTAAATCATTTTATAATTTCCTTAACTCTAGAGGAGTTCAATCTTCGATTTCTCATTTTTTTGGGGACCCTACCGCTCCTCTTAAGGTGAAAATCAATTCTTGGCTGGCGTACCATAATAAACTACTCACTGTTGATGTTCTTAATAGAAGGAATTTGGCGTGGGGCCAGCTCTGCTCCCTATGCGTTCAACACTCGGAAGATGCTAATCATCTATTCGTTCAGTGCCCTTTCAGCCTTCCTCTATGGAGGATCTGTTCTCTAGCGTGGAACACGGGATCTACCCCACCCACTTTAGTTGATGTTTGGTCCGTTTCTCCATCGGACGTTAGATTTGCTAATTCCTGGATGCTTTCTGTTCATTGTATCATTTGGATTATTTGGAATGAAAGGAACAAGAGAGTGTTTGAACATCGATGCTCCTCCTCTCGTTCGTTGATTGACTCCTTCCTTTCCTTGTTCAATCTCTGGAGTTCAGGCCAGAATTATAAGGGTAGAGTTACTATTGATAATCAGAGACTTATTGATTCTGTTCGTTGTCTCTATAACTTACAAGCTTTACTTCCTTAGTACTAATTCTTTTTAGGGTATACCCCTGGTTATAACTCCCTCAGCTCTTATTTTGAGGTTCTTGTTATTCTTTATCGAGTTACGGCAATACTCCCTTCTTTTCTCAGCTCTATTCACTTTCTTTCTTCGCTGCTTTTATTTGCGGTTATTTTACAACACTCTATATCACCAGTTTATTTTCTTTCTGCTTCTCTCATTAGCTTTTTTATTCTCTATTGCTTATTTTTTCTAAAGATTCTTACACCTTTTTTTCTTCTGGCTTTTCATGCTTGCTCACTCTATCTTCTTCGCAGGTCTGATCCATTTTGGTGGCTCCTAGACTTTTGGCTGTGATGTTGCAGCGGTTTGATCTTTTGTTACCCCTGGCTTTTAGTCTGTTCGGCGGTTGATCTCCTTCCCCATTTGTCTGTTCACTTTTTGGGCTGTCTATCAGCTTCATTTTTGTTTGTTTGAGCAAACTGGGGATTGTTCTGTAACCTTCGGGGTGTTATAAACTGTTGATTCTTAGCCTTCCGCTTATGCGGCTTTCTGTGCTTAGTCCTGTGCTTTGTATAAGATAGTTTGTGTTGTTGCCTGAGTTCTTTTTCTGGGGAACTGAACTGTATCCTTTATATTTTCCCGTGTCTTTTTGATGCATGTTCTTGCCTCTACTCAATGGTGTGTCTGTGCTATTCATGGCTGTTTTTATGGTGTGTTTCTTCTCTTTAGCAATTGATCGGTTTGAGGCTTTTTGACCGGTGTGCAATTCTTTGCTATTGTGATGTGATTGTTCCGTCGCTGTCCCTTGGTTGGTGCCAAGTAGGCGCCGTGGTGTATTCGCCCTGATGTTGCTTATCTCCTCTGGTTCTGGTTTGATTTGATTTCACTTCGGCAGGTGTGCACCCCTTGGCACTGTGGTATCGCTGCGACTCTCTAGATCCACTAAGCCTTACAGTCGCGTCGCCACCCTCTTCCCATCGTGCTCCTTTCAGTCTTCCACTCCAGCGGTTCGTCTTGCGGATTGCTGTTTTTCTGCCCTTCTAGCATCCTGAATCGTTCACGGCATCCTCTTCCCCCGTTGGCAGTTTTCGGCATCGCTCCTTCTTGCATCCGAGAGTGGTTTTTATTTGAGTTGTTTTCTTTCTTGTACAGTCTCTTCTTTGTTCTCGTTTTATTATGTGGTGTCAGCTATGATGTTTACCTCTTGTAAGCTATGAACGGTTTATTACTTTTGTTTAATATATAGATTCATTTTGGTGTGGCTGGAGTCGTGAGACTCTATCCGTTCTCATCAAAAAAAAAAAAAAAAAAATACATCGCACGTGCATTATACTAGTTTATTTAATTCCCCTCTCTCTCTATATATATATATACACACACACACACATGAAAATATTGACTTTTATTTACAACCAATTATTATAATACTATTCAAATTTGAGCTACATAATTGTTGATTTACTATTTACAAGACATTTTATATACATCGTTCTGAAGACGTGCCTACGGGCAAATCTAGTAAATAAATATTCGGCATCTAGCTGTAAACGACATACGTCATTTGCAAACAATCCCTCTGCAAATCTCCAACCATAAAAGTAATTTAATTAATGTAGCCATGCGGACCAATGGACCATGCGGGAGCCTAGTTCCTCCAGTCGAGATTATGTTTTTCTGTCTATCTACTGGTGGAAAAAAAAAGTTGTTATTATTATTATTATTATTATATCTCCAATTCTCAATTCCAACAAAATAGATATCGAGCATAAATGTTCGTTCTCACTTGTCACTGAAAATCCATGGCTCGCCCACCGTTTCTCTTATCGAAACTGAAAGCAATCAAGCTGTCCAAATGCAGCACCATCGACCTGATCTTCTACTCCTTCTCCGCCTTCCTCGTCCTCTTTCTCCTTCTCGCCTTCACCCCCCTCGGCGACCCCCTCGCCGCCACCGGCACCCGCACCCTCTCCCGCGCCCGCCCCCGCCCCTACTCCCGCCAGATCGAGAACACCATCTCCCTCATCGACTCCGGCAGGGCCGACGTCAACATCGAGGAGTGCTCTCCGGACGAGGTGGATCAGATGCCTTGCGAGGATCCGAGGCGGAACAGCCATCTGAGTAGGGAGATGAATTTCTACCGGGAGCGGCACTGCCCTCTGCCCGGGGAAGTGCCGCTCTGTCTGGTGCCCCCACCCAACGGGTACCAGGTTCCGATTCCGTGGCCTGATAGCCTTTATAAGGTAAGTTTGGTTTCGTTCAGTTCTTGATTAATGTTTATATGGCACGGATCTTAAAGCATTGTGTTGTAGGAATGGTGAAAACTTTGTATGTTTGGGTGCAAAGGTAAGGATAGATCCTGTCTCTCTGGATACAAAGGTAGGATCCCTATAGGTAACTTCCAAGCAAATGTAGAGGAATGCGAATGCAACCTACATGTTGATAGGTTGCATAGTTGTACCTCCATTTTGGCTTAAAATAAATTTGAAGGGATTGGAGTTTAGATACCTACCATATTCTATAGTTTATCTTAACTTGGAGGAAAAAAAAATAGAGATAAGGTACCTCCAAAATATGATCTAAATAAACCAAAATTTAGATAACTACATAACTACAGGTAGACTAGTTACCCCTACTAGGGATGACAACCGGGCCGGTCTGGCCCGAAATCCACCTGGAGACCGGCCCTGGTCGGGCTCGAACCGGAACCAGGCTACCCTTAGGTGGTCCGGTCCCTGACCGGCTCACATAAAATATGCGAGTCCGTTCGGGTTCATAAAAATCCCAAGCGGCCCGGTTTTGAAAATCCTAGATTAATAAAATATCCCCCCCAAAGGCTAAAAAACGATTAGCTTTTTGGGGTAAAATAGGCAAAAAAACAAAATTCTATGTATAGGTTTTTAATACCATTTTCTTCGTACCAAAACTTTCAAACAATTCTCTCAAATCTCTCAATTCATTCCAAACAATTCTCTCAAGTCTCAACTCTCTCAGTTTACTTTTGCAACTTGTGGAAGAAGTGAAGAAGCATCTCAACTCTCTCAAATTATTTCAAACAATTCTTTCAAGTCTCAACTTTCTCAATTTACTCTTGCAACTTGTGGAAGAAGTGAAGAAGCAATCTCAATTTACTTTTGCAATTCCTCTAGTCCGGTATCTTTTGTTTTAGTTCAATATTTGTTAGTAGTTAATTTGTTACTTGTTAATTTTTTATATATTTTTTTCACATCAATTTTATAACTTTCATACGCTAAATGGCATCATCACATTCACGTAGCCAAAGTGGATAAGATTCTACCAATACATCTCGCACTGGTTATATTTTACATTTAGATACCGATAGTATTAGAGAGTTTGTAGATAGTATTCTCGAGTTTGACCATTCCGGTTTTCCACACAATGATCATGAAATTCTTGTTGAAGATACCCGAACACAAGACACCGAGAACCCATCTTCTTCCCGAAAATATAAAGAACAAACTTCCGAAGTCCACAAACAATTTACGTATATTCCGTCTCAGTCCAATCCGAAAAAGGGAAGGTATGTAAGATGTAACACCCCAGATTTATAAGAAAATAATAGAAGAGATATATATGGAGTATTGGAGTGACCTATAGAGAATTTTATAGGCTATGGAATAAATGGATTAATTAGGAGGCCTATAGAAAGAGTATGGGGCTTAGGTATTAATGAAGAAAATAAAAATGAAAGAAAGAGGAGTGGAATGGCAGTGACTGTGTGCCTAGGGGGGTGACGTGGCTTGTGGCGTCGGTTTAGTCCCATATCGCCCATGAGAGAGAGAAAGAGAGGTTAAATATAGTTTGCCTATGATCAGGAGGTACCGAATAGTCCAGACACCTTTTGTAAGGCTAGCCTGTGGTGGGCAGTGGATTAGGATTTATTTGTGTGTGTTCGAGTCGGGTACGGGGCGTTACAGATGGTATTAGAGCTAATTTTCGACACGAATGTAGATCTTGGTGAAATGTATGCCTGAAAATGTAACGCCCCGAATCCCAAATACAACTGAATTCGAGAGTTCTACAGGATCTTTCCACTTCATTTAGTACAATTTTACAAGGAAATTTGAACTCTTCACTTTACATCAGAGTTTACATGAAACTTTACACTTTACATTGCACAGCGGAAGTAAATCTACAATATTTAAATAAATGTACAACAACATTGAATAATCTTTAAGCATCTGTTCTTCTTTAATCTTTATCATGTCATTTATCCTGCATACAAAACTGTGGGTACGTCAGCTTATTCAACCGACGAACATTATACACGGCCATCCTCTTTATGCCGGAAATAGTATAACTTATTTTCCATATTTAACAAACACAAACTCGTCACATATCAACTAAAGGGAATACCCTAATGATGTCGTGTTGTGATTGTGCACTTAGTCCTTAATGCAGTTGTTTATATTATATGACACTAATGCGCACTTGTTTGGATTCTATGCATTCCATACTACATAGGTCCGAGGGCACGCCTCTTATTCGTTCTTCATCTTTGTAGGGTTCAATCCATCGCCATGACTTAATCTACTACTGTAACTACGGTAAGTATCCTAGATGTTATCTGACATACGAACTCATATCTAGGCGCCCTGGAGGGAATCCCAACGCACTGACACATGACTCATCATGCAGGCATCCTGTGGTAATTCAGCTCCTACCATAGACATGACCCCACCCGCAGTCTTCAAACATCCCATGAGCGTCGCCACCGGGACGGTACTCTGGAGCAGTATCCACGCCCTATCATGACTCATCATGGGACATCCTGGGATACGCTCTTGCCGCTAATCCAATGACCCTCATACTCAATGTTTTTCTCTTACTTTTATCACATCTTCACTATGTAACTAATCCTTAGTTCTAATGAAATAGAATCATGAACAAAATCAAAGCACTAGAGTTAGCCTCTCCACTAAATCGGACTTATTCATTCATTCAAACATGACCAACCTTGATCTTTCATTTCAAATTTCATTTCATTTCTTTCTAAATGCCGGGAGAGACTTAGCTATTCTTTTGTTTCAATTCCAATTCACAATTTCTAAAGTTGAGCGTTTCCAACTCATAAGTTCACATGTTGAGTTATCATACTCAAAAGTATTTCTCTTTTCCAATCATGATTTCTAAATTGTTCAATAGTCCATAATTATACATTAAATTCAACTATTCATCATGTAACTCATGGAATATTATTTTTACATTAAAACCCACATCACTAATTATTTAATCAAAGATGGACATTTACACTTCATAATTTGTCGCACTATTCTCCATTGAGAATAACTCACATCACTTCACATAATTTCTTCTTATTCGTCTTGCTTTTCTAATATTCCATTTTAGGTGTTTTTGCAAAGTACAACTTTTATGAAAATGCAAGTATAAAACTTATAGTTCTAAATTATACTTTAATTCTCTAACATACTCCACTTCATGCAAATAATTCTCAAACTATTTTTCATAAGTCCCACATAATTTTAGGATAATTATCATATTTTTTCCATATTTTTTCCACTCATCAAAATCACAAAAAAAATATTTTTTCCCAAAAGATATATACTGGCCGAGACCAGGATTCGAACCACAAACCCCAGGGAACCCAACCGCACGCTCTGGCCATGTGGCCACTTGTGCTCAGCGGTGTAAAAGAGAACTAGAGAGTTAAATACTCTCGGTTCGAAACTGATTTGATTTTAAAAAAACGCACACAAAAGATGGTGCTCTCAAGAATCGAACCCGTGACCTGTGAGAACCCAACCGCCCACTGTAGTAATTAAGAGCCCCCCGACCACTCGAGCTATGTGCTCAGATTGTCAATGGTGCAACTCTAAGTTCACTTAAATCAATTCTCTCTGTTATTAAAACATTTCGATGTTCAACTAGTCCTCATTTCACTTTGCTTTTATAAAATTTTACCGTAAATTTCCAGATTGACTAACATCATCATAAATTATATTCCAGTATATAGAAAATAATTTTTTTCAACAATTAAAACGTATTTTTCATACAATTAATTCGAATTCTAAATTATCACTACCACATTTTTTTTTTTGACATTTCTTAACACTTAATATCACTAATCTCTTTCTTAGCAAACTTCATATTAATTTCCTGTTTTTAATCATTTACCAAGCATGCAAATCTATATTTTAATTCATTCATTCCAATAAAACACAAAGATTCATTTAAACACATAAAGTAGCATTGTCAATCTACTAACTTTTTGTATACAATATGTGATGTAAATAATGAAACTTTCTTCAACAATCCATGGCTATAATCAATTCACGCAAAATTTAGCCTTTACTAATAGAACCACATACAATTTCACATCCACATTTCAATCCACCCATAGGTCATTTCTCCAATTAAATGCACACTCTTATTAATATTTTTCATGCTTTATTCATTCAAATCTAGCATGCATTTCCTAATTAGAAATATAGAAAATTTACCCACCTTATTGAAGAAAAGTACAATTTAGCAACCTCCTAAACGAATGTCCTTGCAAACGAAACGATCCTCCTCCTAGATGCGCGGACACAAGCCTTCAAGAGCCAATCCCGAGCACTCCTACATTACAAGTTGTATAAAATAGTTCATGAGCTTTAGTTTATGGGCCAAAATAATGATTATAAAAGAAAATAAATGAATTAAATTTTGGGCTTTAAGAAGAAAAGGCTTTTTGTCTAATTGAAAGAAGGCTTTGTATAAAATAATTAAAAGCACATATTTAAATATCTATACTCATCATGATGAAAATATTTACCAAAAATATTGCACGTGCACACTACGTGCAAAATAAAATAATTTTCATTAAATGAAAAATCAGGGCATTACAGAAAAAGTACTAAGAATAGTACGCTGGTAAAAGAGGAGAAACCAGGGCAGTACACTAAAGTTGATCAGGGTATAGTCTACATTCGACTAGAAAGGTGATCCTGTACTAGATTGCACGTTCCATATTCAGCGAGGATGCTGAATTCTTAACTATATTTGACTAGAAAGGTGATCCTGTACTAGATTGCACGTCCTATATTCAGCGAGGACGCTGAATTCTTAAGAGGGGGTGAATGTAACACCCCACATTTATAAGAAAATAATAAAAGAGATATATACAGAGTATTGGAGTGACGTATAGAGATTTCTATGGGCTATGGAATAAATGGATTAATTAGGAGGCCTATAGAAAGAGTATGGGGCTTAGGTATTAATGAAGAAAATAAAAATGAAAGAAAGAAAAGGAGTGGAATGGCAGTGGCTGTGTGCCTAGGGGGCTGACGTGGCTTGTGGCGTGGGTTTAGTCCCATATCGCCCATGCGAGAGAGAGAAAGAGAGGTTAAATATAGTTTGCCTATGATCAAGAGGTACCGAATAGTCCGGACACCTTTTGTGAGGCCAGCCTATGGTGGGCAGTGGATTAGGATTTATTTGTGTGCGTACGAGTCGGGTACGGGACATTACAGAGAAATGTAAAATCGCTTACAAATGGAAAGTCGGTACATGGACGGCTACACTTAAGTGCCACTTAACAAGATCACACCCAGACGTATTAGAAGATCATCTTACCCAACAAAAAATTATCCTAGGACCGGTCATGTAGATATTTATAGTTATGATCATGATCTCGTACGTAAGGAAATGACTAGACTCGTTATTAATGATGAGTTACCATTTTCTTATTCTGATAGTAGGAACCTAGAGATATTTAACCAAACGGCTCTAAACCCATTACAAACGAATTCTTACAAACACAGTTAAATCTGATTGTTCCAATATCTATAATGTGGTTAGATATTTTTTAATTGCTACTTTGTACTCGTTAACTTATAAGGTTGCGTTAACTAGTGATTGTACGATATTCTAGTGATGTGCATAACTTGTTATTGGGTTGATACTGATTGGATCCTTCAAAAGATGATCATATAATTTAGATATTTGATGTATCCAGATGATGGTGCGGCTATCGCATCTCAAATAATACAAGCATGCATTACTTATGGTATTCATGATAAAAAAATTGCTAGTAGTCTTAATAATGTCGCCAATAATAAAAAAACAGTTTCTTCATTAATTCAAGCATTTAAGTTTCTAGAGACTGAAATATTTCATGTCATATGTGCTCGTCATATTCTCAACTTGTGTGTGCAAGATGCGTTGAAGAAGTCGAACCATATATGAGTGTAATATGAGATTGTGTGCATTTCATAGATCTGAGTGATCTTAATCTTCAAGAATTACAACAATGGTGTAAGTTTAAGGGAATAAAAATTAAAAATTCCGTAAAGATGTTAAACATAGATGGAATTCTACTTATGGCCTACTTATTGTTGTTAGTAAATACAAAACGGCTATAATGATTTTTGTATTGCAAAAAACATGGAAAACTTCGACATGAATGAACAATCTTGAGAGTTTGCAGGAAGTTTGTTAAATTTTTTACAACCTTTTGAGAATGCAACCCTTAAATTTTCAAAATCTTATAAAATTTCAAAATCTTATAAAATTTTAAAATCTTGTGAGCCCACTTCTAGTTGTATTTTTCTTACAATAGTGAGTACCATGAAAACTTTTCAACCAATGATGCATGATCCTTACATTAACTCAATTGTTGTTTCCCCCCTTACGTTAAATGTGTGAAATATTTTAATCATATTCCTATGTTGTATATAGTGTATCTAGTGTAATCTCATATCAAGTTAGATGGTACGAAGAATTTAATTTATTTGTTTTATAGTATAGTTAGAGATGTTTCTTATGATTATGATGAATTTATAGTTAAATTAGAGTCAATATTAGATAATTTATATGATAGTTATGATAGAAAATTTGCATCTACTTCTCAAATACAAAATACAACGAGTACAACACCATCTTCTTCCATAGGTAAGGACCTTGCATTTGAAGATACAACATTTGATGTATGAAATTTTATTCAATCTATAAAATCTAAGACTAATGCACCTAATGAATTACATTTGTATAGTGCACAATTTCATTGCCGTTTGAACACAAGATTGATGTGTTAACATGGTGGAAAAACAATGAAGCTTCATATCATATTTCTCACATGGCAAAAGATCTACTAACACCCCCCCCCCCCCCCCCCCCCCCCCCGGGTGCAATATCCACCGTCACATTGGAAGTGTTTTTTCTGTTCGTGGCAGGATATTGAGCGAGAAAAGGAATCACTTGATCCTGGATACTTTGGTGATGTTTGTCTTCTTGGAGGATTGAATGAAAGCACAGCAGAAGACTTAAGGAATACAAGACGGCTCAAATGGTAGCAACACTCCAGAAGATGAAGAATGAAAACGAACTCTTGAAGAATGAAGACCTAATAGAGATTGAAGATTATAGAATATTGCAGTGGAAGCTCACTAGGGAATTTAGGACGATGAGATCCTAGGTTTATGTTAAGTTGAATCCACAACAGTTGTCCAATGCCCTCCCTTCAATCTAATCCTAGTATCTCAAACTCTAGATCACCCCCTTACCATGTAATATTGTAGTTTGTATATATTACGTATTTTTTTACCCTTGTAAATCATTAGAGACTTCAAAACTTGAGAAAAATAATACATGCTTTTTTGAAAATAATTCTTGTACATCGAAATTCCCTACAATATTATGTCTTTATCTATTTTATATGTTAAGAGAAAGGGAGGAGAAAAAAATTAAAATAAGAAATTGGCCCGGCCCAGGTCAGCTCGGAACCGGAATGTCCAGGCTGGGATCCTCCACCTTCGGGACAGGCCCAGATCGGAATGGTCCCAAAGGCAGACCGAACCGGTTGCCACCCCTAACCTCCACTAACCTCTGTATCTAAACAATATCGAAATAAGGCCTAGTGGAGATAGAGGAATGCTAGCTATAGTTGCATACCTCATTACCGCCATATTTGGCTTTAAAAGAAGACTTGGTTGGATGCCGTTTTGATACCTACTATTATCTTAACTTGGTAGGATTCTCATTGTTGGCTCACTAGCCTTCATAAAGTAAGACCCTGATAACTTCGGAGGTACAAGGTATGCTAATTTTAATAGTCATATCCTTACTTCCATTTTAAAGTTATCTTCATAGTTAAGAAAAATTAGCTTATTGTTGGCTCACTAGCCTTCATAAAGTAAGACCCTGATAACTTCGGAGGTACAAGGTATGCTAATTTTAATAGTCATATCCTTACTTCCATTTTAAAGTTATCTTCATAGTTAAGAAAAATTAGCTAAGAGTGGAGTTTTGATAACTATGATTTTCTCACCTTTTTGGGTAAGATAACTCTAGTTATTGTAACTCTAAAATGAGTCTCAAACATGCCAATGTTAGGATAACTAGATCTTTTTAAAGTTATGAGAAATAACTTCGGTTATCATAGCTTAACTTTGTTCCCAAATGTAGCCTAAAGTGTTTATTGACTTCTTGATTATGATCAGTTGCTGGGATCTTTAAGCATTATGTTAAAGGTAAGATAAGGCTCTAATTGGATAGAAAGGTATGATATGTATAGGTGGTATAGGTGATTTGAAGTGAAGGTCGAGGAATGCAAACTCTTGGTGATTTTATAATTATAGCCAAATTAAGTGACTATTCCTACTTGTTGAAATCAGATTTGGGAAAAATAATATTTTTTTTATTCATATTTTGTTTCTTTACTGTATACATCTATATATAAGACTTGCATTTTTGGAGAAGAAGAAAGGAGATTGAGAGAAGATTGAGGAGATGAGAGATTTAGGGAATCTGTTTCCTATAGATAAGGAAACAGAATATACAATTACTATATTTTAACAGTCCCCCTCAAGTTGGTGCATAGATATTGAACATGCCCAATTTGTCAACAAATTTCAAGAATAGCCGATTCGAAACTGCCTTTGTTAGGATATCTGCGAACTGATCTTCTGACTTTACTTTAGATATCTCAATGACTTTCTCATCTAATTTTTCTTTGATGAAGAATCTGCCCACCTCTACATGTTTGTCCTATAATGCTGAACTGGATTAGTAGCAATATCATACGCTGCTTGACTATCACAATACACTTTCATAGGTTCATTTGGACCATAGCCTAAGTCCTGCAACAAGAGTTTCAACCATAAAGCTTCCGTTATACTTAAAGCTATTCTGCGATACTCGGCCTCTGTACTAGAGCACACAACAACATTTTGCTTCTTGCTCCTCCATGTAACTAAATTTCCTCCAACAAAGGTGAAGTATTCTGAAGTGGAGTGCCTATCAATTATAGATCCTGCCCAATCAATATCAGTGTATGCCTTAACCTTCAAGTGACCATGTTTCGCAAATAAGATCCCTTTTCTTGGAGCAGACTTAATATATTTCATAATTCTCATCACGCATCCATATGCTGTTCCCGAGGTGCATGCATAAACTGACTTACCACACTTAAAGCATATGACAAATCTGACCGTGTATGTGCAAGATACATCAGCCGTCCAACCAATCTCTGATATCTTTCCTTATCACAAGGCACTTGATCAGCTTCGTTGTACAGTTCCAGTCCTTCTAACGGTGTACCAATCGATTGATAAGCGGACATTCCAGTTTCCTTCAATAAATCAAGAGCATACTTTTTTTGAGACAAAAACATTCCCTTTCTTGAGCGAGTAACTTCAATACCAAGGAAGTATCTCAAAAGGCCAAGATCTTTCATTTCGAACTCTTGTGACAAGTAGTTCTTTAATGCCTTCCTCTCCTCAGGATCACCTCCAGTTACTATCATATCATCCACCTAAATAATGAGAGCAGTAATTTTACCTTCTTTCCTTTTTAGGAACAAAGTATGATCTGAATTACTCTGATAGTATTCGACTGTCCTCATTGAAATTGTAAATCTCCCAAACTAAGCTCTTGGCGGCTGCTTAAGTCCATACAATGCTTTCTTCAAATGACATACTTTGTTGCAGTGTTGGACTGGTCTGTTCGACCCTGGTGGAAGATCCATATAAACCTATTCTGTCAATTCTCCATGCAAAAATGCATTCTTCACATCAAATTGCTCCAACGGCCAGTCAAGATTTGCAGCAAGTGACAGTAGGACTTGAACAGTATTGAATTTTTCCACAGGTACGAATGTATCTTCATAATCAATTCCATACGTTTGAGTGTACCCTTTGGCAACCAGCCTTGTTTTGTATCGCTCTATTGTACCATCAGACTTATACTTCACCGTATAAATCCATCTGCATCCTACTGGCTTTTTTCCTGCTGGTAGCTCGACTATCTCCCAAGTCATTCTTTTTCAAGGACTTCATCTCCTCATCCATAGCTGTTTTCCACCTTGGATCAGTAAGGGCTTCCTGCACACTGTTAGGAATAGATACAGTAGATAATTGATTTACAAATGACTTAATTGATTCCAACAAGTGGTGAGTGGATACATAATTACTCATGAGATATTTGACGTTACTAGTGGGATCAGAGTGGCTTTTGGAATACCTGTTTAGTACGGTACGGGAGTTCTCTTCTAGGAGCTTCGGACAACGATAACGATTGGTTTTGGGGTTCTGACGGTTCACTCTCACTGAAATTCGGTAGTGGTTACAATTCTTCAAGAGGGTCTTCTTCCCTTGGTTGCAGTTCTTCATGAGGGTCTTCTTCCCTTGCTAGATCTTCATTCAAGTGTTCACCATTATTTGTATTCAGTTGTTCGTTCTGACTGTTAATTACTTCATCATACCCAAGAGCCTGAACTTCATTAACTCCTTCATTATACCCAAGAGTTTGAACTTCATCATACCCAAGAGTCTGAACTTCACTTCGGTACTCCCCCTGAAATTCAGCCGTAGAAGAAGAAAAATACATCTCATGTTCATGGAACACCACATCCATAGTCACAAACATCTATTGAGTTGGTGGGTGATAGCAACGTTACCCTTTCTGATTCGTTGCATATCCCACAAAAACACATTTCACTGCTCGAGGGGTTAACTTACTCTGCTCGTGTTGATGTAGGTGAACAAATACGACACCCAAACACATGAGGTGACAGGTTGACAACAATTGGCGCATTCACAACATTGGTTAATGCTTGAAGTGGCGTGCTGAAGTTCATAATACGAGAAATGACTCGGTTGATTAGGTTTGCTGCAGAGCTAAGGGCTTTCCCCCAATACATGAGTGGAATATTGCCATAAATAAGTGAAGCACGGACTACTTCAAGCAAGTGTCTATTATTCCTTTCGGCCATGCCATTCTGTTGAGGAGTATATGAACATGTAGTCTGGTGAACAATTCCATGTTCCACCAAATATTGTTGTAGATCTGTACTCAGGTACTCGCCACCATTGTCACTCTGGAGAACTTGAATGTGTGCTTTATACTGAGTCATAACCTGTTTATGAAATTTCTGAAATAAACCACTAACTTCTCCTTTAGATTTCATCAAACAAATTCAAGTCATACAAGTACAGTCATCAATAAATGTCACAAACCATTTAGCTCCTCCAATAGTGGTGTTTCTGGATGGACCCCAAACATTAGAATGAATAATCATAAATGGAATCGTGCTTTTATTCAGATTGCAATGAAAAGAAATACGGTGACTTTTTGCTAATTCACACATCACAACGAAAACTAGGAATATCCAACTTCGAAAATAAACTGGGAAATAATTTAAGCAGATAGCCAAAAGATGCATGTCATAGACGTCGGAGCCATAACCAAATTTTTGATTGCTTCTCCCCCTCGGATTTATTAACGGCAAGAGCTTAAGTCAACTTGTTTGAACTTTCAGATTCTAAGTTTTTCATGTCTAACCCCATAACCAATCGTTCTGCGAGTCCAAATATCCTTAAAGACACAAAAAGAAGGCCAAAAAACAACAATACAATGCAAGGTATTAGTAATTTGGGTGACAGATAACAGATTAAAATTTAAGGATGGAACTACTAGTACTGTATCTAATGTTAGGTCTTTTTTGAGAGAGATGGAACCCTCGCCAGTAACAGGGGCAGGATCACTATTGGCAGTGGATACTGTGGATTTGGTGGATGGGTGTAAGGTTTTAACTCGTCTAGAATCAAAAGTCATATGATCGGTAGCACCGGAATCAATTATCCATGTAATATTCATAACAGATGCAGAAACATTAAAAACCTTACCATCATTACCTACAGCTGTAAAGAGTGCGGTGGTTTGTTCAATGCTCTTCTCATCTCCTTCAGCAATTCCAACAGTTACAATGGATATCTTCTTCTGAGAATCCCTGCTATGATTCCAGTCCTGCGGGTAGCCGATAATCTGATAGCAACGAGCTTTCGTGTGCCCAGTTTTGCCGCATTGGGTACACTTCCTTGACTCATAAGTAGATTGATTGAAGCCTTTAGAAGTGCGTGCAGGTGATCCAGGTTGAGACGGGAAGCCTTTGAATGGATGTGGCCGAGCAACCATTGCAGCTATATCAGAAGATTCAGAGGAGCTCTTCATGGTGCTTTGTTGACGAGCCTCAAGATCAAGAGTAGGATCCTTTCGCAAGATTTCTCCTCGAACCTGTTCAAACTCAGCATCTAATCCGGCCAAAAAATATGAACCTGCAAGCGGTCGATCGATTTTTGATATGTTTGGACATCGTCAGGATTCTTCATGATCACCTTATCCCGGTGATCCAGTTCTTGAAAAATTTCCGTTAATTCTCTATAATAAATAGAAAGTGGCCTGCCATTTTGCCTTGCCGAAAAAGCTTTTTGGTTTAGAACAAATACCTGAACCTCGTCGGTTCCATTATAGAATGCTTTTGCAAAAGCATCCCAAATGTCACAAGCAGTATTCAATCGAATGTATCTCTTCATGATCTCAGGTTTCACGGACATCAACAACCAGCCATTCACTTTCTGATTATCAGCATATCATTTGTCATAGGAAGCATCACTTTCAGCGGGAACTTTACTCTTTCCTCAAATATACTGGATCTTTTCACGTCCAGCAATATGCATCTCTATCAACTGAGCCCAAACATCATAGTTTGTTTCATCAAGAATTATTCCTGCATTAAAGCCAGAATTCTCGGATTGTACAATAATCGGTGTACTACCCATGTTAGCAGCATAAGTAAACAGCGGATCTGGATCGAATAACAACAAACAGATCTTGATCTGATCTGGCGAATACTCAGATCTGACTTCGAAAAATAGATCTGATCTGACTTAGAAATAAGTGGTGAGATCTGATCTGTCTTCAAAATAAACGGATCGGATATGATCTGGCTTCGGGATCGGGGCGTTGATGACGCCAGAGAGGGTGTTCGGTTGGCGGTGGCTTCGGGAGGGACGGGTGGCTGTGGCTTCGGGACGACGGGTGGACGTGGCTTCGGGAGTGGGGGCGACGAGGGCCTGGAAGTTCGACGGTGGTGGCGACCAGGGCTGTGGGATCGGGGCATTGATGACGAGGAGGATGAGGTCTGCCTAGATACTCTACGGTGGGGGCGATGAGGGCTATGAGGTTCAGGAGAGAATGGAGGGGGAGGTTCGGAGATGTCAGGAGTTTGGGGATGTCGGGGCGTGGTCGGGATCGGGTCGGGATGGAGGCATCAGATCCGATCACCTCCTTCTCTTCTTCTTCTTCAACTAGCCTAAATCTGGTTAGGCTCTGATACCATGTTGAAATCAGATTTGAGAAAAATAATATTTTTCCAGATTTGTTTCTCTACTGTATACATCTATATATAAGAATTACATTCTTGGAAAAGAAGAAAGGAGATTGAGAGAAGATTGAGGTGATGAGAGATTTGGGGAATCTGTTTCCTATAGATTAGGAAACAGAATATACAATTACTATATTTTAACACTACTTCTGTACTACTTTCTGGTTTTTGTCCTCTGGAATTTTAATTAACAATATGCTTAGCGGAGTATGCTTATAGATATTTAGACTATCTAATTTTGAAATCACAATTTACGTACCTCAAGTTGTATAATTTGCAGATGCATAATTGTACTTTTACCATTCCTCTTTAAATATTTCTGTTGATCAGTTTGTTTTGATGACTCATCCTTTTCTAGATTGGTGACTATTTATTACCTTCTCTAATCCACATATTGGCAAATTTTCTGATGTTGATTTTGAACTATTTTATTTTTAACTATTGAACTTAAATGGATAAATTGCACGAGTCCTGACTAAAGTGTTAAAATGGAAATACATGCTAATTCTACATGGTTGACAACCAATTTACTTCTTTTTGATAAGCTTACAGCTTGTAAATGCCCATTCACCATAATCTGAATCTGAGATTCACCACACCCATCTCCAATTTTGCATCTTGAACTTGGCCTCAGAGGTTTAACTCTTTGTTTTCCCCTTCTTGCTTGTTTCTTTGGTTGGTTGTTTATATTCAATTAAAAATTTAACCTATTATTTGTAGATATGGCATGGGAACATGCCCTATGATAAAATTGCTGATAGAAAAGGCCATCAAGGCTGGATGAAGAAAGAAGGGCCGTACTTCATCTTCCCTGGTGGTGGTACCATGTTTCCTGATGGAGCTGTAGAATACATTGAGAAGCTTGGACAACATATTCCTATCGACAAGGGTACTTTGAGGACAGCTCTCGATATGGGGTGTGGGGTAACATGCATCACACTCTCATTCTATCCTATTTTGCTTTCTTCATTCTCCACTTTATGGTTTACATATGTCCCAACATTTTTCACACAGGTTGCCAGCTTCGGGGGTTTTCTTCTCAAGAAAAATGTCATGACACTTTCTTTTGCTCCAAGGGATTCTCACAAATCCCAGATACAGTTTGCTTTAGAAAGAGGAATACCTACATTTGTTGCCATGTTGGGTACTCGTCGGCTCCCATTTCCTGCATTCTCTTTTGACCTGGTCCACTGTTCACGGTGTTTGATCCCTTATACTGCCTACAGTGAGTATTTTAATGCTTATGTCAACTGTTATCATGTGCAACACTAATTTTGCTAAATAGAATCCTGATGAATTTGGCTACTGCAGATGGCTCGTACATACTTGAGGTGGATCGGTTGCTTCGACCTGGAGGATATTTTGTTATGTCTGGTCCACCTGTACAATGGCATAAACAGGAAAAGGAATGGGCTGACCTCCAGGCTGCAGCAAAAGCATTGTGTTATGAAGTTATAAATGTGGAAGGTAACACAGTAATCTGGAAAAAACCGTCGGAAGGCACATGCTTTCCTAATGAAAATGATTTTGGGTTTGGTCTGTGCAGAGACTCTGATGATCCAAGCGATGCATGGTAAGCATTTATGGATAGATTTTTGACATTTCATTGCCAGCATAATGCTCTCAACCAACCTCAAATGGCATAGCTATGTTTGTAGACAACAGATTCTTTGCCTGGTTAATTGTAAACCTAAAATTTATGTATCCAGGTACTTCAAGCTGAAAACTTGTGTAAGTAGCATTGCTAACATGCAAGAAGTGGCTGTTGAGTCAATGCCTAAATGGCCACAAAGGCTGTCTAAACCTCCTGCAAGGGTATCATCGCTCATGGAAGATGGAGCTACTGTGTTTCAATCTGATGAACAACTTTGGGCAAAGAGGATTGTATACTATAAAGAGTCCCTTGGCTTAAAGCTTGGAACTCCAAAAATACGCAACATCATGGATATGAATGCACGTTTTGGAGGACTTGCTGCTGCATTGCAGTCTGACCCAGTTTGGGTCATGAATGTTGTTCCTGCTCACAAGCCACGGACACTGGATGTGATTTACGATAGAGGATTTATTGGAGTATATCATGATTGGTAAGATATTTGCTATCCCTTTTTACAAAATTTCCCTGTAGCAATGCTGGGATCCATATTTCTGATAGTGCTGTGTGGACTGACCAATGACGACTAGTCTTTATCACATAAGTAATCTATTTACATAATTTGAGTTTTAAATGTTTATAATATATGAAAGAAAACTTTAATAGAACTATATGCTGACTGAAGGCTGTGGGAGCTTGGATCTTGACTTTGAAAAGAGTATCCAATTGTTGGCTTGATTAGTTTTAGCTTTTAATGGAGAGCACTTTTTAATGGAATTTCCAAGACAACATTGACGGATAAATGTGTTAGATTCAGAGATATTTGGGGACATAATAATGTCATAATTGAGGCATAAAGCCAAGTATTTATACAAGTACAAAAGCAATGAGAAATAATTCTACCCAATGTGGGACAAAGAATAAAAGGAAATACACATCACATATAATATACGTATATATTTACACCCCCCCCCCCCCCCCCCCCCCCCCTCCCCAACTCACGGCGGATCAAGCAACGAGAGTTTGTCTAAAGGAAACAAATGACGACTAGTAGTATGAGCTTTGGTGAAGAAATCTGCAATCTGAAGTTTAGTAGATAGATATGGTAAGGGAATAGTCTTCTTCTCATACTCTTGTCCTGTGAAATGACATACAACCTCAATGTGCTTTTTCGCTCATGATAAATGGGGTTTCTAGCAATATGCATACTCACAATAAATAGGAGTAGGACCATGGATTTGCACTCCCATGTCTGGAAGCAAACGTCGAAGCCAAACAATCTCAGCAGTAGTCGAAGTCATAGCACGATACTCAGCCTCGGAACTGGAACGAAACATCAT
This sequence comes from Hemerocallis citrina, assembly GCA_017893485.1. NCBI lineage: Eukaryota > Viridiplantae > Streptophyta > Magnoliopsida > Asparagales > Asphodelaceae > Hemerocallis > Hemerocallis citrina. The sequence goes on from CM030368.1 coordinate 13,421,311, forward strand.
GTTTCTTTGATTTCCAGAAAATTAGAGAATCACCAAGAAAGACACAATACCCAGTAATAACTCTAGCCCAATCAACATCACAATAAGCTTGAAGATGAAAGGAGCATGCAGAGGAGAAGAACAACGACCAGGTGGCAGTGCCACGAAGATATCTAAGTATGCGAAGAAGAGCAGCATAGTGAATGGTTGTAGGCACAGATACGAATTGGCTCACAACATGAACTGCATGCGAAATATTTGGGCGACTGATAGTGAGATAGACAAGCATCCCAACAAGCTCTTGATAGCGGGTGGGATTAGGTAACGGATCACCATCATCATGTTGCAACTTAACATTCAACTTGAGCGGAGTAGAAGTGTGAGCGTCTCCCAGGGTGGCATGTCTGAGAATCTCTGCAGTAAACTTGCGTTATGACAAAGAATATTCACGATCTAAATAATCTACCTCAAGACCAAGAAAGTAACGAGTAAAGCCAAGATCCTTACGTCAAATTGGTTATGAAGATGACGTTTTATGCGAGCAATGTGATCTTGACTATCACCGGTAATAATCATATCATCCACATATAGAAGAAGAATAGTATGACACACATCGGCAGTAGAAATAAACATTGCAGGATTATTTGCACTAGCAAGAAAATCAACACTTTGAACAACCTGAGTGAAATGGGCAAACCAAACACGGGGAGCTTTCTTGAGGTCATAGAGAGCACGGCGCAAGCGATAAACATAACCCGAAGGATGAGAAAGACCAAGTGGAGGTGTCGTGTAAATCTCTTCGGAGATTGACCCATGAAGAAAGACATTCTTCACATCAAATTGAAATAACGGCCAATGGCGACCAGTCTCAATAGTGATAAGAGTGCGAACAATGGTCATTTTGGCAATAGGGACAAAAATCTCCATAATTAATGCCATATTCTTGACTAAAACCACGAGCAACCAGACAAACTTTATGTCATTCTATTGAACTATTTGCAATGGTTTTAATTTTATAGATCCACTTGCAACTGATGGACGTCTTCCTAGGAGGTAAAGGACAAAGATTCCAAGTCTGAGCATGTTGTTAAACCTGTAATTCATCTGCCATAGCAGAGTGCCATTATGGGTGTGTAACTGCCTCACCATAGGTCTGGGGATCCTGATAACTTTGACGTTATTGGCAGATTAGTTTGAAAAGCAACGATGATAAAATTTGGGTCACGATATTTGGCAAGTGGGCGATGTTCTCTAGTAGGATAGTGGGGACTTAGATCCATAGATCAACATCAAGAGAGAGAGAGATATCTTTAGACATGGTTGGGGGGCTCTCTGTACCATGATTGGACTGTGTAATAGTCTCAGATGGAGATGAACGGATTGGAGCATCAGTCAAGGAAAAAATTGGTGGGATCTCAACAATATCAAGAAACTCAACATCGCTTGGAGTTGGAAGTGGCAGTGGGATAGGTGGAGAAGGAAAATCATAGTAAGGAAGGTGCTCAATGAATGTCACATGTGGGGAAATGCGAAGGCGACAAAGCAACGGATCGTACAACGATAGTCTTTATGTTCAAGATTGTATCCTAAGAAAACACACATAGCTAACTAGAACAAAACACGTTCTACCAAATACTCGCATATTGGGATAGTCAGGAGAAATATCGTAAAGCCTCTGATAGGGAGTAAGATCTTGAAGAATAGAAGAGGGTATATGATTAAAATGTAGATACTACGAAGAGCAACCTTGGCCCAAAATTGGATAAGAACAGAGGCAAATAGAAGCAGAGATCTAGTGGTTTCAAGAATGTGGCGGTGACGTCTCTCTGCAACACCGTTCTCTTCATGTGTATGAGGGCAAGATTGATGAGGCAAGCTTACCTTAGGAGGCAAGAAAAATTTAAAATCGATGGGAGTTTTATTCCTCTACTGAATCAGAACAAAAGGTTTTAATAGTGGAGGAAAATTGATTAGCAACTATAGTATTAAAATTGATATAACAATCATAGACGTCATATTTTTGTTGGAGAGAATAGATCCAGGTGAAAAGAGAAAAATCATCTATGAAAATCACATAATATTCATTTCAGCACGAGATAAATGAGGCGAAGGTATCCAAACATCAGAATGAATAAGTTCAAATGGAGACAAAATATGCTCACTAGAAGGGAATGGAGAGGCTAATTGTTTTGCTAATTTGCATCCAGTACAAGGTGACAAGGAATTAGTAGAGAAATCCCCTAAACAACCACTATTAGAAAAATAATGCAAACAAGGTGAAGATGAATTACTTAGACGACGATGCCAAACGTCACAAAGAGAAGGTGGAGTAGTGACAAGACGCATAACAACAGTAGTGGGTTCTGGTAGAGAGAGCTTATCCATGTAATAAAGATCATCTTTTTATGCCCGATTTCAAACTACAACCCTGTATGTGGCTCCTGTGCAACACAAGATGAGGATTCAAATGTAACAGTATAATTCATATCAGTCAGTTGGGATATAGAAAATATATTTATGGCAACGTTGGGTACATGATGAACATGAGGTACAGAAAAATAGGGAGAATCAAGGAGATGACCAGTAGAAGTCATTTGCAAGTGTGTGCCATCAGATGTGCAAGTGGTAGATGTGTGTGGAAATGGTTTTGTGTTAATGAGGTGTGTGGCAGTAGACGTCAAGTGATGAGTAGCATAAGAATCTAATATCCATGAGGCAGAGGCATTACTTGAATTAGTAGCAATGGTAGATGAACTAGAATAAGCAATATTACCCGTCAGTTGCAATGATTGCGGAAGACCCTGCAACCGAAGTCCTTCATTCAGAGGGGATTTCGCTGAGATATTGAACAGATTGTGGCTAGAGTGATCTAACAGTGGAGCAGAGAAAACATTCATTGGAGGAGCAGTGGCAGCTTGTCGTGGGATAAGACTCCACTGAGAACGTTGTCGAGCACGACATTGACCAGTGGTATGACCCCAAATCTGATGCTAATCATGCCAAGCAGGAGGACCTTAAGCAAAGTGCTGAGTCACAGACTGTTGTGCAGGGTGATAGTGTTGCTGTGGAGGAGGGCAAGAGTGCTGCAATGCATAGTGAGTAGTGTTCAAAGTGTCTTGAAGAGTAGTGATCATAGAAGCGGGGGATGTAATCATGGTGTCAACTTATATATAACTAGGGGCTGATTGAACTTTTCCAGTGCAATAAGATAAATACCAATAATTATTGTGTCGGGGTCGTCACCGGTAGTTAACTGATCGGGTTGCATCAGGGCAATGGAAGATGGAGAGTAGTATAGTAGTATGTGTGTATATGTTTTTTGGAAATGTGTCGGCTTTTTACGTGCAAAGCACACTGTTTCAAGTGTAGGTGTTTCTGTTTGTAATTGCATGTGCGCTGCATGTGCTAATCAATCTGTAACTACTTATACATACGTGTAACAGAACTATAAGCGGGAATAATGAAATTGATTGATTTTCATCCCTAAATTTTCTCCAACTAAACCCTAGTTCTTGATTTTTCACAACCATGGCAAAATCACGGCAAGCCAAGAGCGGAGCTCCTGACAACGAGGTATCAGAGCCGGTTATCGGTGATGACGATGGCCAAGATGAAGGGAGTACGACGGCGATTGAAGGAGAGGTGATCGAGTTGAAGAGCCAAATGGCGTTTGTGCAAGCTCACTTAGGGCTCATCGTCGGAAAGCTAGAACTAATGGCTACTAGTATGGCATCACTACAATCATTGAATCATCAGTCGATTCCTCAATCAATTCCTCAAACACCTCTGATTCCGCTGCGAGGGGTACTAACCCTAACTTCACTTCTTTCAATTCCAAAGGGCGAGTGGACTGTGGAATTATGCAGAGAGTTCCGTTTAAGATGGAATTCCCGTTATTTCATGAAGGAGATCTTACTGAATGGATATGTGGTGTCGAAACAGTTTCATGAATTTTATGAAATTCCTGATTCACAAAAGTTGAAGTATGCAGCTTTGAATTTGAGAGGAAAGGCATCTGAGTGGTTTCAGAGGCACATTATGCAAATTTTACACGAAATTACGTGGTCCAAATTCCTTGAAGAACTTATAACTTGGTTCAGTCCGACATAGTTCTAGGATTACGGAGGGATTTTACTGAAATTGCAGCAAAAACGGGATTTGGAGTTGTATGTCCAAGAGTTTGATTGTTTATCTAATTTTGTTGATGATTGGACTGAGTCTTATTTCCTGAGCACATTTATTAGTGGGTTAAAGGATGGAATTAGATGAGATGTGAAATCTCAAAGGCCAAAAAATGTGAATGAGGCAATTGGATTAGCTATAGGCTATGAAGAAAAGCTAGCTGGTGTTAAAAGAAGCTATAAGCCCACTTATGTTCCTAATTCAATGGGAACTACTCTTGCAAGCACAATTACGACTGCAAAAACATCAAACACCTGCTGCATCCAATTCTGTTCACCGCAAGCTTCATATTCAGGAACTCAGGGAAAGAAAAGCCAACGGTCTGTGTTTCAATTGCGATGAGAAGTACACTCAAGGCTATAGATGCAAATCCCAGAAGTTCTACTTTTTAGAGATGCTAGATGATGAAGATGAAGTAGAGTTTGTTGAAGAAGAAGCTGCAATTGCTGAAGAGGTGATATTGCAACCGGAGATATCTTTTCATGCCTTGGTTGGGACTCAGGTATATCCCCAGACCATGAGCGTAAAAGGTAAAATTAATGGCAGGAATGTGAATATACTCATTGATACGGGCTCAACACACAACTACCTTGACCTGCAAACTTCCTTGAGAGCTGGATTACATATACAAAGTGAACCTCGGTACAGGGTCACCATAGCAAATGAGAAACAATGCATAGTGAAGGTAAAGTTGAAAATGTTCAATTTACAGTGCAATGAGTTAACTTAGTGGCTGAGTTACTTCTTCTATTGGGGCGGCTAAGGTCTCTTGGTCTAGTGACCATGGATTTTAGCTGCATGACTATGGACTTTAGGGTAGCAGGTTCAATGAGGAGGTTACAAGGGATCATCAATCTTCAAGTCCAAATGATGAATGTTGCTGAACTACCAAAGATTTTGAGGAGTTCTCGCCAAGCTTATATGATACATATTGAGGAGTTAGTTGCGACACCTGCTGCTGAGTCCATTGAAGGTTGTTCCTTGTCTCTGATGACTTATTCAGTCAATCTTCTCCAGATATACAAGTACTGCAGTTATTTCCAGAGGTTTTCACTGCAACTACAAACCTGCCACCTATGAGGGAAGCTGATCATCAGGTGGAGGCAGAAGCCAGTTTGCGTAAGACCCTATAAACATCCATATTATCACAAGAATGAAATAAAGATGCAAGTCAAAGAAATGTTGGCCTCATGATTGATAAGAGCTAGCAACAGTCCATACGCATCTCCGGTGATTTTAGTTAAAAAGGCAGATGGAAGTTGGAGACTTTGTGTAGACTACAGAGCTCTCAACAATCAAACTATAAAGGCTAAATTTCCTATTCATGTTACAGATGAGCTGTTACATTGAGCAAAATACTTTTCTAAAATTGATTTGAGATCAGGGTATCATCAAATCAGAGTGAAGAATGACATTCCCAAGACAGCTTTCCGAACACATCAGGGGCATTATGAGTTTTTGGTGATGCCATTTGGGCTCACAAATGCTCCAGCCACATTTCATCCACATTCAGTGTCTTATGAATGAGGTCTTCGAAGATTTTCTCAGAGATTTTATACTTGTCTTCTTTGATGATATCTCGGTGTACAACTAGAGTTGGGATAGTCATCAACAACATTTGAAGCATACACTGGAGGTATTGAGTCAAAACAAGTTAATAGCTAAGGCAAGTAAATGCAGTTTTGGGCAGGAATCAATGGGTTATTTGGGGCACATTATCAGTGCTGAGAGAGTGGCTGTATATCCAAACAAAATCAAGACTGTAGAGCACTGGCCAGAGCCTGCCACTGTCAAGGAATTGAGGAGAATTTTGGGTGATTGGCTATTATAGAAAATTTGTACAAAACTATGGTGGAATTGAAGCACCCTTGACTCAGTTGTTGAAGAAGAATGCCTTCAAGTGGACATTTGTATCAACTACAGCTTTCTCTTCTTTGAAGAAGGCATTGACTACTATAGTGCTTAAAATTCCTGATTTTTCTAAGGCTTTCACAGTTGAAACTGATGCTTCTCAAAGTGGTATAGGAGTTGTTCTCATGCAAGGAATCTCATCGTATAGCTTATATGAGTAAGGGATTGAAGAGGAGATCTATGGCTCTGTCTACATATGAAAAGAAAGTGTTCGCTATTTTGCAAGCTATTAAGCAGTGGAGGCAATACCTATTGGGAAGACCTTTTTTGATTGAAATTGATCAGCGCAATATTACATATATCTTGGAACAAAGGATTACTACTGAGATGCAAGAAAAATGGTTATGAAAATTGATGGGCTTCAATTTAGGTAGAGTACAAAAAGGGATCTGATAATCCTGCAGCTGATGGTTATCAAGGAAAAGAGTGGATCAAGGTGAGTACTGTGAAGTCACATTCATTGTCTCTCAATGGCTAGAAGAAGTTAAGTTGATGGTGCAGCAAGATCCATATTTTGTTGAGCTACAGGAGAAGCTTAAGGCAGGGAAATTGGTAGTTGACAGCTACATGTTGTTTGAGGGATTATGGTATCTTAAGGGAATGATATTAATCAGTCCAACTGCCAATGTGAGGAAATTGATTTTCCTTGATAATCATGCAACTAACTCATGGGGACATTCAGGATACCATAAAACTTTGCATCGCATCAGAAGATCATTTATTTGGGAAGGAATTAGCAAAGATGTCAAAGCTATGGTGAGGAGCTGTTTGGTTTGTCAGAAGAACAAATGTGAAACCACATCCCCTGCAGGGTTGCTGCAGCCATTACCCATTCCTGCAAGAATTTGGGAGGACATTTCATAGGTATATCTCATCCATGTACTGCTCAATTTATAGTCCAAACATTTGTTGATCACATCTATAAGCTTCATGGTATGCCCAAGAGCATTACAAGTGATAGAGATCCCATTTTTATTAGCTAATTTTGGAAGGAATTCTTCAAATTCAAGGGAGAAAACTGAATTTTTCTAGTGCTTATCACCCCAAGAGTGATGGCCAAATAGAGATTGTTAACAAGGCTTTGGAGATGTATCTCAGATGACTTGTGGTCAGCAGCCAAAAGATTGGATGAAATGATTAGCATGGGCAGAATTTTGGTATAATACAAATTGGCATGCCTCAACTGGTGTTACTCCATCTGAAGCTGTTTATGGAAGGCCACCTCCTACCTTGTTGCTCTATGTACTAGGTACAACTGCAGTTTAGTCAGTGGAGGACAGCTTAATGCAAAGAGTTGCAATGCTTAAGTTATTGCAGTATAATATTAAGGCAGCTCAAAATCGTATGAAGGTGTTTGCTGATGGACATAGGACTGAGAGATCATTTGCAGTTGGTGATCTAGTGCTTTTGAGGCTTCAACCCTATAAGCAAATGTCCATGAAGTGTCCCACTCCTAAAAAATTAGTTGCAAAGTATTTTGGACCTTATCGGGTGTTGGAAAAGATTGGTATGTTGCATATCGTTTAGAATTGCCCCCTTCAGCTGCCATCCACCCTGTTTTCCATGTTTCCAGGTTAAAAAAGTGCTATGGGAATCAGTTACCTGATATTTCTTCCGAGCTTCCACACTGGTGGGTTGAAGACGCTCAATGTTACAGCCTGAGAAGGTGTTGGATATACGTGTGTTCAAGAAGAATAATTGTATGGGTATTGAGCTACTAATCAAGTGGAAGGATGTAGACCTTGACTGTGCAACTTGGGTCAATGTTGATGATCTTTGTCGGAGGTTTCCTGCTTTTGAACTGGGACAAGCTCATTTCCAAGAGGGAGGAAGTTGCCAGGGTCGTCACTTGTAGTTAACTGATCGGGTTATATCAGGGCAGTGGAAGATGGAGAGTAGTATAGTTGATGAGGACATCTGTTCAAGACGATTCAGACATTTCTATCAGCGTAGGCATCGTCTAGGATAGCAGCCCCATTAGTTTAGTATTTTATTTAGTAATCATACTTGCTTTTTGACAATTATAGCTATATGTAGTAGTTTTATGATTTGCACCATTTTCTTTTATGCATTAGAATATTTTTGAGATTTTAGAATATTTTGAAATTTGTATCAAGATTTGTTTTGAGCCTATATATAGGTATTGAGATTAATGAGAAGTGATACTATTATTGATTAAAAAAATTACTGTGATTGAGTTTTGCTCTTCATTAATCTTATGTGTGAGACATTGATATACAATTTTAGGGTTTGTGATAAACTCTAAAACTACGCCCCCAAAATTCCCAAATTAATATCCAACCATAACCTTAGCCCTCTATCTCTCTTTCTAGCCGCCAAACTCCTTTCTCCTTCTTCCTCTTCTTTCGATCCCGAAACCCATCGGCTGCTTCACCTCAACCTCTGAACCACCCCAACGCCACCGTCGACTTCCTCACCCTGTAACCCCATCATCTTCTTCACTCCACTCCCGTCGACGTCAACCTCCCACTTCAAAACCCTAACCCCCAAATTCCTCTACTCCGAAACCCTATTCCTCACCACGACTACACCCCTCGTCTATCGCGACTCTTCTGTCGTAGCCTGCAACCGACCGCTGCTACTCCCCTCATCGACCGCGCTTTCCTCTAACCAACACAACCCCGGCGCCCTCCTCCTCTTCTTGTTGATTTTCCGACAGTTCCTCGCTAGCCTCCCCGCCACCGTCCACAGCCACCGTCGACGCCTTCTTCCCCTGTACCCCACCTCAAGCACAACACTCGTGATCTGTTAGCGAGAATTTCTTCGAACCCGGTAAACTCTTTCCACTTCTCAAATATCTCTGTTACTACCTTAGTCATTTCTATTATATTATTTGATTTATCTGTCGTCCACAAATATTGTGAGTGAGCATTTCTACTTGCTAATTAGAGTACGAATCTTTATTGAATATCTTACATGCTAAGATGATGAAGTATTATTGTTGAATTGATAGGATTGAATCTTTAATTGGGTTTGTTAAACTATATCATATCTTGAAAATCCATCAAACCAATCAATAGTGTTAACCAATCTTGTAAATTTAATCCTTAAAAATTCTTGGAAATTCTCTATTTAGGGTTAAGTTTACATTATTTTTGTATCAAAGCGAAAGTTCTTAAAACCCTAGTTCTTGCTTCATTTAGGCAAAATTTTGCATTCATTTAAGATCGTTTTAGTGTCTTTTATTTTTCTTTCTTTTAGATCATTTCAGATTAAAAAAAAAACTTAGGTCCATTTAGGACACGTTTTCCCAAATTTTACCAAACACACGATCCCTAGTTTTCCATCGTTGGTGAATGCGCCTTCGCAGCACCATCACAGACCCTGAAGAGCCTTTCTTGTCCCTCCCAAACGACCAAATTAGGAACCCTAGACTTCCGCGAGCCCCTCCTCGAACTGAGATGGACAACTCTGATATTTTTCGCTACCCTAGCTACCATTCAAGCAACTCTTGCCAATATCAATCAGAGGCTTGAGCAAGTGGAATTGAATCAAAATGTTACCCCTTGAGCTTCATCGTCAGATCCCTCAAGGGAATGATTGTGATGGCCGACGTCAAGATCGTGACTCTGACGAACAATACAAAAAGAACGTTAAGGTTGACGTTCCCCACTTTGAAGGCCGTATGGAACCCCAAGCTTATCTTGATTGGATCGTGTCATGGACCACTACTTCGTGTGGTCTGACATGAGCGAAGCCCTGAAGATCAAATTTGCCACAATGAAATTGACTGGGAAAGCTCAACAATACTGGACCAACTTTGAACACGCCCGCAGAGGACCGAGGCCTGACACCTATAACTACTTGGGTGGCCATGAAAGAGAAGCTCACTAAGATATGTGCCCCTATCTTTCCACATCCGAATGCTTGATTCATGGAATCAACTCTATCAGGAAAGCAAATCCACCCAAGAGTATGTGGATAAGTTCGATGACTTTCTCATTCGGTGCAATGCTTTAGGTAAAGAGAGCGAAGAACAGACTCTCTAGGTTTAGGGTTGGATTACGAGCCGATCTTAGGAACCAGCTAATTCATAGAAACGTGGACTCCTTGGCCGCAGCTTATGCCCTTGTCCTCGATATGGATTTTCTTAAAGCAAGTTCCCATTATAAATCCAGCGATTCGAGGGATCATTCCTCTAGAATGACCTCCACTGACCCTTCTAGGCCTAGGTCTTCCTCTTCTCAGTACCCCAATAAATCTTACCCTAGTATGCCTAATTCAAATTCTTATACACTTAGAAATGACAATAAGGGATAAGAACTACTGAAAAATACTACTCTAAGGTTGATCATCTCACTAAGTGCTATAAATGTAAGGGATACGGCCTATGTTGCTGGCAACTGTTCCAGCCCCAGTAGGATCAATATAGTAGAGGGTACCACTGTCATCGCTGATGATTCCGACAATGAGTTTTTCCTATGAGCCTATTGGAAGCGATGACTGCGGCGAAGAAGAGGATGACCAGTATCTCCACTGTATTCGATCGATCCAATCACCTCTACTTGAATGTAGTCAGATGTGCTTTGTCCCAAACCAAAAGAAGAAGATGATTGAAAGCGAACTACTATATTTCACACTTTTACGACTATAGGTGGCAAAATCTGTAAGGTGATTGTTGACAGTGGGAGTTGCGTCAACACTGTCTCTTCGACGGTCTTAGCTAAGACCGGACTTAAAGCTGAATCCCCATCTACGCCCATACAAAGTATCTTGGATCGACGCGACAGCCCTCCAAGTAACACATCGATGTTTGGTCCCTGAGGATTTCAAAGCTTACAAAGAGCAAATTTGGTGCGATGTGCTCAAAATGGATGTGAATCAAGTCATTTTAGGGAGACCTTGGTTATACGACCACGATGTGATCATATATGGTCGATTCAACCAATGTGTATTCCAGTACGACGGACTAAAAATAAAGCTCATACCCGTGAGACCACGAATTGGTTCGGCTGAAACAACACCAGCTCCCTCGAGAAAGGCCAAGAAAGTAACGTATATGGGTGAAAAGGAACTCGTGAAAGAAATTGACAAAGGGCTACAATTCTTTTACTCACAGCAAGAGAAGTCCCTAAAGATCCTAAGCCACTCATCCCGCCTTAAGTTACTCATGCCCTACAGGATTTTGCAGATGTGTTTCCTGCTGATCTTCCCAACCAGTTGCCTCCACTGCGTGACATTCAACACACTATTGATCTGGTTCCGGGAATGAGTCTACCTAACTTGCCACATTATCGGATGAATCCGAAAGAACATACTGAGTTGAAAAGGCAAGTTGATGAGTTATTGGCAAAAGGCTTTACCAAAGAAAGCTCAAGTCCTTGTGTTGTTTCCGCTCTATTGATGCCAAAGAAAGATGAAACCTGGCGTATATATGTGGATAGTCGTGGCATAAACAAGATCACGGTCAAATACCGTTTTCCCATTCTCGTTTGGATGACATGTTGGATATGATGTCTGGTCCCACAATTTTTTTTCAAGATTGATCATAAAAGTGGGTACCACCAAATACGTATTCGTCCTAGTGATGAATGGAAGACCGCCTTCTAGACGAAGGATGGCCTGTACGAATGGATGGTCATGCCGTTTGGAATGACGAATGCCCCAAGCACGTTTAGGAGAATCATGATGCAAGTACTCTGTCCCTTTATGGGCAAGTTCCTTGTAGTGTACTTTGATGATATTCTCATTTAAGCCGATCCGTTGGGCAACATCTTGACCATTTGAGACAAGGTCTACGGTGTTTTAAGGAAGGAACATATTTATGCTAATCTTACCAAATGTACCTTCCTCTCTGATCAGACTATCTTTCAGGAATTTATTGTTTCTGCTAGAGAAGTATCCGCTGACCCTAGAATAGATATGAGCTAATACTGAGTGGTCTGAGCCCCGCAATATTCGTGATGTGCAAAGTTTTCATGGTCTTGCCACCTTCTATCGTCGGTTTGTGCAAGGATTTAGCACAATCATGGCTCCGATAACCGATTGTTTGAAGAAAGATAAATTCATCTGGTCGAAAGAAGCCACAAAAGCCTTCGAAGAGATCAAGAAAAGAATGACTCAGACACCTGTCATGAGGTTGCCTAATTTCACTAGAGTCTTCGAAGTAACGTGCGATGCTTCTAGTATTGGTATAGGTGGAGTCCTCAGTTAAGAGAGTCATCCTGTTGCTTATTTCAGCAAAAAACTGAATGAAGCAAAACAAAAATACTCCACTTATGACAAGAAGTTCTATGCAGTGATTCAACCACTTCGCTATTGGCGACATTATCTCTTGCCGCAAGAATTCGTCATTTTCTCAGACTATGAGGCCTTAAGATTCCTTAATTCTCAACAAAAGTTGAATCCGAGACATGCTCGGTGGGTAGAGTTCTTACAAGAGTATTCATATACCATTAGGCATACAAAAGGGATTGATAATAAGGCGGTGGATGTACTAAGTCTTCACATGATCTTATCTGCACCTGCGCATCGAAATTATTGGTTTTGAGAGATTAAAAAATGAGTATGCCTCCTACCCAGATTTTCACGATATCTATACCTTTTTGAAGGATGACATCACTCGAGTGATAGATAATTATTTCTTGAAAGATGATTAATTCTTCTATCACTCTAAATTGTGTATTCCTAGTATATCATTACGAGAGCATCTTATCTGGAAATTGCACACTGGTGGCCTTGCTGGACACTTTGGGCATAGCAAGACCACTGATGCTGTGGAACACAGGTTTTACTGGCCTAAACTAAAAAGAGACGTTGCGAGACTTGTTAACAGGTGTCATACTTGTCAACTTGCCAAACAACAGAAACAGAACACAGGTCTGTATACTCCGTTACCTGTTTTCAGTCGCCCTTGGGAAGATGTGAGTATGGATTTTGTGTTAGGCTTACCGAAAACACAAAAAAAACACGATTCCATTTTTGTCGTTGTGGACTGTTTTTCTAAAATGGTCCACTTCCTTCCCAGATCAAAAACTTTCGATGCATCTCGTGTAGCTCAGATATTCTTTGATAACATTGTGAAGCTACATGGGTTGCCAAAAACCATTGTGTCCGATAGGGATGTGAAATTCACGAGTTATTTTTGGAAGACCCTATGGCACAAAATGGGTATGAAATTGAAGTTCTCTTCAGCTTTTCATCCACAGACTGATGGACAGACTGAGGTTGTCAATCGGAGTCTTGGTAATCTCTTACGTACTCTTGTGGGAGAAAATTTAGAAACTTGGGACTTGAAATTGATTGTTGCTGAATTTACCTATAACACATCTAAAAATAGAACCACCTGCATGAGTCCACACGAAGTTGTACATGGTTATCGTCCTAGGCAGCCCATAGATCTTGTCTCCATGTTAGAACATCACAGAGTCTCAGAGTTTGCATCTACATTTGCATCCCGCATTCATAACTTGCATAAAGAAATTTTCAAGAAAATTAATGACAATAATTTTAACTACAAGCTAAGAGCAGATATTAGAAGAAATTTAAAACTTTTAATGTGGGTGACGAAGTGATGGTTCGGATTCGTCTAGAACGGTTCCAGCTGGATCTGTTAAGAAGTTGAATGCGTGTGCTGCAAGGCCCTTTTAAAATTCTTCATAAAATCAATGATAATGCCTATGTCGTTGACCTTTTTGAAGGTTTTGGCATAAGTAAGACTTTCAGTATTGAGGTTATAGTATCCTATGAAAGCCCAGAATTTAACTATAGAAATCTTCTTATAGATGAGCCTGCTCTGGAGCCTACTGGTGAGATTTTCACATTACCCCCACTACCTGATACTACTTATCCACCGACAGAAAAATTGGATAATATTTTAGATGATCAGATAATCTCTACTAGAGATGGTGGTATTCATAGGTATTTGGTAAGCTGGAAAAACAAGCCAGAGTCGGAGAATACTTGGATAGATCGTGAAAAGCTCTAGTGCTTGGATCTAGACCTTTTGGAGCACTATGACAGGAGGACTGGTTTTGACTCGACTGGGTCGAGCCCTTTTCCACCCGGGTAGAATGGTGAGGACATCGGTTCAAGATGATTCAGGCGTTTCTATCAGCGCAGGCATCGTCTAGGACTGATGCTTCATTAGTTTAGTATTTTATTCAGTAATCATATTTATTTTTGGCTATTATAGCCATATGTAGTAGTTTTACGATTTGCACCATTTTCCTTTATGCATTAGAATATTTTTGAGATTTTAGAATATTTTGAGATTTGTATCAAGATTTATTTTGAGCCTATATAAAGGCCTTGAGATTAAGGAGAAGTTATGCTATTATTGATTTTAAAAAATACTGTGATTGAGTTTTGTTCTTCATTAATCTTTATGTGTGAGACATTGAGATACAATTTTAGGGTTTGTGATAAACTCTAAAACTACGCCCCCAAAATCCCCAAATTAATATCCAACCATAATCCTAGCTCTATCTCTCTGTCTAGCCGCCAAACTCCTCTCTCCTTCACCTTCTTCCTCTTCTTTCGATCCCGAAACCCATTGGCTGCTTCACCGCAACCTCCGAACCACCCCGACGCCGCCGTCGACTTCCTCACCCCGTAACCCCATCATCTTCCTCACTCTACTACTCCCGTCGACGTCAACCTCCCACTTCAAAACCCTAACCCCCAAATTCCTCTACTCCGAAACCATATTCCTCACCACCACAACACCCCTCGTCGATCACGACTCCTCTGTCGCAGCCTACAACCGACCAGCGCTACTATCCTCGTCGACCGCGCTTCCCCTACCCCGGCGCCCTCCTCTTCATGTAGAATTTCCGACGGTTCCTCGCCGGCCTCCCCGCCACCATCCACAGCCACCGTCGACGCCTTCTTCCCCTGTACCCCACCGCAAGCACAACACTCGTGATCTGTTCGCGAGAATTTCTTCGAACCCGGTAAACTCTTTCCACTTCTCAAATATCTCTGTTATTGCCTTATCATCTCTATTATATATTTGATTTATGTGTCGTCCGCAAATATTAAGAGTGAGCGTTTCTACTTGCTAATTCGAGTACGAATCTTTATTGAATATCTTACATGCTAAGACGATTAAGTATTATTGTTGATTGATAGGATTGAATCTTTAATTGAGCTTGTTAAACTAATTCATATCTTGAAAATCCATCAAACCAATTAATAGTTATAATTTCTAACTTAATCTGCATCACGTGTTGATAAATTTAATCCTTTAAAATTCTTGAAAATTCTCTATTTAGGGTTAAGTTTACATCTATAGTAGTATGTGTGTGTGTACCTGTTTTCTGAAAACGTCTCAATTTTTTACGTGCAAAGCACACTATTTCAAGTGTAGGTGTTTTTGTTTGTAATTGCACGTGCGCTGCATGTGCTGATCAATCTATAACTACCTATAAATACTTGTAACAGAATTGTGAGCAGGAATAGTGAAATTGATTGATTTTCTTCCCCAAATTTTTCCCAACTAAACCCTAGTTCTTGATTTCTCACAACCATGGCGAAATCATGGCAAGCTAAGAGCGGAGCTCCTCACATACTGGTCCCTAAAAAGATAATTTGTCTAACTAGGAGATTTGACCAGAATATTCCAAGGCAGAGAAAGTGCTCTCAGTAACAGGACGGCAGAGAATAAAAATTGGTTCCTCTTGGTCAAACTAGGGGCTCTTCTAAAATTTCCAAGTCAAAAGCACTAAACAGTAGGGAGGACTTATTGTGAAGGATTCAAATCCCGAAATTGATGGGATTTAAAGGGTTGTTGGTGGAGAGGATATGCACTTTGAAGATTGTTGGGTCTGGATCTTCTTGGATGAGATCTTGTATGGAGGGAATCCGATCAGGTGTTGGATAAGATCCGATGGTGAGGTTAGGTCCTGCTGCTGCTGCTGCTTGTGCGTTGCCAATTTTGAGGGAGGCTGAAGGTGATCGGTGGCTGGAGCGGAAAGCTGGAGCAGATTGGATCAACAACGTTTTGTTTCAGTCTAAATTAGGATTTTGTTGAGAGGATTAATTTTGCTCTAATACTATGTTATAAGACTATGTTAGATTCAGAGATATTTGGGGAAATAATTCAGAGATATTTGAGGAAATAATAATTGAGGCATAAAGCCAAGTATTTATACAAAGTATAAAAGCAATACGAAATAATTATACCCAATGTGGGACTAACAGAATAAAAGGGAAATTCACATAATATACGTATATGGTTAACAAAATGCTTTATAAATGCTTTCGTTACAGTTTTTTTTTTGTTAAGAACAATACCCAAGGCACCAATAATATATCCTTTTGTTTTCTATTAACAGGATAGAAGCCAACAAAATTAAGCATCATTTCAGTAGAAAGCAACATCGCTGAGAACCAACCTATTAGAACTAAAATATCTCATGTTCAGTTTTTATTGCAGAACCATATCCGTACATTGCTACTGCGTCTAGTAAACAAATGTGGATATGGTATTGTACATATCGAATCTTTATCATGTCTGATTGCAACCTAGGGCCTAGTCTTTACTCTTATTGTTAATGGCTTAAGGCTCTTGCATTTGTTGCAAGCTTCCACACTGATGAAAGCTTTACGATCATCAGAACCTCAAATTCTCTTTGAACTTGTAAATGGAAATTTCTCAGTACATTAGTCACCACATTGTTCATCGGGTGCTTTTTCCAATAAATCGCTAGCTGTCTTTGAGTGTATACTTCCTTGTTGCTCTTTTCACTTCTTCCTCCATCCGTAGAAACCTCAGGTATCAGGCTTTTACTTCTGTGCTTCAACAGAGTATGCGAGCTTCAACAGAGTATGCCTTTTGTTACAAGATCTTATGGCTACTCACTGGTGTTTGTGTCTTGCTAAAAGCTTGAAAAAACATTCATTGGTTCTCTAGTCATATGCTTCAGATTCTGATTCGGTGATCGTTTAGAATTTTGTATCTTGGCGAGTCTCTTACTGAGGTCATACGCCGAGCACCATAACCTACCTTAAATTTTGTTTTGAGTCAAATAATATTACCTTATTTTGGTATTTAGTAGTCAAAAATACTGTTGGGTTTATGTCTTGCATGCCAAGTTCGATACGAAGATGATGAATCGAAGGAAGCGATGCATCGATTGGATGGAAGATGAGAAGCAACAACAGCAACAGGAGAAGGTACAGTCGACCGTCACCCCCTCAGGTTTGGCTGGAGTCAAATGCGGTCGACTGCATTTTGGGCATTCGACCGCGCGCGGTTGTTGTTTGTGTTCGGGTGCGGGTCTAGGGGGTTCGTTTGCAGCCCAACTTTTTCTCCAACTTAGATCTTACGGCTCTTATCGTATGTTTATCACTGCAGAAATATCGGATAACTATTGTATCAAGATATTAAACTAGGATTTATCTAGATCTCTATATATTGTTGTAATTGCCCTTCATTGAGAGCCAAGAGAGAGTATTTCGTTGAAGAGAGTTTGAGAGGTTCTCCAATTGTAAACAACTAATATTTTCTGGTGAGGTTAGAGAGAGGGTTGTGGTGAGAATTGTAATTTTCTTGTATCTTCTCTAGTTGAATAATATCTCGGTTTCTTCCCCCCCGGATTAAGGCGAAAATCCCAACCGGGATAAAATTGTGTGCCTTGTGTGTTTGGTGTGACCTTCTATTTGCTTGGTGGTTTGTATTGATCGTCCCGCTTAACTCAACAGGATCCTAATTGATCGTCCCGCTTAACTCAACAAGATCCTAGTAGAAGAGGGAATCAAATTTCCTAACATATATTTGTACTATGATATATACAATAAAATTTCTCTGTAATTACTGAACACCAGATGATTAACCTTGTAAATTTGTTGGTGATAGGTGCGAGGCGTTCTCAACATATCCTCGAACTTATGATTTCATACATGTAGCTGATATTGACTCTTTAACAAAAGATTCATCATCCAGCAGAAGAAGGTGCAATTGATTTTACCTATGATCTTTTCTAGTTTCATTACCAATTTGTTATTATTTCATGAGATTTAGATGGTACGTTCCATTTACTTTCAGGTGTCACCTTGTTAATTTGATGGTAGAGATGGACCGCATTTTACGTCCAGAAGGAACTGTAGTGATAAGAGACTCTCCAGAAAACATTGACAAGGTGGTACATGTGGCTAATGCAATAAGATGGAAGGTTAAAATACATGACACTGAGCCAGCATCGCCAGAGAAGGCGAGAATTGCTGTGGCAACCAAGACATTTTGGAAGTCCTCTGAATCAAAATAACACTTATAGTTTGTTTTTCGAGAATGTTAAATTAGAATAGCAAGGGAATTGGTGTATTTGTATTGTAAGAAGGATGATTGTGTTTAGTTCTATATTGTTCATTTTTTGCACAAAAGGTTGCTGATGTCCCATTTTTCAGGAGTATGTTCTTTGTTCGATTCATTATGAACTGTAAATCTAATTACAACTTCTACATCTTATTCTTTATACGCCTCGTACAGTTGTTTTAGTTGTAATAGATGCTTTGTCATATGATGATTTCCTTTTGCATCATTCTTAGGCTGAAATTTTTGCGATGAAAGTGTTTTTCATTCCCAGTATTTTGCAGGACCATATGGATCCGGAAACAGTTTTGGTCTTTTCGATCTCGCTGAGAGTTGCTCAAGGTTGGTTCTCTAGATTTTTGAGTTCCAGTTTTCATCATTTTATTCTTTTAAGTCCTATGATTCTGTATTTTCAAATCATGATCATATCTTGATTTGAGATTCAAACTAAATAGGGATGGTTCGAAATGCCCGCTACATATTTGAAACGTGAGTGTTTTTTGGTTGGGAAAAGAAAAGTGAGTGTTGCGAGCACTCTAATTGATACAAGGATATCAATTCAACCATCACGAAGGCTAATGGTACATGCATTGCTTGTGCATTTTTCCTTCATAAAATCATAATTTAGTGAGCAGAGAAATAGAGGCTACCAATTACGGTTGCCTTATAATAACTAGATAATTAGGCTTTATTTGACATGGCTTTTGGAGAACCCAAAAGTTCTTTTAAAGGTATAAAGACTGTTTGGGTTAAAAATTAGGTGCTTGATAATTTTTTTAAAAAAAAACTTGTTTGGGCCAAAAATATTTTCAAAACCTTCTTATTCTCTCCAAAATTTAACCACACCACACCAATTTGAAGTTTTGGGCTTCCCAAAAAAAAATCTCTGTTTTAAAGGGAGATATCAGATTTGAGACCAACTACGTTATAATGTTCACTAAAAATAAATAAATAAATAAATAAAATAAAATAAATAATAATAATAATAAAAAACTTAAATGACATCAAAATATCAAAATAAATAATTTGGTTAGAAAACAAATAAGAAGAAATATTTTACATCTTATTTTTTTCTAATGAATTATTCACATTTGTCACTTTCTTCCTCTCACCGCCGGTCTATTCTTCATCGCAAAAAAGTGGAGGGAGACTCCCATCTCGTCTCTTTTTCCTTTTTTCTCCTCATACTTTAGTACTCGTTTTTTTGCATATTAGTTTTAATTATATGTTTTATCCAATTTGATAGAAACAAACATTTTACAAGCTTATAATTTTTTGGCTGACAAAAATTTGTAATTCAATTCATGACGCCAAGGTCAATATTCCAATTTTCAATCTATGCAATTAATTAGAAATATTAAAATTAAAAAAGTATTTTAGAAATACTAAATTCTTCAACATTTCAATTCTTTTACAAGAAGTTTTTTTAAAAAAATTTTATTATTAGAGATTTTTTGTAACCTCAAGTAGTTTTCTAAATAAAAAATACCAAACTGTCACATAGAAGTATTACAACTGTTGTTGCTAAAAAGTTATGGTTTTTGAAAAACGCTTTATGTTTATTGCACTTTTGGCCCACAACACGGCTGACCCATAACAATGCCAAACAAAGCCTTAGTACATGCATCACTTGTGTTTTTTTCTTCATAACATAAGTCATTGAGTAGAGAAATAGACGCAAAGCATGTCCAAAAGATTAAAAATTGGGTGCTCTTCATGAGAGGGGAGTGCTTGAGTCTTCCATGAAAGTGGGAAATTGGTAGAGATAATGCGAGGTAAAGATTACAATAACTTTGAGGCATCGTGTATTGGGTCCAAGTGGAAGATTGTTAGGATTGTGGTCTTAAATACACGTAGGCACGAAGTACTTGAAGTTGGAGAAGAAGAGGAGGAGACGAAGACAACAAGCGAAGACAACAATAAGTAGAAGATGTACAGTCTGGGGAGTTGCGATCGACCGTTTGGGGGTACGGTCGACCGGCCCAAGCTGCTGAGAGTTCTTCGAGTGTACAGGGTTCAACAGAGAAGGGGACGATTGACTGGTCATGTCTCGGGTGTGGACTCAACACGTTGCTGTCGACCTAACTGGGGGTACAGTCGACCGACATCGACGCTGCTTGTTATTTGGGCTGAAAAGTTTAAGGCCCAATAAGATGGATACATTTTTATCTTTTAGGGTTACTTGAAAGCTATCTATATGGCTGTAGACTCTAGGGTTTATACAGAGAAAAGAGAGATAAAGAGGTGAGCGGTTATCATTGTTCACCTTTAAGAGGGGATTGTGCCGAGTGTTTTCAAAGGTGAGGGAGAGAGATTGAGAGTTGTAATCTCTTTGTAATCTTTGTATTTCTTGGAAAATAAGAAGTATTGGTTATCTCTGCAAATGATTGTGTTCTTGTGAGCTCTTGCATATATCGTGGTGGCTTGTTCTAGGTTTATCAAAGTCTTTGTATTTTCTATTGCTTGTGGTGTGTTTCCGCTATTAGCACTACGAATTGTGGTAGATTCTGCAACAAGTGGTATCAGAGCACTAGGTTCGAGATTACCGATAGCCAGTCGAAGATCGAGAGGTTCGATGGGAGTGACTTCGCGATGTGGAAGGTTCATATGATAGTGTATCTTCGTCAGAAAGATCTAGATGGTCCGTTGTTCGATGAGAAGTTGAAAGATGCAGATAAGGATGCGAAGGTCTTGGCGGAGTGGAATCGTTTGGATCAGAAGGCGCTAGGGCAGATTCAGTTGGGGCTGAGTAGGAAAGCGTTATTTCATATCTCGAAGGCAAAGACCACAAAAAAGGCTATGGAGATTCTCACGGATAGGTATGAGAAACCGTCGACATCTATGCAAATTCATCATCTGAAAAAATTGGTTAATATGAAGTTGAAGGATGGGGGTTCAATAGCGGAGCATGTGAACAATTACTGTATGATTTATAACCAGATGGAAGCTGTAGGTTTGAAGTTTTCAGAGAGGGGACAGTCATTGTTACTTCTATCTACTTTACCCGATAGTTTTGGTACGGTGGTACAGACTATTACATGCACTATGACAGATTCGACAACTCTACAGGATGTGGTGAGTAGCATTCTGAACGAGGAACTGAGAAGGGTGAGAAACGAGGGATATTCATCATCATCTTCTAGAGATTCCGCAATGGCTGTTGAAAAGAGATGTGGGAGATCTAAGAGCAGTCGAAGAAAAAAAGGATCAGAGTAGTTCATCTGAGAGTGAGTTTGATGACAGCGATGGGGGACATGGACCTGAGTGCTGGTATTGTTACAAGAGGAGTCACATGATGCACAGTTGTAAGGCTCACATGAAGAAGCAGGAGAAGCCGAAGAGAGATATCCCAAAGGAACCTCAAGTGGGGCTTGTTGAAGAGTTATGTTTATCAGCTCAGGAGGAGTTAGGAACTCAAGATTGGTATATTGATTCGGGAGCTTCATTTCATTGCACTCTGAGGAGAGAGGTGTTTGATGACTACGAGGAGGTTTTTTTTGGAGATGTGATCGTGGGAAATGGTCACCGGTGTCCTGTACGTAGGGTTGGACTGTTGGCGTGAAAACCAATGATAATCAAAGTGTTGTCTTGCGGGAGACAAGGCATGTTCCATACTTGAAGGAAAATCTTATCTCGATTGGAAGGCTAGACGAAGAGGGATTGTCTATTACAGTTGGTAGTGGGGAGTGGTGTATAGCTTCAGGTTCAAGGGTGATTGTAAAAGAGAAGTGTGAATCAACAGCTGTATTTGCTTAGAGACGTGAGGGACGTTTTTCCTGTAGTTGACTCTCAGCTGGAATCGAGTAGTAGGTTGTGTATGGTGCAACCGAGTTCTTTCAGTTATGGAGGGTGGGAGCTGCTGGCCATGGAAGTGATCCTAAAGAGTAAGACGTTGTTGCAGTGAGGATACTTTGTGAATTGGTAGACGAAGCTTCAAGTCGCTCTTGTGAGATAGAGAGCACTGGTATCAAACCAAAATGGGACTGTAGGAGTTGAACAGTCTGCGGATATTGTGGAGGTGTCGTCCACAGAGACTTCTAGTTCATAGGGTGCATTTAGAGGCTTTGTGTAACACCCCAGCTCGAAACAGTGATTTTCTAACAACTGCCCACCACATGCTTGCCTCATAAAAGGGGCTATAGTTAATTGGTGACCTCTAATCCAAGCCAATTGTATATATACATTTAATTAATTCCAACTCTTCCCGATATGGGACAAACTTCCATATTTCCCGCTGCTCTCTCGCGAGAGAAACTCACAGGTGAAGCCCCAAGCGGGACCCCCATGACTACGTGGC
Organism: Hemerocallis citrina; assembly: GCA_017893485.1. Taxonomy (NCBI): domain Eukaryota; kingdom Viridiplantae; phylum Streptophyta; class Magnoliopsida; order Asparagales; family Asphodelaceae; genus Hemerocallis; species Hemerocallis citrina. The sequence continues at coordinate 13,443,954 of CM030368.1, forward strand.
AACACAGAAGCTCTCCGCTGCTCCACCACTCTCTGGGAGGGCCCCACATCCCTGCCTGACGTCAGCAGCCAAAGTAGCAGCAGCTTTTCCGCTGCTATCTCTTTCCCCTTGGGTCCCCCCCTCCAACATAATCCCCTATAGAAAGCCCCCATGGAAATTTCTATAGGGCACCTCCAATTATATATATATATATATATATATATATATATATATATATATATATATATATATATATATATATATATATATGTAACATGGGGTGTTACGGACACCTCCCTTTAAGAATTCAGCATGCTCGGTGAAGCCGGGACTTGCAACGTAGCGCCAGGATCTCCTTTCTAGCCTGATGTGGAGTGGCGTACCGTGATTCGGTCAAGCCGATGTGGAGTGGTGTACCTGATTCGGTAAAATCTTATATATATATATATATATATATATATATATATATATATATATATAACACAGGGTGTTACAGACACTCCCTTTAAGAATTCAGCGTCCTCGCTGAAGCCAGGGACTTGCAACGTAGCGTCAGGATCTCCTTTCTAGCCGATGTGGAGTGGCGTACCCCTGATTCGGTCAAATCTTAGCGTACTATCCCTGGCTACACCGCCAGCGTACTGACCATGACTCCCTCTCAAGCATACAAGACACCCTACTTTTACCCACATTGGTGTCGAAAGTCGGCTCTGATACCATTTGTAACATCCTGGCCCGAAACAATGTTTTTTTTAACAACTGCCCACCACAGGCTTGCCTCATAAAATGTGTTATAGCTGATTGGTGACCTCTAATCGCAGGCAATTATATATATATACATTTAATTAATTCCAACTCTTCCCGATATGGGACAAACTTCCCATATCTCTCGCTGCTCTCTTGCGAGAGAAACTCACAGGTGAAGCCCAAGCGGGACCCCCATGACCACGTGGAAACACAGCAGCTCTCTGCTGCTCCACCACTCCCTGGGCGGGCCCCACGTCCATGCCTGACATCAGCAGCCAAAGCAGCAGCAGCTTTTCCGTTGCTGTCTCTTTCCCCGTGGGCCCCCTCCAACATAATCCCCTATAGAAGGCCCCCATGGAAATTTCTATAAGGCACCTCCAATTATATATATATATATTCTTAACACAAGGTGTTACACTTTGAACCATGTCCAGTGTTAATGGAGATTCTACGAGTTGGAGAGTCTTGTAACATGGAATCCGACACCTGAGGCTGTTTCTCTGGTACTCGTCCTCTATGCTATTGGTGGAGCACATCCTTCATGAGGCAATGAGGGGTGATTGGTGCACTTCACGTGGTGGAGTGACGGAGGTGCTTTTCATGAGAGTGAAGAGTACTTGAGTCTTCCATAAAAGTGGGAGATTGTCAGAGATAATGTGAGGTAAAGATTACAATAACTTTGAAGTATTGTGTATTTGGTCCAAGTGGGAGATTGTTAGGATTGTGGCCTCAAATACACGTAGGTACGAAGTACTTAAAGTTGGAGAAGAAGAGGAGGAGATGAAGACATCAAGAGAAGACAACATTAAGCAGAAGATGTGCAGTCTGAAGAGTTGCGGTCGATCGACCTAAGCTGCTGAGAGTTCTTCGAGTGTACAGGGTTCAACAGAGAAGGGGACGGTCGACCGTGCAATCAACTGTTCATGTCTCGAGTATGGACTCGACATGGTGCGGTCGATCGACCTGGGGATACGGTCGACCGACATCGATGCTGCTGGTTATTTGGGCTGACGAGTTTAAGGCCCAATAAGCTGGATACATGTTTATCTTTTAGGGTTTACTTGAGTGCTATATATATGGCTGTAGACTCTAGGATTTATACAGAGAAAAAAGAGATCAAGAGGTGAGCCGTTATCATTGTTCAACTTCAAGAGGGGATTGTGTCGAGTGTTTCAAAGGTGAGGGAGAGAGATTGAGAGTTGTACTCTCTTTGTAATCTTTGTATTTCTTGGGGAATAAGAAGTATTAGTTATCTCTGCATATTGATTGTGTTCTTGTGAGATTTTGCATATGTCGTGGTGGCTTGTTCTTAGTTTATCAGTCTTGGCAGTTTCTATTGCTTGTGATGTGTTTCCGCTATTAGCACTACGAGTTGTGGTAGATTCTGCAACAACGAGTGCTATCAACATGATGTGATTCTTCATCTCCAAACTCTACCAAAAACCTTCACTTGCGAATATACTTAAAGTAATAGTTTCTTCTGCTAGTTGGATAGATTTTCTACCCGATCTCACCGATCAATATACCCCCTCAAGGGCACACCTTCGTAGATGTTAACACGGAGTTGCCAACCTCTGCACGAACTCCACCTACATTGAGGCACTCTCATCCTCTCGACAATATCCGTCTCAACGATATCAGAACGTCATAGTCTCACTTCTATGATGCTAGTTGCAGCAAACTAGATGAGCTTGCGGTAAAAACAAGAAAGAAGCAATAACACCTACGCAGGTATTTTGGATTTCCCAAAGCTGATAGATATTGTGTTGACTTGACCCAACGGCTCTCATACCTCTAATCACCTTACGACGTCCATGAAAAACAAACAAAACTCCACATCGAGCTGTGTACCTACAACCTCGTGCTTCAAGAGTTCCTAAGAAAATCAGATTCCGTTTCAGCAGAGGAATATGCAAGACTTCCCTTAGAGTGAACATGTTTAGACCTGACATCTTCAACTCAATTGTCCCCTCACCCACTACTTCTCATATCTCTTCAGTTTTCGTTCTCACACAATGCCATGTAGTACATTTATAAGTAGAAAATAACTCTCTCTCTGAGCAAATATGAGTAGGACTTCTTGAGTCAAGAAACCAACTAAAATCAACTTCTAAAGAATTTGAAACAAAAAGACACATATCACCTGATTCAGAAGGGTAAACCACATTTGTAGTAGTATTGCCATCCTTGACACTCTTCTAATTCTGCAATTTCCAATAGTCTTTCTTGATATGCCTTGACCTATTGCAATATCGACAACGGATCGAATCCTTTCGCATAGCACTTTGTTTAGTTGAAGGACCTTCCACTGCTAGACAACTTATGGGATTAGATGATGATTTCTGAGTCTACTTTCTAAGTTGATTTTTCTTCAATGCTTTGATTACACCACCTACCATAATACTCTCCTTGACAGAGTTACCGTGTAGCATGGTAGTGATCAAATGCTCGTACGAATTTAGCAGTGAATATATCAAATTAAAAGCTTTATCTTATTCTCTCACATCCACGTTTATCGCCTTGAGTTCCGATAGCACAAAAAAAAAAAGAGAGAAAAAAGTTACTTAAAAATCAATCACACCTATTTTTCAATCTAATTCAATCCAACCTAACATTCTACAATAATGAACAAATAAATGACAGTATCCAATCCTAACATCAATAAAGACCCATTTCTAGCCTCCAATTTCACAATCTAATTCAGTTCAACACGACACTTCTACCAAAACAACCAAATCAATGACAAAGACTCAACCTTTACCAAGTTCCCAACCACAAAATCAATGACAAAGACTCAACCTTTACCAAGTTACCCGCTTGCGAAGGAGGCACTGGTTTCATCGACATGTTCCTCATCGAGAGAGAGAGAGAGAGAGAGAGGAGCTAGGGTTTGAGAAAAGAAATAATTGGGGGAGATACCTAGATTGGAGCTAGGGTTTGAGAAAAGAAATTATTGGGGGTGAGAGGTAAATGAATTTTTTTATTTTTTTTTGGGGGGGGGGGGGGGGGAATTTTTTTATTTTGTTGGGGTTATATACCGACGTTTGTTTGTAAAAACATCGGTATAGACTCCTACTACCTCGGCGGTTTATATGAATGCTGGTAAAATATGCCGGGATAGAGTAGATTAAAAATATGACTACTCTATCCCAACATTTTGTACAAACGCCGGGAAAGAAATGTCGGGATAAACATTGCGGATTGTATTGTCATGGGCTTTTGTAGATAGGGAGACATTTGTTAGGGTTTTGGCCTCAAATACACGTAGGTACTGAGTACTTGAAGTTGGAGAAGAAGAGGAGGAGACAAAGAAGCAAGAGAAGACAAACAATGAGTAGAAGAATGCAGTCTGGAGAGTTGTGGTCGACCGACTGAGGGTGCGGTCGACCGACCCAATCTGCTGAGAGTTCTTCGAGTGTACAGGTCCAACAGAGGAGGGGACGGTCGACCGTGCAGTCGACTGGTCATGTCTCGAGTTTGATTCTACATGTTGCGGTCGACCGACCTTGGGAGTGCGGTTGAACGACTTCGGCGCTGTGCAATTTTGGGCTTATGAGTTTAAGGTCCAATTGCTGGATTTGTATTTATCTTTTAGGGTTTACTTGAGGGCTATATATATGGCTGTGGACTCTAGGTTTTAGATATCTGAAAAGATCCAAATAAAGAGATTTGGTGAGCCGTTATCATTGTTCAACTTCAAGAGGGGATTGTGCCGAGTGTTTCAAATGTGAGAGAGAGAGATTGAGAGTTGTAATCTCTTTTATAATCTTTGTATTTCTTGGAGAATAAGAAGTATTGGTTATCTATGCATATTGATTGTGTTCTTGTGAGATCTTGCATATATTGTGGTGGCTTGTTCTTAGTTCATCTAAGTCTTGGGAGTTTCTATTGCTTATGGTGTGTTTCCGCTATTAGCACTACAAGTTGTGGGGTAGATTCTTCAACAACATTGACAGGGCTGCAAAACTATTTCATGGAATGTTGGATTTTGGCATTTCGCTCAACATTGTCACAAATAACACCCTAATTCATGGTTATTGCACTATATGCCGAAGGAAAGAAAGCATGTGTGTCTTCAAGGATATGGTTGATAGCAGCCTTTCACTGAATGTTATTACATGCACCACACTGAGAAACAAATGAAGCAAACAAGTTATTTGATCTTATGGTGGAAAAAGGTTTGGAACCGGACTCGTTCGCTTATAATGCTTTGCTGCATGGGTATTGTACGGAAGGCTGCTTCAGTGAGGTTGGAAAGGTACTCAGTTTTATGAATCGTCAGGGTTCAAGGCTCAACCTTCAATGGCTACTGCAAAAGCCAACGGATGGATGAGGCCATGCATATCTTCTAGCAAATGCAAAAGGAAAGAGTGCAACCAAATATTTTTACCTACAATACTTTAATGGATGGCTTTTGCAAAATGAAGATGCTCAAAATCTCATGGAAAAAATGGCAGATCAAGGGATATCTCCAAATATCGTGACGTATAACTCCTTATTGGATGGCTTTTGCAAATCACAGAAATTGAGAGCACTAAAATTGTTCTCCGGTCTAATGGAACATGGAATTCAACTAGATGTAGTAATATAATTCAGTACACTGATTGATGCTCTCTGCAAAGAAGGAAGGGCTGAAGAAGCAAACAAATTGCTGGATGTGATGATTCGACGAAGTATACAACCAAATGTTATTACATATAATTCATTAATAGATGGATATAGCTTAAGTGGAAAATATTGAAATATAGTAATTGTATAATCTGTTTTCTAATCCATAAGAGAGATTCCCCAAATCTCTCATCTCCCCAATCTTCTCTCAATCTCCTTTCTTCTTTTCCAAGAATGTAACTCTTATATATAGATGTATACAATAGAGAAATAAATCAATAAGAATAATAATTATTTTTCCCCACATCTATTTTCAACATGGCATCAGAGCCTAAATTGTCCTAGGCTACCTGAAGAAGAAGATCCCGATCTGATCCTCGCTGTCGTCAATCCCATCGCTGATCCCAATCCTCGTCGATCCCCGAATCCTTAACCCCGAACTCCCATCATCTTCATCGAGACCTCGAACCGATCCTCCTCGAACCCCGAGCTCCCATCGTCTTCCTCAACATTCGAAAACCGAAACCTCGAAGCCCATCATCGTCGTCTTCGTCGTCGAAGTCAGATCGTCGTCGAAGTCAGATCTTGCTCCAGATCTGAAATCGAAGCCCAATTTTTTTGTCAACAGATTCGAAGCCCTAACTCATCGACATCTGTCGATTGTCGTCGAAGTCGTAGCTCTTCGGTCACCATCGCCCGTCGAAGTCGTCGAAGTCGTCATCGAAGTCGGATCATCGTCAAAGTCGTCCTTCTTCTACATCTCCTTCAGTCACCACCGCTCGTCACCTCCAATCACCACTGCCTGCCCGAAGCTGCTGCCGTCGATTAATGGTGGCATAGGTTGAAGATCAGATACACAATTGATCAGATCCAGATCCTGTTTGTTATTGGGCTCTCTTGATCTAATTTATTTAGATCTGATTTGCTTTTGTGCTCTCTTGGTGTTTGCTATTTGCCGGTGTGTTTGGTGTGGTGTTGTGCTGCTTGCTGTGTTACTGTTAGTACTGCTTGTTGTGTTGCTATTTGTTGTTCTTCACCATGGAGTTAAGGAAGTGTACTCATTGTGGCAAGTTCGGTCGCACGAAAGCTTGTTGTTACAAGATTATCGGCTATTCGGAGAATTGTGATTATAGCAGAGATACCCAGAAGAAGAACTGCAACCGATCCACTGGCACTGTGTCATCTACATTAGTTACAACTGCAGGTAATGATGGTAAGGTATTTAATATTTCTGCATCTGTTATGAATAATGCATGAATAATTGATTCGGATGCTACCGACCATATGACTTTTGATTCTAGACAAGTTCAAAATTTTCAACCATCCACCAAATCAACTGTGTCCACTGCTAATGGTGATCCTACCACTGTTACTGGCAAGGGTAGCATACCTCTCACAAACAACCTAACCTTTGATACTGCCCTAGTTGTGCCATCCTTGAATTTTAACCTATTATCTGTTGTTCAAATAACTACTACCTTACATTGTATTGTAGTCTTTTGGCCTTCATATTGTGTGTTTAAGGATATTCGGACTCGCAAGATTATTGGTTATGGGGTTAGACACGGGAATCTCTATTACGTGGATTTAGAATCTGAAAGTTCAAGTAAGTTGACTCAAGCTCTAAGTGTGAAAAAATCCGAAGATGAGAAGAAGAAATCAGATATTTGGCTATGACATCGACGTCTAGGGCATGCTTCTTTTGGTTATTTGAAGAAATTATTTCCAAGTTTATTTTTGAAGTTGGATATTTCCGCCTTTCGGTGTGATGTGTGTGAACTCGCAAAAAGTCACCGTGTCTCTTTTCCTCCAAGTCCAAGTAGAAGCTCTCTTCCATTTATGATTATTCATTCTGATAGTTGGGGTCCATCCAAAACCACTACATTTGGAGGAGCCAAATGGTTTGTGACATTTATTGATGACTGTACTCGAATGACCTGGATTTGTTTGATGAAGTCGAAAAGTGAAGTTAGTGTCTTGTTTCAAAAATTTCACAAGCATGTTATGATTCAGTATAAATCACAGATTCAAGTTCTTAGGAGTGATAATGGTGGAGAGTACCTGAGTTAGAATCTACAACAATATTTGGTGGAACACGGCATTGTTCACCAGGCTACATGCTCATATACACCTCAACTTGGGGTTGCAGAAAGAAAAAATAAACACTTGCTCGAGGTGGTCCGTTCTTCTCTTATCCATGGAAATATGACACTCATTTATTGGGGGGAAGCCCTTGCTTCTACTGCATACTTAATCAACAGAGTTCCTATAACACCCCGCAAAATTTAAATGACAATTTTGCCCTCGGGTGTTACGCATGTGCATTTTGTACTGTTATTGATTATATCCATAACGCATTTTGATATGTATTTTGAATTTCAATTATTTATGCAATCCCGTATTCTTAAAATCCCATTTGAGACAACTCAAATGCTAAATTTCAATCTTTGAGTTTTACGTGCTTTTTACGTATTAATCGATGCACGTGTCGATTCTGGACATTCCACCGTTACGTGCAAAATTTTCGATGGGTTTCAATTATTTATTATTATAAACATGTTTAAATTTATTTTTGTAAATAAAATTCAATTTTTGTCTATTATAATTAAAATAAATTTTTACGTGCAATACACGTGTTTTCTGTATGTTTGAGTATATCATAGAAAATGTTTATTAAATATACTTTATGTTGCATCCCAATTAACTATAAATATTTTTTGGTCGATAAAGTCAATTTTTGTATTTTTGAGATTTTACGGGCGACGCACGTGGTTCGGTGCACGTGTTTTAAGCATATTATTCTTTCAAAATGAATTTCATGAAATTGTGTGTGTCTATTTTAATTGTACATGAAAAGTATAATTTTAAATTTAATTTTGTATATTTATTACATATATAAATAAATTGTTTTAAAGAGATTAAATAAATAAATTATTTTGTACACAAAGCACGTGCACGTGCACACGTGCGATGTGCACACATTGTTGGGGGCCGGGCTGTTCATAAAAGAGGGAAAAAAACTAAATTTTGGATTTTAAAGTAGGAGGGAAAGCAAGTTTAAATTTTAGAAAATGGGAGTAGTGTGGAAGTAGTTATCTCATCATGGGTAGTTGCTACAACTCCCTAATTCATCCTAGCCCTTAATCTCTAACTAGTTGATCTAATCCTAGCCATTCAATCCACCCAAAATTATGTATAAATACCCCATAGTTTCTTCTTATCTTAGTACATTAGAAAAATTTATTAAAGAGAGAAAAGATTTGAGTAAGAAAAGATTGAGTAGTTTTGAGTTTTCTGCATTGGAGGTCGGCTATACAACCCAATTTGAAGCTTTCGGTTTTGGCAAGGAGCTAGGAGGAGAAGGATCTATTCGTGCATTCTAAGGGATTTTCTAGGAGCTTTCTATTCGTATTTCTTCAACTTTAGGTGGGTATTTCTTGAATGCTTTCTAATTTAGGAGTAGAATTTACATGATAGATGATATACAATTTATTTGTTGAATATGAATTGGTATGATGAGATTACATGCTAGTTATTGTAGAAATTGATTGCTAAATTTTAATTGTTGGGATAGATATGAATTGTTAAATTTATGGTCCAAAATGTGTTATGATGATTGTTAGAATATTTGCATGCAAGAATATGTGCCATTTGGCAAGTTTTAATTGTATGTTGCGTGATTGAAATAGTAATTGAAATAATGCAAATGTGTATAAAAGAATTGTTTGTCGTTAATATAGCAAAGAAGTGTGGTTCTAACTTCAAAATATCGAGTATAGAGATTTTTATAAAGTAATTTTGATAAAATACAACAGTTTATTTGGAAAATTGATTGGATATATGTTTTGATACATGTTAAGGATTTCATTGAAAAGTGAGAAACTTGTGAATTTGAGAGCATATACGATATTATTTTTAAAAGGGATACATTCAGGAAAGGATCTATATTTTTATATGGAAGTACAAATCAATTAAAAGGTCGAAAAATATATGCAAGCTGTAGTTGGTGTAATTGACAGTCGACTGTTTACCTTCTACAGTCGACTGGAAAGTATAAGAAATTGGGTTTTCGTCGGCAGGACAGTCGACTGTCTACTTTCACAGTCGACTGCTACTGTCCTGAATTTTGATGTTTGAGTTTTCAAAGTATTAGCGGAACAGCCGACTGGCTCCTTGGCAACAGTCGACTGAACCGACTGAGATGTTTTGATGTTCGCAGAACAGTCGACTGATACTGTCACCAGTCGACCGAACCGAACTATTTTTTGGTTCTCGAGTTAGATTGGATTTTTGATAAATGAAAGTTAATTAAGTTTGAATATGAGATTTTATGGTTATTAATATTTGATTGAGTTTTATTGTGAAATACACACGAGGATGTGAAAGATGAAATTGATATAGATACCGAATTGAATTGTTCTCATGTTATGAGATTATAAAAGAAATATTTTGAGAAAGAGTTTGTGAACAAAAGAAATGGAAATGAATATTTGAGATTGATTATGAAGTATTGTTGATCTTTAGAGATAGTTGATGGAATTTAGAGGCTAGGCGAGACCCTAGTGACCGGCAGTATTATTTATTGATTTGAGAGCTAACCGTTGAGGGTTGAGCATCTCTTGAGAAGTAGCCAGGTAGGCTGACTGTCTTTGTTGTTTTGATTTAAGTCCGGTAGGGTAAGCTAGCTCTAGGTTGTGATGATTTTCTTTTAAAACAAACATTGTAGGGATGTAATGAAAGTAAAAGAAAAACATAAGTATGAGGGCCATTGGATGGGTGTTGTGAGGGTATGCACATGCTGTCTTCACGATGCGTCGTGACATGACGTGGATACTACTCCAGAGTACCATCCCGGTGGCAACGCTTGTGGGATGTTTGGTGACTATGAGTGGTGCCATCGTTCCAAGACGGAGGCTGAATTGTTCATAGATTGCCTGCTCGATGTGTCGTGTCAGTGCGTGGGATTCCCCTCCAGACTGCCTGGACATGGGCTCATAGATCATAGAACATCTAGGATACTTATCGAAATTACAGATAGATACATAGTGAAGACGTGATGAAAATAGAAGAAAAACACGAGTATGAGGGCCATCGGATTGGCGGTGTGAGAGTGATCCACAGGCTGCCTTCTTGATACGTCAAGACATGGCGTGGGCACTACTCCAGAATTATCATCCCGGTGGCGACGCTTGTGGGATGTTTGGTGACTGCAAGAGGATCGTGTGCCATGAAGTGAGGCTGAATTGCCACAGGCTGTCTTCACGATGCGTCGTGACATGACGTGGGATTCCCCTCCAGGATTTTCTGTACACGTGCTTGTACTCATAGATCATCTAAGATACCTACCGTAATTACAGTAGTAGATTAAGTCATGGTGAGGGATTGAATCCTACAAAGATGAAGAACGATTAAGGGCTTGCCCTCGGACCTATGTAGTATGGGATGCATAGAATCCGAACAAGTGTGCATTAGTGTCATGTAATATAAAAAACTGCATTAAGGACTAAGTGCACCGCACAACACGACATCAACAGGATAGTCCCTTTGTAACTCTGTTTGTGATCAAGTTTGTGTTTGCTAGAGTATTTAAGGATCGTTATACTGTTCCGGCATAGAGAGGATGGCCGTGTATAATATTTCGTCAGTTGTAAGCAACTGACGCACCCACAGTTTTATATGCAGGAATTGGAGTTACATGAAGATATAAAGATGATTTGATGCTGTTGACTACTTAAATGTTAAAGTTGTAACAATTGTACTTTATTTATTGTTGTATTTTATTGTTTCCGCTGCGTATTGATGTAAAAGACTCTGATGTAATCGTTGTTGAAATAAAAGTTTTAAAATTCCTTGTAAAATTGTACGAATGAAGTGTAAAGATCCTGTGAAAATCTCGAATTCAGCTGGTTTTGGAATTCGGGGTGTTACAGTTCCCTCTAGTATCCTAAACTTCCTCACACTATTTTAAGCATTAACTAAAGCTATGAATGCACCAAAAGTCATCAACTTGCCACCTCGTGTGTTTGGGTGTGTTGCATTTGTTCATCTCATCAACATGAACGTAATAAGTTAACTCCTCGAGCTGTCCGCTATGTTTTCGTGGGATATGCACAAGATAAGAAAGGGTATTGGTGCTATCACCCACCAACTCAAACGATGTTTGTGACTATGAAAGTTGTGTTCCATGAAGATGAGATGTATTTTTCTTCTTCTACGCTGAACTTCAGGGGGAGTACCGAAGTGAAGTTCAAACTCTTGGGTATGATGAAGGGGTTAGTGAAGTTCAGACTCATGGGTATAATGAAGTAATTACCAGTCAGAACGAACAACTGAATACAAATAATGACGAACACTTGAATGAAGACCTAGCAAGGGGAGAAGACCCTCACGAAGAAGTGCAACCAAGGGAAGAGGCCACTCTTGAAGAAGACCCTCTTGATGAATTGCAACCAGTACCGAATTGTAGTCAGAGTGAATCGTCAGAACCCTAAAACCAATCGTCATCGTTGTCCGAAGCTCCTAGAAGAGAACTCCAGCACCGTACTAATAGAGGTATTCCAAAATCCATTTATGAACCTGATCCCACTAGTAACGTCAAATATCCCATGAGTAATTATGTATACACTCACCGCTTGTCGGAATCAAATAAGTTATTTGTAAATCAATTATCTATTGTATCTATTACTAACAGTGTGCAGGAAGCCCTTACGATCCAAGGTGGAAAGCAACTATGGATGAGGAGATGAAGTCCTTGAAAAAGAATGAGACTTGGGAGATAGTCGAGCTGCCAGCAGGGAAGAAGCCAGTAGGATGCAGATGGATTTATACGGTGAAGTACAAGTCTGATGGTTCAATAGAGCGATACAAAGTAAGGCTGGTTGCCAAAGGATACACTCAGACGTATGGAATTGATTATGAAGATACACACACCTGTGGCAAAATTCAATACTGTTCGAGTCCTACTATCACTTGCTGCAAATTTTGACTGGCCGTTGGAGCAATTTGATGTGAAGAATGCATTTTTGCATGGGGAATCGGCATAAGAGGTTTATATGGATCTTCCACCAGGGTCGAACAGACCAGTCCAACACAGCAATAAAGTATGTCGTTTGAAGAAAATATTGTATGGACTTAAGCAGTCGCCAAGAGCTTGGTTTGGGAGATTTACAAAATCAATGAGGACATTCGGATACTATCAGAGTAATTCAGATCATACTCTGTTCCTAAAAAGGAAAGAGGGTAAAATTACTGCTCCCATTATTTATGTGGATAATATGATAGTAACTGGTGATGATCCTGAGGAGAGGAAGGCATTAAAGAACTACTTGTCACAAGAGTTCGAAATAAAAGATCTTGGCTCTTTGAGATACCTGCTTAGTATCGAAGTTTCTCGCTCAAGAAAGGGGATATTTTTGTCTCAAAGATAGTACGCTCTTGATTTATTAAAGAAAACTGAAATGTCCGCTTGTCAGCCGATTAGTACACCATTAGTAGAAGGACTGAAACTGTGCAACGAAGCTGATCATGTACCTTGTGATAAGGAAAGATATCAGAGATTGGTTGGGCGGCTGATGTATCTTGCATATACACAGCCAGATTTGTCATATGCTTTAAGTGTTGTAAGTCAGTTTATGCATGCGCCTCGGGAACAATATATGGATACGGTGATGAGAATTACAAGATATATTAAGTCTGCTCCAAGAAAAGGGGTCTTATTTGCGAAACATGGTCACTTGAAGGTTGAGGCGTATGCTGATGCTGGTTGGGCAGGATCTATAATTGATAGGCGCTCCACTTCAGAATACCTCACCTTTGTTGGAGGAAATTTAGTTACATGGAGGAACAATAAGCAAAATGTTGTTGTGCACTCTAGTGTAGAGGCTGAGTATCGCGGAGTAGCTTTAAGTATAGCGGAAGCTTTATGGCTGAAACTCTTGTTGCAGGACTTAGACTATGGTCCGAATCAACCTATGAAAGTATATTGTGACAGTCAAGCAGCGTGTGATATTGCTGCTAACCCGGTTCAGCATGATAGAACGAAACATGTAGAGGTGGACATATTCTTCATCAAAGAAAAAATAGATGAGAAAGTCATTGAGATATCGAAAGTGAAGTCAAAATATCAGCTCGCAGATATCCTAACTAAGGCAGTTTCGAATCGGCTCTTCTTGAAATTTGTTGACAAGTTGGGCATGTTCAATATCTATGCACTAACTTGAGGGGGAGTGTTGAAATATAGTAATTGTATAATCTGTTTCCTAATCTATAGGAGACAGATTCCCAAATCTCTCATCTCCCCAATCTTCTCTCAATCTCCTTTCTTCTTCTCCAAGAATGTAACTCGTATATACAGATGTATACAGTAGAGAAATAAATCAATAAGAATAATAATTATTTTTCCCCAAATCTCTTTTAAACAGAAAAGTCATGAGGCAATGAAAATAGTTGATCTTATGATTTCAAAAGGTCATAAACCTTATGATGAAATGGCTCACAAATGGAGTTAAGCGTACAACTGACAGTTACAATGCTATTATAGGGGGACTGTTTCTAGCTGGAAGAGTTGATGATGCGAAAGAAATTTATAAACAGATGATTGATTCTCAGCTGACTCCCAATATAATAACTTATCGTATTATTTTGAATGGACTTTGTAAGAACATGTGTATTGATGATCCCATGGATCTTTTCCAGAACATTTCATTGCAGAAAGATAAATTCAGCACTGACACTTTTAATATCTTAATTGCTGCAATGTTCAGAACTGGGAAAACTAAAGAAGCTACAGATCTCTTTAATGCAATATTTGACGATGGGTTTTGTGCCGAATGTTGTGACGTGTAAGATTATGTGTCGAAAGGTTTCATCAAAGAAGGGCTTAATGAATGAGGCTTACAAATTGTATTTGCCAATGGAGAGAAGCATGGGTGAACACCATACTCTATCATGCTTAACTCTATTGTTCGCGGCTTGCTTGAGAAAGGTGAAACGAGGAAGGCCATGAAATTTTTATATGAAATTAATATGCAGCATTTTGCTGTTGAGGCATCTACTCTGTCATTACTAGCTGATTTGAAGTCAAAGGAAGGGGAATATCGAGAACTTATGAAACTGCTTCACAGATTCGCTAGGCATCATGCAAATTCAGTTGAATAGATTAATATCAACCCTCTGCCAACATCTTCAAGTCGTGGTGAAACACCTAGTAATAGCATGTCTTGTATTCACAGGCAATCTTTTACATTACAAGATGATTTTCTGACATTTAATTGAAGATAATGAAGACTTTTGTTTCAGTCCTCGTTATCTTGAATAGGTACTCAGTTGTCTATTTGTAAGCATTGTACTTGACTTCTCATTCAATTTTGTATGCTAACAGACATCTCATTCTATTAATAGCATGTTCTGAGCACTTGCGTTACAATTTTGAATCCCTTCCAAAAACCTTGTTTGGATGTAACCTCCGTAAAACTTACGCGTTACATGATATCTCCCGCAAAATGGATGAAAATGACCTCAGTTGATAGGTATGTGAGAAGGGTATTTTGTCATTTCTGCGGAGCATTTAGTACAATCCCTATATATCTGTTTATCTACAAAGGGAAGACTTCTCCTTGGAGGTCAGGGCGGGCCCTAAGCCTGGCAACATGTGCGACCGCACGGGTCTACAAATCAGGAAGACCTTCATCGTTGTGTTGTCTATATATATATATACATGACGTCGTAAACAAAATAAAGTAAAATTAGTATTAGAATATGTAAAGAAGGTCTAGTTTTTTCCTGTAAATCTCAGGAAATCTCACGACCGGCCTTGTTAGGGGTGATATGAAAATAAGAAAGTTTTTGCGCGCGAGATATAAAAAACAACCTTTCTCGGCATTAGAAACCATATGAATGCCAGGCCATGTGATGGTATTGTCATGCTTCCCTGCATCTCTCTCTCTCTCTCTCTAATATTGCCTTGGTAAATCTCTGTGCAGGTGCCAGGATGCCAATTTTTATAGTTTTCGTAGTTTAATTACATGACTTTGTTCTGTACTGTCCTTTTTCTAAAGAGTGAAGCGTAAGTAATTCCTGTTACCTTCTTTATCCTGTGGAGAATTAGTAATGCTAACCAGTTGCTGATCGATCAAGAATGTCTTCTTAATTACTTTTTGGAGGCTAAGTTGAATTTATGTATATAACACGGACAATTTACTTACGTTATTTTTTTTTTTTTTTGGATAAAAGATGACTAACGTCATCATTTCATTAATGATAAATTAACGAAACATAAAAGTTCCACTACATATTACAAAGTCCAGTACTCAAATTTTACGCAAATGCGAAGAAAAGATCAACAACCGAAATGAACAACATGAAATAAAGATACAGATACAGATACAGATACAGTCATCCAATGCCCGACCCTGTGATGCTGCATCATACTACTCCTCACCGAGACGTAGTCTCTTCTTTCCACCTATCAGAACAGTCCAATCGTGAATAAGGGAGTCAATATTATGCATCAAAAAAGAAATTCTATGATTAATTTGACGGAAACAATATTCATTTCGATCAAGCTACAGGCCCCACATAGTGGCAGCCACCGTGATATCCTAAGCCGATCTATCATCCTTCTTAATTCTATCTAATCTGATTATTTCCCAAACCTCATGACTAGACCTAAGACACAAAGTATCCCCAAATCCTAAACCCACTATCTCCCAAATTATTCTAGCTCTAGGACATCGAAAAAGCAAATGATTTGTGTCTTCTTCATCTTGTTTGCACCTGTCACAGATACTACTAATGATCATGTTCCTTCTTCTAAGATTTGCCTTTGAGAGTATTGCATCATTCTTAATCAACCACATGATTATTTGGACCTTCAATGGAATCCCTATCGCCCAGATAATGTCACACTCCTTATTCCGCAAACCCTCATCATTCAACCACTTGTACATAGATTTAACACTGAAGTTTGACCTTGCATCGAGGTTCCATCTCCTTTTGTCTTCGATATCATTAGTGCACTGTCCTTCGGTCCTGATATAGGTGTTGAGATTCTGAAGTTGATCTGCGCATTCCTGATTAAGATTTTTGTTAGCATCTAGCGTCAGGGTTTGATTACACCACACATCTGCTATAAGCGAGTCGGTGTTGACGGTAACTGAGGCAGTTGCTGGGAAAAGACTACTGAGGTCTTTGTTTCCGAACCACCTGTCCCTCCAAAATCTTGTATTTTTTCTGTTCCCGATCCTGCATGTCGTATTGTCATGATAAATCGTCCCTACTCTGGCCACTCCTTTTCATATAGGTGACGCTTTTCCTTGTCCCTTTACTCCTCCGAATCTGATTTTTTTTCATTTTCTTGTACGAGTCGAAAGACTTGCACCACCAGATATTCTCTTTTACAGTTTACTAACGTTAAAGAGTCAATCTTTCCTTGTAAAGAAGAACAAATAAAAGTAAATTAAGGAAAAATGATTGTACATTTGATTACAGGAATCTGATAGATTCTTAAGTATCCCCAAATCCTAAACCCACTATCTCCCAAATTATTCTAGCTCTAGGACATCGAAAAAGCAAATGATTTGTGTCTTCTTCATCTTGTTTGCACCTGTCACAGATACTACTAATGATCATGTTCCTTCTTCTAAGATTTGCCTTTGAGAGTATTGCATCATTCTTAATCAACCACATGAATATTTGGACCTTCAATGGAATCCCTATCGCCCAGATAATTTCACACTCCTTATTCCGCAAACCCTCATCATTCAACCACTTGTACATAGATTTAACACTGAAGTTTGACCTTGCATCGAGGTTCCATCTCCTTTCGTCTTCGATATCATTAGTGCACTGTCCTTCGGTCCTAATATAGGTGTTGAGATTCTGAAGTTGATCTGTGCATTCCTGATTAAGATTTTGGTTAACATCTAGCGTCAGGGTTTGATTACACCACACATCTGCTATAAGCGAGTCGGTGTTGACGGTAACTGAGGCAGCTGCTGGGAAAAGACTACTGAGGGTGTTGTTTCCGCACCACCTGTCCCTCCAAAATCTTGTATTTTTTCTGTTCCCGATCCTGCATATCGTATTGTCATGATAAATCGTCCCTACTCTGGCCACTCATTTTCATATAGGTGATGCTTTTTCTTGTCCCTTTACTCCTCCGAATCTGAATTTTTTCATTTTCTTGTACGAGTCGAAAGACTTGCACCACCAGATATTCTCTTTTACAGTTTACTAACGTTAAAGAGTCAATCTTCCCTTGTAAAGAAGAACAAATAAAAGTAAATTAAGGGAAAATGATTGTACATTTGATTACAGGAATCTGATAGATTCTTAATTAAAATTTTAATATAAAATAAATCCTGGGAAGATATGTACTTTCCCGTCCCAACTTTGGAACGATGTCTAAAAGTAGATCGAGATAAGAATAATGGACATTATCATTTTGAAGATAAAAATAGTCAGTTGTTCCTGCTAACATGTGGAGGAGCTCAGAAGCAAGACTACAAAACTGTAGTATTAGAAAAAAAAAAATGTAATTTTGATTACACGCACTTTTAATTAAGTTAACTAAATATTTATTTTGAACCTACAAGTGCTTCCAAACCCAAAAGCAATGCCAAACTCACCCTTAATAACAATAGTGCTGATACCAGCACTTTATAACGAAAATACTTTCCGTTACAGCTCTACAGAGCTTTTTAATGTTTCACAAGAAACAAAAAAATTGAAAATCTATTTTGAATCTACAAGTGCTTTCAACCCCAAAGGCAATGCCAAACTCTCCGTTAATAACAATAGTGAAAATTGAAAATCTATTTTGAATCTACAAGTGCTTTTAAACCCAAAGGCAATGCCAAACTCTCCGTTAATAACAATAGTGCTCTGATACCAGCACTTTATAATGAAAATACTTTCAGTTACAGCTCTGAGCTTTAATGTTTCATATGAAATAAAAAAATTTGAAAATTTGGCTTCGCCCGGGTTCGAACCGGAGACCTTCAGTGTGTTAGACTGACGTGATAACCAACTACACCACGAAACCACTTGTTGTCATGTATAATACTAGGATACAAATATTAAAAATAGTAATTAAAACCAGGTGGGACCTTAACCGACTAATCGCCTGATTAGAAGTAAGACTCGAATATAAGCGACTAACCCTAACTCGTCGTCTTCCTCCTTTCCCTCCTAACCTCATAGAACCCTAATCCCCGCTGCTCCCTGCCGGCCGCCGACACACCCTCCGGCGAGCTCCAGATTATCGTTTCCCGCCTTCCGTTCTACCAAGGCATGGAAAGCAAAGGGGAAGTATCAAGTCGACCTCCATCAATGGCGTCAAGCTCTACTACATCTCCGGCCAACGCAATCCCGCGTGTCTCGGTCCCAAGAAGCAGAAAACCCTCCGTAGAGATAAAGGTCTTCTTACATTGCAATACTTAAAACAACCATAACATATCACCAGAGTGACAAAACATTTGCAGGAATGCTATGACTTCCCAACAAAATAATCATGATATATAAGATGAGAGACTCATCAAAATAATCATGCTAGAGAGGAACTCAGACAGAACCCATAACACCATCATTTCCAAGGCTCATCAAAACTAAGAAGACGAGAGACTACCAGAGAGGAACTTCAGAGAGGAACCCATGACAACAACAACCAACACAAAGGCTCGATGACCAGACGAGAAAGAGAGGACGAGAGCATCAGACGATTCGAGGGAAGAGGCGAGTACGGGACCAGTTCCGGCAAGGCACTTTGAGGAAGATGATGACCTAGCTCGAAAGAAGTCCGCATAGACCATAGAGGTCCATCGAAGAGAGGTGATAGACAACACCGGGATAGAAGCCCGGGGAAGACTAAGAGACAACTGTCACCAGAGTTGAAAAGAGGTGAGATCCGAGCTCCGACATACAATAGAAGGACCTACGTTGAAGCTATGATGAGGGGAAGAGAAGATGAAGGTAGAGATACCACTATAAGACTAACAGTCTTTATCGGCATTTTTTTCCACATTCACCGGCGTTTTTAAACCCCGCAGTAGATACCACCGGGACATTCACCGGCGTTTTTTACGAACGCCGGTATAGGTTAAAACTACACCGGCGGCTGAAAAACGCCACCGAAAGGATGGTTTCATTTGGAACTTCTATTTTCGGCCATCACCTACACCGGCGCTTTTGAAACGCCGGTAAAGGTAATCATTTTTGCTGAAAAACTATCCTGGCGCTTGTAAAAAACGCCCGGTAGATATATATTAAATAAAATTAAAAAAAAAACCCCTTCAGCACTCCTACAATCAAAACCAATTGCAAAACTAAAAGAGACCCATTATAATATATATGAATGAAGCATAATAGTATAATATCATGAGATGAAACTTATACTTTTATAATACTCATGAGATAACTGTCAATTGAAACCACAACATAAGTTCAAACAGGATTATTTCATCACTAGTCACTCCTCTGTAAATCATAGTATGCAACTTCAGTTACATAATCCATCTCATCATCACTTAAAACCAATGAGAAAGAACAATCTCATTTTCAAACCCAAGCAACAAGCATGAACAATATCTTAGAAACTGATACTCATCTAGACATCATGATATAATTGTATATAAAGTCTAGATAAAAAAATTTCCATCACTAGTCACTCTTATATAAAAAAATCATAGTGTGCAACTTCAGATTTGATGAAAACTTCATTTAAGAAAGGAGATAGTGGAGGGTCGATCACCCTTACACTGATACAGTACTCAGTAACTCATAAGACAATTAAATTCAAGCAACTTCAAAACCACAACTAGAAAACTTTTCAATTTCTAGGTGGACACTAAGTGGAAAAGAGAAGCTTTGAAATAAAATTAGATACCACCACAAGAGTTAATAGCATCAAGTGCTACCCGTTCAGTCATGAAATTACCACCTAGAGCTCTTTATATAGAAGAGGAAAATGAGAACATATTATATTCTCGAATGAAAATAATATCACATTTATGAGAATTGATAAGATCATATATAGCTTCTTTTTGGTGTAAGCAACCAACACCTTGAATATTCCAGAAAACATTAATCATAAAAATCAACATTCTCCATAGCTCTAGTAACTTCATTGGCTCTAATAGAGTCAGTATGGTTGTTGAAATCAATTTAGCATCAAACCCATATCACTAGCAATAGATTTAAAATCATCATTAGATAACGAATTAAAATAAATTATGCAAATAGAGCCTAAGGGGGTACCTTGGCTGTGATCCTCAGGGATAATAGGGATGCCAATATTCTTGACTTGTGCCTGCAAGAGAAGGCTTAGAAGGAGCTTAATCAGAGCTAGTTTTCTTGGCTCAAATGCGAGCACTAGCTCTGATCTTAGCCGAATTATACTTCAAATTCACATATTAAGAAGACATATAGCATCCCTAATTAGATGGGCATATTATTCCCTAACAAAACACTAACAAAATGCTGAATTAAACAAAACACATCCATCCCCCACAAATCCAGTCACATATTCATTCCTAATAATGGTGAGACCCAAGCATCGGTAGTCCCTCAAGATCATTATTAAGTTAATAATTTAGTATGATTTCATAATGGATCAAACATTCTAAATCCATCCTGTCATATTCTCTTCCAAAATTGAACAAATCCGAACTGAAGTTCACAATCAGAACAAATTATCTCGTAAAACTCTAACAATTCGCTCCAAATTTCAATTTTTCGCCAAATTTTCTTGCGAATTTCAATGAACTACTCCAAATATCAACTAGCTTAAACGTTTACCAATCGGCAAACTTTCAGAAGAGTTCGAGATCGATCAACACCAGATCATGATCCGACCAAATCTTATTGCAAAATTCCCAATCCAAACAGATTTTCTTTCAAATTTCAACAATTCGCTCCAAAATTCGTTTTTTAACAAAAAATCTTATAAATTTTGACAAAATAAGCCTTTCGGAATTGGGGAAAGCTGGGGGGAGTTGTAGATGGCGCACCTGTTGACGAGAGAGGTAGTCAGATTTGATGGAGGCGATAGAGGTGAGGAGCTCCGGCAATGGCAGCAACT
Source organism: Hemerocallis citrina (assembly GCA_017893485.1). Lineage (NCBI taxonomy): Eukaryota > Viridiplantae > Streptophyta > Magnoliopsida > Asparagales > Asphodelaceae > Hemerocallis > Hemerocallis citrina. The sequence continues at coordinate 13,465,363 of CM030368.1, forward strand.
TTGCCACTTCGTGGACGGCAGCCTCTTTCGCTTCGATTCTGACGTCTTCCACCATTTGATTGATGGATCGAAACCCTAGATTTGAATAAGATGTAGAAGAAGAAGAAGAAGTTTCTTAATGGGTTTGAAGACAGAGAGAGGAATGGGTTGTGGGTTGGATACGGGTCAGTCGAGGGGGGAAGGTGACGGTGATGGGGGAAGGGGCGACGGCGGGGGAGGGGGACAGCGATGGTGGAAGGGGCGCCAGCGGGGGGGACATCGATGGGGAAAGATGAGAATTTTGGGGGAAATTAAAATGAGAGAGAGAGAGGGGGGGATGGGGGATAACTTATCGATTGGATTCCCCGACGTTTTCATGCACAAATGCCGGTGTATCCTTACATACATCGGCGTTTGTATAGAACGCCGGTGTATAATTGGATTTTTTTTGTTCCCTAAACTGTTGATCCCTACTCCGGCGTTTATACCAAAACGCCGGAGTAAAAATGCCGGTGTAGACCTCCTTTCTTGTAGTGTACCCAGCGGAGGTATAAGAGTATGCCAGAGAGGGGGGTTGTGAAGAAGAAAAAATATGAGGAAGAAGAATGGATCTTGTACAAATCCAAGAGACTTCAGAAGGAGGAGAGGAGGAGCTCATCCTCAGCGCCGGTAGCGGCTACGGCAACCAGTGTCATAAGTGTGCAGGGAGAGGACATACGATCCATGAGTGTGTCAACAGTTGGTTTTGCTACATGTGCAAGAAGCACGTCCACATTTCAACGGCGTGTCCAAGAAACAAGACAACAAGCTTGCAATCGAGGATGCAACAAGTAGCGGAATCCATCAAACGATAACATAGAAAACTAAAACAGTCGAAAGTAGCGACGGGGCCGGAAAATTATCCAGGTAATTATTACTTCGACGTCAATCATGGCGGTGTTCGAGAACCGATTCAAATAGTGTGTTATGATTATGATACATAATGGTAACCTAACCATTACATCGATCACCAAGCTACTGTTCGTAAATACTGTAACCCCTGTTCCTGTTAATACGTATTTTTTTCATGTATTTTTACGTATTTCATATTCTTAGTATCTTGTAACTATTTCTTCTTAAATGATTATCGATTTTCATCCTAAATTGTATTTCATTCTATGATTTTTCGATATGATACCCAAATGTTGAATCTTTTATTTTAATTATTTAAACCAATTTATTTACCCGATTACTTGTTACATTCTATAAATATTATATATATCCTTTTCATTTAATTATTGCTTGAAGCCTAGGCTCAGTCTAATATTAATATTATTATTAAAACTACTTTCATGAAGCCCAATATTCAATTGTTTTAATATTTAATTTGAAGCTCAAGCCCAATTGTTATTATAAGCCCAATCCCATAATTGATTTATTAAAATGTTTTGAACCCAAGCCCATCTCCTATGGACTCTAACCCTAAATCCAAACCCGCATCTTGTTAGATCCAAACCCAGTACCCATCTATATTTGTTTATGATCAATCGTATATGCTTACCCATATACAATTCCTTCACGCTTCCCACTCTTCAATTTTCCGTACCTACACGTTCCCCCACCACCTCATAACTACCCCCACTTTCTCACTCCCATTTCTTTAATAGTTTTATATAATAAAACCCCCATTCCCACACTCTCTCTCCCCACTCTCTTTCTCATTTTTCCTCTGTTTCGAAACCCAAGAACAACCCCGTCTTCCTCCTTCTTCCTCCACCACTCCACCGCGGCCTCGACCAAGCCCACAACCACCCTGCAGCACCCCCTTCGTCTTCCTCATCGAGCTTCCATCACGCACACCCCGTCCTTTGCTCGAGTCTTCCGAGCACCACCCGTCGCTCGCCCCGCTGTCACTCGCGAATCCCCTGCCTCACCATCACCACCGTCCTCTTCGTCAACACTCTTGAGCCCCGTCTTCGATGCCTCGCAGCACTGCCTTCCCCCTCGCCACTCGAGCACCGCAAGTCCACCGCTTCGACCTCTCCGCTGTCCCCCGCAACCACCGAGAACTCACCGAAGCTCCACCAGTCACACTGCCATCACTGCCAGAGCTCGAGCCTTCCACTTGACTCAGCCATCGTCACCCATCGCCATTCCTCTCGCCTGTGCCTCGATCTCCGTCCTCTGTTCTCCTCGCCGCTCAATCGAAGCCACCTCCTCGTCGAGCCGCTGGACCTCTGCATCCTCACAACCCACCCCCTCGTCTCATTCGAACACCGGAGCCCCGTCGTTCGCCACACCTATTTTCGGAAGTCGCTTGCTCCCACCACCAGTTCGCCTCTGCCTTGCACTGCAGTCGCTCCTCGACCGCAGTGCCAGTCGCCGCTCACTCTCCCACCGCCTCTCTCTCGCTCTCTGTCGACATTGAAGAAGGAGAAGAACAGAGGTTATGTAACACCCCGTGTTAAAAATATAATATATATATAATATATTGAATATGAGTTGGTTGTTTATTACATGATGGCATTATGGTATTAATTGATGGCATTATGGTACTAATTGGATTTGAATAGTTGATTGTAATGGGGGGCCCACGTTTGAAGGCAAAACAGCTTGTGTGCTGTGTGAGAAGCCGTTGACTTCGTCAACCATAGCAAGCTGACGTGGCTTCACAAATGGGGGTGTGTGACAGTGTAAAAATGGCCTGAGGCCCATCCAGGGCCCAATACAATTCCTACTCAGAAAAGCAAAAATAACAACCTGGTTCGGCTCCGGACCCCTTCAGGGTCGGCGCCGAACCTCGTGTTTTCCCTCACAGTGCCTGCTTCCTCGTACTGACGAGCCTCAGTATCCCCCGGAGTCCGATCCAGAGCAGTCCCGCAGGCCGTCCCCCCTCTCTGGCGGGGCAGAAGGATGACCTGGTGCAGCCTAGGCCCTCCGATTCCCCCAGAGGCACAGAGGACTCACGATGGGCCACGTCAGCTCCAAATACCGCCAAGGGTTTCGCCACGTCAGCCCTATACCACTCCTGGTATCACCACAACCGCCCTAAACCCCCTGGGCCTTCTGCCACGTCAGGCCCATGGGCTTTCGGATCCAAACCCGGCCCCCAAGCGGAACCAAACCCGGTTGGGACTCTCTATAAATACTAGACCCTCACCCACCTTTTGAAGGTAATCAATCTTTTGCCACTTAAATATATCTAGTTATTGCTACTCTCTCACAGAGACTGACTAGAGCGTCGGAGGGTCCGCCACCGGGACAAACCCCGGTGTTTCAGGACCGTCTGCAGGTACACAAGACCTCGGATCCGACCCTTCCGATCTGAGCCCAACCTTCAACATCTTTCCGAGCTCATCATAGGCCCCAGAAGGTCAACCGAAGGTCGGCAGACGAGCGGCAATCTCCTTCAATACAAATTGAGTTCGAACTCACACCTGGTGCTTCCACACGTGTCTCAGAAATAAACAGCATCAGGTTGGCGCCGTCTGTGGGAACCAGCTGCTCCAGAAGCCGATCCGACCCAGACCCTCAAAGGCCATCGACAGCCGAATCCTCATGGCCTCCAAAGGCAAGGGGGCTGCTTCCTCCGTCAACCAACGGGACTCGCCCCCACCCACCAATAAAGCCAGGCCACGCCCGTCGAAACACAAGGCTCCCTCTCGGGAGTTCCAAGGGAGCGTCGGCCGGCCAGCCCAGCCCGACCTCCGGGGAATAATCCTCAACCGCAAAATTACCCGCAGCAGGAGAAGGGCCGCTTCCAACCCGGCCCCGAACCGCCCGAGGCCACCGTCCGAGGTACGCAGACCCGCGCTCAGTCGAGTCGGAAGACAACCCTCGGACCAACCAAACCGGGCCGAAAGAGCCCCCGTCACTCACAAGGAATTCCAAGACTTTCGAAAAGAAATGCTGGGAGCCCTCCGACGGGCCCCCAGGGAAGAAACCCTCCATTCACAAACGGGGTCGGACGCCGAAGCCAGCGCGTCCCGCCCTTCAACGATCCAGCCGGAAGACGATGACGTACTCCTAAGACGCCTACAAGAAATGGAGGACCGCCTCGATCACATAAGGGACGGCGGCCAAAGAATGGCTCAGGGGTACAGACCTGTCCGTCCACCCTTCTCCGCCCCCATCCTCCAAGCGGAAATACCCCGGAATTTCCGACCCCCTCAATTCGAGACCTACGACGGCGAGGGAGATCCTGCTGATCACATGGAAGGTTTCAAAACCCTCATGATGATTCACAGCGCCTCGGATCCCCTGCTCTGCCGAGCCTTCCCCGCCACCCTTCGGGGTCCTGCTCGCGAGTGGTTCTCGAAACTCGCCCCCGGCTCCATTTACTCCTTCGACCAACTCGAAGGCAATTTTCTTGCCCATTTTGTCACTAGCCGGAAGGCCGAAAGGACCAGCGCCTCATTACTTGGGCTCAAACAGATAGAGGGGGAATCACTCAGAGTGTTCGTCCGGAGATTTACCGCTGAGGCAAGGTCGGTCTCCTCCCTCGACCCAGGCGTCGCTTCAGCGGCATTCCGACACAACGTCCGCCCCGGACAGCTGAAGGCCTCTCTGGCCAAGAGACCCCCCGTCGACTTCCCCGACCTCCTTAATAGGGTCGAGAAATACATTAGGGCAGAAGAGGCCCTTAACCCCGAAGATGCCCGGGATGCCACCGGGAAAGGAAAGCGGAAGACCGAGGAAGGCGAACCACCGAAGAAAGCTCCAAGGGACCCGGGGGCCATAAAGAAGGTCCCGCCAGTCCCCCGCTTCGAGAGGTACACTCCCCTGACGCATAACATCTCCGCCATCCTCTTGGAAATCGAAGACAAGGGCATTGTCCGACTACCCCCCCGATCTAATAACAACAAGAATCGAGACCAGCGCTTTTACTGTCGCTTCCACAGAGATCACGGGCACGAAACCGACCAATGCCGAGCCCTGAAAGACGAAATTGAAGAACTCATTTCCAGAGGATACCTCCGAGAGTTTACCCGAGAAGGCTCCCGGGATCGGCGAGACGCTAGGAACCGGAGGCAATCGACTCCGAACCCTGCTCCAAACCAGTCCCAGAATCGGGACCCCGACTCCGAGGGAGCCGCGGATATCCCTTTCATCTTGCACTGTGTCCACGGAGGGCCGATGGGAGGCGAATCAAACACTTCCAAAAAAGCCTTCCTTCGAGAGGTGAACGCTGTCAAAGACAACCCCTCGCCCAAACTACAATCAAGGCCGGTCTCCTTCTCAGGGGAAGACCTTGAAGGTGTTCGCTTGCCCCACTGCGATGCTCTCGTCATCAACCTCCACATGGCTAATTGTGAGGTCCGCAGGATCCTCGTCGACAACGGTAGCTCGGTGAATATTCTTTTCCTCGAAGCCTTCGAAAATCTCAGGTTACCCCGAGGAAAACTCAAGCCAGCTGGGTACACCCTGCACGGGTTCTCAGGCGTCCCTGTCGTAATAGAAGGGATTGTTACCCTCGACGTTACCGCCGGGTCGACTCCTGTCAAGAGGACCGAATCCATGGACTTCATGGTGGTCAACGTCAAGGCGGCCTACAACGCCATACTTGGCCGGCCTGGACTATGCTCCCTACAAGTGGTGCCTTCGGCTTACCATCTGAAGCTCAAGTTCCCCACCCCTCAAGGAGTCGGCATCGTCCGAGGCAGCCAAGAAGCAGCGCGATCATGCTACATGACCACCGTCGGTGGAGGTGTGTTCCCCCTCGACGCCGGACGAGCATAGACTATGGCCCGGCTATATGTAAATCTTTTTTTTGGTGTAAACCCTCGTTTGTAAAGGGCTGCCTTAGCGGCCCTCCCTACCTTATACTAAAAATATGCCTTTTTATCCGAACCCCAAATGTCTCGATAATCTCAATACGAGTCCGGACCGAAGATCCTTCCTAAGTCCCCACTTCGATCCCTCGCGGAACGATGGAGCCAGACCTTGCCTCCGACATTTCGTACCGCATCGCTGGCTGGAGCAAGGAGGGAAAAGGATTCTTCTTTCATACCCTTTTATTTTTCGTTCCAAAGAGAAAAAATAAAACGAAAGAAAAACAAAGACCGTTACAAGACCGCTCCACTCTTCTCAAATCAGGTAGATCAGGGCCCCCCGGGCCCAACGAGGGACAAAGAGCACTTCGACCAAGCAACTAGGGGCCCCTCCCCTCGTTGTGATATTCCTTAGCCTCAGCCACAATCGACGGTCCAGCCACCGAACTCTGGGCGTCATCCGGTCGCGCCCACTGCAACAGCAGCAACGCAGAGGGAACCCCCTCCGCCTGTCGACCCAAGGAGGAAGAGAACGAGGCTCCCAACATCGCCTTGTAACGAGGCATCTCCATCTCCTTCTCCACAAAGACGTCGCGAGGTAACCCCCCAGGAGAGGACCTCGGCTCCAAGGTACTTAGCCCGGCTCGTCTAATGTCCGTCCCGCCGAGCTCCCGATCCCACATCACTCTTCTCAATCGGCGCGCCTCCGCACTCAAGACGGCGAACTTATTCCGATAAAAGTTACAAGCTTCATCAGTGTCCCGAGCCCCCCTTCGGTGACGAGCCAGCGCGGCTTCCAGGACCTTAACCTTACTCCGGAGTCGCGCCACATAGAAACTACGGGAGTCCCCTTCAGGGAGGAGAGCCGCGACCTACAAGATAACCAACCAACTCAACACACATTCTCAAGAAGATTCAGAAATGTCCGAGGTCAAACCAACCGGCCGGTCAAAAAACTTTTCTTGCCACTATAAATCCAAGTGTTTCTTACAAAAAATGCGGTGGCCAGTCCGCGGGAGGCAAACACAATCGAGGGAGAGAAAAAGAAAGACAAAAATTACATAACTCATTGACCCACCTCCGCGCCGACGGACGGATCCACGGGAGCGTCGGCCGAGGGGTCGACGGCGGGCCCTGCTTCACCCGGAGTCTTCGACGTCCCCTCGATCTCCATATCATACTCAAAATTGGACAGATCGAGGGCCGGGAAGAAGTGCCTCACGTGGCTGAGGGCCCTCTCATAGCTCTTGTCCTGGGCCGCGATCACCATCTGCTGGCCCGTGCGCAACACCTCCTTCGCCTCCTTGGTGAACTTCGTCTTCAGGGAGGCCATCTTCTTCTCCCACTCCACATCCTTGGCCTTGAGCTGGAGCTCCAGCTGCTGCTCTCTCTTATGCGAACCCTCGAGTTCGATTCGCATCTCCTTCATCTCCAGCTCGCTCTTTTCCGCTCGAGCTCGCTCTTGAGCCAGGGACGCCTCGTACAGGTTCTTGATGTTGGCCCCCTGTATACAAGCCTACAACCAACGGCAGACAAAGATGAGGCCTCGGCACGTAAATCAACAAAGAGGGACAGAGTCGACAGACTTACCTGCACAGTGGCCTATGCCAGGCGGGCGAACGCCGCCTCTACGGGCTCGCCCTCCATCGCCTTGCGATCGCGAGGGGTCGCCAGCTTTTCCACCACTTCGACGGCTTGGGCCTCCTCTGTCAGGCGGTCCCCCATCAGAACCGACCAGTCAGGAGCCCACCGCTGCCGCAACAGCTCCACCACCGGATCCTCTTCCTCGGCCTCGACCCAGGGACCTTTTCCCTTGTCGAGAACAGGGGCCCCCGCTCGGCCCTGACCCTTCGAAGAAGCCACGCCCTTGCTCGTCTCGGAGCGACCCCTCTTGGTCCTCGGCTCGAGTTGAACTTCCGAGATAACAAGGGGCAGCTCCCTCGACCTCTTCGCCGCCTCCGCCTTCTTCTTCTCGGCGTTTTCCTTCTTCATGGCCAGCCGCCTTGCCTGAATCGATGCCTCATCCATACCTGCAGAAAAAACCATTAAGAGCAATGAGCAAGAAAGCAAGAAAGGACCCAGAGGAAAGGAACAACTACATACGCATAACAGCTGGGCTCAGTCCAGCGCTCGCCAGAGTGGTCTCCGTCACCTCCGTCCAATCAATACTAGGTGACTGGCGGAGGCGCTCGACAAACCCCCATTCATCTGCCGACAGATCCCCCTGCCTCGGCGGTGGGTGGCTCGGCTTGGAGTGGTTCCATCGAGTAGGAATGTCCCATGGCTCTTCACTCCGGATCACCAAATACTTCTCCTTCCATCCCTTGATGGAATCGGGGTGGTGGCGAACGACCTTCCCCCCACTCCGGGGAGAGATATAGTATACACCCTCGGCCGACGGATTGACCATCAACATTGCACGGAACACGTTCAGCCGCAGGGGTACTTGCTGCTCCTCGCACATCAGCATAAAGCAGATGATCTGCTTCCAAGAGTTCGGCCCGTACTGCATGGGCGCCAAGGAGGCCCAGTTCAACACGTCCCTAATGAATGGGTGGATTGGCAACCTCAGGCCAGAGATAAAAGCGTCCACTAGGAAGACACAGTACCAAGCTGATAAGGGATCGGTGGGACGCAGAGTAGGGCTCGGCATCAGCAGTTCGTGACCAGGCCCTATATGATACGCCAGCTGCAGAACCTCCAAATCCCCGCCCTCCAAAACGGTCGAGATCGCGTCCATCATCACCCTCCCCCGGCTCGGCGAAGAGGGTTGCACTCCGAAGAGCTCCTGGTCAGAAAGATCGTCGGGATACTGACGGAAATGCTTCGGCTGAACAGGCGAACCAGTCATCAAATTACGGAAAACAGGCGCCTTGCTCGAACCGCCGGTCCTCGACCCCGGTTTTCCTGGGGCCCTCTTCTCCTTCTTAACTCGCTCCAACGGTCCTCGACCCTGAGCGGTGGATCTCTTCACTATATTACCCTCGCCCCTCTCCTCATTGGAAGACAGCTCCAGCACGCGAATGCCGTCCGAACCCTCGCCGGTTCCCTCCGACCCACTACTCTCCACCACAAAGGGACGTCGAGTACGCGACGCCCTCGACTTGTGTACCGCTTCCCCCTCACCTACTGAGTCCTCCAAAGAAACCGAGCCAGTATGGCCCACAACGGGCACCGACCCCTCCTCGAGCATGGGCTCTTCCCACGACGTCGACGGAGAGTCAGGCTTTACTTCCCCCCTGGACGACGACGCCGACGAACCGGACTGAGCCCTATCCATCTGTGCCTAAAGATAAAACAAACTTACCAAACTAACCTGGGACCGCTTCGGAAGGGCGAACCGAGTACGGCAAACTGCAAGAACAATCGCTGAAGGGGTGGGAGATTTTTTGAAGAAAGAAGCAGCAAGATTGAAGTGGGCGAAAGGGAAAAAGGGGAATACTTATATAAGGGAAGAACGGCTCCTCGACTTCCGCGATTACTGTTCACTGATTGACGCACAACTGCCGCCTGGAAAATCGCGCCGCGTTCTCGAAACCTGTGCGGGGGACGTCATCAGACGCCAGACTGACGGCCTAACTCTGGGGTCGGGTCGGGTGGGATACACGACGGAGAAAACATTTTTTTAAGTTTAAGGCGCCGTCATATGACAGACGCCCTGGGCTCCAGCGTCCGACCAGTTCCCCTCTCACCCTCGAGCAGCCCGGGACTTACAGCCTCAGCAGCCGAAACCCCGAACTGTTCGAGGGTGGAACAGAAACTGCCATCGCCTACAGCCCTATCAAGACGGACTGACCGACCCCCGACGGGAGGTGGCCCCCCCCATCCGAGGCCCTTCAGCCCCAAGGCCGGTATACGGTGGGTGCATCTTTTCGTCTGGATCTCTCCCGGGCCAAACCTCCGTGACAGGGCAGTCTGACCCGAAAAGGGATCCAGACGGCAAAACCACCACTAAACCGAAGCTCCTCTTCCCACAGCACGGATCTCGGCCGTCACCCCTCTCGCCCTGATCCCCCGTAGATCTGGCCACCATATCAAGGTCCATCAGATCCAAGAGAAGATTAGGGCGGCAGAGTAACCACCTCTCCGACGCTGCTAGGGTCGAAAAAATCAGCCAAAGACAGGCGTCCGCCGAAGCAGACACCTCTGAGAGCCAATGGGCCACCCCTGTTTGGATCATACCTACAATGGAGGGGAGAGGTATTTATAACCTCCCCCAGGGACTAACCGTTGAGGCGCAGGGAAGGTCAATCAACGGAAAACCATGCACCATCTACATTTATTAGGCGGCGCCATTAAATGCCCCTAGGAAATTGGACCATCACACCATTCTCGGAGAACCTTCAATACTCCACACGAATGGTGCGATATCCCCGCTCAATCACTCTGGGGCGCCAACCGATCGCCATCCCCCTTGTTAGCCCGAAATCCCTCGGCCAGCTCGGGGTCAGGTCTAGCACCAGAGTAGTCTTCTCAGGAAGGCTTCACGGCTCGCCATCGCCCTTGCCTTCCAGTAATCCCTCGCCAAGCTCGAGGTCAGGTCTGGCACCAGGGAGGTCTTCTCAGGAAGGCCAACGGCTCGCCACCCCCCTTGTTGGCCCATAATCCCTCGATCAGCTCGAGGTCGGGTCCAGAACCAGGGGAGTCTTCTCAGGAAGGCTTCACGGCTCGCCATCGCCCTTGCCTTCCAGTAATCCCTCGCCAAGCTCGAGGTCAGGTCTGGCACCAGGGAGGTCTTCTCAGGAAGGCCAACGGCTCGCCACCCCCCTTGTTGGCCCATAATCCCTCGATCAGCTCGAGGTCGGGTCCGGCACCAGGGGAGTCTTCTCAGGAAGGCTTCACGGCTCGCCATCGCCCTTGCCTTCCAGTAATCCCTCGCCAAGCTCGAGGTCAGGTCTGGCACCAGGGAGGTCTTCTCAGGAAGGCCAACGGCTCGCCACCCCCCTTGTTGGCCCATAAATCCCTCGATCAGCTCGAGGTCGGGTCCGGCACCAGGGGAGTCTTCTCAGGAAGGCTTCACGGCTCGCCATCGCCCTTGCCTTCCAGTAATCCCTCGCCAAGCTCGAGGTCAGGTCTGGCACCAGGGAGGTCTTCTCAGGAAGGCCAACGGCTCGCCACCCCCCTTGTTGGCCCATAAATCCCTCGATCAGCTCGAGGTCGGGTCCGGCACCAGGGGAGTCTTCTCAGGAAGGCTTCACGGCTCGCCATCGCCCTTGCCTTCCAGTAATCCCTCGCCAAGCTCGAGGTCAGGTCTGGCACCAGGGAGGTCTTCTCAGGAAGGCCAACGGCTCGCCACCCCCCTTGTTGGCCCATAATCCCTCGATCAGCTCGAGGTCGGGTCCGGCACCAGGGGAGTCTTCTCAGGAAGGCTTCACGGCTCGCCATCGCCCTTGCCTTCCAGTAATCCCTCGCCAAGCTCGAGGTCAGGTCTGGCACCAGGGTGGTCTTCTCAGGAAGGCCAACGGCTCGCCACCCCCCTTGTTGGCCCATAATCCCTCGACCGGCTCGGGGTCGGGTCTGGCACCAGGGTACTCTTCTCACGAAGATCCAATGACTCACCATCCCATTTTTCTACAACCATGAACACTCCTCCACGGCTAGCTCCCGCACCCCCTGCAGGAGTGGGGGGCTTGTGTGACAGTGTAAAAATGGCCTGAGGCCCATCCAGGGCCCAATACAATTCCTACTCAGAAAAGCAAAAATAACAACCTGGTTCGGCTCCGGACCCCTTCAGGGTCGGCGCCGAACCTCGTGTTTTCCCTCACAGTGCCTGCTTCCTCGTACTGACGAGCCTCAGTATCCCCCGGAGTCCGATCCAGAGCAGTCCCGCAGGCCGTCCCCCCTCTCTGGCGGGGCAGAAGGATGACCTGGCGCAGCCTAGGCCCTCCGATTCCCCCAGAGGCACAGAGGACTCACGATGGGCCACGTCAGCTCCAAATACCGCCAAGGGTTTCGCCACGTCAGCCCTATACCACTCCTGGTATCACCACAACCGCCCTAAACCCCCTGGGCCTTCTGCCACGTCAGGCCCATGGGCTTTCGGATCCAAACCCGGCCCCCAAGCGGAACCAAACCCGGTTGGGACTCTCTATAAATACTAGACCCTCACCCACCTTTTGAAGGTAATCAATCTTTTGCCACTTAAATATATCTAGTTATTGCTACTCTCTCACAGAGACTGACTAGAGCGTCGGAGGGTCCGCCACCGGGACAAACCCCGGTGTTTCAGGACCGTCTGCAGGTACACAAGACCTCGGATCCGACCCTTCCGATCCGAGCTCAACCTTCAACGTCTTTCCGAGCTCATCGTAGGCCCCAGAAGGTCAACCGAAGGTCGGCAGACGAGCGGCAATCTCCTTCAATACAAATTGAGTTCGAACTCACACCTGGTGCTTCCACACGTGTCTCAGAAATAAACAGCATCAGGGGCCCACTTGCTGCTTTCTTCTCACGGTAGAGAGAAGGGAATGTTGAAAAATAGAACCATATCGGTAAAGATATAAGATAAAATATTATATAAATATAATAGCTTATGATCAAGAGTCACCAATCCGGTTAACCACCTTTTGAGAGGCATCTTGTGGTGGGCAGTTGTACTACATAGTATCTAATTTGTCTTATAAATTGTATAAATTGTCTGAGCTAGGGACAAGAGCGTTACAGGTTAGTTACTTGGGTATTGGTGTTTGGTGTTGTGAAGGAGGATCTGATCCGGTGTTTGGTATTTTGTGTGCTTGATTGCTATTTGCTGTTCGGGTGAAGAAGGGATTATTTTGCTGTGTTGGCTCTTGTTGCGTTGCTATCTCTTTGTGCACGTATCTTGCATGTGCTTCGCTGCCTGTGATCCTAATCCTGTTATTCTTGTATTCGGTATCATCGTCGTCGATTATAAGGCAAGTATTTCCTTGTACAAATCGTTTGTTCTCGTACAAGCTTCCTTTGAAAAATATCGTAAGTAAATTCATTGACTATCCATTACAAATTCTAATTCGTATTCATCGATTTGGACTTGAATTACTATACAAAATTCGTTGATCCCGTATTCCTACATGATCATATGCATTACATGAACACGATTGATACACACATATGTACTCTTAGGATTATATATGATTATCTGCATGATTGCTTTACCCGTGATAGTAGTTTAAATGCTGTTATAATATCTTGTTATTCTTGATTAAGTTTTGCATATACTATTGATCACCTCATAATTACCAAGTTATTTTATAAACCCTGAGATGCTTCTGACCCAGTAAATAACATTAAAACTGCATGTTTTTACATCTTATGAGTTAGAACATGTTCCATGCATAATTCCTTGATAGTCTTTGATCATATCTTGACATCGTTCTCGTTGCATCATGTTCATATTTGGTTATAATAAAAATAACAAGTCGGGGTATAAGGAGAAAGATTTAGTAGTGGGTAATATAGAAAAATGTACTCGGATGGAAGCTCGTGGTTTTCCGATGCAAGTTGCAAGTTACAAGTTGCAAGTTTACATGTTCACATTACAAGTTCACACTCTACATGTTTCACATTGCACGTATCTTGATACAAGATATAATTTACATGTTTTTCTGAGTACGTGACCTATAGAATCCACCACTAAGTCTAAACGTTCACTTGATTGTGTGTATCAAACATGTGGTATGGGATGCATGATTGCTGTACTAGTTAGGTTAATAAAAGAAATGAGATTAACACGTACACTTGCATAATCCAATTACATGTTCCTGTTGACTTGTTTACTTGCTTACTTGTTTACGTGCATACCACTTGTTTCATGATGTCTTGTTCATGATCCTGTTTACATGTTGTATTTCTTCTATTACATTATTCTTGATTCCTTGCTCTTTTTCCTGCTTCTTGTTTCATTTTTATACTTGTCCCCTTGCTTGTACTACTTGCGGTCCGTGACTTGCATTTACGGATATCTTCTTGTTTCTTCTTTTTGTAATAATGTACTTGTAGGCTCGGATGGAGAGTTACCCGAAGGTGCTGCTGATCAAATGTTTTAGTCTTACTAATTATCATGTTACTTTAGTTCATATTTTATTCATGTACTCTTTATTGTATTCCGGGCGTGCTATTTTTCTTTCCAGTTATTGGTTATGAACTGTTTCTTAGTTTATTATTATCCAGTCTGTGATTATACATGCTTGCGTGGTTGTTATTGTTCTGTTGTTGAGTTACCTGTATATCTTATTAATGGTGTATTTGCATCATTCGCTGGACCTCAGTCACGTACTCGTATTCCCATATTTTGGGAAGCGGGGCGTGACAAATACAGTATCGTGCCCTAACTGGGAATGGGTTGTGCAAAAAATTAAGCATGATGTGTTACTGGTGCACTGCAAAACAGAGAAAAAAGTGAAGGAAATTTTGACACTAGAAGGCATAGAAGGCGATGATTTCTATGTGACTTTTAGTAGATGGTCGAGAAGTTACGGAGCTTTGAAGATCAACCAACTCCCGATGGTGTGGATTCAACTATTCAACCTCCCATTCCACAATTGGGTGAGGTCGGGGTTCCAGAATCTGGTGAGTGGATTCAGGTTTGTGTTTAACCATTGATAAGAACACCCCCTTCAAACCAGAAGAGAATACACTCACATTCAAATAGGGAGTGAGAATTTGGGTCTTATTCCATCGGTTATTCAAGCGCTATTCGAAGGGGAATGTCATGAGGTGAAAGTGATTATGGAAAGGAAGGAAAGAGTATCATTTTGGGGATCGCCAGTGCCATAAGAAACACTTTCTAATTCCCGCTATGTATGGAAGCCAGAGGTTGAAGATAACAAGCACCCTTCAGATTAGATCAAGATGATTCAGAGTCGTCCGATGGAGAATATGAAGTTTAAGGCAGTGGAGAAAGAGCACCAGTTGGATCAAGACGTACCCCATCACAACCGTTTGAACCAAGATGCTGACAAAAAGTGGGCAGCTTTGGATCCGAGTGGAGGGGTACAAGACAGCTGTCAAGTGAGAGTGAGAGGTGTGGATTGCGAAATTAATGAGGCCTCTGAGAGGCCATGTGGCGCTGCAGGGTCCAACACGACAGCAGGGACAGGACAGCTCAAAAAAGTGGTACGAGGTATTGCACTCGAAAGCAATAGGCAAGAGAAGGTAGGACGAAACTGATGGCGACAGGGGGGCCCACACAGGAGCAGGCAGAGGTGATGATGCTGTCAAAAATGGATTTCGAGGATGCCGTTCGAACATCTGTTTTGGTTATTTCAAATCAGCTGAAGTTACTTGGGCCAAGCCCAACTACTCATAGGCTTAAGACATGAGATAATGTGGGACTTAATTAAAAATTGGACCTAGATTTGGGCCAAAATAGCAGGACACTGGATGCTAGACAGGAAACATGGAAAATTTACTCAAGGGAATTGGGAAATAGTAAAGGTAGCGGAGAAGAAGACGAGGTCGGAGGATTTTTGGGTCAGGGAATGGATGATGGACATGGGATGGAGCTTCAAGAGGGAAGCGATGAGGAAAACAATGAAGAGGAAGGAGACATCGAAGTAACACATGTAGACGACAACATGATTAGATCTCTGAAAGGAGTTGAATAAGAGTTACATGATTCGAGTAGCAAGAATGCGAAATGAGAAAGAAAAGTGAGGTTCTTGGCGTGAGGGGGAGGGAAGAGTGTTAAAGAAGATAATCAAGAGACAAAAGTGAGAAGTAGATTGAGTTATGGGGAGGAAGCAAAGAGAAAGGGAAAGAGACAAATAGATAGATGTGGTTTGAATGGCCCAAGCGAGGGGAATCTTATCAAATCGGCAGCTAAATCAAAGGAGTCAATATTCGCTTGTGGAGGTATGTGTCAAGTTAATGATTCAATTCTGAATTTTATCTCTGATAATATGCTGCTTTATTATGTGAGTATTGATAAATCCAATATATTCACATTTTGGAGCAATAATCTGAATACAATTAGACAGTTAAATTCTCTATATGTGGTAATTTACTCTTCTTTCTTCTTTTCCATAGGAAACAGCCTGAAAGCAACTAAACGAAGCAGATTCAAGACTAATCCAGCACTGGAGGATGATACACTGGATGAAGACCTTAAATTTAACATCAAAACAATTGCTGCATAACACAAGTCGACTGGTCCTTCAACGACAGTCGATCGAACAGAGGGGTTGAGTTTCCGAAGCCGCACAGTACAGTCGTCTTACTCCAAAAGACAGTCGACTTGACTGACTGGATTAGAATCTCCAGAGTTCACGGCACAGTCGACTTATTCTAACACCAGTCGACTGGCATTCAGCGGGAATTAAAAGATAAGAACAGTTGAAGATTCATCCTCATCCAAATCCGAATCAAAGTGAGCTGCCAAAATCCAGGAAACAGATATGGGATGACTGCAAATAACAACTTCCCAACAATCAAAGTTAAAAACCCGTGTTTGGCAAGTAAGAAGATCGACTGAATCCATATCAGACGCGTGAAGAGATAAGAATCTGGAATTTAAAGATCTGCAGATAAGGGCAAGAGAAACTATAAGAAGAAGGGGGGAACCATACACCAGATATCATCTATCATCGACCATCTATCAATCAAGCATTAATCTATCAGCATCAAATAAAGAAGGAGATCAAGGGCACTGAAGGACAAGATCAAGTCGACTGAGAAGTAGTTCAAGTCGACTTCAAGGCTGAACATCATAAAATCAGTTTACTTCTTCTCTTTCTAGTTTTTGTTTTTATGAACTCTAAATGTTTATTCAATAGAAGTTGTATTATGTGCAACTAATTTCATTGTTGGGCTGATTGAAACCGTAGTCATGTAATGTTTATAATCTTCTAAAACACTACTTTATTCACTTATTAATTAAACCTGGTTGTCTTGATCAAAATTATAATATGAATCAACAATCGTTAGAAAGTTCTTGAGAGCAGTCGACTGTGAGCTAGCAACAGTCGACTGATCTGAAAAACCTGATATTATCAAAGTTAGCTTATTATAAAATTGACTCTGTTATATGAGTATAGAGATGACCCATATCTTGTGCTCAAACTTGTAACACAGGAATCTTTAGGGGTTCTTGGTTTAATCAACTTGAAGGATCTAGATTTGATACCAACTTCTAGAGCTTTGAGTGTTTGTTCATTTCCATTGTTCCTATGCTTTCTTTAAGTGCAACTTAGTAGATATCATGCTAAATACTTAAAGAAAGAAACGAATTAGAGTAGATACCATGCCTAATTCTTGGCCTACGGAAATCTTAACTTTAAGGAGTAGATACCATGCCCTTAAAGGAACAAACATGAGTGATTAGCGTAGTATAGAAGGTAATTTAGCATTCTTGACTATAGATGGAGATCGTGCCCAACTACTTTAATAAATATTTGTGATTCAACTTGTGATTCAACTTGATCTAGGTTTTAGTCTTTTCATTTCCTTTCAAATAAACTTTTAGAACAAAACTTTATGATTTTTGATTAGTGATTTTAATACTACAGTATCTGTGGGATCGACCCTTGCTTTTCACTACGCTTCTATAAACGATTCGTACACTTGCGAGGTTTTAATTTGTGTCTAGTTCATCTATTTATTTAGATCGTCTAGATAAACAACAAGTTTTTGGCGCCGCTGTCGGGGATTGTTTAGTATTTTAACTTGCAAATCAATAAAAGTCTTTTTGTTTTATCTTTTTATTGTAAATATTTTCTTTTAGGTTAGGAAACATTGGTGTATGCACGGAAGACGATCGCTTCATCCCCAGCTACTACCTATTGACCAAGAGACAGAGCGCACTCTGCACAGACTAAGTCGACTGTCTTTAGGGAATCAGTCGACTGTCGTTAGGTGCAAGTCGACTGTACAGCGAACCCTTCCAACAGCAACAATGGGCGAGGAAGTACCAAATCGAGTACCAATGCAGGACAAATTCACTCCAAAGAATATTGAGCAACCCTCTTGCATAGCCTATCAACCTAATATCACAGGGAATATGCACCTATCACCTCAATTACTCAGCATGGTTCCCCACTTCAGTGGCAGACTAGACGAGGATCCTCACCTCATTTGCAAGATTTCTTTGATCTTTGCAGAACACAAAGCGTCCAAGGGCTTACCCCTGAACAAATTAGGTTAATTTTGTTTCCATTCTCATTAAAACTTAATGCTAAATTGTGGTATAATTCTTTGGAACCAGGATCAGTTCAATCATGGGAGCAATTGGCAACAAAGTTCTTGAAGGAATTCTTTCCAGCTCAGAAAACCAAACAACTAAAAAGAGAAATTAAACTCTTCCAACAAAAAGCTGGCAATTTGTTCTTCGAAGCATGGAAGGACTTTAAGAACAAACTTCTCAAATGTCCTACGCACAACATGCCTAAGGATGATTATGTACAAGCATTTTATGAGGGTTTAAATGACACTAACAAAGCAATTGTGGATTCAGCTTGCAACGGAATCTTGATGAGGAAAAGTGGTGAGGAGGCCATCGAACTATTCGAAGAACTCAGCGAGAACTCACAACAATTCTCAACAAGGGGAAGGAGCCTTTCGAAAAAACAGGGAGTTTACGAAATTTCTAGTAATAATAACATGCAATTAGAAATGGTAAACATGAACAAAAAAATTGATATGCTTGTTAATGCAATTTCGATGTTGGGTGGCATAAAAACTAAACAAAAGAAATTTGTGCAATTTGTTCTCATTCTGATCATGCAACTGATACATGTCCAATGTCTTCTTTTACAGATCAGGAGCACGCAAACTACGTCGGACAATGAGCGTTTCCACCAAAGAACAATCCTTTCTCGAACACGTACAACCCAGGGTGGAGAAACCATCCAAATTTCTCGTGGAGCAATAATCAAAACAATCAAGGCACTCAAATTACACAAGGGCATGCACGAAACTTCCAGATAGGGAATGGGTTTGATCGGCCAGTACAAGAACAGAAGAAGTTGGATTTCGAATCCACCGTTCTTCAATTACTCCAACAGCAACATCAAACAATCAACCAACAGGGGCAGGCCATTCAAAAATTGGAGACACAAATTGGTCAAATTGCTAAAGAGTTAAGTGAAAGAAAGGCAGGAGAACTTCCATCTTAAACTATACCAAACCCTAGAGGACAAGAACAGCTCAAATCAGTAACAACACTAAGAAGTGGTAAGGTAATTGACAGCAAGGTTGGAACACACGCAGACAAATCAGACACACAGCCATCAAAATCTTTGGGTTCCAACAAGGTAAGTTAAAAAGAAGGGGCAGTATTGCCACCATTCCCTCAAAGGTTAGTCAAGCAAAAGAAAGAACAATATTTACTTGATATCTTTGAAACACTCAGGAAGGTTAGGGAGGATGTGGCTCTGACAGAGGAAGTGAGTGCCGTATTATTGAGGAAACTACCTCCTAAGTTGAAGGATCCAGGTAGTTTTACCATTCCTTGCAGGGTTGGTGAGCACTTCTTTGAAAAGGCACTGTTAGATTTGGGGGCAAGCATCAATCTTCTTCCATACTCTGTTTACGAAAAGCTAGGATTGGGGGAACTCAAACCAACATCCATCACCTTGCAGTTGGCTGATCGCAGCATCAGGAGACCTAGAGGTATTCTGGAAGATGTCTTAGTTCAGGTAAATAATTTTATTTTGCCTGCAGATTTTGTTGTTTTGGATATGGAAGACTCTTCAATGCCATTTTCTTTACCAATCATCTTAGGTAGGCCCTTTATGAGTACAGCTGATATAAAAATTTGTGTTAAAAATGGTACTATAAGTATGAAAATAAATGGAGAAAATGTTGAGTTTAAAATGTTTGATGCACTAAAATTACCACATGATGATCATGAATGTTATAATATTGATGTGGTTCAGGAGATTGTCGACCAAACATTTCAGGTACATAGCATCGATCCACTACAGGCCATAATTACACAGTCTCTAACACTATCTCATGTTGAACAGGAATATGATGATTGGAGGATTGCAGAGACAGTACACTACCTTGAAACTCCAAAATCATATTCAGGTAAGTATGCACCTGCATTTGAGAATCTTGTGTTTAATAACACTTTTGTTTCTTCTGTTACCAGGACACCATATGTGGAGCTAAAGCCGCTACCTGAACACTTGAAGTATGCATATTTGGGTGAAAACCAGACGTTACCTATGATAGTCGCTGCAAACTTGAGTGCGCAGGAAGAAGAGAAGCTGATGAGAGTATTGCGAGAACACAAGAGTGCATTAGGATGGACCATTGCAGATATCAAGGGAATAAGTCCATCCAAGTGCATGCATAAAATACTTCTTGAAGACAATGCAAAACCTAGCAGGGAAGCACAACGAAGGCTTAATCCACACATGAAGGAAGTGGTAAGAACAGAGGTCCTTAAGCTACTAGATGTTGGTATCATCTACCCTATCTCAGATAGCAAATGAGTGAGTCCTATACATGTAGTGCCTAAGAAAAGTAGAGTAACAGTAGTGAAGAATGAAGAGAATGAGCTAATCCCTACGAGGATGACCACAGGATGGAGGGTATGCATTGACTACAGGAAGCTAAATAACGAAATCAGGAAAGATCACTTCCCTCTTCCTTTTATTGATCAAATGTTAGAAAGATTAGCAGGATATAGTCATTATTGTTTTTTAGATGGTTATAGTGGCTATAATCAAATTGCTATTTCTCCTGAAGATCAAGAAAAAACCACTTTTACATGCCCTTTTGGTACTTTTACATACAGGAGGATGCCTTTTGGATTGTGCAACGCACCAGCTACATTTCAGAGATGCATGATGAGTATATTTTCAGACATGGTGGAAAGGTTCATCGAGGTATTTATGGATGATTTCAGTGTTTTTGGATCTTGTTTTGATGAATGCCTTAACCATTTGCAGCTCGTGCTTAAAAGATGTGAAGAATGCAATTTAGTGCTGAAATGGGAAAAGTGCCATTTTATAGTACAACAAGGTATTGTCTTAGGGCATGTGGTATCCAAAAAAGGCATCGAGGTGGATAAGGCAAAAATTGACATCATATCAAAGCTACCCCCTCCTACTACAGTCAAGGGTGTAAGGAGTTTTCTGGGACATGCAGGGTTCTATAGAAGATTTATAAAAGACTTTTCCAAAATCTCTAGACCCCTTTGTGGATTGTTAGCTAAAGATGTTGAGTTTGCATGGACAGAAGAGTGCACAAATGCTTTCATTACATTGAAAAATCTTTTCGTTTCTGCACCCATCATCATGGCACCAGATTGGAACCATCCTTTCGAGCTTATGTGTGATGCAAGTGATTATGCTTTGGGAGCTGTATTAGGTCATAGAATAAATAAGGTACCCCATGCTATTTACTATGCTTCTCGAACTTTAAATGATGCACAGCTTAATTATTCCACTACTGAAAAAGAAATGTTAGCTGTCATTTTTGCTGTAGAGAAGTTTAGATCATATTTGATTGGATCTAAAGTCATTGTTTTCACTGACCATGCTGCTTTGAGATATTTGTTTGCAAAAAAGGATGCTAAGCCTAGGTTGATTAGATGGGTACTGTTGCTTCAAGAATTCGATCTTGAAATTAGAGACAAGAAGGGAAGTGACAATGTTGTTGCAGATCACTTGTCCAGGTTGCTGCATGATGAAGAGAGAATTGTGCCCCCATTGAATGAAAACTTTCCAAATGAACACTTATTTGAAATAAATATACAACTTCCATGGTTTGCAGATATTGTCAATTATCTCACTGCTCATGTTTTTCCTCCAGGTATGACGAGTCAAGAAAGAAAGAGGTTGGTGGCCATGTGCAAGCACTATTATTGGGATGATCCTTACTTGTTCAAATTCTGCCCTGATCAAATTATAAGAAGATGTGTGGCAGAAGAAGAGCAAATGAGTATTCTGCAACATTGCCACCAATATACATGTGGAGGACACTTTGGGGCAAAAAGAACAGCACTTAAGGTATTACAATCTAGTTTTTATTGGCCTAATATATTCAAGGATGCTTTTTCCTTTTGCAGGACTTGTGATAGATGCCAGAGGACAGACAACATCTCTTCCAGAAACCAAATGCCATTGAAAAACATTCAAGTAATCGAGCTTTTTGATGTATGGGGAATCGACTTCATGGGTCCTTTTCCTAATTCACTTGGTTATTTATATATTCTTGTGGGTGTGGATTATGTGTCTAAATGGGTCGAGGCAGTCCCCTAAAAAGCTAATGATCACAAAGTTGTTGTCAAGTTTTTACAGGATAACATTTTCACCAGGTTCGGTACACCTCGAGCGATAATTAGTAATGGAGGTAGCCACTTCAATAATTTTCCATTTGCTTCTTTAATGAAGAAATATGGGATTACACATAGAGTGGGTACTCCATACCATCCTCAAACCAGTGGGCAAGTAGAGATTAGCAACAGAGAGATCAAGAGCATTCTGGAAAAGACAGTAAATACAAGTAGAAGGGATTGGTCGCTGCGCTTAAATGATGCATTATGGGCATACAGAACTGCATACAAGACACCCATTGGCATGTCACCATACCGCCTGGTCTTCGGAAAAGCATGTCATCTTCCAGTAGAATTGGAGCACAAAGCATATTGGGCTATTAAAAAATTCAATTTTGATATGAAACAAGCAGGTGATAAAAGAAGATTGCAGCTAAATAAGCTTGAAGAATTGAGGCATGACGCATATGAAAATGCAAAGTTATACAAAGAATGGACCAAGATATATCATGATAAACAGCTAGCAAGGAAGGAGTTTTTTGAAGAACAAAAGGTATTGATATACAACTCGAGATTACAACTCTTCCCGGGCAAGCTGATGTCAAGATGGTATGGTCCGTACATTGTTACGAAGGTCTTTCCACATGGCGCGTTGGAGGTTCATAGCGAAGAGAAAAATCAAACATTCAAGGTGAATGGGGAATAGGGCGAAACCGTATATTGATAAGAGTTTTGAGCCTCGAGAGGAAGATATAACTCTTCAAACCATTCAGTACATTGCATAAACTCGTCAAGTCTAGCTGAAGACAAGAAACGCAGTGCTTATTGGGAGGCAACCCAATTTCAGGGGAGTACTTACACTTTCTCTTTATTTTTCTTTATTCAGCTCTTTACTCGTTTCTTTTTATTTCTTTTCTTCAAACTAGATGGGGACACATGCCTATTTTAAAGTTTTTGTTTCAAACATTGAGGACAATGTTCCATCTAAGTTTGGGGGTAGTTAGTCACTCAAAAAAAAAAAAAAATTCCTTCTAACAACAATGATGAGAACATGAGCTCAGTCACTATAGGTAGAGAGTGGAGAACAAGTATTAATTGTGGTCTTTGTCTTTAGAAATGTTAGTAACTTATCATATGAATCATACTTGAAACTTTATTCATGTAGGCATGTCAATTCGACGAACTTTGAAAGAGAATAGCAAGTTCGACTATGAGTAAACTTAAATACACAAATTGTGAGCTTTGAGCCTTATTTATTTTTTTTGAGAGAATCATACACTTGAAGATCTCAGTTGACTGCATTCTTGAGGTGAACTAGAACTTGTTTTTGCTACTTTTCGAAACTAGTTTTAATTTTTGCATGAAAACTTGGAAATGATTAAGGCACCTAAGAATCTATCACCAAAGACAAATAGCCTACCCAACATTAATTATTCATTAGTAGCCCCTTTGAAGCCTATAAAAGCTTTCTTTTTTTTGTAAGACGCATCATCCTTATCCATGCCTAGATGAATAGGGTACCTTACCTATATCTATTGAGTTAGTAGAGCAAGAATTGTAAAAGAGATGTGGTATGTCGAGTTGAAGGGGATGAAAATGTAAAGAAAAGTTGGAGGATTTGTCATAAGAAAAAAAATGAAAAGTTGTAAATTGCTGAGTTGTGGATGGGTGAAAGGTGTTGGTAGAAATAAAGTATAGGCCTGTAATATATGGCCTCCAAAAAAAAAAAAAAAAAAAAAAAAAAAAAAAAAAAAAAAAAAAAAAAAAAACCTTAGAACAATGCAAGTTGCTCTACTAATTCTTTAGAAATTTTGTATTCATTTTTCCTTCAATTGTTTAAACCCTCACCCATTGCCCCATTACATCCTATGTAAGACCTTTTGATCCAAGTAGTGTGCAAATCAATGGTGTGAAGATGTAGTAGCAAGATCAAGCATATGGTTTCATCCAAGTAATGAAATTTGTCACGAGATCTAATTTGAAATTTCCATGTTAATGAGAGCTATATATTTTTTGGGAGCGTATGCCATGGTGAGATTTTTGAGTTGAAATATAGTTGAGCTTGCTAACCTTAATCATGAGATGTTGAATAGGCATAGGCCACACTACTATTTGATATTCAAGTTGAGTATTCTTGTGAATAAGTGATTAACATTGAAAATTAAAATTTGTTTAGACCTATCTTAATGCTTGTTCTAACCTTGACACTAACAGTAGTAAGTTCTCTGAGGTAAATGTTGGGAGGGTCAAGATGTTCAAGCGATGCTTGTAGTCTATTTTGCTTGAGGACAAGCAAAAGCTAAGTTTGGGGGTATTTGATAAATCCAATATATCCACATTTTGGAGCAATAATCTGAATGCAATTAGACAGTTAAATTCTCTATATGTGGTAATTTACTCTTCTTTCTTCTTTTCCATAGGAAACAGCCTGAAAGCAACTAAACGAAGCAGATTCAAGACTAATCCAGCACTGGAGGATGATACACTGGATGAAGAACTTAAATTTAACATCAAAACAATTGCTGCAGAACACAAGTCGACTGGTCCTTCAACGACAGTCGACCGAACAGAGGGATTGAGTTTCCGAAGCCGCGCAGTACAGTCGTCTTACTCCAAAAGACAGTCGACTTGACTGACTGGATTAGAATCTCCAGAGTTCACGGCACAGTCGACTTATTCTAACACCAGTCGACTGGCATTCAGTGGGAGTTAAAAGATAAGAACAGTTGAAGATTTATCCTCATCCAAATCCGAATCAAAGTGACCTGCCAAAATCCAGAAAACAGATATGGGATGACTGCAAATAATAACTTCTCAACAATCAAAGTTAAAAACCCGGGTTTGGCAAGTAAGAAGATCGACTCAATCCATATCAGACGCGTGAAGAGATAAGAATCTGGAATTTAAAGATCTGCAGATAAGGGCAAGAGAAATTATAAGAAGAAGAGGGAACCATACACCAGATATCATCTATCATCGACCATCTATCAATCAAGCATTAATCTATCAGCATCAAATAAAGAAGGAGATCAAGGGCACTGAAGGACAAGATCAAGTCGACTGAGAAGCAGTTCAAGTCGACTTCAAGGCTGAACATCATAAAATCAGTTTACTTCTTCTCTTTCTAGTTTTTGTTTTTATGAACTCTAAATGTTTATTCAATAAAAGTTGTATTATGTGCAACTAATTTCATTGTTGGGCTGATTGAAACCGTAGTCATGTAATATTTATAATCTTCTAAAATACTATTTTATTCACTTATTGATTAAACCTGATTGTCTTGATCAAAATTATAATATGAATCAACAATCGTTAGAAAGTTCTTGAGAGCAGTCGACTGTGAGCTAGCAACAGTCGACTGATCTGAAAAACCTAATATTATCAAAGTTAGCTTATTATAAAATTGACTCTGTTATATGAGTATAGAGATGACCCATATCTTGTGCTCAAACTTGTAACACAGTAATCTTTAGGAATTCTTGGTTTAATCAACTTGAAGGATCTAGATTTGATACCAACTTCTAGAGCTTTGAGTGTTTGTTCATTTCCATTGTTCTTATGCTTTCTTTAAGTGCAACTTAGTAGATACCATGCTAAATACTTAAAGAAAGAAACGAATTAGAGTAGATACCATGCCTAATTCTTGGCCTAGGGAAATCTTAACTTTAAGGAGTAGATACCATGCCCTTAAAGGAACAAACATGAGTGATTAGCGTAGTATAGAAGGTAATTTAGTATTCTTGACTATAGATGGAGATCGTGCCCAACTACTTTAATAAATATTTGTGATTCAACTTGTGATTTTACTTGATCTAGGTTTTAGTCTTTTCATTTCCTTTCAAATAAACTTTTAGAACAAAACTTTATGATTTCTGATTAGTGAGTTTAATACTACAATCTCTGTGGGATCGACCCTTGCTTTTCACTACGCTTCTATAAACGATTCGTACACTTGCGAGGTTTTAATTTGTGTCTAGTTCATCTATTTATTTAGATCGTCTAGATAAACAACAAGTATGTTTGGGTTAACCGTGAGATCTACTAGAGAAGAACAAGTAGAGAGGATTAATGCGATTAGGGGAGAGGCTTATAGACTATGTCTATAGAACCACCTTAGGACTTTCTAGAAGAGTAGAGGCTTGTATTAGTTATCATGTCGTACATCTTTTGGAATGTTAAAGATATGCGGTGAGAATTAAGGGTAGGCTAGTTAGTGAAACCATCACTAAGAAGAAGCCTACTGTTGCCGCTAAATTCGGTGTGGGGGCAAACAGATGAATTTGTGAGTTCTTGGGGAAACTGAATAGGAGAACCTGTGTACCTGTTCCGTCGGGCGCCGATCGTCGCTCCGCCGTGCACCTGCAAAAAGTCCGAAACACCGGGGTTGTTCCCGGCGACGCACCCTCCGACGCTCAAGTCAGTAATCAGAGAGATTATGAAAGAGCGTAAAAACTGGTAAAAGATTGATTACCTCTTAATGGAGATGGATGGGGGGTATTTATAGGCGTCTTAGGGACTGGATTAGGAATGTAATCCCCGTGATTAGATAAGTAATATTCCTTGTAATCGGATATGGAAAGTAATCTGATAAGGAATATTCTCTCTAATCAGTTAAGGAATTTAATCCCTGGCTCCCAGTGGTAGGAGGGATGTGAATCAAGGCCGTTGGTTAAGGCTAACCAGGGACCTTGATTTCATGCGCAACGGGTTAAAACCTGCGCCCACTTTGAGGTGGATCCATTCGTGGGTTATTGGGTTTTTGAGGTGAAGACCCGACACCCGGTTTGGACCCTTTGGTTGGTGAAATTACCGTTTTATCCCTGTGCTTCAAGATTCGTGTTCCGTTTGGACGATTCCGATTTAACCCCATTTTTAGCCATATCACGAGCCCCCCACTCCCGAAGATTGATGTTTAATCAGACTTCGAGGAGTAGTTTCACTGTTTTCACTGGCTATCAGGGTTCTATCGGGAATCAAACGGAGCATTGCTGAGTCGCAAAGGAGGTGGTACGGTGATCTTTCCTGCAGACGGAACTCTTGGACCGTCGTCGTGCTCTTCTTAGTTAGCGGTTTTGGCCGTTTCCGCTTGTTGGGTGCTGGTGCGAAGGGAGCCGAAGTCATGCTTGTGACGCACCCGGTGTCGCGGACATTTGACGATTGACGCCGAACTCACTTGGCGCCGAACTCACCCCCGTAAGAGGGTCGGGGACACGAGCGTTCGGCGGGGGGTGCCGAACTGACTTAGTGCCGAACTCACCCCCGTAAGAGGGTCGGGGACACGAGCGTTCGGCGGGAGGTGCCGAACTGACTTAGTGCCGAACTCCCGCCCGTAAAACGGTCGGTGGCACGAGAGCTCGGAGAACGGTGCCGAGCTGGGTCAGTGCCGAACTCACGCCTATAAAAACGATCGGTGGCACGAGCGTTCGGCGACTGGTGGCGAGCTGAGAATGTGCCGAACTCACGCCTATAAAACGATCGGTGGCACGGGTGTGTTTGGCGAACTGCAGCGAGCTGAAAATGCGCCGAACTCACGCCTATAAAACGATCGGTGGCACGAGAGCATTCGGTGAACTGCAGCGAGCTGAAAACGTGCCGAACTCACGCCTATAAAACGATCGGTGGCACGGGTGTGTTCGGCGAACTGCAGCGAGCTGAAAATGCGCCGAACTCTCGCCTATAAAACGATCGGTGGCACGAGAGTGTTCGGCGAGCTGCAGCGTGCTGAAAATGTGCCGAACTCATGCCTATAAAACGATCGGTGGCACGAGAGTGTTCGGCGAACTGCAGCGAGCTGAAAACGTGCCGAACCCACGCCTATAAAACGATCGGTGGTACGAGAGTGTTCGGCGAACTGCAGCGAGCTGAAAATGTGCCGAACTCACGCCTATAAAACGATCGGTGGCACGAGAGTGTTCGGCGAACTGCAGCGAGCTGAAAACGTGCCGAGCTCACGCCTATAAAACGATCGGTGGCACGAGTGTGTTCGGCGAACAGCAGCGAGCTGAAAAATGCGCCGAACTCACGCCTATAAAACGATCGGTGGCACGAGAGTGTTCGGCGAACTGCAGCGAGCTGAAAACGTGCCGAACCCACGCCTATAAAATGATCGGTGGCACGAGTGTGTTCGGCGAACTGCAGCGAGCTGAAAATGTGCCGAACTCACGCCTATAAAACGATCGGTGGCACGAGAGTGTTCGGCAAACTGCAGCGAGCTGAAAACGTGCCGAGCTCACGCCTACAAAACGATCGGTGGCACGAGTGTGTTCGGCGAACTGCAGCGAGCTGAAAAATGCGCCGAACTCACGCCTATAAAACGATCGGTGGCACGAGAGTGTTCGGCGAACTGCAGCGAGCTGAAAATGTGCCGAACTCACGCTTATAAAACGATCGGTGGCACGAGAGTGTTCGGCGAACTGCAGCGAGCTGAAAACGTGCCGAGCTCACGCCTATAAAACGATCGGTGGCACGAGTGTGTTCGGCGAACTGCAGCGAGCTGAAAAATGCGCCGAACTCACGCCTATAAAACGATCGGTGGCACGAGTGCTCGGAAGCTTGTGCCGAAGTTTCGGACTTGTTTGTTTCTCTTTGGGTGGAGCTTTGGCGGTTCTGGTGGATGTGACCCTCTGCGCTTCTGACAGATGTGACGTCGTCTGTGTTTTCTGACAGATGTGACGTCCATTAACGCTGCCCCCTGGGCTTCTGCCAGACGTGATGACCATTAATGCGCCGTCTGGATCAGCGCGGAGAACGAGGTGACGTTTGGGGTCTCTTTTTGTCGTTTTCGTGGGGGTGGGCCTGCGTTAGAGGCCCATTTACCTCGATTGAAGTGCTGGCCCCTCTATAAAAACCCTCACCCCCTCCTCATTTTTTTACTTTCCAAGTTTTCGTTCGCGTCTGGGTCTGCTGTGAGAGAGCTTCAGGTGATCACTGACTGTTTTCCGGCAGAGTTTCCGACGAGTTCCCCTTTTCAAGGTAACCTTTATATTTATCTTCTAAACATGTCTGTCTCCCACACTTCTTCTTCGTCCGAGCCCTCCCTCGGAGCCGACGGAGCTCCAACTTCGAGTCGAGCTGCCAAGGGCCAGAAGGTGTTCGGCAAGGACTCCATCGTTCAGGATCCGAAGCGCATGGGGGCGTTCGGACAGCTTCCGGGGCCGTTGACGGGGCTCCATAGGGTTCGAGAAATCCCGGAGGATAAGGCGGAATGGATAGTGTACGGGAGGGCGAGGTCGTTCGAGGAGAACGCGGCGAGGGAGACAACGGAGGCCGACGAGACGGTGTCTGTCACGCCCCGCTTCCCGGAATACGGAAACACAGGCACGTAACTGAGGCCCAGCGAATGATATAAGTATGCCAACTCATATCATCCATAAGCTGTACCAGTCTTAATCAACAATATAAGAAAAATGAATCACAACCACGCAGGAAACATGATCACATAAACGAGAACGAAATTCAATAACCAATTCTGGAATACAAGAACTTACCAAATTACTCGAGAGACTCCTGCTCCAATGTAGAGGAACTGCTCATCAATGCCACCTAGAAATTCTCTTTATGCATCTGTGCTTGGTTATCTAAAAAGAAAGAATAATTTGTCCTTAGAGCAAGTACGGACAGCAAGTAGTGAAAAACAGAGAGTAAGGAAAACAGGGTACAGGAAGAAATGTGAATCAAGATCAAATTTGCAAGGGCAATAATGGACTAATAGCAAGGGTCTTTATCAAGTATGTATACATGTCAACTAGTTCTATTATCAAGTTGTTTCTCCTAACTAGTGCACGTACTTCTGTGTCCCATGTGTGCCGTACCACAGGTTCGGTGCACGCAAAACAGTGTTCGTTTTAGACTTCGTGGTGGGGTCTACAGAGCGTGTACTCGGCATATCACGACAACAAGATAACAAGATAACAAGTCACGTCTCCACACGTATTCTCCTCCTTCTATATAACAAGTCCATGTAACAAGAGGGCCCTACCGAGTACATTTTCTGAGACTGTCCACTACTAGGTCAACCCTTAGAAACCCCGGCTTGTTTTAGTATTTTATTAAGTCCTTCATGTACATGCGAGTGGTTATAATAATGTCAAGTGAATGGTGATAATGCAGCAACATGATGTATTATACACTAATAAGCATGAAGTAGTAATTCTAAAACAACAATTCTCTTCATATTAATTTAACTGGTTCCTGATAAAACTGGGTCGAAACCTCAGCACAAGACAGACAAGGCAGCATCACATAAATGTTATCGAGTGGGAAATTATCAAGTTATTGTATCATGCATGTATCATGACTAATGTACAGCAAGTAATGTAACTTTTTCCAGTAACAAGTCAAGTTTATCATGTCGAGTTCAGGTCACAAGATCTCAAGTAGTAACATGTATTTAATCAAGTTGTATTTTCTCATGTCAAGTTTATTTATTTTACTCATGTCAAATATGCATAGACTTGGGTTTGAGTCAATGGATAAATATAAGATGTCAAGAGTACGTCGGGTTAGCTCGTGTAAACCCTCGATACTCCCAACAGACGGGACACAAGGCAAATTAAGATAGTTAAAATGGAACTACTTGCAGGAGATCAATAAGCTTGAACTAGAATAAATAAAACAGTTCAGGTAGACTTGCCTGTTAGTTGACGACGATGAAATTGAACACTAGAATAACGGGATCAGTATCCCGGGCAGTAGATTAAGTGCAAGATGTTTGGCAGCCACGCCAAGTCAGCAACAATTCCTTTTAATAGCTCCAAGCCAGAAAAGTTCCAAATAGCAACTCCAATTGCAGCACAACAGCAACAATCCCCAAACTACAAACAGCAACTATTCAATAACAATCCAATCCACTGCCAACACCAAACACCAAACACCAATAGCAACACACCACACACTCCCCAATCTACAACAGCAATTAGACAAATCCCCAAATCCCCAAATACTCAACAGTAACCCAAATCCAATCTATCTGCTGTTTCTTCTTCTTCTTCTTCTTCTTCTTCTTCTTCTTCTTCTTCTTCACCACAGCACAGAGGGAGAGAGAGATAGAAAAAGAGAGCGAGAGCGATTCGGTGGTAAAGAGAGAGAGGGAGCGCGCGACTGGGGAGCACAGGCAGCGACGACTGTCGGGGCTTCGACGGGAGGTGGGTTGAAGACGGCGGCGAGGAGCTTCGACAAAGGTTGGGGCGAGCAGCGACGGGAGGCGGGTCACGGCGAAGCTTCGGCTCGATTGGAAGCTCGAGCGGAGGAGATGATGGCTTCGATGGGGTCTACGACTGTGGAGGAGGAGGCGAGCGGAATGGCGAACGCGGAGCTCGAGGGAAGCTCGAGAACTCCGACGGCTGAGGGTGAGTGGACTGGATGCGGCGCGCGATGCGACTGACGTGAAGAAGACGAAGTAGAAGGAGGGAATGGGTTCTTCGAGGTGGGTTCGACTGTGGAGCTTCGACGAGTATGGCGGTTGCTGTGGTTGGGACGCTCGGGGGCTTCGACTGAAATGGCGAGAGTGAGAGCGGTGAGCGCGGTTGATCGAGCGGAGACGGTGCGGTGTGCGAAGCTTCAAGAGGAGGTCGTCGGCTTCAATGGAGGGGCTTGAGGTTGGAGGTGGTCAATTTCGAAGATGGCGATGGGTGGAGAGTAACGGTGCGAGCGGCACTTCGGTGAGGGGTGGTCGCGATGCTTCGGTTGGAGGGGAATGGCGACGAGGACTGCGGTGCTTTGAGGCTGGTCGGCGATGGCCTCAGGCGGAGCTTGAAGGAGAGGGCACGGCAATGGCGGGGGAAGGAGGCGACGGGGTGAGAGTGAGATGTGAAGAAGACGAAGTGGAAAGAGGGAGAGTTGGGATTGATCTGTTTGGTTTGGTTTTTGTTCTGTTCTTTGGTTGAGAACAGAGAGGAGGAAGGGATTGGGGGAGAGGTTAACGGGAAGAGAGGAGAGTGGGGTTTAGTTGTAACGGGAGAGAGAATAACGGGAGAGAGTGGGGGAGTGTGCAGTCAAAGTGGGGAGGAAGTGAAGAAATTGTATAGGGTGTGTGTATAGATTTGATTCTGTACAATAAAAGGGGTAATGGGTTCTGGGTTAGTGGGCTTGAATTTGGGCTTTATGTAAATATAATTAGATAATACAACACACATCAAAATCAATGGGCTAGAATCCAACAAGAGATAGGCTTCCAACTAAAAAGAGGAGAGACAAGATAAATTTGGGTTTCAATAGGAGATTCAAAAGGCCATAAGTGCATTTGAATGATTTATACATAAATTGAAAGACAAGAATACATGGAGGAAAGAAAAGTACTGGAAATCCGTATAATCGGAAACAGGGGTTACAGTGTCGATTCTCTCCGAGGAGGACCTGGATTCGATTCGGGACTGCTTCCAGATCCCGCGGGAGTACGAGCTCATGCTGCCGGGCCCCGGGGTTAGGGCCAACTCGCCGTTGCCGGTGACTATGTGTTGCTGGCCGGTCGATGCCTTTATCGCCGGGGCTCGGCTACCTCTCCATCAGTTCGCGGTAACGGTTTTGAATTGGTTCGGGGTCAGCCCTATCCAACTTATGCCGAACGCCTGGAGAGTCATAAACGGCTTCGTACTCCACTGCCAGGCGGAGGGGATTCAGCCGGAGTTGAATGTGCTTCGGACTATCTATCAGCTGCACCAAGGGAATAGGTCGGCCTACCGGTACTATCTGACTCCGAGGCATGGGGGGAGGTTGGTCCTCTGTCCGGACTCTATCAAGTTTTGGCGCGAGAAGTACCTTCTGGTGCGCAGCGCGGAGGCCTGGCCTATTCCCGTTGGTTGGGTGGAAGGAGTTTCGAAGAAGGTGAAGGCGCCGCCGGCACTTCGACCCGAAGACGAAGACGCCGTACGGGTGCTTCTCGATCGGCCGAAGTATGACTGGAGGGAGTTGACGGAGGACGTCTTGTATGAGGGAGGGCTCGCACACGTTAACCCCAGTACGCTGCTTTTATTTATCGTCTTCGTTTCCTTTTTGCTTTCTTTCCCTTGTCTTGTTCCGAGCTAACTAACTTAACTTTTGGTGCAGAGCAAATGGACTACCAAGCAGTGCTCGCGTTGAGGACGAGCCTCGCCAACAAGGCTCCGAGAAAGAGGAAGAGGGTGGCGTCGAAGCAGCCGGCGCCCAAGGCCCCGAAGATTACGGAGGTGCCCGAAGAGGTGGAGATCTTGGATTCCCCCGTGGTGGAGGTCGGGGCCGCTTCGTCGTCGGCCAAGGTCGGCGAGCTACCTATCACCGAGGTCCCGACCATGGTGACGTCGCCGTTGACAAAGGCGGCCGAGGAGCTTCTGACCGAGGCTCATAAGAGGATCCACGTCCCGGACTGGCAGGTTCGGAAGCACGACGGGTTCCTGGGCAATTCCTTGGCGAGCATGGAGGCCGTCAAGCACCTCGCCACGCCGAAGGATCGCGCGGCGATGGAGGCCGGACGAGAGGGAGACGACATCATCGAGATAGCGCGCTCGGCGGTGTCGGTAAGTGCTGAGCCAAGCTCCCTTCTCTTTACGCCGACCTTCTTAAGTTGGTAATTTTTGTGACTTTTTGCATTTTTTCCGCAGATCGTTGTTCACTTCGGGCACCTCACCGAGAGATTGTCGGCCCAGGAGAAGGAGATGAAGAAGGAGAACGACCTGGCCCGGAAGGAGAGGGACAAGATCCGGGGCAAGCTCGACAAACTCGAGCTGAATTTTGAGGCGAAGTCGGCGAGGGCAACCTACCTCGAGGACCGGGTCAAGACGCTGGAGGACCAGCTTCGGCAGCAGAAGGAGGAGGCGGCCAAGCAGGTGGCGGATGCGGCCGAGGCCCAAGCGGCGGCAGTGAAGAAGGCGGAGGAGGCTACTTTGGAGAAGGCGCAGGGCTACCTCGCCATGAACATGGCCAAAGCTTTCGCCGACGCCCTTGCCCGGGTCACGGCGGCCTACCCCTCTGTCGACATCTCCGGTTGGCGGCTCTTTCCGGGGTACGTCGAAGGCTTTGACCCCGAATCAGAGGGGGAAGAAGAAGAGGAGGAAAGAGGCGACGACGAGCCCTTGGTCGATCCAGCCGCCGGAGCTCAAGGGTCGGTGGTTACCCCCTTGGCGGCGGTCGCCCCTTCGGAGGCGTCGCCCTCGACCCCTTCTCGCCGCCCCGGGAAAGAGGTCGAGCACTGATCCCGTCTGTTTTTTTTTTTTTTTTCTTTCCGTCTGTTTTTTTTTGTAATGCCTAATAGCGGACTGGCCACCGCTACTTTTTGTAATGAATGAAAAACTTCAACTTTTTGGGCTCGGTTTCTTGCACTTGCTTGTTGTGTGTTGCGTGTTCGAGAATCTGTTCTCTAGAACCCCCGAGGTCTAGGACTTGGGCCATGTCTGAACTTTTGTTGCTCGTCTGTATTTCTTTTCAGCTTGCCCTGGTAGACCAAGAGATCGAGCGCGCAGGGTCGGATGTCAAGGTTCGAACCCGCGCAGGGTCGGACGCCAAGGTTCGAGCCGAGGCCGGGCTCGGGGCGACAAGGTTGAGTCTGGCGAGGTGTAGAGAGCGGCTTTACGAGGTCGAGCTAGGGCTGCGCCGGGCCGAAACAGAGCGAGGACAGCTTCAACTTATTTTAGGGCAGCGGGACAGCGATATCCGGCGTCTGGAGGGCAGGATTGCCGAGATGACTGCCGCGAGCGAGGGCGGTACCTCGCCATCTGCCTTCACTAGTAGCCTTCGGACCAAGTGCTTTCGCCACACGCTGTCCAAGGTAACGGCGGAGAGGGACGACCTGCTTTCAGAAATTCAGCACTTGCAAGCTACGGAGACTAAGCTTCGGACGGAGGGAGAGGAGCTGACAACTAAAGTGGCCGATCTCACGGCTGAACGAGATGAATTGGCGGCCGAAGTCGATGTTTTGAAGAGAGCTACCGTCGATAGGAGCATCGAAGTCACCCATCTTCGTCATCTCATCGCGAGCCATGTTGGAGTTCCGACCTCGGCCGTACCAGCGTCCTTTGAGGCCGACGCACAAGATGGTTCATTGAGAGGTCGGATTTCCGAGCTGGAAGCGGAGGTGGCTCGCCTGAGGCCTCGTTCGGGGCCGATTAATGTGAGGAGCACGTCATGCACCCGAGCGGAGAGCGAGCGGGGCATCACCTTTTACGAGATGGCGACCCGCGAGCGCCTCGGCCATCCGAGCCCGGGGGACGCGCAGAGCTCAGTGGCCATTTCCTCGAGCGGCGCTTCCGTCGGCGTGACGGCCAGAAGCAGTGCCGAGGACACGTCTCAACTTGCCGGCCTGGGATCGGGTTCCGGAGGCAAACGTCGCCGTCCTCAAGTGTCTTTGAAGAGGAGCATCCCTGTACCTCGGAAGCGTTGATGGGTCCGGGTTCGGTGTCTTGTAATCTTCGCTTTTCAGCTTCTTGTAATCGTTTAGTGCCTTGTGATATTGATGTTTGTAAGGGTTGTTTCTAATAAAGTTGGGATCGTTTTAACTGTCGTCATATTATAGTTGCTCAATGTTTGCTCTGGTTGTGGAGTCGTGGAACCGAGGTCTGAGACTTGGTGTTTTTGATTGGTGTTGGCCTCTGAACTTAAGTGCGTAATACGGTCAGTGGTACGAACGTTCGGTGAACGATGCCGAGCTGAAACGTGCCGAACTCACGCCCGTAAAACGATCGGTGGCACGAGTGTGCGGCTAATCGTTCCGAGCTGAAAAGGTCCCGAACTCACGCCCGTAAAACGATCGGTGGCACGAGTGTGTTCGGCGAACTGCAGCGAGCTAAAAACGTGCCGAACTCACGCCCGTAGAACGTTCTTGGCAACAGAGTGTTGGAGTCCGAACCTTTGTAAGATTGGTTTAAGAGATGCAGGAGCAGTTTCGAATGGCGAGCTACTTCTAGTCCGCTTAGGAGCGGACTTGCGAAGCAAAATCGAGCCAAGTATTGGACTCCGATCCATTCAACGGCTGCAGGAGCAATTTCGAACGGCGATCTACCCCCGGCCCGTCTGAAGACGAGCCGAGGAGGAAGAGTCGAGCCGAGTGCTGGACTCCGAACCACTGTGTGATTAGTTTAAGAGATGCAGGAGCAGTTTCGAATGGCGAGCTACTTCTAGTCCGCTTAGGAGCGGACTTGCGAAGCAAAATCGAGCCAAGTATTGGACTCCGATCCATTCAACGGCTGCAGGAGCAATTTCGAACGGCGATCTACCCCCGGCCCGTCTGAAGACGAGCCGAGGAGGAAGAGTCGAGCCGAGTGCTGGACTCCGAACCACTGTGTGATTAGTTTAAGAGATGCAGGAGCAGTTTCGAATGGCGAGCTACTTCTAGTCCGCTTAGGAGCGGACTTGCGAAGCAAAATCGAGCCAAGTATTGGACTCCGATCCATT
This sequence comes from Hemerocallis citrina, assembly GCA_017893485.1. NCBI lineage: Eukaryota > Viridiplantae > Streptophyta > Magnoliopsida > Asparagales > Asphodelaceae > Hemerocallis > Hemerocallis citrina. The sequence goes on from CM030368.1 coordinate 13,501,651, forward strand.
CAACGGCTGCAGGAGCAATTTCGAACGGCGATCTTCCCCCGGTCCGTCTGAAGACGAGCCGAGGAGGAAGAGTCGAGCCGAGTTCTGGACTCCGAACCACTGTGTGATTAGTTTAAGAGATGCAGGAGCAGTTTCGAATGGCGAGCTACTTCTAGTCCGCTTAGGAGCGGACTTGTGAAGCAAAATCGAGCCAAGTATTGGACTCCGAACCATTGTGTGATAAGGGAATTAGAGGCGGAAGTATGCGATAATGTAAAAAAAAACTTTATTTATTAATATCTAATGGTCGGCTGCTTCTAAGGTTGCTAGCCGTTATTACAATGAAAAAAGAACAAAGGAAATATTACTAGTAGCAGGAGAGGAGTGACCGACACCTCGAGTTACTTAGATGGGCGGGGTTGCCTTCTCTTGGTATTTCAAAAGATGGTCGGCGTTCCAAGTCCTGGGAATTTCTCTACCCTCAAGATCTTCTAGCTTGTATGCACCGGGGCGGATCACTTTGGAGACTTTGTACGGTCCCTCCCAATTTGGGGCTAGTTTGCTTTTCTGTCCGGGGAACGAAATGGCCAGCTTTCGGAGGACCAGATCCCCTTCTTTCAGGTCGGTTGGGCGGACCCGTTTGTTGTAGGCGAGTTCGATTCTTCTTCGGTAACCTTGCTGCCGTATGGCTGCCCTTTCCCGGATTTCGTCCATCAAGTCTAGGCTCGTTCTGAGCTCCCCGGCATTCTGTTCTTCTTCGAAGGCTATCAGGCGGGGAGAGGGTATCCCAACTTCTAGTGGGATGAGGGCCTCGGACCCATAGGTGAGATTGAACGGACTCTCGCCTGTCGGGGTCCGCTTCGTGGTTCGGTAATTCCACAACACATTGGGCAGCTGATCGACCCACAATCCCTTGGAGCACTTGTCGAGTCTCTTCTTGATGCCGGAGAGGATCTGTCGGTTGGCATTCTCGGCTTGGCCATTTGACTGGGGATGAGAGACGGAGGAGAAGCGGTGCCGTATGGCTAGGTCTTCACATAAGGCTCGGAAGGCAGCTCCAGCGAACTGCGTACCGTTATCTGTAACTACGACTCGGGGAACACCGAACCGGCAGATTACATTTTTCCAGAAGAACTGGACGACTCTATGTTCGGTAATTGTAGCCAGGGGTTCGGCCTCTACCCATTTCGAGAAATAGTCGACTGCCACGACTAGAAACTTCAATTGTCCGGGAGCCGGTGGAAATGGCCCAAGTAAATCCATCCCCCACATTGCAAAGGGGATCGGACTTGATAGGGAGGAGAGTGGTGCTTGTGGAAGGCGTCGGATGTCGGAATACTTCTGGCAGGAGGTGCATTGCCGAACGTGTCGTTCGGCATCCCGTAGGAGAGTGGGCCAGTAATACCCGTAGTTTAACACTTTGCGTGCCAAGGCTCTGGAGCCGGAGTGGGCTCCGCCGATGCCTTCATGGAGTTCTTGCAAGGCGTAGTCGGCTTGTCCGGGGGAGAGGCACCTTAGGTAGGGTCGGCCATCTACCTGGGTGAAGGAGCGCTTATATAGAATTCCTTCGACCAATATGTAGCGCTCGGCTCGGGTCCTTATCCTTCGGGCTTCCTTCGGATCCTGGGGGAGGAGTCCGTCTCTTAAAAACTCGACGAGGGGCTTCATCCAATTGTCTTCGAGGAGGACTGGCAGTGTTTCGACGGAGTTGGGAGCCTCGTCCTCTATGCTCGGCTTAAGGAGGACTTCTATCAGAACTGTTTGTTCGAGGCCTTGAAGGGAAGAGGAAGCTAGTTTAGACAGGGCGTCGGCCTGGGCATTTTCCTCTCTGGGGATTCTTCGGATGAGGGCCTCCTCGAAGAGCGCCATGAGGCTCTTAACTTTAGCCAAGTACTTTACCATCCTGTCATCACAGGCTTCGTATTCGCCGAGGACCTGGTTGACGACCAACTGTGAGTCGCTGAAGCTCTGCAGGCGTCGCGCCCCTGCGTTTCGGGCCATGCCGAGACCGGCAATGAGCGCTTCATATTCGGCTTCGTTATTCGAAGCTTTAAAGTTTATCCGGAGGGAATATTGAAGGACAAAGTCGTCCGGGCCCGCAAGGATGACTCCAGCCCCGCTCCCCTCGTTGCAAGAGGATCCATCGACATATACCGACCAGATAGGCAGGCCCTTCGTTGTCTGCTCGGGGTCGGGGATAGTTGTTTCCACTATGAATTCGGCCAGCGCCTGCGCTTTGATGGCGGTCCGAGGCTGATAAGTAATATCATGTTGGCTCAACTCGATCGACCACTTCATGAGGCGGCCGGAAGTCTCTGGCTTGTGAAGGACCTGTTTCAACGGCTGGTCGGTAAGAACGACCACCGAATGAGACTGGAAGTATGGCCGAAGCTTTCTTGCCGCCATTATCAGGGCGTAGGCTATTTTCTCAATTTTCGGATACCGGAGTTCGGCATCCCGGAGCACTTTGCTGACGTAGTAAATGGGCTTCTGAGTTCTTTCTTCTTCTCTGACTAAGACCGCACTTAGCGTCTGCTCGGAGGCTGCCAAGTAGAGGTAGAGGGGTTCGCCCGGTACGGGTTTGCTGAGAAGAGGCGGATTGACGAGGTAAGCCTTAAGTTGGTCGAAGGAATCTTGTTGTGGCTGCCCCCACTCGAACCCCTTAGCTCCCCTCAGGGCTTTGAAGAACGGGAGGCACTTCTCCCCAGACTTCGACAAAAAGCGTCCAATGGCGGCTAATCGACCAGTCAGTCTCTGAACTTCTTTGACGTTTCTAGGCGGGGCCATGTCCAGTATGGCCCTGATCTTCTCCGGATTCGCCTCTATTCCTCGTTGGCTAACCATAAAGCCGAGGAACTTGCCTGATGAGACGCCGAACGCACACTTGTTCGGGTTGAGTCTCATATTGTGCTTTCTCAAAACATCGAACGCTTCTTGGAGGTCGGTCTCATGATCAACGCCTCGGATGCTTTTCACAAGCATGTCATCCACGTAGACTTCCATGTTCCGGCCTATCTGGGCCTGGAATACCTTGTTGACGAGACGTTGATATGTTGCCCCAGCGTTCTTTAGGCCGAACGGCATGACTCGGTAACAATAGAGTCCTTGGTCTGTTACAAAAGACGTCTTCGGAATATCCGGGGGGAACATCCTTATCTGATTGTAACCCGAGAAAGCATCCATGAAGCTGAGGAGCTCATGTCCCGAGGTTGCGTCAATCAGAGTGTCAATGCTCGGCAGAGGGAAGGGATCTTTAGGGCAGGCCTTGTTGAGGTCAGTGAAATCAATGCAGATTCTCCATGTCCCGTTGGATTTCTTCACCATGACTACGTTTGACAACCACTCCGGATAATTCACCTCCTGTATGAATCGGGCTTTCAGCAATTTGTCTACCTCCTCTTTGATAGCGAGCTGGCGCTCGGGGGCGAACTTGCGCCTCTTCTGCTGGACCGGTTTGGACCCCGGATCAACGCTGAGGCGGTGGACCAAGAGTTCTTCGGAGATACCGGGCATGTCTGCCGCCGACCACGCGAAGAGGTCTTGGTTGGCTCGGATGCATTTCACAATATTTGAATATAGGGCGGACGGAAGGGCCTTGCTGACGTAGAACTTACGGGTCGGCTCCTGCTCCGAGAAGAGTACCTCCTCCAACTCGTCTACCGGTTCGGAGGTTGGCCGAGCAGCATCTTGAGGGATCTCGAGTGTTTCTAAGGAGAGGACGGGTCCGAGGGTGGAAGTCATATAACATTTGCGGGCTTGCTCCTGGTTGCCCCTCACTTCTCCCACTCCAGCCCGAGTGGGGAATTTCATTTTGAGATGATAAGCAGAAGGGACGGCTTCGAGAGCGGCCAGGCCGGGCCGACCCAAAATGACGTTGTAGGCCGCTGGGACGTCTACGACCATGAAATCCATTGACTCCGTGCGGGTGGTAGGAGTTTTGCCTGCTGTGACATCGAGGGTTATCACCCCTTCGATCGTCACCGGCACTCCTGTGAACCCATGGAGCGTGTACCCGGCGGGCTTGAGTCTGTCTCGGGAGAGCTTCAGCCCCTTAAAAGCATCGAGGAATAGGATGTTTACGGAGGAACCGTTATCTACTAAGATCCTTTCGACTTTGAAATTGGCCATGTGAAGGTTGATGACGAGTGCGTCACAATGAGGGGTGCGGACGCCCTCGAGATCTTCATCAGAGAAGGTGACGGGCACTCCGAGGCCTTTGGGAGGAGGGGTGGCTCGGACCGAGTTGACTTCTCTTATAAAAGCTTTCCGAGAAGAGTTCGAGGAGCCCCCCATTGGACCCCCATGGATAAGGTGGAGAACTCGTTCTTCCTCAAACTCTGGCGTTTCTTCTCGCTCTGGACGTTTGTTAGCCCCCCGAGGCTGGGGGGGGAGCTCGCCTTGGTCCTTTCTCACGAATTTTGCCAACTGCCCCCTCTGGATGAGGGCCTCGATCTCGTTTCTTAGGGCACGACAGTCGTTGGTATCATGCCCGTGGTCTCGGTGATAGCGGCACCATTTCTCCTTATCTCTTCTTTTGGCAGGGGTGTTCATCTTTGGAGCTGGAGGCAAGATCCCTTCTTTTTCGACTTCCAAGAAGATGGCGGAGATGTTTGTAGCGAGGGGGGTGAATTTGTCAAACCTAGGGGGAGGTCGGCGCTGGCCAGCATTATCCTTCTGGAGCTTCCTCGGTCCCTCTTCTTCCGTTCCCTTCCTTTTAAACCCGGAAGCAGACCCTTCCCAGTGGGGTTGTTCCTCAGCCTCTTCAGCCCGGATATACTTTTCGGAGCGGAGGAGAAGGTCGGAAAAGTCATGTGGTGGTTTCTTGGCGAGGGAGGATCGGAGGTTGGAGTTGAGGACATTGGACTGGAATGCTACCGTAGCGACCGACTGGTCGAGAGATGCTATGGATCTGGCCTCGGCCGTGAACCTTTTCACGTAGTCCCTCAATTTTTCCCCCTTCTTCTGGTGGAGGTGTAATAGGGAGATGTTGGTTTTTTCAGCCCTTCGACTACTAACGAAGTGCGTGATGAACAGTGTCTCAAACTGGTTGAAGGAAAATATTGAGGCCGGGGCGAGGCGAGAGTACCATTCTCGAGCTGGCCCTTTCAGTGTTGCGGGGAAAGTTTTGCAGAGGAGGGCGTCGGAGGCTTGATGGAGGAGCATCAAAGTTTTAAAACTTTCAATATGGTCAACTGGATCAGTCTCCCCGGTATAGTTCTCAAATTGGGGAGGCTTGAAGCCGAACGGCACAGGCGTGTCCACTATGGTCCGGGAAAAGGGGGGTTGGCTAGGACGTAGGGTCCTTCCCCTAAGCTCCTCTTCTCTATGTATTTGGCCCAGGCGTCTTTCTACTTCATGGAGACGGCGGTTCATAGTGTCATCTTTCCGACGGTAATCTGCCGAGGCTCGAGACTCGTCTTCGTAAGAGGGAGATCGAGGGCTGCGGCGACGGTAGCTTCGGGAACGACGAGGACTTCGGGTATGCTGGGAGTTGGTTGGTGCGGGACGAGGAGAAGGGGACCGTTGGCGAGGGCTTCGGACCGGAGGAGGGGACGGGGCCTTTGGCTCATCAGGGCCTCGACGCAAGTTGAGAGCCTGTTGTACCATTGCTTGGAACTGCTGGAACTCGGCACGAGTAATTGGTGCCTCATTGTTCCTATGCTGCTGCCGACCTGCGGGAGAGTGCTTTCTTCGGTAATGGTCGGGAGAGTCCTTTCTCCCTCTTCTGGTGGGGGACCTCCTGTGCTCTCGGCGATGGGGGGATCGCTCTTGCTGACGGGATGTTTCCCCCCGAGCCCGCTTTTCATCCAGATGATGACGGAGGTCATTATCTTCCGGACGTTTGGGATGGGCCTTGTGGCGACCAGAGGCTCGGGGATGATGGGAGGCCATGGATGCACTGGAGGCGTTGTGGATGGAGAGGTTCTCTTGGTGAAGAGGCTGTTTCTGAGGGTTAGGACCCTTTGGATCAGGAGGTGGAGGGTCCCGTTGGAGCGGCTGTTCTGCGGTAGGGGGAAGTTGTCCTTGTTGCTGCACGGGATCAGGAATGACTTCTTGCTGGTCAGGGTTGGGCACTCGGTTAGATCCCCTCGACCGGACTTTGCGAGGCGGCATGGCTGGAGGAGACCTGTTCACGGGGAGAGGAGAGGTCTCTATTCGTTAGGTTCCCACAGACGGCGCCAATCTGTTGCCGCTAAATTCGGTGTGGGGGCAAACAGATGAATTTGTGAGTTCTTGGGGAAACTGAATAGGAGAACCTGTGTACCTGTTCCGTCGGGCGCCGATCGTCGCTCCGCCGTGCACCTGCAAAAAGTGCGAAACACCGGGGTTGTTCCCGGCGACGCACCCTCCGACGCTCAAGTCAGTTCACCCTCCGTCGCTCAAGTCAGTAATCAGAGAGATTATGAAAGAGCGTAAAAACTGGTGAAAGATTGATTACCTCTTAATGGAGATGGATGGGGGGTATTTATAGGCGTCTTAGGGACTGGATTAGGAATGTAATCCCCGTGATTAGATAAGTAATATTCCTTGTAATCGGATATGGAAAGTAATCTGATAAGGAATATTCTCTCTAATCAGTTAAGGAATTTAATCCCTGGCTCCCAGTGGTAGGAGGGATGTGAATCAAGGCCGTTGGTTAAGGCTAACCAGGGACCTTGATTTCATGCACAACGGGTTAAAACCTGCGCCCACTTTGAGGTGGATCCATTCGTGGGTTATTGGGTTTTTGAGGTGAAGACCCGACACCCGGTTTGGACCCTTTGGTTGGTGAAATTACCGTTTTATCCCTGTGCTTCAAGATTCGTGTTCCGTTTGGACGATTCCGATTTAACCCCATTTTTAGCCATATCACCTACGTTTTGTACATTACAAGAAGCTAGGATCAAAAATCCACATAATAAAGACTTTGAGTGCTTAAGATCGCTTAGGGATTTTTAGTGGTTGTTCAAATTGGCTATTGATTTTTCGAAGGGAATAGCACTAAGAGTTGACACTATCCTTTTTGCGATTGTTGACGAGTAAGTTGGGAACTTCTCGGTGATGATTAAAGTGCGACGTAAGAACGACGGATGGGAACATATGGTCTCAACAGTGTTCGGATCTTACAACTCTAGATTAAGAGAGGGTTTTTGGGTAGAACTAAAAACTATTCACGCCAGATGGGACGGTCCATGGGTAGTGGGAGAGGATTTTAACATGGCTAGACTTCAGAGTGAACATAGAGGGATGGGCACTAAGGAGATCGATAGGAATGATTTCAATCGAACTATTGACGAGTTGGAACTCATTGAACTCAAGGCGGCTGAGAGAATATTTACCTGGACGAATATGCAAGAAAACTCGACATTAGAAAAACTCGATATAATTCTAGTGTCTACTGAGTGGGAACATATCTTTCCACTAGAAAAGGTTACAGTCATTAATAGATACACATCCGACCATACACCACTATTCTTAGACATTTCATTTTCAAGAAGAGATGGACCCTAAGTGAAAGCCTTAGAAGGATAATTGAATTTCATGGTCAGCACCGATCTACATTGATTACACGGTCTCCAATGGAACGGCAAGATAAGGCGACTGCACAAGCAGCTTAAAAAGTGGTCTAAGCAAGAATTTGGATAACTAAGAAGGGTCAAAGAGTCCTTAGGGAAACGATCTCAAGAACTAGATATAGTGAGAGAAATCTTAAAGGCTCAGAATATGAGGTGCTAGTCTCCTGTAGAAGAGAGCTTCATCATGTAGGCGAAATGGAGGAGTGTTATTTGAGACAAAGGTTAAGAGTGCAATGGCTGAAGGAGGGGGACTCTAATACTTCTTTTTTCCATAAGGTGGTAAGTGGTAGAAAATACCATAACCACATCGCGGGTTTGTTTGTAGTGAAAAATTGGATTAAGGAGAGCATACAAATTAGATGATAGATTGATTCAACCTTCAGAGAGTTGCTAGGGAAGAAAAGAGCCCACAGATGCGAACTAAATCTTGATATGTGGAACGAAACAAGAGTTGAGGAGAGTGATGGGTTGGAGGAGGTCTTCTTGAAGAAAGAGATTCTCGAAGCAATTAATAATCTGGGATAAGACAAGGCTCCGGGACCTGACAGTTTTTTGATATTCTTTTACAAACTGTACTGGACTATTATAAAGGAAGATCTCACTCAGATATTCCAGGAGCTATACCAGGGGGTGGCACAGGTGGATAGACTAAATTATGCGAATGTTATCCTAATACCAAAGAAAGCTAAAGTTTTGAGGGTGTCGAACCTCAGACCAATTAGTCTCCTGAACGAAAGCTTTAAAATCATTACTAAAGTCCTAGCCAGTAGACTGTCTCTGTATCTTATAGATATCATTCAGGATACACAAAGTGGGTTTCTCCAAGGTAGAGATATCATGGATAACATCACATCGGTCCATGAAATGGCTTAGAGGAAATAAGGACAAAGTGCATGGTTTTATGCTTAAATTAGACTTCAAAAAAGCATATGTTACGGTCAAATGGGAATGTGTCAAAGAGGTAATGGAGCTCAGTGGATTTGGGGAAAGATGGAGAATGTGGACGAGGAATTGTATCAGAGGTGGGAAATCATTTGTTCATGTAAATTGGGAATCGGTAAGGAAATTAGGTGTGGGAGGGAACTCGGACAAGAAGATCCCTTATCGCCACTGATTTTTACCCTGATCGCGGATGGACTTGCAGAAATGGCGAGGAGAGCCACAGAGTCAGAAGTAATCAAAGGTGTAACAGTGAGAGGGATTATAGCACCTATGACCATCCTACAATACGCGGATGACACCATGTTGATGGGAGTGGCCCAAGTGGAAGAGATGATTGCAATTAGAGTGCTATTGAGATGCTTCGAGCTCTGGTCGGGTCTGTCTGTTGACTTACAAGAGTTGAGTGGTGGCACTGAGCAATTAGTTAGCGATCCCGATAGAGAGGATAACAGAGATTATGGGATGCGAGAAGAGAGAATAGCTCATCAAATACCTCGGTACGCCAATTAGGCCAGGGAGAATGCGTAGAGAATATTGGATGCCTTTGGTGAAAAAAGTGGAAAAGAGACTAGCTGGTTAGAAAAGAAAGTTTCTATCTATGGGGGGCAGAATTACACTTATCAATTCGGTGCTGAGCAGCCTACTAACATATTTAATGTCTAAGTATGAATTACCAATTTGGGTTATCCACAGAATAGACAAATGCAGCAGACAATTCTTGTGGAAAGGGGCACTTGAAGATAGCAAATGGTTTCATTTAGTGAGATGGGGGAAGGTATGTAAGAAGAAGGAATTCGGGGGATCTTGGACTAGTTAATCTCAGAGACATGAATAAAGCGCTACTCTCCAAATGGTGGTGGAAAATGCGAAATCAGTGAAAGTCGTGGTGGAGTAAATCTTTCACACTTTATCAAAGACAGAAAAAGTTTAGATATGGGGGACATAGTACTCATTGACAGACATCTTTCCTCTGGAAGGGTATAGCCAAGGTGGGAGAGCTGCTTCATAATAATAGCATATGCAGACTAGGGAATGGGAAAGACATTAACTTCTGAAAGGACAGGTGGTGCGGGGATAATTCACTACAAGCACTTTTTCCACAACTAGCTAAGGAGAAGATAAAGGAGAATGCGCTGGTCTCGGACGTCTGGAGGTATGATAGATTAGAAAATCAGTTTCAAGGAAGTCACTCTGCCAAAAACCATAGTCAATTATAGAAACTTACTAGTTTGGTAGATGATACGGGTGGGCAATGAACTGGAGAGGAAGACGAAGGGGAATGGAGGCTAGAACCTAACAACACATTCTCAGTTAGATCATTTTATTATAGACTGAATGATGGAGGGTTGAGGAATTCATATGCAAACACAATTTGAAAATCCAAGGCCCCAAACAAGATTAGAGCCTTCCTATGGTTGGTTAGGAATGACGCCATCCTTTCCAAGCTGAACATTAGGAAACGTAATATTATGATCAATACTAGATGCCCTAGATTCTATTTAGGTGAAGAAGATGTAAACCATATTTTCTTTTATTGTCTTAAATCTAGACTTACATGGGAAGTTTTCAGCTGAATTTTAACACTATTGATATTCCTACCAATATCGAGGATGTTTGGGGGTTCTGGAGAGTGAGATGGATTAGGAAAGACTACAAGATTGTGTGGGATATTAAAGTAGTAGCTAGTATGTGGATCTTATGGCTTGATAGGAATGAGGATTGCTTTCGCAATGAGAATAGTAGATTTCATTTGATGTTGCATAAACTTTTAGCTCTTATTGGTGCATGGGCAGGTCAGGAAAGAGCGAGGAAGAGGCTATGCATGGATGACGCAGAATAGTCAAGGAATAAGCGTCTACATGTAATCCAATTCACAATGATTACGACGACGAAAAGCTGGACTTTCATGTCGTTTTGAGGTATTTATGTATATTTTCATGTATGTTTTGGGATGTATTTCCATAGCAGTTTGATGTATTATTTGGGAGTGACTATGATTGTAATATTTGGTACTCTATGTGTAACGCCCTGAATCCTAAATACAACTGAATTCGAGAGTTCTACAGGATCTTTCCACTTCATTTAGTACAATTTTACAAGGAAATTTGAACTTTTCACTTTACATCAGAGTTTACATGAAACTTTACACTTTACATTGCACAGCGGAAGTAAAATTTACAACAATTAAATAAATGTACAACAACATTGAATAATCTTTAAGTATCTGTTCCTCTTTAACCTTTATCATGTCATTACCCTGCATATCAAACTGTGGGTACGTCAGTTTATTCAACCGACGAACATTATACACGGCCATCCTCTCTATGCCGGAAATAGTATAACTAATTTTTCATATTTAACAAACACAAACTTATCACATATCAAACTAAAGGGAATACCCTAATGATGTCGTGTTGTGATTGTGCACTTAGTCCTTAATGCAGTTATTTATATTATATGATACTAATGTACACTTGTTCGGATTCTATGCATCCCATACTACATAGGTCCGAGGACAAGCCCTTAATCGTTCTTCATCTTTGTAGGGTTCAATCCCTCGTTATGACTTAATCTACTACTGTAACTACGGTAAGTATCCTAGATGTTTTCAGACATACGAACTCATGTCTAGGCGCCCTGGAGGGAATCCCAACGCACTGACACATGACTCATCATGCAGGTATCCTGTGGTAATTCAGCTCCTACCATAGACATGACACCACCCGCAGTCGTCCAACATCCCACGAGCGTCGCCACCGTGACGGTACTCTGGAACAGTATCCACGCCCTATCATGACTCATCATGGAACATCCTGGGATACGCTCTCGCCGCTAATCCAATGGCCCTCATACTCAATGTTTTTCTCTTACTTTCATCACATCTTCACTATGTAACTAATCCTTAATTCTAATGAAATCATGACCAAAATCAAAGCTCTAGAGTTAGCCTTCTCACTACTACCGGTCTTATTTCTTTCATTTCATAATGACCTAAACCTGGTCTTTTCAATGTCAATAATCACAATTCATCATTTTTCACTTGCCGGTGTGAGTTTTGGCTACACTCTAATTTTCAATTTCAATTCATAAGTTCACATGTTGAGTTGTCATACTCAAAAAATATTTCTCTTTTCCAATCATGATTTCTAAATTATTCAATAGTCCATAATTATACATGAAATTCAACTATTCATCATGTAACTCATGAAATGTTATTTTCACATTAAAAAAATCACATCACTAGTTATTCAATTAAAGATGGACATTTACACTTCATAATTTGTCGCACTATTCTCCAATGAGAATAATTCACATCACTGCACATAATTACTTTCTTATTCATATTTCTTTTCTAATATTCCATTTCAAGTCCTTTTGTAAAGTACAACTTTTATAAAAATGCAAGTGTATAACTATAGTTCTAAATTATACTTTTGTTCTCAAAATATACTCCACTTCATTCAAATAATTTCCAATAAGTCCCACATAATTTTTAGAGTAATAATCATATTTTTTCCTAATTTTTTCAATCATCAAAAACCCAAAAAATATTTTTTTCTCAACCTTAAAATACTAGCCGAGCCCAATATTCGAACCCGCAACCAGAAAGAACCAAGCCACAAGCACAAGCCACTAGGCCACTTGCGCCAGCTGGTATGAAAGAGAGCTGAGAGCATTAAATGCTCTCGGCTGACTCTTAATATTTTTTTAATCATTAAAACACCCAAAAAAAATTATTTTTTCCCACAACATAATCAACAGCCGAGACCAAGAGTCAAACCAGCGACCACAGGGAAACCAACCGAAGACACAGGCCACTAGGCCGAGTGCTGCACGCGTTAGAAGTGAGGCTGAGAGTATTAAGTGCTCTCGGCCGAAACTGATTATTTTAAAAGTTCGAAACAAAATATATGGTGTCAACGGGATTCGATCCCTCAACCTCGGAGAAAACTCCGTGTATACTGTAGCAATTAAGAGCGATCCGACCACTCGAGCTATAGGCTCGGGTTCTCATAGTGTAATTTGAATTTCAAAATAAAACGACCCTCTCTGTTTAGTAAAAACATTTCGATGTTCATCAAATTTTCATTTCAAATTGCTCTTACTAACATACTGTAAAAATTTCAGATTAATCATTCCCATCATGAATTATACTTCAGTACATAAAAATGATTTTTTCAATAATTAAATATGTATTTCCCAATAATTAACACATTTCTACCATACAATTAGGTTAAATTTATATACTACTACGAACACATTTCTTTTTTTTTCGACATTTTAATTTCACTACTCTCTACATCAATTTTCTGTGTTTATTCATTTCACAAACATACAAACTATATCTTAATTCATCACAACATTATCATAAAAATCCATTTAAGCACATAAAACAATATTGCCAATCTACTAACTCTTGTATATAATTTTTAATGTTAATAGTGAAATTTTCTTCACATAGTCCATAGCCATAATCATTTCGCACACAACTTGAATTTTAATAATAGAACCACATACAATTGCACATCAACATTTCAATCAATCAATAGGTCAATTTTCCAATTAAATGCGTACTCTTATTAATATTTTTCATGCATCATACTTTCCATTCAAATCTAGCATGCATTCCTAATTAGAAATATGAAAAATTTACCCACCTTATTGAAGAGAAGTACAATTAGCAACCTCCTAAACAAATGTCCTTGCAAACGAACGATCCTCCTCCTAGAAGCGCGCACACTAGCCAAACCCGAGCACCCCAAAACCGAGAGCTCCTATGGATGAAAGCCGGCCTCCCCTCTTCTTGTTGATGTAAGAACAATTCTCCCCACACAACTCAATCTTTTACTCACTTAATAAACTACTAGATAATGTAATTGAACTATAGGTTTGGAGGAAATAATAAGCACAAGAATAATTAGGCTAGGGGGGTATTTATACTAAAAATCTAGGGAAATGGATGGCTAAGATTGAAGTAGGAGTTAGAAGCAAATGGCTAAGATTTAAGGAGGAGTTACACTAACCATCCATGATCAAGTAACCACCACCACCATGACTCCACTTGAAATTTCCTATTCCCTCCAAAAGCAAAACCGGCCATGCTCAAAGGTGCATATTGCACGTGCATGCAATTGCCTCAAAAAAATTTGTACATTATATTTTTACATAAAAAAAAATCTTCAAAATGGATTCTACATTACAAGTTGTATTTAAAAATAAATTAGCTTATGGGCTTTAGTTTTTGGGCCAAAATAATAATTATAAAAATAATGAATTGAATTAAATTTGGGCTTTAAGAAGAAAAGACTTTTTGTCTAATTGAAAGAATGCTTTATATAAAAATAATTAAAGACAAGTATTTAAATATCTATACTCATCATGAAGAAAATAATCATAACATTTAATATTACCAAAATATTGCACGTGCACACAACGTGCAAAATAAAATAAAATAATTTTCATTAAAAGAAAATCGGGGCATTACACTATATTTCGTTAATATCATTAATGGAATCGGTGACTGGGGGTCACTTTTTTAATTAAAAAAAGATAAAGGTCTCTTCTTTTTTTGGGTTCCTTGTCGCTTTTGGAAACTGGATTATGGTTATTGTTAGTTGGTTGAAGTGATTTTGGTGAACATATTATTAGTCAAGGGAGGTTATCCAGGATTTGAGGTTCGAGACGGCGACCACAAAAATTAAGGTTACTCCTGATAACGAATACATTATTGCTTCTAGTATGTTTCAGTTTTTGCATGGTATAATTGCTATGTTTTTCATTTTGCCTCAGAATTTATGTATTGTAAAATTAGCAGAACTAGGAGAAATGATGAGAATGTAGAACTAAGGAGTAACTGCTGTCGTTATTTAGGATCGATCATTCACGAGGATGGGGAATCAAGGAGGATGTTACATATAGAATCAAAGCGGGCTGGTTAAAATGACGAAATGCATTATGAGTATTATGCCTTAATTATAAGCGGACAATTTTATAGGATAGCTATACTACTAGCCGTGTTTTATGGATTGAGATGTCCGGGAGTTCAAAGGTTTAAATGTGAAAGGAGAAGTCAAGGTGCCAGCCATCTAAGGCACCAAAAAGGTGCTCGCCTGAGTGAAAAAGGTGCCGAGTAATGGAAAAATAAATATTTTTTGCAGCATATAAATAAATTTACTCATTTTACGTCGACACCAACTAATATATGAAAATAATAAGGTAAAACAAGTATACACAGAACAACGGAATGTACAAAACATGCATCATAAAAGAAAGTATCATGTGGAGTGCAGACTATCCTACGAAGATACTTAGATATCAAATATACAAACTAAGAACTATCAAGAAACTTATCAAGTAGAAAAGAATGCATAATTCCATATAGCCACAGTTATATACTCACATAACAAAATATACAATTATCTAAATGCCATTAACAAATAAGACTCCAAGTACGGGTGGCAGATGGCTCGGGCCAGCCTATAGCCTACCCAAAAATGCCCGCCTTCCAACCCGAACAGCCATGATCCGGTCCGGGCCTAGGCCAAACCCTCCTATAGTTTCAGGTCGAACCGGGTCAAAAAAATGGTGGATTAAACCCACTCGACCCGGCCCGTTTAACCCGCAACCCGAACAAACCCGATCTGCACTAGACCCGAACCCGAGTAAATTCCAACGGTAGGCCCAGCGGGCCAACCTGCTGGGTCCAACGGGTAGCCAGCCCGGGCCAACCGTTCGCTCTTTTTTTGTGTGGAATTTTTCTCTATAAAACCCTACTTACTTCTTTCGTTCTTCTTTACTAATTCACAATACTCTATATCTATCAACTCTCTCAACTCTCTACTACTACTATTACTCTCAATCTAGTGAAGCAAGAAACAACAAAGAAGTAAAGAAGTTCAATCTCCCTACTACTATCAACTCTCTCTACTACTCTCATAGTTGATCAAGTGTAGAAGCCCAATCTCAAGTCTACTCAACTCTCTTTATTATTCTCAACTCTCTCAACTCTTGATTCGTGAAGTACGACATCAAGATTTTATTAATTGTTAATTTGAAGATTGTTATTTTTTCTATTAGTTCACTTGTTTTTAGTTTTTCACATACAATACTACTCTCTCAACTCTTTCAACTCTTCATTCTTTTTATAATTTTTTTCACTTACACTACTACACTACTTGCATAATGTTATGATCACTCGGTAGCGGTCGTAGCCAAAATTGACAAGAATTCACTAGTTCATCTCGTCGCACTCCTTTAATCCCACAAATAGAGACCAATTATAATCCTAATTTTAATATAGATTATGAAAGTGTTCATCCTCACGAGTATATTCCTAACACACAACATGATGTAATCCTAGCCGAAGACACACAAACACAAGACGTCGTTGCTGCACAACCCACTTCTTCAAAGAAACATAAGAGGCCAAACTTCCGAAATCCACAAATTTTATGATTTTGTCCCAAACGTGGATAATCTGAAAGAGGGATATAAGGTATGTAAAACTTTTCATGGACGTTACAAATGAAAGAAGGGTGAGGGACGGATACAATTAGTCGACACGGTATCCTGATGCTTCTCTAATATCTTGATATAGTGATGCTTCAAGTTCAAACACATGGCTACCTTATGTTCTCGTCCTACTATCCATTGTTTGAAGGTTCAAATTTAAAACATTTGTTATGTGGAAATTTAGAATCTCGGGCCTACCATAAGATGATTATATATATGAGCATTTTCCTATATAAGGAATGCTCCGTTGCAAATCACCTAAGCTGTTGTTGAAAACAACGGCTTCATGGTTTGCATACCCATTTGCACGGGATCCGTTTGCAATGAAGCATTTAGTAAAGGAGGTCTCAGGTTCGAGTCCTCACTACATCAGATTTTTTTACTTTATTTTTTTAATATATATTTAATGTGCATCACACTGTAAATTACTATCTATCTATCTATCTACCTATCAATCTATAATATAACTAGTAGTTTACACGTGTGATGCACGTCTTAATAAATATAGTTTTTTTTAAAAGTAAAAATTCAGACTTAGTCTGGATTTGATCTAAAACCTCATTTACAATAGTTATGCACGTGCATTGCACGGGCTGGTAGATGGACAAATTACACTAAGGCCTTCTCCCATTATAGTAGTAGAGATACATAATAACTATTATAATGGTAGAGTTGGAGTTGTAAATCTTCCTACTTACCTGCAACACACGTGCAACTCCAACTCTCTCATTATAGTCTTCACATTAACTTTTAAAAATATATAATCATATTTATTAAGACATGCATCGCACGTATAAATCAGAGTTCCGACCTCAAATTTTTTGAAAAAAATTATATGTGCATCGCGCACGTGTCTATTACTAGTAGCAGTAGATAGATATGTCAGCAAACAAACAGTACTATATGCGAATAATAGAGAATTATTTACCAAAACGACCTACCTTTTGAAAGTATTCACCAAACTGACCCACTTTCGAAACTATTTACCAAATTTACCTACTTGATATTTGACTACTCGCTATCCGAGATAGCTATCTGAGATAGTGAGTCTATTTCAAATGAACTCGCTATCTCAGATACCGAGTGTAATTGTACTAGAGAAAAATTGAACATGAAATATATACAAGTACAGTCGCTATCTCAGATAGGGAGTTTAATTCAAATGAACTCGCTATCTGAGATAGCAAGTGTAGATTTATACATTTCAGGCAGAAATTGCAAGTTTAAAATTTCTCAAAAAAATGAGTACACTCGTTATCTGAGATAGCGAGGTCAGTTGTATACATTTCAGGTAGAAATTGCATATTTAAAATTTATCTTAAAATGAGTACAACTACACTTGCTATCTGAGATAGCGAGGTCAGTTGAACTAGACTCTCTATCTGAGATAGCGAGTGTAGTTATATACATTTCTCGCTATCTGAGATAGCGAGTGTAGTTATATACATTTCATGTAGAAATTGCATGTTTAAAAATTTTCTGAAAAATGAGTACAACTACACTCGCTATCTGAGATAGTGAGTGTTAAGGTTTTGGCCTCAAATACACATAGGCACTGATTGCTTGAAGTTGGAGAAGAAGTGGATGAGACAAAGAAGCAAGAGAAGACAAACAACAAATAGAAGAATGCAGCCTAAAGAGTTGCGGTCGACCGACCTGGGGAAGCGGTCGACCGCCCCTAGCTGCTGAGAGTTTTTCGAGTGTACATGTCCAACAGAGGAGGGGACGGTTGACCGACCTTAGGGGTGCAGTCGACCGATCGAGTCTCGTGTTTGACTCTACACGCTGCGGTCGATCGATCTTGGGGGTGCGGTCGACCGACTTCGGCGGCTGATTGTTTTTGGGCTTACGAGTTTAAAGGCCCAATTGCTAGATTTGTGTTTATCTTTTAAGGTTTACTTAGGGGCTATATATATGGTCGTAAACTCTAGGATTAGAATCAATTTGTGTAATCAAGAGGTGAGCCGTTATCATTGTTCAACTTCATGAGGGGATTGTGCCGACTGTTTCAAAGGTGAAAGAGAGAGATTGAGAGTTGTAATCTCTTTGTAATCTTTGTATTTCTTGAGGAATAAGAAATATTGGTTATCTCTGCATATTGATTGTGTTCTTGTGAGATCTTGCATATATTGTGGTAGCTTGTTCTTGGTTCATCTAAGTCTTGGGAGTTTCTATTGCTTGTGGTGTGTTTCCACTATTAGCATTACGAGTTGTGGGGTAGATTCTTCAACAAGTGGTATTAGAGCCCAGTTGGTTCGAGATGGTCGATACAAGATGAAGATCAAGAGATTCGATGAGAGTGACTTCGCGATGTGAAAGATTCAGATGATAGCGTATCTTCGTCAGAAAGATCTTGATGGTCCGTTGTTTGATGAGAAGCCGGTAGATACAGACAAGGATGTGAAGGTCTTGACGGATTGGAATCGTTTGGATCATGAGGCGCTGGGGCAGATTCAGTTGGGACTGAGTAGGAAGGCGTTATTTCATATCTCGAAGGCAAAGACCACAAAGGAGGCTATGGAGATTCTCACGGATATGTATAAGAAACCGTCGGCATCTAATCAAATTCTTCATCTGAAGAAATTGGTTAATATGAAGTTGAGGGAAGGGAGTTCAGTAGCAGAGCATGTAAACAATTACTGTATGGTTTACAATCAGATGGAAGCTTCGGGTTTGAAGTTTTCAGGGAGGGGGAAGTCATTGTTACTTCTATCTACTCTACCCGATAGTTATGGTACGGTGGAACAGACTATTACAGGCACTATGATAGATTCGACGACTCTACAGGATGTGGTGAGTAGCATTCTGAATAAGGAGGTGAGAAGGGTGAGAAACGGGGGATATCCATCATCATCTTCTAGATATTCCGCTATGTACGTTGAGAAGAGACGTGGGAGATCTAAGAGCAGTCGAAGAATAAAGGATCAGAGTAGTTCATCTGAGAGTGGGTCTGATGACAGCGATGAGGGACATGGGCCTGAGTGCTGGTATTGTCACAAGAAGGGTCACATGATGCGCAGTTGCAAGGCTTATATGAAGAAGAAGCAGGAGAAACCGAAGAAAGATACCCCAAAGGAAGCTCAAGTGGGGCTTGTTAAGGATTTATGCTTATCAGCTAGGGAGGAGTTGGGCACCCAAGATTGGTGTATTGATTCAGGAGCTTCTTTTCATTGCACTTCGAGGAGAGAGGTGTTTGATGACTACGAGGAGGGTTCTTTTGGAGATGTGATTGTGGGGAATGGTCATTGGTGTCCTGTACGTGGGGTTGATACTGTTCACGTGAATACCATTGATGATCAAAGTATTGTCTTGCGGGAGACAATGCATGTTCCAGATTTGAAGGAAAATTTTATCTCGATTGGAAGGCTAGACAAAGAGGGGTTGTCTACTACAGTTGGTAGTGAGGAGTGGTGTATAGCTGCAGGTTCAAAGGTGATTGCAAAAGGAAAGCATGATGGAACACTGTATTTACTTAGAGACGTGGTGAGTGTTTCTCCTGTAGTTGACTCTCAGTCGGAATCGAGTAGTAGGTTGTGTGGGGTGCAACCGAGTTCTTTCAGTTGTGGAAGGGAAGTTACTAATTTAGTGGGAGCTGCTGGCCATGGAAGTGATCCTAGAGGGCAAGACGTTGCTGCGGTGAGGGTACTTTGTGAATCGGCAGTTGAAGCTTCAAGTTGCTCTTGTGTGATAGAGAGCACTGGTATCGATGTGTGGGGTGATGTCGATGAGGGTAACCGAATTGGGACTGTAGGGGCTGAATAGTCTGCGAATTTTGTGGAGATGTCGTCCACGGAGGTTTCTAGTGCAGAGGGTGCATTGGGAGACTTTGAACCATGTCCGGTGTTGATGGAGATTCTGCCAGTTAGGGAATCTCATAACACAGAATCTGACACGAGAGGTGTTTCTCCGGTATTCGTGCTCTATGCGATTGGTGGAGCACATCCTTAATGAGACGATGAGGGGCGGTTTGTGCACTCCACGTGGTGGAGTGGCGGAGGTGCTCTTCATGAGAGTAGGGATTACTTGGATCGTCCATGAAAGTGGGAGATTGGCAGAGATAATGCGAGGTAAAGATTGCAATAACTTTGAAGCGTGGTGTATTTGATCCAAGTGGGAGATTGTCAGGGTTTTGGCCTCAAATACACATAGGCACTGAGTACTTGAAGTTGAAGAAGAAGAGGATGGGACAAAGAAGCAAGAGAAAACAAATAGCAAATAGAAGAATGCAGTCTTGAGAGTTGCGGTCGACCGCCCCTAGCTGCTGAGAGTTCTTCGAGTGTACAGGTCCAATAGAGGAGGGAACGATCGACCGACCTTGGGGGTGTAGTCGACCAGTCGAGTCTCGGGTTTGACTCTACACGTTGCGGTCGACCGACCTTGGGGGTGCGATAGACCTACTTCGGCGGCTGATTGTTTTGGGCTTACGAGTTTAAAGGCCCAATTGCTAGATTTGTATTTATCTTTTAGGGTTTACTTTGGGGCTATATATATGGCCGTAAACTCTAGGGTTAAAATCAATTTGTGTAATCAAGATGTGAGCTGTTATCATTGTTCAACTTCAAGAGGAAATTGTGCCGAGTGTTTCAAAGGGGAGAGAGAGAGATTGAGAGTTGTAATATCTTTGTAATCTTTGTATTTCTTGGGGAATAAGAAGTATTGATTATCTCTGGATATTGATTGTGTTCTTGTGAGATCTTGCATATATCGTGGTAGTTTGTTCTTGGTTCATCTAAGTCTTAAGAGTTTCTAATGCTTGTGGTGTGTTTCCGCTATTAGCACTACGAGTTGTGGGGCAGATTCTTCAACAGTATGTTCATTTAAACTAGACTCGCTAAATGTAGAAATTGCATGTTCAAAAATTTCTTGAAAATGAGTACAACTACACTCGATATTTGAGATAGCGAGTTCATTTGAACTAGACTCACTATCTCAGATAGCGAGTAGGTCAATTTGGTAAATATTTCGAAAGTGGGTCAGTTTGGTAAATACTTTCAAAAAGTGGGCTTTCTTGGGGAAAAAATCAATAATAGATGGAGCCTTACATGGAGGTTTAGCTATATGAGGGTTTTTAACTTAGGATGGCCTATAGTTAGTGAAAAGAAGGCATTAGATTACTCGTGTCAAACACCCACCTGTACTTACCCTAAGCATAGACTACATTACTGTCGTCCTGTACTTACCCTAAGCATATCGTGTGTGTAGTGTCGAGCACCTGTACTTACCCTACCATACGCATAGAATCTCATAGCTCTAACCCTCCAGAATCGGCCTCATTGTTAGGAATTAGGCTCCCCTCCAAAATAAACATCCACTAGTATCAAGTTCAGAATAGAAATTAAGTTACAGAGCCCAAATAAGCAAGTATCAAAGTCTGGATCAGAAAACAGAAGGCAAACGCATAAAAGGCTAACAAACACGGCTGCTCTGCGGCTGCTTGCTATGTCTCAATCTGCCTGTATCTGTGATCATTGAGCTGCTGATTGACACAGGGTTGAAAGGAGTGGTTCCCCTCAGCATGAGCAGCTTGTATCGGTTATTATTTTATGAATATTTTACCAAACTATCCCACTTTTTGTAAGTATGTACGAAACTATCCTGTTTGAAAATTTAATATCAAAACATCCCTGTCGCTAACTGAATTAGCGCGCCTAGTAATTTCCTTCGCGCTAACTCAGTTAGCGTGATGCAGGGGATACAACTTTCCCCTCTTGTTTGGGTGTGGCAAAAAAATCACCCAATATAGATACGCTAACCCCGTTAGCGTGCCTCTTTATACCAAGGCCGTTAACTGGGTTAGCGTGTGTCGATTATTAGTCTGTTAGTGAAAATAAGCATACACGTTAACTCAGTTAACGGTCTAGGTAAAACAAGACAAATTAACTGAGTTAACGTGTGTGAGTATCTCCAATTTTCAGAAACTTTCTGGAAACTTGAAATCTTCACAGTCGTTAACTCTGTTAACGGCCTTAGTAATAATAGGCACGTTAACTAAGTTAACATGTCTACACTTAGTGATTTTTTACCCACACGCCTTTTTGAGGTAGTACCCCATACTGTCCCATCTACGAATGCTAACCCCGTTAGCGCAAGTGGTTTAAATACGCACGCTAACGGAGTTAGCATGTCTATATTGGGTGAGTTTTTTCGCACACCGAAACTAGAGGGAAAAGTTGTATCTTTTGCAACACGCTAGCTAAGTTAGTGCGAAGAAAATTACTAGGCGCGCTAACTCAGTTAGCGACAGGAATGTTTTGGTATTAAGTTTTCAAACAGGAATAGTTTCCTACATACAAAAAGTGGGATAGTTTGGCAAAGATTGTACCACTTCTGTAGCAAATGACAATTGAATCTTCGTCATGATGCTTGGATTCAAATCAGTGTCCTCATAATCATTCAGGGGCAAACCATTTACATTCTGCAAGTTTGTTTCTTATGCTAATCACGCTCTAAAGTCTTAAGCGAGGTAGAACCAAACTTAAAACGAGCTCCACCGTGCCAGTCGCCCCAAACAGAACAAATTACCTAAGCTTCATGCCCCAAACAGGTGTGATGATTGAATTTTAACTGAGCTTGAGCTTCAGCTGAGGCCATCCAACAAGCATGAGGCAAAAGCTTGTTCTGCTTAAAAGCCAGCATGGTATTTGTGCAAAACACATATATGGCACTTCAAAGATGGGAGCATTAAACGAGAACTCAAGGTAAAGATCAAGTTTTGAATGTCAAAAACCATATCAAATACGCAAGTCATAAAAAGAAAACAAATATCTAAAAATCGAGGAAGCACATACGAAAGCCAGGCTCTCTAAAACATAAATATGAATGGTCATAGTTCTTCCTCCTATAGGAAAATTATGGAAAACTGACTGGTGAAGCGCCTCACTCTTTAACGCTTGCCTCCACCACCACCAAGCTTAGGGCCTTTGGCTGCTCCTCCCTTGGGTATGCTCTTGGATTGCGTTTTTTGTGTCTTGGCCATCACCTCTGCCTTCTTGGCCTTCTTTTCATCCTTGGTTTTCTTGATCCTCTCCTTGATTTCACTGTACAAAAGACACGACCAAACATATTAAAGGGTGAGAAAGAAAGAACACTCTTCACAAGGTTCAAAATAGTATTTAGCTCACCATGCAATGTGCTCAGGGCCGAAGGCTATGGCTACTACATTATTGAGGGCTTACCAGAAAATAATGGCTAAATGTAATAAGGTGAACTTTAAAATAAAGAAAGACTCTGGATCCAATCGAGCTAACAACCATTGTGAAACCACTTCAAATAGATGACTGCATGATTTTTTCAACATGGGGCATATTTGCATTGGTGAAAAGATCTATAATAGAAAATTAGACAATCACAACAGGGAAGGAGGCATAAAATTGGTGAGGAGAAGGCATGAAAGACCTAGCACTAAGAGCACTTCAATAGATAGATAGTTAACAGGTGACAAGAAAAACGTAAAGAGTCAGGACAATAGAAGTCACTGAACCATGTGGATCAGTGAGTAATATCAGTTAAGACATTCAAGATTCTAATAGTCCAAAATAAAAAACATATAATTCATAAAACAACAAACCCACGACGAAAGCAGCTAAGTGTCAAAGTAATGATGATGAAAAGCATGTTGAAAGAATGAGGAAGCATATACCGCAGAGCAGCTTCCCTGGCAGCATCTCGTACTTCAGCCTTTTCAGTTCTCTTCTTCTGAATCACCTCAAGAGTTGCACCAACAATTGACCTAGAATATGGTTTTTTGGTAGTTCGGCGCCTCTTCTTAACAGCTTCAGCATGGATGTCCTAATGTTACAAAGAAAAAGAAGTCTAATATAGGCACATTATGCTAGTGCAAAGCCTATAACATGTGGGAAAAATTTAAGAACCTTCTTGTGCTGCTTCCTATACATAGCAGTCCAGGTAAGCTTTGCAGGTTTCAGTCTGTTGTGGAAATATCTCTTGCATTTCGAGTTGGAAAATAGGAAAACCTACAACATGAAAATTGCAAGAATGTACATAGAAAAGTACAAGCAGATGTACTACACAAAGGGCATTTCAAAATCCAACTTTTTTGCATACTAATTATAAAGAATTATTATATTGTTGCAAATATTAGCGTATATAGTTCTGCAGTCGAGGTAGTAAAACATAAACATCTGAAAAAGTGACTCTACAATCATACAAAATAACATGTTGAGAAGTGAGAACTGAATAGGCAATGTTTTAACTTGAAGAATATTCTTTAAAGCAAAGCAAAGCAAAAAAAAAAAAAAAAAAGAAGCAATCAACAATCAGAACATTAATTACCTGGGAATCCGCACGGACAAATCTGATACCTTTACCCGGGTATATCTTAGCACCACTGAAGCGACAAAGTTCAGTCCTGGAAAATACAGAACTAGTGAGGTTTGTGCTTCTGGCTATTATCAATTCTACATGTGGAAGATCTTCCGCAATGAATTAGTTATAGAGAGCTCACAAAGAAAACCAGAAATAAAACAAAACAACAGAGACAAACAACAAATTTTCCTCTTTGATCAAGTATACAAACAAGCCAAATACAAAAAAAGGAAGGAGAGAGAGAGGGGAGAACATTATATACAGTTACTGAACGAAAAAAATGTAAAACACTGGTCTTTGAGTTGCAGAATTTGTAATGCTTCTGTGAAACCCGCACAACCCAAAATTTCAATTCCAGTTCACTTAAGGTAGGCACATCATGAAACATTCTTTTATGAGTACCTTTACATCATTCCATTTCAACTCTAATCCCCAATAACTCAATTAAATGTTTGGATACAAAGGTAGGATACATATATGTAATTTTTAAGTGAAGACAAAGGTTTGCAACCTATAGGTTGCATACTTGTACCTCCATTTTGGCTTTAAAAATAAATTTGGTTGGATTGGAGTTTAGATACCTACCGTAATGTCTTGTTTTATCTTAATTTTGAGGGTAAAAAAACAGAGGTAGCGTACCTCCAAAATATGATCCAAATGGACCACATCTTATAGATACCTACAGGTAGACAAGCACATCCACTAACGCCGGTATCCAAACAGGGAATATCATAAACCAGTCCCAAGTATAAAAAACCACCAAAGACCCTCTTCAGACCCAAAGCATGACTTTTGAATTAATATAAATTTTAAACCCTTTATAAATTTAATCAGAATTTTACTAAATTTGGTTTTCTTTAGTCTAAACTAAATCTACCTCAATTCACAACATTAAAAGTTAATTTTACACTTGTAAAGAGTAATGAAATGGAGTCAGCATGACAACAAATCAATAGATCATCCTATAAATACCAGGTAATACTACCATTAGGCTTTGTTTGAGATTGCTTTTATAGTGCTTTTGGGTCTGAAAGCTCTTTTAAGCTCAAAATAGGCGTTAACAAACTTAATGAGAAGTGTCTATTCAAAAGTACTTTTTATAAAACTACCATTTTCAGCATATTTCAAAGCACCTAAGAGCATCTGCAGTCGTTGAGACCCAATTTTTGGGTATTTGGCAAAAGGAAATGAGAAATATAGCTTTGCGCTGCAGTCGTCGACTGACTTTTTTTTTTTGAAATTAAAGGACAGACGGGATCTCCTGTCTGTCGAAACAAAAAAAAATCGACCGGACGGGAAATCATCTCCCGTCTGACGAAATGAGTATTTTGTTTCTATCTGAAAAATGGACGGAGAGGAAATAATTTCCCGTCCGACCTTTTTTATTAAAAAATAAATAAATTCAAAGGGCAGGGAATATTCCCTCGTCCGATAAGTTTGAAATATAAAAAAAAATCTCTCCGACGAAAAATAATATTTCGTCCGATCTCTCCGACGAAAAATCATCTTTCGTTAGCTATATTTTGGCAATTGCCATTTCTTCTGCCAAATATAGCCGACTACTGTAGCAACCAACAGGATCAGCCCCACTGCATAGGTGGGTAAGGCGGCCGCCTTGGGCCCCCGCGGATTTTTGGGAGCCCCCAATTTCGAACTTCCCTTGTAAATATAGGCACGTATTTTGAGCGTAAAAAAATGTTATTAGGGGGCCCAAAATAATTATTTGATCCTTTAAAAAAATTTTAAAATATTATTTCGGGTAGTCTGGAAGGCTTGATTGAAATTGAGGTTTTAAATTTGAGTGATTTAAAACAAACCCACATTTAAATGGGTATAAAACCCAAAACCCACATTTAATTTAAACCCACATTCAATTTACAACCCGAAACCTGATAACCCAAACCCTCTTTTAAAACAAAACCCAACCACTTCCTTCTTTTCCCCAAAACCCAACCCAAACCCGATATATATTTTGCATATTTTGCTTTGAACAATGTGCAAATTTTGCAAATTTTGCTTTGACAAATTTTTTATACATGTTTTTTTTAATATATGGGGCAGGGGGGACCATTTCGGAAGTTCGCCTCCCCGGAACTCAGGGCCAGCCCTGGCAACCAAACCCAAATTTTGGGTATTTGGTCAACGACTGCAGCACCTTTTTTGCCAAATTTTGAAAAATTTGGCAAAATGGCCAACGACTACAGATGCTCTAAAATGACACATTTAGCTTTTCAAAAAGTGTTCTTTACTTACTGGGAAATTTTTAATTTAAACATTATTCTTTCTAACAATACTTTTGGTACCACCACTTTTCAACAATGAAAGCACTTGATCTCATTTGAGTTACATAAATATTCATATAAAGACCAAGAAGAAATGCTAGCATATTATAAGATGACAACTCTTGAAGTCCTCGTAACCTCTCTACGCAATTAATTCGCACATAAAACAATAGATCATATTCATCATAAAATGCTCAACAAAGTTAAAATCTACAAATTAAAATTACAACTTTATGCTTGATAACAACACAGATCTCTAAATAACCAAAATATCTAACAAATAATAAGTTCTGAAATTCCACTAAGAAAGGAACTGAATAAAATAATAAAACAGTGATTAGATGAGGAAGAAGATGAACGTACTTGAGCACCATGGCGGCGGCTACCAGAAGAGAAAACCCTAACCCTAACGAAAATGAGGAGAAACGTTAGACGACGATGATGGGTGAGTTTATATATGGGGGTATTAATGTGCAGTTTCGCCCCTCGTACTGTAACAAATCACCGAAACTGCCATCGCCGTTCGGGTCAAATGATGCGTGCGGATTGGATCTGACCTGAACCCGGTTAGTTTTCAATTGTTTTAATTTGGGATTGGGTAAAATTCAGATAATCCTAGTGACACTAGTTTTACAACTTCGACAGATAACCATACTTAACTGTTTTTTTTTTTTGCCATATAATTCTACTTAACTTTATTTTCTGTTAAGAGCCTAGTAAACTGACTGACGCCGTTATATTTAGCATGAAATGACTAAAATAACTCGAGACTATATTAATGGGTAAAGTTTTAAAAAAATTGAAAAATTAAGGTTGCGTTTGGATAGTATTTTAAAAACAGTTTTGTGTTTTTAAAATAAAAAACTGGGAAAAAGTTGTTTGGATACTGGTTTTTTATAAACCGGTTTTGCAAAACAGATTCCTAAAACCTCATTTTAAAAACAGATTTCTGAAAACTGAAAAAAGCTATTTTCGAAACTCATTTCTCCTCTCATTTACTGCGTTCAACACTCCTCTTCTTCTCCCCAAATACTCCTGATAACAAAGCTCCCCAAATCTTCCCAAAATCCTTCACAAAATCTACTCCACCATCATATTCGAACCACCGCTGACAGCATATCGCCCTAAAGAACAACGAATTTGCTCCCCCCTTCATTGACCTAGGGTTGATGGTTTGTGAGACAAGATCCGCTTACAAGAAAAGGTGTAGTCGAGAAAAACGACGTCTGCAGCTTGAATCTAGTGGAGACAACTTCTCTCTTCTTCAAACAAATGTATGAATTATTTCCCAGCAAAATTATTTCAGCTTAGAAAGGTATGTATCTCATCTACAGCAAATCAACCGCTGTACAAACATAATTTTTGTTTTTGGGGTTCATTTGTTGGGTTCATTTGTGTACTGAAAATTTTCCAATGTTGGGTTTATTTTGTCGACCATTGACAAGTACTCTCATCTCGGAATTTTATTTTTTTTTTGGTTTGGTTCAATTTTGGCTGCATAATTATTGTGAAGTAGTTTTGTAGACTAATTTTGTAGTTTTGTTGGGCTCACTTTTATACAGTGGTTTTGTAGTGTATTTTTTTTTCTAGTGGAGTCGTTTTGTAGAGTCATGTTTTGTTGGGTTTTGTAGAGTATTTTAGTAGTGGAGTGATTACTTCAGTTTTGTGTCAATTTAATTTCACCCAGAATCAATAAAAACTTTCCCAAAAATTTTCGCCGTGATCTTCTCTGTTTTTAAGTTTAATGTAATTTAACTCGAAACTCTGTTTTAATGTATAATTCTATTGTTTATATTTAAATTTAATGTATACATGTTTGTTCAAAATACAGATGACTAGTAAGGGAAAGGAGAAGGAGGTGGATCCTGATGTTGGGTTATGGAATCCAAATGTAGAGCAGGTGTTTGTGATCTTGATGGAGGAGGCGGTAAACCGAAATAGCCTTAAAAGTTCTACATTTGAAGCAAAGGTTTGGCAAAGGTTTGTGGTTGATATGAAACGTATGGTTGGTCGTACATTTTCGGTTAAATGATTAAAGGACAAACATTCAAGGCTAAGGATAATGTGGCGGGAGTTTGAAAATTTGAAGAATCAAAACGGTTTGAGATGGGATGAAGAGAACCAAACTGTCACTCCCCGCTTTCAAAAAATACGGAATACGAGTACATGACAAAAGCCTAGCGAATGACTAACGTCACCCATAAGCTGTTTATCCGATTAACTCAACAATATAAACAATACAGAACAATTGCGCAGGCAATAATAATGATCTTATGAACAAAAATACTTGGAATGAAGAAATAAAAATATCCAAATACAATAATAATAATCCAACGTTTGGAAACAATAATAAAATCCGGGACATAAGCCCAAAACAATAATAATCCAATCCAAAAATAATAACAAGTCTCAATACATTAAGTTTATTTAAAGCAATAAGCAATTAGAAAGCAGTAGTCTTCAGCATGCTTGTTCTCTAATTCCAGCAGACAATTCTCCTTCATTACCTATATGCACTTCATCTAAAAAGAGAAGAAAATTTGTCCTTAGAGCAAGTCATGGATAGCAAGTAGAGAAAGCAGGGAACAATGAAATAACGGTATAACAATGAATCAATGGATCAATAGGAATCAATAACATGGGACAATAATCATGATAATCGATGCAATTGGCTATAAACAATGGTTCAATATTCTGTAACGGTAATCAATGATCAATAACCATAACACTTAGCCAGTATTCGATATGAATAGGAATAATGAGGAACAATATGCAGTGTCGATGTAGTGTGATCCTTAAGTTTATTAATTATTTTAATCCTACCTAATGTAGCACTTCATGCATCCATCCTTTTACTACATGGTTGCTACATTCAAACAGTTTCGCATTAGACTTAGTGGTAGGCTTTATAGTTCATGTACTCTTCAACGATAAACATTATTCACCTTTCGGTGTACGATACGGTCATCGGCAACGATACAATACACGATAGATTGGGTTACGGCCATAACCACAATCACCGATAAAATAATAGCCGGAACATTATTTAGGAAAACACGGACCCCTCTTCCGAGTACAGTCCATATATTGTCCCCTACTAAAAGTCAACCCTTAAACCCCAGCTTATTAATTATTTATCAACACAACAACACAATATGCAGTTAAGGACAAGAGGTGAACAATAGTATCAATAAGGAAACAATAGGTTGATAACATGGATAGGACGGTTAGAATAGTGACAATAACTCATTGGGAACATGCAATGCAATATACACTCATTAATTCATGCAATAGTACAACATAGGAATTATTAATTTATTAAAAAGGGGAATCTAAAATTCTGGACAACAAGCACAATCTGTACAAAAATGCAGTTTCCCACTGACTTAGAAATTGAAAGTTGAATCCGTCAGAATCTGGAAACTAGACTCCCATACGGTTCCAATGCATACTTAAAGTTCAAATTTCGACAACAGTAGCTAGGTCAAACACATGTTTCTTTTCAGGTTTTATGTTCAGATAGAAATTCGACATCTTGTTATTTTAATTTTCGAATCAGCAAAAACTCAATATTAAATTCAGTAAAATATAGTCTGGACTCCCGAATTCCAAAACATACTGAATTTGAAGTTCCACAGGATTTTTACACTTCTTTCGTACAATTTTACGAGGAAATACGACTTTTTGTTACATCAGAGTTTACACTTACATTACATATTTACCGCGGAAGCAATTTACAACAATTTACATGAATTGAAATGTACAATACTTGTACCATTCTTTAATCAGCATGCATTCTTTATTCTTGTTAATCACTTTACCTTGCATAAAAATAGTGGGCGCGTCAGTTGCTTACAACCGACGAAATATTATACACGGCTATCCTCTCTATGCCGAAACAATATAACGATTCTCAATACTTAACAAACCACAAACTTGTTCACAAACACAGCTAAGGGGACTATCCTATTGATGTCGTGTGGTGAAAGTGCAATTAGTCCTTAATGCAACTATTTACTTTATATAACACTAATGCGCACTTGTTCAGAGTCTATGCATCCCATACTACATAGGTCCGAGAGCAGGCCCTTAACCGTTCTTCATCTTGTAGGGTTCAATCCATCGCCATGATTTAATCTACTACTGTAACTACGGTAAGTATCCTAGATGTTCTACGAACTACGAACTCATGTCTAGGCGCCCTGGAGAGAATCCCAGCGCACTGACACATGACTCATCATGCAGGCATCCTGTGGTAATTCACCTCCTACCATAAACATGACACCACCCGCAGTCGCCAAACACCCCACGAGCGTCGCCACCGGGACGGTACTCTGGAGCAGTATCCGCGTCCTACTCACGACGCATCATGGGACATCCTGTGAATACTCTCACGCCGCTAATCCAATGGCCCTCGTACTCAATATTTTTCTCTTACTTTCATCACATCTTCACTATGTAACTAGTCCTTAATTTAATTGAATCATGAACAAAATCAATCCCTTAGGGTTAGCACTCCCACCATACCGGTCTTATTCATTTGTTTCACATGACCCAAATCTTGGTCTTTTCATTTCAAATATCATTTCAACTTTTCTTTCATTTTGCCGGTATGAGGCTTAGCTACACCATAGTTCTTAATTTCAACTCATAATTACAATAATGAGTTTTTCATACTCATAAGTTCTCTTTCACGATTAACAAAATTCCTGATTTTTTCTATGAATCAAATCTCATACAAATAATTCAATTGCAATTTATGTATCTCATTTTAATCAATAATAATTTAATCTGATTCTCATACTAATGTTTATTTCATTCATTTAACTCAAAAGCCACAAAGTCGTATTTTTCATTTATAACCCAATTCAATTTAACAACAATAGACCATAGAAAACACAATCAGATTTCCTTTCATTCAAAAATTTTTCTTTATCACTTAACATAATTTCTCGTAAAAAATAAATCACTTTTATAATTTTCCAAAGGTAGATTTCAATAGTCTTTTTGATACAATTTCACTTATAACTCAAAGTCATTTTAGTCAAATAGTTCCCAAATATTTTCATGAGTTCTACATGATTTTAGAATAATTAACACAAATTTTCCAATTTTTTAGAAGCTAAGAATCTGTTTTAAAACTCAAAAAAATCAATTTTTATATACAGGCCGAGACCATGAATCAAACCCGCAACCTGAAGGAAAACAACCGCAACCGCAAGCCAACTGTGCTACGGTGCACACGCAATAGGTAAAAGGAAACAATACTTAAATATCTTAGGGTTCAGATTTTGGGTTTTATTTGAATTTCCGAAACAAAAGAGCAGAGCTCAGGACTCGAACCCACAACCATGAGTAGCCCACGCTACAGTCAGCGCCCAACACACCTACCGACCAACTGGTCTAAGCGACCAAGTCATCTAGAATGGGAGTTTTAATGGTTTTGTTCCTACTCTCTGTTCATCTCTAGTTTCTCAATTTTTCAAAAGCGATTTTGGTTTCTTTTTCTACTCTTTTTGAACTCAAATTTTCCAGATCTTAATATGTATACAAATATAGTAAATCAGTACTTTTAAAGTTATTATTCACTAATAAAACATGCATTTCTAATTTCATTTTGCATTCTAATGTCCATAATTTCGACATTTAGAACAACCACATTTGCACACATTTCGAAATATAGATTTCTACAAAAATATTCTATTTCTTCATCCTTTATTTATTAACCAATCACACTAATTTAGAACACCAAAATTTCCTTCCTTACTACATTGAAATTGCTTACAATTAACCAATCCAATTTCACATGAAACATTCAATTTTGTCTCATAGGCATAGATTTTCACACAACATGATTCTTAATTATTTAGCATGGTAAACATAATAGTTTTTAGCATTGTAACAAATAGCCCAATAACAATCATTTCACAAACATTATCATCTCATCACTAATTAAGCAACATGAGTCAAATCTCAACTAGTTGTTCTCTAATAATTTCATCAAAACACTCCTAGCATGGTATCTAGATTTAGAAGTCATGAGAAATACCAACCTATTTGAAGAAAAACGAATTGAAAGCTCATAGAACGCAAGAAAGTAGCATTCTCCTCCTAGAATGTATTGCAAAATGCTCCTCCTCCTTGCTCCTTGGTGCAACCCGAGCTCCCTTATGCTTGATGGTGATGGTCGGCCTCCTTTTGGTTGGAACACACACAAGGATTTCACACTCTAGTCTTTTGCTCACAAATCTCCTCAATCTTTTGCTCTCTTATCTTTTTCTTTTCTCTTTTGTTTCTTAACAAATGTTTAGTGCAGTAATGAGAAGAAAAGCTAAGGGTATTTATACACTTTTAGGGTGGAAATAGATAGCTATGATTAATCAAGGAGTTAGAGATTAAGGACCAAGATGAGTTGAGAAGTTGTAGCAACTTCCATGAACTCAATAACTACCCCTCAACTCAATCCCACTCCCCCTCTCTCTCTTGGCCACAACCCGGCCTCCCCAAAGGTGCGCAAAACACACCCTAGTGTGCGCACGTGCCCCTTCTAGTACCCCCTATTAAAAGTTGTACAAATTTAATTAATCAATTGTCCACTAATTGTGTCTACATGACAAGTTGTGATAATTAAAAGATTAATTAAGTTGTGAGCCTCAAAATAGTGGGCTTTAGGCTCATGGGCTATTTAATAAAATATTTAATTTATTAGGGTTGGCTTAAAAATAAGAAAACAAATTTAGGCTTTATAAAATAGGTTTTTTAGAAAAATAAAGAGAAAGAAAGAAATAATTGTCCATGTTATAAAAGATAATTTTATAAGAAATTATGCATACAAAATTTGTACGTGCACAACACGTAAAAATCAACATTTCTCATTAAATGAAAATTCAGGATATTACATGTGTATTTTAAGTTTACTTCAGCACTTATGTGTGTTGGTGTATTTTGGATGTAACTGTGGATGTTTTCAATATTTGAGTCGGATGGCACTTCTCATGCCATCTCTTGTTTCAAAAAAAAAAAAAAAAACAGCCCGGCCCGCACCAGCCCGGGATCGGGTTGAACCGGTCTGGGCTGGCCCGCGGGCCGACCGTTGCTGTTACCGTTGTGAATTTTTTTCCATGAATTTGTATTTAATAATTAGGGTCTGTAAAATTACCAAAATACCCCCCAACGGATTTATACTAGCTAGTTTTTTAGGGTTAAATTGAAAATTTACATTTTCTATATATACAACCCCATTTCATTCAATTCTCTTCACAAATTCACTCAACTCTCTCTACTATCTATCAACTTTCTCAACAAAAATCAACAACAATCAACAACATTCAACTACTCTCTTTCAAGATTCAACAATCAACAACATCCAACTACTCTCCTTCAAAATTCAACATCATCAACATTTAGATGATGAGATTCTATATTTAGGTTAAGTAGAAGTGCACGACAATAGTCCAATACCTTATCTTCAATCTAAACTAGTAATTTACACGTGCGATGCACGTTTTAATAATTTTAAAAAATAAAAATAAAAACTCTGACGTAGGGAGGATTTGAACCGAAAACCTCCGTTATATTAGTTATGTACGTGCGTTGCACATGTCGGTAGAATGACAAAATGACAAATGACACTAAGGCCTTCTCTCATTATAATATTAGAGATAGAGGCCATCTCGATCTCTAAATTCAAATAATTTCCTTGTTTTGTAATTTTATCTAATTTGTATGAAATTGTATTCATGAACTTGATTTTATTTAACATCATGTAATTTATCAAATCAATTAAAATTTGATTTTAATTTCTTTTATTTATTAGTTCTTTGCAATTGTTATGAAATATTGAAATTAACATTTAATACTTGATCTTTCATCTTTTTTAAAAAATACACTAATTAAGCCGGCCAAGCCCCCACCCTAGGGGCCGGAGGCAAGGTTCGGGCCAAGATTTTCGCAAAGAGGCCTGCCCGTAGTTGCCTCATTACACACATGATATTAAATAACTTAGAGATGACCACTTCTTGTTGTATACCTGCATGTTGTGCGTATGATATCGTGTGCTTGGTTGTGTTAGTTGCAGTATACTCATTGTGGACTTGTAAAATACCCTATACCATGTTGCTTGGACATCTAGTATACCATATTTCACGTTTGGTTATCTTTGGGATGAGTTTCATATGAACTAGTTGATTTTGTGCATGAATGATATTTTCTGTTTTGTCGATTTTTTATTTTTGATTAGTAATTTAGACCCTATTAAGGTCAGTATATGAAAATATTTTGTGAACATGAATTATATATAATTCTGTCTACTTTCCAGAATTTCTGACAGATCTCAGTTTCGATTTATGAGTTTCAAGTTATGACTATTTTACTACATATGTGTTTAAAATTCCAGATCCAGTTTTATATGAATTCCGTATGGTAAATTATTTTTCTACTGATGCTAAAGATAATATTTTAATCCAATATTTTTTCTGGTTATAACTAGACCTGATTGGGATTAACCCCTTATTTTTGTGGATTTAATTGATGACTTTTATAAATTATTCTATATTTGCAAACAACTACTTTACTTGTAGAATTTTCATACTGTTCAGTAAAGAAACTTAATTTCGACCTGATTCTACTTGCTGTCTATAAAAATTTTGTGAATATAAATTATAGTCTACTGTATCTATTTTATCACCCTTTTGAAGGATCTGGATTTCAATTTATATTTTGTGAAATATTGTTGTTTTAATACTACAGTGTTTATGATTCCAGATTTACAGACTTTCTATATCTTGCTGCTTTCTGATTTTACTTGACTATTCTATCTATATTGGAAAATTATGAAACTTTATTTCTGTTATTATACATACTAGGGAATACCCCAGATTTTTCTTGGATTTAATCAGTAAGTTTTCATGTCGTTTTCCTGTTCTTGAATACAAACTTTTGATTTCTGGCTGAACATGTTTTCTAGATTCAAATCTGTTTTGAGCCTTATTTTTGTGAAATACCATATGACTTATATATATTTGCTGGATTCAGCCGAGAGTCTATTTTTCAGATTTTTTGACGAATCCAGATTTGCACTTTTGTAGCAATTGGAATTCTAGATTTAGTGCAGTACTGTCTTGCTGTCCCGAACTAGAATTTTCGTTGTTCTATCCTTTTATGATTTATCTTTTATCTGTGCATATTTATCTTTCAATCTGAACCTGTTACTTGCTTATGCCATGTTATTCTTGCTTTATTTGTGACACATACATGCCTGTCTGATAATAACAATAAAATAACCAAGCCGGGGTTAAAGGAAAGATCTAGTAGTGGATAATATAGAAATGTGTACTTGGAAGGGGGCCTGTGTTTCTCACAGGATTATCTGCTACGTGTTCATGACTACATGATACACGACTCTGTCTGTCGGATTACCCTGACTGCACATTTCCCTATAGGAAGGTATACTCAGAAGAGAACCCATAGGTACTATCTGTCTGTCTGGATCTGCATCTGATATCTGTCTGTCTGATACCTGAGTACAGAGCCCTATAGATACCCCTACGAAATCTAAACATAATTTATTTGAATGTAGCAACTATGTGGTGAAAGTTTGGGATGCATGAAGTGCTACCTAGATAGTAATAAACACAAGACCTGTAATAACATAATATTTGCTATGTGTTTACATGTATTTGTTACATGACATCTGCTATCTATTATCTTCTACTGGACATCTGTTACTTGTTTACCTGTCTGTATGATACTTGACATCTGTTACATATCACCTGTGCCCGTTAGTATACCATGTTACTTGATTCAGTTTTCCTGATTCATGTTAGACATTCTGTTTTGCTCTGTCATATCTATTCCATGCTATGTTCGTTTCTGCTGTTATTTTATATTTGTTTACCTTTTCATGTACTTGTGCATGCACTACAAGCGGCCCGTAACTTGCATTGACGGGAAGTTTGTTTTCTTTTTCCTCTTCTTGCAATTTATTAAATTGCAAATTATGGAGATCAGCAGCCCGATGGAGTAGGTGATATGATATTTTAGATGCTAGAGTTATTGCTACTATTATTATTATTTTCCTGTTACTTATTTGAATAATTGTATCTGTTACTTGGATGATTTTATATTGGGCAATGTGACCCAGGATTATTGACTTGTTCAGGTCTGGTTTATTTGAGATTATTAAATTTGGTTTCAAGTAATCATGTTGGTATTTTGATTCATATGTGTATGCGTGGTTGACTTCTCTTGCTTCCTACTCTGATTATTCATCTGAAATATTGTAAAGATCCTGACAGCTTATAGATGATGAAAATCATTCACTGGGCTTAGTCATGTATCTGTATTCCGTACTCCTTTTTGGGAAGCGGGATGTGACATTTGATGCCAATAATCATCTTTGGTTCGGAAGCTAATGTCCAAATCCACTCTAGCCTTATGTAGTTCTACTAATTCATCTCTATCGAGCTCTCTTGCTTCTTCGATGATCTCCAGACCATGAATACGGTCCACCAGTCGTTCCTTAACCTGTTGGGCCTGTCTTCTCTCTTCACCTGCCCAACGCCTGAGGGCTCCTCTAAGTCTACGAATCTTAGCATTCCATATTGAAATCGCATCCCCATGAATACCATCCCTCCTCTGAATAGGGGTATTCCAAGATGAGGTCACTAAAGGACGTAAAGAACCGTTCCTTAGCCAAGGTTTTTCGAAACGGAAACGTTTGACTCTGCAACGAGGCGCCCTATTCGGTGTGAGAATCAAAGGAACGTGATCGGAGGTATCCCGAGGGACAGCTCTGACCGAGGCAAGAGGGAAATGAGATTCTCAATCTTGCAACACTAAAATACGATCCAATTTAGCAAGAATGGGACGGTCTTGCATATTAGACCAAGTGAATTTCCGGCCAGTAAAATTAATCTTCCGCAACTCTAAGTAATTGATAACCTGGTTAAAGGTAGATCTCTCAGTCGCACTACATCCTCTTCCTAGGTGTTCGTCTGAGAATCGTGTAATACTGAAGTTACCCTCGGCGGACCGGGTTGTTTTTTTTTTTGATATAAAAGATGGCATGAGAAATGCCATCCGGCTCTTATAAATAACCACCAGAAATACATCCACTAAACATCCAAAAGTACTATCAAAAGATACATCGAGGCAAATAAAACAACATAAAAAGAGTTACATCAAAATAGATACAAGTAGACTCAAAATACAAAAGAAATCGGAATAAACAGAACCGATATAATAACAACAGATCATAACCCGACAAGAAGTCCATGTCTACCCTCTGGCAGACCGAGCTTGATCAGTTGTTAACCCCCTCTTCAGGAAACAGTGGTCCCACTCGTGCTTTCTTCCTCATACCTGGGATTTGCAACCAAGAAGTTGTAAGCGAAAAGATACGAAACATCATTTGCGGGAAATTAGAAGAATGGTTATGGAAACATAAATCATTTCTATCTAGCCAAATGACCCACAAAGAAGCTACAACAACACAATCCCATTCTCTCAACTTATCCTTAGCTACCTCTGAACCTCTAAAATCTCCCCACAACTGGGAAATATAAAAAGGAGCTGTACTGCAACCAAAACCAAAGAGGATAAAATCCCAAATACGTTGACTGGCCCCACATTCTAAGAAAAGATGACCAATAGATTCATCTTGAAGGTTACATCTAGGACACAAAGCCGACGAGATGAGATCTTTCTTAAAAAGGTTAACTCTAGTTAAAATAGCTTCTTGCAACACAAGCCACAAGAAGGCCTTAACTTTATGTGGAGCACTCGATGTAATACCCCAGATCAGTCGACTGGTACTGCCAGCAGTCGACTGATAGAGGACAGTCGACTGGTACTGCCAGCAGTCGACTGGTCTGTGAGATTTGTGAGAGAATTGTGAAAGATAGTCCCATATCAGGAATCTGTGAGGATAATCAGAGTATAAATACTATTGCCGAGGATCAAGAGTCACCAATTCGGTTAACCACCTTTTCGTGAGGCAGCCTGTGGTGGGCAGTGGAACTACATAGTATTTATAATTTGTCTGAGCATTGGGGCGGGGCGTTACAAAATGGTATCAGAGCCGACTTTCGACCCACCGGGTGTATCTGCACGATGAAAGGGTGCCTCCGAAGGAGGGGGGCCTATTCGTGGGGTACATATGTTTGCGTGATGAAAGGGTGCCTCCGAGGGAGGGGGGCCTATTCACGGAACATGCCAGGTGCTAGAAAGGACGGTCCTACACTGAGGTGTGCCCTGTGCTCAGTGAGGACGCTGATTCCTAAGGGG
Source organism: Hemerocallis citrina (assembly GCA_017893485.1). Taxonomy (NCBI): domain Eukaryota; kingdom Viridiplantae; phylum Streptophyta; class Magnoliopsida; order Asparagales; family Asphodelaceae; genus Hemerocallis; species Hemerocallis citrina. The sequence goes on from CM030368.1 coordinate 13,540,532, forward strand.
GGGTGTATGTAATACCCCAGATCAGTCGACTGGTACTGCCAGCAGTCGACTGATAGAGGACAGTCGACTGGTACTGCCAGCAGTCGACTGGTCTGTGAGATTTGTGAGAGAATTGTGAAAGATAGTCCCATATCGAGAATTTGTGAGGATAATCAGAGTATAAATACTATTGCCGAGGATCAAGAGTCATCAATTCGGTTAACCACCTTTTCGTGAGGCAGCCTGTGGTGGGCAGTGGAACTACATAGTATTTATAATTTGTCTGAGCATTGAGGCGGGGCGTTACACTCGACTTCCAAATAATACGATTCTTAGCACTTCTCGTACCCCCATCACTGAGTACTCGATACATGGAATGAACTGTGAACTGTCCGTGGGAGACCAGTCTCCAGGACCTCTTATCTTGCATATTCAAGTTGATAGGACTCGTAGTCTGTAGAAGAGATAGGAAGGGTGCACACAGAGTATCAACATTCACTACACTGCTAACACTTAGATAGATATGCCATCTGGAATTGACCCAATAGTCGGTAACCAAGGCAAATTTGTTACGTGTAAGAGTGAAAATCTCCGGGAATAGAGAACTCAAAGTATTAGGACCAACCCAAGAATCTAACCAAAATCGAGTATCAACTCCATTCCCAACTCTGCTAGGAGCATTTGCATGAAAGATATCTCCCAATCTGTCAATCCCTTTCCAAACCGGAGAAATACCTCGACGGTGCTGCCCCCCCCCCCCCCCCCCCCCCCAAAAAAAAAAACCCTGAACCGCCTACGCCCCCTATATCGAGCCCAAACAAAGCCTTGATCGGTAGAATAGCGTGAATGAATTTTCCACCACCATTTACACAAAAGTGCACGATTCTTCAGTCGGAGGTTAATGATACCCAGCCCCCCAAAATCTTTGCTTCTACAGACCAAGCTCCATTTAACTAAAGGAAGGCCTCAACCATCCTCTCCACTCCCCTTCCATAAGAAATCTCTACGGATTTTATCGATTTTGTCGATAACCCATGAGGGAGAACTCATAAATGGACATCCAATAGATAGGGACGTTCGAAAGAACTGCATTAATCAGGGTGATTCTACCACCTAAGGATAGATGGTTTTTCTGCCAACCAGGCAGTCGCTTCTGAATACGCTCTAATAGATGATTCCAATCGTTACGAGTAAGCCTCCCAGGCCTCAACGGCACTCCTAAATACTTAATGGGAAATTTACCCACTTGACAATCAAGAATGTTAGCCAACAGAGCAGTAGAAACATCGTCGCATCTCCCAAGACCAATGAGATTGCTTTTCTCAAAATTGACTCTCAACCCGCTCCAAGCTTCATAAAACATGAGGATACCTTTAAAAATAAGGACTTCATTGGTGTCATGATTCCCAAAAAGGAGCGTATCGTTTGCATATTGCAGAATAGGGATCCCTCGAGAACCATCCAAACAACCAATACCCCATAATAGATGCTGCTCAGTACAGTGCAAAATCATTTCGGACAATACATCTGCGACCAGAGTAAATAATAATGGAGATAACGGATCACCCTGTCTAAGCCCTCTTCTGCAATGAATGAGATTAGATGGAATCCCATTGATTAACACAGCGGATTTACCGCCCATTAAGCACAGTTTAATCCACCCAATCCATCTGGCCCCAAAGCCTCTCGATTGTAATACCTCTATAACACTGTCCCATTCCACAGTGTCATATGCTTTTTCAAAATCAAGTTTAAGCATGAACCTCTCTACTCTATCTCTATGGCATTGAAAGATTGTCTCGTGTGCAGTGATAATACTATCTAAGATATCTCGCCCAGGGATAAAACCACTTTGAGCTGGGTGAATGATGGAATTCATCAATGGGTTCAGTCTATTAGCCGAGACCTTAGTAATGATTTTGAACGATGAGTTCAGAAGGCTAATGGGCCTGAAGTTTCCAATCTCTCTAGCTCCAACGGATTTAGGAATCAAGACGATATTCGCGTAGTTAAGCTGCTCTAACTGAACCTGATTCTCGAACATTTCCTGAAAAATGTTGAAAAGGTCCCCACTAATGATATCCCAGAAGGCAGTAAAAAAGAATATGGGGAACCCATCCGGGCCCGGCGCTTTGTCCTGACCCAAGTCTTTGACTGCACTCAAAATTTCACCGATCGAAAGGAAGACTAACGCTTGTAAACCCAACCCATTTGGGCGAGACCAGAAGGACTCATTAAGCGAACAATACTGATTTCTGGACACTCCTAGAAGGCCTCAGAAATGATTCTCTATATGGACACGAACGGGCTGAGGATTAGCAACCCATCTATTCCCCACCTGTAGACCAGCAATGAAGTTGGATCTACGTCGTCCGTTAGCAATCCTATGGAAATACGAAGTATTAGCGTCCCTATGAAGGAGCCAACTGTCACGCGACCTTTGACGCCAATAATCCTCTTCATCTTGGAAAATAATATCCAAATCGGCTCTATCCTTATGAAGTGAGCCTAATTCGTCTCTATGAAGCTCTCTTTCCTCTTGAATAATCTCCAAAGTTTGGATATGATCCACAAGTCGTTCCTTAGCCTCTTTAACTAATCTTCTCTCTTTCCCTGCCCAACGTCTAAGGACACCTCGAAGTCTACGAATCTTAGCATTTCAAGGCGGGCCGAGTTGTTACCGAGCTTTTTTCGTCTTTTTCCGAACCGAACCAGATCGCACTGTAGCTCTGGTCTGGCCCCGATTAAGCCCAGGTCTGGGCGGGCCGGGCCGGTCCCGTCCCGGGCCAGTCCGGCCCGAATGCCACCCCTAGGCTAAGTGTCCTGATCCTATAAGATCCACTTGAATGTCCAATGACCCAATTAGATTTTGTAGGATTAACTTGGGCTTCAAAACCCACTAAGAAATTAAAATTTTTTGCTTCATGCATGCTCGCGCACATTATGAGAGACATCCTATAGATAATAATTAAACAAAAGGATTTGGAAACTCATGGTTTCACCGTCGAATCAACCCATAAAAAAAGGAATTAATTAAAGGTAGAAAAAAAGTAAGAGGTGAAAATTTATAGGAAAAGAGAGAGAGAGAGAGAGGGAAGGCGCACACATATTGTTCCTCCCTTTTATCCTCTCATATTGAACTTTTCCTCTTGCATTCTCTTTTTTTTTTTTTTGGTTGGGTTCACTTTGTTTCTCCTATTTCTCTTCTCCAATTGAGCAATTAATTGGAGAAGAGATAGAAAGAGAGACAAATTAAGATGCATGTAATGCAGACAATCAAGAGAATTGCTTCGGGTCGAACGTCGTCCTTCCATCATGTTAGGCGTCCTCTCTCCCTTTTTTTTGTTTTTTTTTTCCTTTTTTCTAAATTTCTTTTGCCTTTATTGAAAGAAACCATAAACCATTGTTACTGTGATACTACTTCTTTGTTATTCCATCAAATTAATAGTTAAACCTTGATTAAGAAACCAAGTGTTGGAAGAGGACATGTTGTCCTGTCCGACGAGACAACATGTTCCGTCAGATGCCAAATTTTTTTTAAAATTTTTTTGACAGTACATGTTGTTCTGTCCAATAATTTTTTTTTAAAAAATATATTAAAAAAATCCTTGGACGACACAAGATTAAGCGTCCAATCCCCTTTAAAAATTACAAAAAATATGAGACGAAACATTATATACCGTTTCCTATATTTGGCAATTGCCAAATCCATTTTTCAAATATGAGAAGCTACTGTTTCTCATTTCTCGTAATTTGGCAAAATAGCAAAGGAGTGTCGATGCTCTTTTAGTGATAGTTCTAAGACATCGTCTAGGTCTCAAAGAAGCAATACATAGATTTTTCAGGTTGAATATCAATCACATGTCAACTATAAAATATGACAAATGCTGCATTTTCTTTTTCACCAGGACAAATGATTGATTTACCCATTCAAAGCAATTTATGCGTAGGCTTTATTTCCTGTTGCAAATTTTTGACACATTTTCAGGGAGACGATTACCGAACAGAGAGGGTAAAGGTTGATCAAGATGTGAATGAGAAAGCTTCAAATGATACCGGCGCAAGTTCTACGTGGAATGCGGGTCTTACCTTTGGATCTGAAAAATCCGATGGCGATCAACCGCCAAGAGAACTGAATGGAATTACTACAGTTAAAGATGATGAGAGTGATAGCTGCAGTAATAAGGTATTTTGCTCCTTTCTCAATTTATTAGTGCATTCTAATTCTACATGTGATTACTGTTTCATCTTTGTGCAGGATGCGGAGACCGCAGGGCCAAATGGAGAAGAGATAGAATCAGCAGGTGAGATCATAACAACAACAGTAGGTGGCCAGAATGGAAAGCCAAAACAGGTGATTATGATGTTCCGAAGCTAAACTGGTCAAGTCGTTCCTAATTCGTACTAGTTATTCAACACTACCATCCAATATTGATCAACATCACTATATTTATAAATGACTTGCTTAATATTGCCTGCGAGGCCATGTTAGAGGATAAAAATAAATCCCTCAACCGGCACGTTATTTGGAGATTTTATTTAGTGGCAGGGTCATTTAACACACAGTATATCTCATTTAACCTATCCCCTTCCACTTTGTTAGGAAATGACCTTTTTTGTGTGGCTATTCTTCGCAAAATCCATGAATTATCTTTAGTGGCGCTGTTGTCAAATTGGGGAGCCTCATTTGATTTCGATAGTTGTTGTTTTTTTTTTTTGATAATAAAGATGACCCTGTCATCGCTTCATTAATGCGTAATTAAAGAAACAGAGTAGAACTAATTACAATAATCCCCAAATACCATCTCTAAAATCAAAGATACATCGATGCAACGAACTAAAAAAACAGTAGAAAGATACAAGGGCTAATAATGTGATGCCCCACTCTGCAGCTACCATCCACCTAGAAGCTGCTAGTCCCAAAAGAATCTGCTGACGGCAGATTGTACTCGCATCCATTGCTTTGTCGTTTCTTCCTCCCCCTATTCCTCGTCCTCCATACGGAGCCGCTTCATTGCATCCCTATTACCTGTCCATTCATGGGATAGAGTTATAATTTTATGCATGGTAACCGAGAAGCTACAGCTAATGTTGCGAAAGCATAAATCATTTCTACATAACCACAGACTCCACATCGTTGTTGTAGCCATCACACCCCAGGCCTCTCTAGCTTCCTTTCTAACCAGCTCTACCCCCCATCGTCCCCATACATCTGAACTAGACTTAGGACAATTGTTTCGATAGTTGTTGTGCAGTGGATTGAGTTCTATAAGTCTTATATATTTAGCGATTGCTGGTTTCATGAAATTGAAGAAGGTTTTAGAGGAAAATAGACCCGATATGGGGTTAACTCTTAATAGAAATAAATCTGAATTTGAATTCTAAGTGGACATTTAACGAACATTTTATCTGTTAATTGGATGGCAGACGGTCTCATACAAGACAGAACGCATAGTGGGCAGTGGTTCATTTGGCGTTGTCTTTCAGGTATTTAAGACTGATATTCTAGTATATCTTAGAATATTTTCTGCTATCTTATTTTCACTCTATTTATACAATAGGACGCGGTATTCTTTTAAAGTATATGAATTTGTGCAGGCTAAGCGCCTGGACACTGCAGAAATAGTTGCTATCAAGAAGGTGCTGCAGGACAATAGGTTCAAAAATAGGGAACTTGAAATAATCCAGATGTTAAGTCATCCTAATGTTGTTCAACTAAAGCACCACTTTTTTTCAACTACCGAGAATGATGAATTATACCTGAACCTTGTACAAGAATTCGTATCTGATACTGTTTACCAGATTGCAAAACAGTATACAAGGATGAATCATCATATGCCTCTCATTTATGTGCGCCTGTATTCATACCAGGTGATTGATGATGATGATTGATGTTGTTGTTGTTGTTGTTGTGTGTGCACGTGCATGTGTGTATAATAATGCATGCTATTTAAAAAAATTATTTGTTGAAATATATGTTTACATAAATCCGTTCCAAAATTTATGTTGATAGATGTGTCGAGCTCTTGCCTACATTCATGGAGTTGCAGGGGTTTGCCATCGTGACCTAAAGCCACAAAATATCTTGGTAATAGATTGTAACTGAAGTTTTTCTCAAAAGTATTCTACTTGTTCAAGGCAAAGGTTGCAGCATAACTAGTGGACTCTTGCTCTTCTCTACGCAGGTTAATTCTACCACACATCAGCTAAAGCTTTGTGATTTTGGTAGTGCTAAAAGCCTGGTACGTGTCATTATTTATTGATTCTTCTACGATGAATGCCATTTCATAGATTTGAGTCTGTAACTTTTCATTTACAGGTTCCAGGAGAGCCTAATATATCATACATATGCTCACGGTACTATAGGGCTCCTGAACTCATCTTCGGAGCTACTGAATATACCACAGCAGTTGATATGTGGTCCGCTGGTTGCGTCTTGGCAGAGCTTCTCTTAGGACGGGTATGAAACTGTTGTAAAGTAAGGTTAAAAACTAATAAAATGTAGAATCCACCCTCACTTAAGATATTTATTACTAACATTTTTTGAGTTTTTGCACTTGGTATCATTAAGAGTTCGATTGTACACATGAATTAAATGTAATTTTCTACACCCATTCCTTTTTAATTTATACTAGTATATATTTTTTTCCCTTCACGGTGGAGATCGTTTCATTTTCTTTTAGCATTTCTTATCAAATTTACTGCTAATTTTTCTTCAAAGAAAAGGTTCAGTTTTATCGTTGCGTGTGATCATCCCCACATTCCAATTTAGACCCAGTTTATGATAAAGCCAGTTACAGTTACATCCAAAGTTAACTATATAAGTCTTTTGCAGGCTCTATTTCCTGGTGAGAGTGGTGTTGACCAATTGGTGGAAATTATTAAGGTCTGACATTCATATACTGTTTTATGGATCTATTACAAATTGATTTTCTACTTTGCATAAGTTCTCCGTAATATTTTAGGTGTTAGGTACACCTACAAAAGAAGAAATTAAGTGCATGAACCCGAACTACACTGACTTCAAATTTCCTCAGATAAAATCTCGTCCTTGGCACAAGGTCACTAGATCCGTCTCTGTAATTTTGAAGTATTTATCTCTGATATCAAAATAACAATAATAATGATGTCGAACTATTTATCTTTATATCACTTACAAATTTTAACAATGCAGATTTTCCACAAAAGAACGCCTTGTGAAGCTATTGATTTTATATCAACGCTGCTCCAGTATTCGCCCAAGTTACGAAGCACTGCTGTAAGTAAATTATCTTTGAGTCTTCAGTACGACATTCGTATTTTATAATTAGGACTTGCTCGAGAGTACATATTGATGGAAATCTTTTAAATCTGATAAATATACATTTTTTATACGCACCATTTTAACGTTTGTTATATGTATTAAACTGATTTATTTTTTCTTGCTTATGTAAATGCTACAGCTCGAGGCCTGTGCCCATCCCTTCTTTGATGTGTTGAGAGACCCAAATGCTCGCCTTCCAAATGGGAAGCCGCTTCCTCCTTTGTTCAACTTTACATCTCAAGGCAATGATTTACCACGACGTTGCAAAATTTATTGCCTTTATTTGAGAATTTCTCCTAGTCTCTTCTGACTCTTTCTACTTTTTGTACAGAGCTTCGTGGAGCTTCTCCTGAACTGATTCGGCGCCTGATTCCTGATAATATGAAGAACTAAACCAGGAGAATTGGTAGCGTGGTTCATTCGTCTTTTGATATGAACAAGTCAGTATGAACTGCTTATTAATTATCTGATGCCTCTTCTAAGCTCAATCATAAAGCTGACAAGTGAGTGGAGGTTGATTGTGATGTGTTGTTCTAGCATAGAGGTTTAATTCGAGGTGAATCTCCAATTGGTTGCATGCTCTCATTACATGAGTTGAAGGAGTATTCCCCATCTTTATCTTTTGGTTAGTTCACTAATTGTATAGGTTTCTATACGAAGAAAACAGTATTTTTTTCACTGCCTTCTGTTGCAGTTAAAAACTCTCCCTGTACAGTTAGTGAAGAGAATCAAAAGACAATAGTGTTTTTGTATTGCATGCTCAATTGCTCATCCTTTCCATAATGAATTTTTAACATTTGTAAAACCCATGATAGAAAATATGTTTCTGAAATCGTCCAATTAAAGTTGAAGAGGGTTATTTTAGTGTTCAGTTACAGGTAAAACCTTTTGACCTGAGAGTTGGTAGTCGCTAGCTTTTTCAATTCTGGGTTTCTTTCAATATGGGTATTTTATTTTTTTTATAACTCATACATTCTTTAACCTAAAGCTGACTAAAAAAATTTGCTCATCCCTAAAGCTGATAGCTGACAAGTTATATCACCTAGTCTTCCTGCTTAAGAGAGCTAATCTGTTATAAAACAACAACAACAACAAAGCATTTTGTTCAACTAGTTGCGGTCGGCTACATGAATCCTGATTTTTTTATTCTGCTCGGTGTTGTGCAATATTTTCTGTAAGGCCAAAAGTTATCATATCTTTTATCACCGTTTCCACCCAAGTAAGTTTAGGTCTTCCCCTACTCCTAACTCTACCCTCAATACTTATCAAATCACTATTTCTAACGGGGGCACTACTAGGTCTACGTGTGATATGTCCAAACAACCTGAGGCAATTTTCTTTTAACTTATCTTGGATAGGAGCTACCTTTAGCATGTCTCATATATGCTCTTTTTAAATTATATTCTTCCTGGTTTTACAACACATCCATCTTAGCATCTTCATCTCTGCTACACTCATTTTTTGGACATATTATTTCTTTGTTGCCTAACACTCTGCTCCATATATCATTGATGGTCTAACAGCCGTTCTATAAAATTTTTCCTTCAACTTCAAAGGGATACGTTGTCACACAAAACACCACTGACACTCAAAGCAATCAAAGCTAGGGCTTTAGGCAATCAAAGCTAGGGCTTTAGGCAATCAAAGCTAGGGCTTTAGGCCTTAAAAAAAAAATATCTAAAGAATAAATGCCTCCTCACATACCAAAAAGCCTGAAATAGGCCTCCTTACATACCAAAAAGCCCGAAATTGATTACAATAATATAATAATAAAGGCCTCCTTACATACCAAGAGGCCGAAATAGGCCTCCTCGCATACAAAAAAACCGAAATTGATACAATAATATAATAAATGATTTTGTATCTCAAAAAGCCCAAAAGATAACATTTAAATAAAAATATATTAATTTTAACAAAATATTATTATATGCTTTTAAAAGGTCTCATTTCGGAGTTCGCTTTAAGCCTCAATAAATGTTGGGCCGGCCCTGCTGACACTTCTCCACTTAAGCCACCTTAATTGGATTCTATGAATAACTCTTCAAAAATTTCTCAATCTCTTTGTATAATTGAGCCTAAATATCGAAAACGGTATCTCTTAGGTATCTCTTGACTATCAAGATTCACTACTTTCTTAGTTGTGTTCTGAATATCACTAAAATTATACTCCATATACTTTATTTTAGTTCTGCTTATTATAAAACCTCTAGCTTTCAAAGTTTCTCTCTACAGTTCTAATTTAACATTGACAACTGCTCTAGTCTCGTCCACTATGACGACGTCATCGGCAAAAAGTATACACCAAGGCTTCTCATCTTGTTTTCCTTGTGTCAATTCATCCACAACCAAAGCAAAGAGGTAGGGACTTAAAACCGAACCTTGGTGTAAACCTACTGTAATAGGAAAATCACTGGTCTCTTCTGTGGTTATTCTAATTGTGGTCTTTACCCCTTCATGCATATCCTTAATTACCTCAATATAATGAATAGTTACTCTTTGATTATTTAACGTCCACCATACTATGTCTTTAGGGACTTTATCATATACTTTTTTTTAGATTTGTAAACACCATATGTAGATCTTTCTTATTCTCCCTATATTTTTTTATAAGTCTCAGTACATAAATTGTTTCCATTGTTGATCTCTCAGACATAAATCCAAACTAATTTTCAGACACTGTAGTTTCTAGTCTCAGTCTATTTTCGATCACTTTCTCCAGAAAATTTATCGTATGGCTCATTAATTTAATCTTTCGGTAGTTGGAGCAATTTTGTATAATTTCTTTATTTTTATATATAGGTACGAAAATACTCTCTCTTCATTCATTGGGCATGTTCTTAGTCCTCAAAATTTCATTAAATAATCTTGTTAGCTAACCCACTCCTACATTCCCAAGACACTTCCAAACTTCAATGGGTATACCATCCGGTCCTAAAGCTTTTCCTATATTCATCATTTCTACAGCATTTCGAATCTCCGATGTCCTAATTCTACGGAAAAATATATGCTCTCGAGTCCTCTATATTTAAATTGCCCACAGCCTTTTCATTTAATAACTTCTCGAAGTAATTTTGTCATCTTTCCTTAATTTCCTCATTTTTACTAAGACTCTTGAATCTTCACTGTGAATACACCTAATTGTACCCAGATCTTTTATTTTCCTATTTCTTTGTTTAGTAAGTTTATAAATGTTATTTTCTACTTTTTTTGTTTTTAATTTTGTGTATAAATCATTATAAGCTTTTTCTTTTGCATCTCTTACCACTTTCTTAACTTCTTTTCTAATGGTCTTACATCTCTCCAAATCCTCTTCATTTCTACTCTTTTGCCATATTTTGATGGTTGATCTTTTTTCTCTCACATTATTTTTGATTTCTTCTTGTCACCACCATGTTTCTTTAGTTAGCAACTCTCTACCTTTAGATTCTCCAAATACCTCCTTTGAAAATTCTCTTATGTACGTATCCATTTTAGTCCACATCATATTTGTCTCCCCTTCTCAATTCCATGATGCTCCTTTAAGGACTGTATCTCTAAAAACCTCTAGTTTCTCTCCCTTGAAGTTCCACCACCTAATTCTTGGGTTCCTAGTCTCCTTTCTCGCACATATGTGTTTCCCAATCTTTACATCCAACACCATTAATCTATATTGTGAGGTTAAATACTCTCTTAGTATACCTTTCTAGTAATGAAAAAAATCAATCTGGTTCTTATTTGCCCCACTTTTAAAGGTTATCAAATATTCATCTCTCTTCCTAAAATAAGTATTTGCTAGTATAAGTCATACGAAGCCGCAAAATCTAATAGAACCTCTCCACCATCGTCCTTATTTCCAAATCTATGTTCTCCATGCATTCTCACATATCCCATGTTATCTTCTTTTACACGTCCATTGAAATCTCCTCCTATAAATAATTTCTCACCTAAGGGTACTCCTTGAATTATCTCATTCATATCTTTCCAAAATTTATTTTTAGCTTGTACATCTAATCCTTTGGGGTGCATAAGCACTAATGATATTAGTTATGTTTCCCCTAATACAAGCTTAATTGGTATTATTCTATCATCTTTCCTGTTTACACCCACTGCAACTCCTTTGAATTTCTTATCTACTAAAATTTTTACTCCATTTCTATTTCTAATTTTACCTGTATTGTATAATTTAAAACCATCTATCTCATTAGCAATCTCTCATATCCACTTTGTTTCTTGTAAACATGCTATATTAATATTCCTTCTAATCATGGTTTCTATTAATTCTATGCATTTTTGTCAATGTTCCTATATTTCAAGTCGCTAACCTAAGCCTATTTTCTCAGACTAGCTTCTTTACCTGCACACGTCCACATTGGTGCAGGAACCCTTGCCCATTTTTCACCCCACCCGGCCGCCGGAGTGACGCCCCTTGCAAATTTTTTGAAGCACCCAGAGGCAGGCACAACACATCGCTTCCAGGGAATGCCCTAGCATTTGCGCTCATATTATTTAGATTTATGTTCATAGGATTTGACAACAATTTGTGCTGGTTGTCAACTGCCTAACGCAACCCTCCTCCTAACCCGGTTTGTGGCAGAATTCCTGACTTGGGACAATGACGGTGTTAGAGCTAATGTGTTATATTGTACATAATTAAGCAAATCGTGTTATCAAAATGTTTGATTGTTAAACGTGCAGATATTTTTGTACACGACACGAAATGTTTGCTGACCTGAATTAGAAGATCAAAACTAATTATATATTTATATTTCCCAAGCTAAAATTCCTCGTTGGGAAGGAATCAGAAGGTGGAGCCAGTCAATGATATAGTGGCCACGTATGCAACAATCCAAGAATCTTAAATCCTGTAGTTTATTTGATTTTAAAATTAAAAATCAAAACAAGGTGACAAGTAGGTGGGGCTTCTTGATATTTTCTAAACCTTAGTTTGATAGATACAGGTCACCTTCCAAGTTGCACAGGACTCGTGGTACTTTGTTTAAACTTAGACTGGCTGGCATCATTCAATTCATACATTGATTCAGATTCTGATACAGTTGAGAGTTGGATTCAATTGTGGACCTGACCTAGTGTTATGGATTCGTAATTTTCTTTTTTGAAATAAAAGTGACCGAACTCATCGATCTCAAAAGATTAACGGGATTACAACAAAAGTCTTACATCATCTCATACATCACACTGTGCACGTCGGCGGCACTAAATACGACAATTCTAATACAACATAGCATCTATGATAAAGACAAGTAAGAAGCCCTAAGGCATCCAAAAGGTAAATGGCGGCCGGATCACAGCTATCTCCTCCATGATCAAACTCAAAAGTACTAGACATTGGATACATGCTGCCCGACCCAACCCGATCACTCTGCCCCGTCGACTATGCTTCTCTTCTTGGGTACTGTATGACCTACCCAATCATGTATAAGAACAACAATTTTGCGCAGTTATGGATTCGTATTGTAGATATAGTATTGTATTTGTATGATACAAATGATATTAGAGTCGTGCACGCTCCTCTCACCTAGTCACCAGTGGGAGTAAGTCAAGTTGAAAGATTGGTGGCTCCAACTCTGGAAACATTGAAGCAGCCGGGTGAACATGGACATCATCAACTACAGCAATAGCGGATAAAGAGGAGTATTAGAGATTCTGGGAAATTCAATTGGTTGTGTTTTTGTGTGGTATACCATAAGCAATCAAATTAAAGTGAGATGGTTATGGATACCTGAAAGCCATCCATCTCATTGGTTGATTTGTTGCTTGTCTTGTACCCCTGTTCTTCTTCAAACTCTTCTCAACTGAAAAACTATCACACTAATACATAGACTAAAACCAAATCCGATAGTATTCCAATATTCCAGTAAAAATGGGGAATTTGTGGTGCTCTTATGGTTCGGGGCAGCGCCTATCATCGGCAGCGAAGGAGGGTGATGAAGTGGAGGTAAAGATGCTGTTAGATAACAACCCATGGCTTGCCACTTACTCCTCCACCTTCACTGCTCTCAGCTCGCCCCTCCATTTGGCTGCCTCAAATGCCCACACCCAGGTACAAATCTTTGTTATCCCGAATTTATATTGCTCCTATTTTAGATTCTAATAATTTTAATTAAATTAATAGGGGTTTGTTTCATTCAGATTGTGATGCTACTGCTGGAGTATGGAGCTGATGTCAATTCCAAGAACATCTACGGCCAGGTAATTGATTTTGGTTTCAGTTTATCTCTGGTTTAATGATTTCAGCAGCTAAAATGTTTGGTTTTTTTTTTAATTATGGAAGACGGCGTTAATGCAAGCTAGTCGTCGAGGGCACTGGGAGGTTGTTCAAGCTCTGCTTCTCTTCAAACCCAGTGTGAGCTAGTAAAACCTTCCACTCCATCCTTGATTACTATTAGAGATGTAGTTGTATTAATTTTTTATATTCCAGGAAATCTTGTGGTTATCTATACTACCTATATAAGAGATCATTGTATCCAGTTAATAGTGTAAGAATGATATACCTATAACCTATTACAGAAGATTTTTTTTCTTCAACAATTACAACTCTAAAAGGACAGTCACTGCTCACTACTACTCTGTTCAGAATTACACAATTTCAGAAATCCCCAAATTCAAAATCCTGATTTGAGGGATTGGATTTGTTGGATCTGAATTCAAAACCCGACCCATATGACCCCACTCGAACCCCATGTGGCTTCTCCTGAGCCTGATCTGGTCTCCTTCTACCGTTGTTTTGTTGCTGTTGTTCTGAGTTTTTATCTCTTCAAAATCCTATTTGAATCCCCAACTTTAACTCCGACTAGTTTCAACACCAACTCCAACAATCAAATCATGATAGCCCCCAGTTCAGCTAGCATCCAGTTAAATGAGGGCGAGATTCAGTTTCTCCAGCACTATCGCTCTTCCCGACAACGGTCTTCTTCTTCTATCACATAGAAATGCCAGGTATTACATGCTTAACCACTTCATCTCCGACATCATGGATAATAGATTAAGGTGCTTCTGATCATATATATGACTGAGAATTCAGGTATATTGTGTTACTAGGTCCTTTCATCCACCTGTAAGAGTTGCTGATGGTTTTACCTTTTCAGTTGGGGGGTCGGACATGTAAAACTTACTTCCACTTTTCTATTAGTTTTGTTCTTCAAATGCCAAATTTTTTCTTTAACCTATTATATGTTAGCAGAATTATGAAAACATTGAATTGTTATGTTATCTTTTATCCTGATCATTGTGTATTTCTGAAACTTGGGACGGGAAAAACAATTGTCACAAGGTGTGTGTCAAAGGGTCTTTATCAGCTTGACAGTTGATATGGCTAAAAATAGGATTAAATCGGGACCGTTCACATCGGACTCGAATCTTAAAGCTCAGGGGTAAAACGGTAATTTCACATGCAAATGGGTCCGAAGCGGGTACTGGGTCTCCTTCTCACAGATCCAATAACCCGCAAACGGATCCACCTCAGCTGGGTACGGGTTTCAACCCGCTACCAACCCGATCCGACAAGATACAATCAAGGTCCCTGATTAGATCTAAATCAACGGCCATGATTCACAGCTATCTTTTCACTGGGGATTAGGGATTAAATTCCTTAACTGATTATAGGGGATATACCTTATCAGATTACATGCCTTATCTGATTACGGGGAATATTCCTTATCTAATCACGGGGATTACATTCCTAAAACCAGTCCCTAAGACGCCTATAAATACCCCTCACCCATCTCCATTAAGAGGTAATCAATCTTTCTCTAGTTAAACGCTCTTTCATAATCATTTCTGGTTACTGACTTGAGCGTCGGAGGGTGCGTCGCCGGGATCAACCCCGGTGTCTCGCACTTCCTTGCAGGTGGACGGCGGGAGTCAACGGTCAAGCTCCGACGGAACAGGTTAGGTGTTTGCTATTCAGGTTTTCTACGAACTCACAAATTCATCTGCTTGCCCCCACACCGAAAAAAGCGGCAACAGATTGGCGCCGTCTGTGGGAAAAACATACGAATAGCAGCCCCTCCTCTTTCCGTCGACTAGATCTTCTCCAGCCATGCCTCCGAGAAAAGCCAAATCTAGGGGGTCCAACCGTGGGCCCAATCCCGCCGATCAGCAGGAGCCAGTCCCTGACCAACCCGTTCTGCAGCAGGAACGACCTCCCCTTCAGCAAGATCAGCCCCTTCAGAATCAGCAACCCCCCAAGGGTCCGACCGGACCTCAGAATGCTGGTGCGGGGGGCTCCCGCGGAAAGCAACCTCTCCACCAAGACCGCATCTCCATACACAATGCCTCTACGGATTCCATGGCATCACACAATCCTCAGAGTCGGCAGAAGAAGGACGTGGATCTTCGTCACCGTCTGGACGAAAAACGGGCCCGAGAGGGAACCTCCCGCCACTATCGTCCGGGTGAACGATCTCCCCGTCACCGGGATTACAGAAGGTCTCCTAACCGTAGGGGGCGAAGGGAATCCCCCGAGCATCGCGGAAGAAGGCCACGCTCCCCCGTGGGTCGGCAGCAGCCTAAGAACGAGGAGGCACCAATCACCCGTGCCGAGTTCCAGCAGTTCCAAGCGACCATCCTACAAGCTCTCACCAACGCACCCAAGGCTCCATCTCCTCCCCCGGTCCGAAGCCCTCGCCGACGGTTCCCCTCTCCTCGTCCTGCTCCTACTAACTCCCGGCGTACCCCAAGTCCTCGTCGCTCCCGAAGCTACCATCGCCGCAGCCCTCGTTCTCCTTCGTACGAAGATGAGTCTCGAGGCTCGGCAGATCACCGTCGGAGGGATGACGCCATGTACCGCCGTCTTCATGAAGTAGAAAGGTGCCTGGGTCGGATAAACCGAGAAGAGGAGCTTAGGGGGAGGACCCTACGTCCTAGCCAACCCCCTTTCTCCCGAACCATAGTGGATGCACCTGTCCCGTTCGGCTTCAAACCTCCCCAATTTGAGACTTACACCGGGGAGACCGATCCAGTCGATCACATCGAAAGCTTTAAGACTTTGATGCTCCTCCATCAAGCTTCCGATGCCCTCCTCTGCAAAACCTTCCCCGCGACACTGAAGGGCCCGGCTCGAGAGTGGTACTCCCGCCTCGCACCGTCTTCCATATTCTCCTTCGAGCAGTTCGAGACACTCTTCATCACCCACTTCGTGAGTAGCAGGCGCACGGAGAAGACCAGCATTTCACTCCTGCAACTTAGGCAAGAGAAAGGTGAGAAGTTAAGAGACTATGTGAAGAGGTTCACAGCCGAAGCCAGGACTATAGCCTCCCTCGACCAATCCGTCGCAACAGCCGCCTTCCAATCCAACGTCTTCAATTCCAGCCTCCGCTCCTCTCTTGCTAAGAAGCCTCCACAGAACTTTGCCGACCTCCTTCTCAGGTGTGACAAGTACATTCGTGCCGAAGAGGCCGCCTACCCTCCAAGCTTCGGAGGGTCTGCCTCAGGGACGAAACGAAAGCTGGCCGAAGAAGATGAGGGCTCCCAAAAATCCCAGAAGGACAGCAATGGACAGCATCGCCCGACTCCTCGGTTTGAGAAGTTCACCCCCCTCATTGCCAACATATCAGAAGTCCTTATGGAGGTGGATAACGAAGGGCTACTCCGCGCTCCCCCGAGAATGAATACACCTGGCAAGAAGAGGAATAAGGATAAGTGGTGCCGCTTTCACAGGGACCACGGCCACGACACGGATGATTGTCGGGCTCTCAAGGAGGAGATCGAAGAACTCATACGGCGGGGGCACCTGATCCAGTTCGTCCAAAAAGAGGGGGCCGAGCTCCTCACCTGATCACCACCTCTTCCAAACGAACAGAAAGGCCCGCCGAGCTTCAAGACTCAGCTCCTCCCAAGAGGTCCTCACCTTATTGTAGAAGTAGGATTTTGATTTTCAATAAGGCCGATGCTTGTAACCCGGCCAACAACATGTAATAACGGCACGCTCTATTGAAGCAGCCACTTAGCTTATTTCAATAAAACCTTACGTTTTTCATTGGAAATTGTTGCTCTCGTTTCATCTCTATCTCTCCGAGTCACGACTCGCTAAAAGGTGAGTTCGGAGCCCAGCTTCTTCTACATGGCTGCTCCCACAACTTGCTAAGCACTTCACAATGGTTCGGAGTCCAGCACTCGGTTCGACTCTTCTTCCTCGGCTCGCCCACAGACGAGCCGGAAGTAGATCGCCGTTCGAAATTGCTCCTACAGCCGTTGAATGGATCGGAGTCCAACACTTGGCTCGATTCTACTTCGCAAGTTCGCTCCTAAGCGGACTAGAAGTAGCTCGCCATTCGAAACTGCTCCTGCATCCCTTAAACTAACCTCACAATGGTTCGGAGTCCAGCACTCGGTTCGACTCTTCCTCCTCGGCTCGTCTTCAGACGGGCCGGGGGTAGATCGCCGTTCGAAATTGCTCCTGCAGCCATTGAATGGATTGGAGTCCAACACTTGGCTCGATTTTGCTTCGCAAGTCCGCTCCTAAGCGGACTAGAAGTAGCTCGCCATTCGAAACTGCTCCTGCATCTCTTAAACTAATCACACAATGGTTCGGAGTCCAGCACTCGGCTCGACTCTTCCTCCTCGGCTCGTCTTCAGACGGGCCGGGAGTAGATCGCCGTTCGAAATTGCTCCTGCAGCCGTTGAATGGATCGGAGTCCAACACTTGGCTCGATTTTGCTTCGCAAGTCCGCTCCTAAGCGGACTAGAAGTAGCTCGCCATTCGAAACTGCTCCTGCATCCCTCAAACTAACCTCACGATGGTCGGGGTCCTATGGCTCGACTTTACTTCACCGGCTCGTCCTTAAACGGGCCGGAGGAAGATAGCCATTCCGAACTGCCCCCACGACCATCCGAGCTGAGTTACCCATCTACCGAGAAGCAAAGTTGCGGAAAATGTGCCCCAAAATCCGTGCTCGGATCTGCCGAACAAGATGCATCTACCGAGCAGCTAAGCAGATGAAGAGCAAGAAGAAAAAGAGGCTAACGGGTCAGGGTCGGATCCAATACCCTCGGTCCGACCCATACCCTTCTTAGCTCCTTCATTTTTCTCCTTCTTCAGTCTTCCCGCCAAAGGTACCCAACACTTCTGCTCTTCTTCACTGTGCGAAAGAACGAGGCAGGGGAGAGAACCCGAATGCCTCTCCTCCCCTTCCTCTTTCTTCTCAAGGCCAAGCTCTTCACTCCGCTCGCCTCCAAAGCGGAGCTCTTCCCAACGAGTTCGGAGCTCACAACCCTCCCCTGGAGTTGCTCCTTGCACTCACTTCAGAGAATGGGTCTTCCCAGCACCTCTTCTCCTAGGAGTGGAGCTCCTCTTCAAAAATCTCCAAAACCAAACAGAATAGAGACAACTTCAGAGCTCCTCACCTCTCCCATATGCTGACCCATCCTCCCGAGCCGAGGAGCAGAGCTTCACCGACCTATCCCCTTCATCAACTCAATAAGCTTCTCCTCACGCTCGAGCCATCCGAACAGCCGAGCTCCCGAACAGCTCAACCGAGTCTTCAAGGAACACTTCCTTCAAAACAGACAACTCAGCACCTCGGCCAACGGTACTGACCCTCCGAGCCGAGGTGCCCGGGTACCGACCCTCGTATATGGCAAAAAATCGTCCCGAGGCGGTCTCACCGTTAGATCATCTCCAAATTCGCACTCAGGCGTGATGGACGGATCAGATCGCGCCATGTCACCACAAAACGACAAGATTACGTTTTCTCGAAACTCGTGCCTCTTGTCTCGTGATTCGCGCCACGATCGTGATCAACCGTCCAGATCGAGCTGCGTAGCCGGGATCTGCCAATCTACCAACCTGCGGAGCGGCGAAAATGTGCCTCAAAACCCGTGCTCGGATTCGCCGAACAAAGCAAGCAGATGAAGAGGAAGAAAGAAAAAGAGGCTAACGGTCGGGGTCGGATCCGATACCCACGGTCCGACCCATACCCATCTTAGCTCCTTCACTCTTCTCCTTCTTCCCCAACACATCTCCTCTTCTCCACTGTGCGGAAGAACGAGGCAGAGGAGAGAACCCGATTGCCTCTTCTCCCCTTCCTCTTCTCCTCTTCTCCACCGTGCGGAAGAACAAGGCAGAGGAGAGAACCCAACTGCCTCTCCTCCCCTTCCCCTTTCTCCTCAGAAGTGCTGCCGATCCGAAGTGCTGCCGTACCGACCCTCGTTTATGGAGAAAAATTCGGCCGACCCCAGCTAGCCGTTGGATCATCTCAAAATTCACACTCAAGCGTGATGGACGGATCAGATCGCACCACGTCACCGCAAAACGACAAGATAACGTTTTCTTGAAACTCGTGCCTCTTGTCTCGTGATTCGCGCCACGATCGTGATCAACCATCCAGATTGCTCTTCTACAAGTCAAGCTCTTCACTCCGCTCACTTCCAAAGCGGAGCTCTTCTCCACAAGTTCGGAGCACTACTTTCCCCTAGAGTTGCTCCTTGCACTCACTTCAAAGAATGGTTCTCCCCATGGCTCTTACGAGGGTCTTCCCAGCGCCGCTTCTCTACTGTGCGAGAGAACGAGGCAGAGGAGAGAACCCAATTGCCTCTCCTCCCCTTCCTCTTCTCCTCTTCTCCACTGTGCGGAAGAACAAGGCAGAGGAGAGAACCCAATTGCCTCTCCTCCCCTTCCTCTTCTCCTCTTCTCCACTGTGCGGAAGAACGAGGCAGAGGAGAGAACCCAAATGCCTCTCCTCCCCTTCCTCTTTCTTCCCAGAAGAGCTACCGACCTACCGAACAACAAAGTGGGAAAAAATTCTCCTCAAAATCCGTGCTCGGATCTGCCGAACCAGATTCAGTTGCAGAGCAAACCAGATGTTCCCAGAAAGGATCCGAGGTGCCGATCCGAGGTGTCGGGGTACCGACCCTCGTTTTTGGAGAAAAATCGTCCCGAGGCAATCTCACCGTTAGATCATCTCCAAATTCGCACTCAAGCGTGATGGACGGATCAGATCGCGCCATGTCACCACAAAACGACAAGATAACGTTTTCTCGAAACTCGTGCATCTTGTCTCGTGATTCGCGCCACGATCGTGATCAACGGTCCAGATTGAGCCACGTAGCTCGGATCTCAAATCCGAGCTACCGAACTACCGAACAGCAAAGTGGGAAAAAATTCTCCTCAAAATCCGTGCTCGGATCTGCCGAACCAGATTCAGTTGCAGAGCAAACCAGATGTTCCCAGAAAGGATCCGAGGTGCCGATCCGAGGTGTCGGGGTACCGACCCTCGTTTTTGGAGAAAAATCGTCCCGAGGCAATCTCACCGTTAGATCATCTCCAAATTCGCACTCAAGCGTGATGGACGGATCAGATCGCGCCATGTCACCACAAAACGACAAGATAACGTTTTCTCGAAACTCGTGCATCTTGTCTCGTGATTCGCGCCACGATCGTGATCAACGGTCCAGATTGAGCCACGTAGCTCGGATCTCAAATCCGAGCTACCGAACTACCGAACCGCTAAGTGGGAAAAATTCTCCTCAAAATCCGTGCTCGGATCTGCCGAATCAGATTCGCCGAACAAACAAGCAGCTCAAAAGCAAACAAGAAGAGGAGTGTTAGGGGTTAACGGGTCGGGTCGGGTCGGAGGCCGTTCGGACCCAAGCCCAAACCGAACCAACCCCCCACGTCACCCTCTTCTTCTCCAATTCTCCCGCCAAAACCGATCAGAACAAAAAAAAAAACCCAACTTCTCCATCAACGAAGCTTGAGCCAGCCTCCTCCCCATGGTCGAGCTCCACCTCCGATGAGCTCCACCTTTGCGAGCTCCATCTCCATCGAACCGAGCTCCACAACGCCGAGCCGAACTCCTCTCACTTCGACGAGCTCCGAGCTCTACATGAACGAGTTCCGAGGTCTCCTTTACAAGCTCCATTCGTCTCCGAGCACCACCATCGAGACCTCCCTTCGTGCCGAACCCCGCTGCCGAGCTCACCTCCGAGCTCCAATGGTGGCGAACCGAACGACCCATCACCAAGCTCCGAGCTCCGCTGCCGAGCCCCATGCCGAACCGAAGCCCCAAGCTCCGAGCACTACCTTCGCGAGTTTCGTTCGTGCCGGGCTCCAATACCGCCGTCGAAGCTCCGAGCTCCATGCCGAACCGAAGCTCCAAGCTCCGAGCCAAACCTTCTAGCTTCGCCACCTTCGGGAGAGCTCCACTCCCCCAGCGCCAGCTCGGCCCATCCCCTTCCCGAGCTGCCTCCGTCGTCGAAGCGCCGAACTCCACTCCGCGCGACGAGCTGATTCGCCGAAGCTCCTCGCCGTGCCTCTTCCTCGTCGAAGTCTCGACGAGATTCACTCCGACGCGCCGAGCCCCTCGCCTCGCTCGCCGAACTCGCGAGTTCCTCGCCGATCGAAATCGAGCCTCCCACTGTCGAGCTCGCGATGACGAACAAGAAGCGAAGAGACGCGAAGGAGAAGAAAGAAGAGAAGCAGCGGAGAAAGAAAGAAGAAGAAGAGAAGCAGCAGCGCGGAAGAGAAGAAGAAGAAAAAAACAAAAAAAAAAAAAAAAAAAAAAAGCCACGTGGCATGCCACGTGGCAACATCTCAGTGATCCGAACCAATTCAGCCGAAGTGCCGAAGTGCCGAACTCGTATTTGGAGAAAAAAAGAGCCCGGGCCACACGATCCGTCCGATCGTTCCAAAATTCGTGTCGCGACACGATCGACGCTCAGGAACGCGCCACGTGTCCCGATCGTGATCTGCCTCACGATGCGCGCTGATCTGATCATGATGGACGGCCAGAAACGCGCCACGTGTCCAGATCGCGATCTGCCTCACGATGCGTGCTCATCTGGTCATGATGGACGGCCAGAAATCTGCCACGTGTCCAGGTAATATTTAAATTATTTATTTATTTATTTAATTGTTTTTTTTATTTAAAAAATCCGAAAAAAATATTTAAAAATCGAAAAAATTAATTAAAAATTCTAAAAATAATTATTAATTCAGAAAAAATTATTTTTAAATTCTGAAAAAATAATTATTAAATTAGAATAATTAATTAATATTTTAGATAATTAATTATTTAATTCGGAAAATGAATAAAAAATTCAAAAAAATGAGGAAAAATTCAGAAAAATCTGGAAAAATCACCAAAAATCCAGAAAATTCTGAGAATATTTTTGGGCATTTTACAAGCCCATAATAACACTGTTACACCCCGAGCAAGATTCCAAACTCCCTTAAGAACACCGATAAAATCCCGTACGCCATTGAAACAGTAAAACTACTCCTCAAAGGCTGATCACACTCAGTCTTTAGGAGTGGGGGGCTCGTGATATGGCTAAAAATAGGATTAAATCGGGACCGTTCACATCGGACTCGAATCTTAAAGCTCAGGGGTAAAACGGTAATTTCACATGCAAATGGGTCCGAAGCGGGTACTGGGTCTCCTTCTCACAGATCCAATAACCCGCAAACGGATCCACCTCAGCTGGGTACGGGTTTCAACCCGCTACCAACCCGATCCGACAAGATACAATCAAGGTCCCTGATTAGATCTAAATCAACGGCCATGATTCACAGCTATCTTTTCACTGGGGATTAGGGATTAAATTCCTTAACTGATTATAGGGGATATACCTTATCAGATTACATGCCTTATCTGATTACGGGGAATATTCCTTATCTAATCACGGGGATTACATTCCTAAAACCAGTCCCTAAGACGCCTATAAATACCCCTCACCCATCTCCATTAAGAGGTAATCAATCTTTCTCTAGTTAAACGCTCTTTCATAATCATTTCTGGTTACTGACTTGAGCGTCGGAGGGTGCGTCGCCGGGATCAACCCCGGTGTCTCGCACTTCCTTGCAGGTGGACGGCGGGAGTCAACGGTCAAGCTCCGACGGAACAGGTTAGGTGTTTGCTATTCAGGTTTTCTACGAACTCACAAATTCATCTGCTTGCCCCCACACCGAAAAAAGCGGCAACAACAGTGTTCCTACCTCGTTTGCATACTTGAGTGTCTGCACGCTTTTGGATTTGCATTGCCAGTTGGGACATCCCTCCTCACATAATCTAAAAAAATTGAGACCTGAATTATCTTCTTTTAAAAAGTTATATTATGAGTCATGCCAATTAGGTAGACATTTGTGTACGTCTTACCCTCCTAGAGTCATTAACCGGTCGAGTCAACCTTTCGGTTTAGTTCATTCTGATGTTTGGGGACCTT
Source organism: Hemerocallis citrina (assembly GCA_017893485.1). NCBI lineage: Eukaryota > Viridiplantae > Streptophyta > Magnoliopsida > Asparagales > Asphodelaceae > Hemerocallis > Hemerocallis citrina. Next base: position 13,563,975 of record CM030368.1, read on the forward strand.
GTCATATTCAATCTCAGTTTGGTGGTGGTTTTAGATATTATGTAACCTTTATTGATGACTACTCTTGAGCAACTTGGTTATATTTAATAAAATCTCGGTATGAAGTTTTCTCTATTTTTACATCATTTTGTGCTGAGGTAAGAACCCACTTTGATGTTTTCGTTCAAATTTTGTGTAGTAATAATGTCAAAGAGTATTTTACTTCTAAATTCACTAGTTTTATGTCATCTTGTGACATTCTTCATGAGTCTTGTTGTTCTTACACCCTTCAACAAAATAGTGTTGCAGAGCGCAAGAACTGTCACTTGTTAGAGGTTGCAAAGACTATGCTCCTTAATATACAGGTTCCTCAATATTTCTGAGGGGATGTGGTCCTTACAACAGTCATCTTACCTACAACATGCCCTTGCCCGGGTTAGATGGCCGGACTCCATTATGTTATTTCCATTTACTAATCCATTTCCACTCCCTCCAGAAAAAATTGATTGTGCTATTTTGTTCATGATCACTATCATAGACGTTCTAAGCTAGACCCTCGTTCTATTCAGTGTATTTTTCTAGAGTATTTGCGTTTTCAGAAAGGTTGTAGATGTTATAGTCCAGAGTTGCATTGTTGCTTTATTTCTGCTAATGTCACATTTCTCGAGTCTCAATCTTATTTCTCTACCATTTTATCTTATCCTACTCCACCTTCATCCGATGAGAGAGATATTGAATTCCTTACCTACCCTGATCTTTACTTCTTCTGCATTTGTGACACATAGGTCTTAACCATTACTCACAAATTCTGCAATCACTAAGTGTTCCAACAATATAAGAACACCGCTTCCGACCCAGTTCACGCTATTGTGCCTATTGTTCCTCGGTTTTAGACACTAAAACATCGTTGTCTGAGCCTAGACTATTGTTGAGCCTACAACTACCCCCTTGTTACATCCACTGAACTCAAACCTACTGTTTCCACCAGTAGTGAGCCTTCTGATCATGATCTTCCTATGGTCATACGTAAAACTGCTCCACTGCACATTCTTTATATAGTTGTCTTTCATATGCTCACTTATCGTCTGTTCATTCTGCCTTCATCACACTAATCATGTTCCCAGAGGAAGGATATGCGAGAAGAGATGTCAGCTCTTGAGGAGAATGGTATTTAGGATCTAGTTTTTCTTCCATATGTAAACATTATGTTGGTTGTACATAAGTGTACATTGTTAAGGTAAACCCAAATGATTCTCTGTCTCGCCTGAAAGCCTAATTGGTTGCTAAAGGTTATTCACAAACCTATGACACTGATTATGATGAGACATTCTCTCCAGTGGCCAAAATTGTTAGGATTTATGTGTCGGATTTTGTTGAGTCTTCGATACGATCAATACAAACCACCAAGCAAATAGAAGATCACACCAAACACACAAAGCACACAATATTTATTCCGGTTTGGGCAAGCCCTAATCCGGGGGAGAAAACTGAGATATTATTCAACTAGAGAAGATGCAAGAATTAAAACTCCCACCACGACCCTTTCAAGCCAAACTGAAAATACTTGTTGTTTACAATGGATGATTCACTCACCTCTCAGATGAAGTATTCTCTTTTTCATTTCGGCACTCATTATAATCATATCTTTCCTTTGAGCCATTACATTTATTATATAAATATCTAGAGAAACCCTAATTTGTTATTCTTGATACAATAACCATCTGATGTATACTGAAGAGATAACCATACAATGAGAGTCGTACGATCTAACCTGGAAAAAAAGTCTGGCTTCAATCGAATCCTTGAGACCTGAACCCAATTTTGCAATCAACCGTGCGACGGTCGACTGCCCCACTATGGCAGTGGACCATATTTGGTCCTGCCAAACCCGACAGTCGACTGTCCAAATGGATAATCGACTTTTTTGTTGTTCCTGTTGCTGGCTGTTGTTGCTGTTGCTACCACCTTGCTTCCAATAGCTTCTAATCACCTCCATTCCTCCTCATATCAACATTGTCTTCTCTTCTCATCCAATTAGTATGCAAGACATATAAATCCAACAAAAATGTCTTCTGTTCGGATCATTGTTGCCTTAGCTGCTCAATTTATTGGCAACTCCACCAACTTGATGTCAAGAATGTTGTTCTGAAAGGCTTTCTTGAGGAGGTAGTTTATATGGATCAACCCCCCAATTTTGTTAGTAAAGCTGAGCCTACAAAAGTCTGTTGCTTGAAATGATCTTTATATGAACTCAAATAGTCTCCTCGTGCTTGGTTTGGTCATTTCACTGAGGTTGTCACGATTTGTGGACTGAGGAGTGATAATAATCATTCTGTGTTCTATCAAGATCATCAGGGAAAGGAAACATTTTAGTTGTATATGTTGATGATATTATAATTACAGGAGATGATCAGAATGGTGTTCAATATCTAAAGTCATATATTCAAGATAAGTTTCAAACTAAGGATATTAGGGCCTTAAAGTTTTTCATGGGATCGAAGTTGCTCGATCTAAGTAGGGAATTTATTTATCATAGAGGAAGTATGTATTGAACATGCTTGCCAAGAGCGGTTTGCTGGGATGCAGGCCATCACACACTCTTATGGACCCAAACTCCAAGTTTTTGTCGGATCAGGGAATCCTGTTGAAGGATCCAGGGAGATATAGGAGGCTTGTGGATCACAGTCATCCAGATGTTGCCTATTCAGTTAACATAGTAAGTCAGTTTATGACTTCTCCCTGTACAAGCCATTAGAATGCAATTATGAGAATTATACAACATTTGAAGAGCTCTCCAGACAGATGACTGATGTATACTGATGGTAGACATTATCGAATTGCTAGATTTTCATATCCAACTAAGCTAGTTGTCTAACGACTAAGAGATCCACCACTGGGTATTGTATTTGTTGGAGGAAATTTGGTTTCATGGAAGGATAAGAAACAATATGTGGCATCTTGATCGAGTGTAGAATCCGAGTATCGTGTTATGGCTGACCTAACATGTGAAATGACATGAATCAAGTGATTACTTCCTGATGCATATGTATTGTGGCAGTCAATCTGCCATCCACTTAGTCACTAATGTTTTGTTTTCATGTACGAACCAAGCTTATTGAGGTTGGCGGTCATGTGGTTCGCAACAAGATTAGTGGCACTCTGTATAAGCCTCCTTAAATAGAGGCTAAACATATTCACACTAATCACCAGTAGTTGGTGCTCTTACAAAGCCCCTTATGAGAGCCATAATACAGTTCATCAATGACAAGTTGGACATGTATGACATATATGCTCCAAACTTGAGGAAGAGTATTAAAGATGTAGTTGTATTTGTTTGTTATGTTCCGGGTAATGCTCGTGCTTGTCTATGCTACCTATATAAGAGATCATTGTATCCAGTTAATGGTATAAGAATAATATACCTATTTCAGAAGAATTGCTATATTCTTTTCCTTCTAAATTAGGTGACACATTGGGTTTCTTCTATTAAAGTCGGCTAAAAGATTTTTTTATAGCAGTTCAATTACCAAACCTAAGAAACTCTCGATGCAAAAGCTGCCCTGGATGAGATTCTTTTCCGAGGAAGTGAAACAAAAAGAAAAAGGAATCAAGTCAAGAGATACATGCATGCTTTTGACTAACAAATAAAAAGGAGAAATTGGGAGAAGCTCTTACAATCAGAAATTCAACAATCTCTAATCAAATTGATGGTTTTGGTATATACCCTTATGATTGGAAAAAAAATTAAGACGACTTAACAAATCTGTCAGAGACGGTTGTGATTAAGAGGTCCTCCTGCTTTAATTTCTAAGCGACACGCTGAAACAGTCTTCATTTTAATTTTTTTGACAGAGGAAGCTGGGTAGAAGAAACTGCAAAATAATCAAATTTCTTTTAGATATGTTTCCCTTCCAATTTGTTTTTATCTCAATGATCATCCAAAATACTGCCAGAGATTTCTTACAAAAAACAAATTTTAAGTTGAAATGAACAGAACCGATATATTCTTTAATGATTCTTACGCCCTGATATGCCATATATATATTATTTTCCTGTTGTTATTAAAAGGTGACCAGAGCAGAGTACCTTAGCCGGAAGACAGCACTGCATTATGCTGCAGCCGGTGGACACATCCGATGTATAAGGCTCTTGACTGCTGACTATGTTCCTATTGCTCCATCTGGAGGTACCATTTTTCCCATCTATGGTGAACATAAAGTTGGAAGCAGCAGTAGGTATAGCAGTAGAAGCCATCACTCTTCCCCAAGGATCAAATGTGACCACTCGTGCGTCTATTTGTTTCAGTGAATAAAATCTATACAACTTCCATTCTTTATCCGAAACATTCTTCCTAGTCTTAAAAATCTCATTTTGGTCAACTCTGCAGTAAACTCTCGAGATTTGTCAACAAGGTTGCCGATGGTGGGGTCACAGCTCTCCATTTGGCAGCACAAAATGGGCACTCTGATTGTGTGCAGCTCTTGCTTGACCTTCATGCAAATGTTTCTGCAGTAACTTACCACTATGTCTCATGCTCTAAGATGATAGGTTAGGTTTTTTTTCCTGGTAGTTCCCTGTCATTTGTTCACTTGTCTTTGGCATTTTTCTTCAAATTTTGGTTGTTAAGACTATTAATTTACATTGATGTGGCAGGAACGGGAAGCACTCCTTTGCATTTTGCTGCATGTGGAGGAAATCTTACATGTTGTGAGGCAAAGTAACTTGCATTCTTCATTTTTTCTGTTCGATTACTGAAAGGAACCTACGTTTGTATAATGTCACATTTGATTGATATAGATTTTGACCTTTGCTTTCTCATGCATGCAGATTCTTCTTGCCAGAGGTGCTTGTAGATTGACTCTGAATTGCAACGGGTAATCTTTTTTCGTTTTTATTTCTTGTTAGAAAATAATGGTTAAGTTTCTAATATTTTTCTCCTTTTAATCTTAACTTGTAGGTTGCTCCCAGTTGATGTCGCCAAGTTGTGGGGACACCGCTACCTTATTCCATTGCTATCTCCGAATTCTGACTTGAAATTTCAAAGATTTCCTCCGTCGGGCTATCTCTCTTTGCCTCTCATGAGTGTACTTAACATCGCAAGGTACACAGTTGATGAAATACTTTTCTTTTTACCTGAAAATTTCTTATATGACTGAATCAGTATGCACAAGGTATCAAGTAAGGGATATGAGAGATTTACTCACAGTTATACCTGTACACAGGACACTGTTCTTAATAGGGTAAATGTGTGTGTCTGTTCGCGTGTAGCTAATTCTCCTTGAAAGAATATAATTTGCTAATCATATTTTAATCTTACTACTATTTCTGGGGGAAAACGTGTCGATCACCCTATTTTATAAACTTTTATTGGAAAACAATAGGTTGATAAAGGGAAAGTCTGGCCTAGGCCTATCCTTTTATGATAAAAAAAAAAGATAAAGGGAAAGTCTGGGAAGTTGACCTTCGGTATCTTATTTTCCTACAACTTTTGTTATCATTTTTTGGAAAAACGTAAAATTTCTGAGATCAAGTATTAGCACCTTCAAAAAGTAGAGTTAATATTTAGATACATGTACTTCATCAAGAAAAACCCAAATAGAACTTCAAAGCACCACTTGTTTTTTTTTTCTTTTTTTCTTTTTGCGGAATAAGGAGTAATTGTTTTTTTTTTTATCATAAAAGGTTGACCGAAGTCCCCGGTGTTTCATTAAAAAGTTTTTAATAAAACAAACATGCCAAAAGGCCCAGCAAACAGGCAATGATATTCATGTATCCCACAGGCGGGTCATGATACTCATTCCCTTTCCCAAAACAAGAGCTCCAGGGACTCCAACATACATCAAAATACTACCCAAAATACAAACATCAAAATACATTTCCCCCCAAAAAAAACACCGTTACAAGTTATGCATCTTCCTTCCTAGTTCTTGCTTTCAATCATGCATCCTCTGGCGTTCCTTCCCTTTCCTGTGAGTCTTCCCTATTGGAATGTTGTGCCACATCGGAGTACATCTCCCTGATCTTCTTTGCTTGTTCTTCACCTGCCGTTTTAGACCAGAATACGATATTAGCAGCAATCTGGAAAATCAATTGTTGAAGCATGATGTGTCTGTGAGTAATTGTTTAGTATATGGACATATGGACAGATGTAAATTTATGTCGTATCATATTTATTTTGATATACTTAAATCTGTAGTCTAGTTTTATTAGATTAACTATCGCATGAAATTTCTATGCAGGGAGTGCAGATTGAAATCCTTAACTGCATCTTCTGATGAAAATGATGTTTGTGCTGTTTGCCTAGAAAATACCTGCTCTGTTGCTGCTGAAGGTTTGCCGTTTTCTTCTTCTTAACTAAAATATGATTAGTAGAAATTACGTGATTAACGAAATGCGTTTAGACAATAGGTCTTAACTGCGAGGAATTGGAAGCACTTGAGTTTTCTTGAAAAATTCACAGCGATGATTAGCTTAATGGATATTGAAGTGGTGAACAGAAATGCTGAGATCCTCATGAACATGTTCATGAATCATAAAAAGAGATTCTAGCAAACAATGTAGACATCTACATTATCTCTTAAATAATCAATATAGGGTTTGCAAACTATAATTTGAGAGTATGCGGTAAAATTGCTATGTTGCCGTTGTATATACTTAGTTAAGTTGGTTGTACTATAATCAAACAAATTACATCTTCAAATACTGTTACCGTAAAGTCTTTGTATAGATGTTACAGTCTCCTATAGGCTATAGTTCTATGAAGATTAGGCTCAATTTGTAAACAAGGGAAACTCATCATTTTACGACTTACGTCTCTCGCTAATTATTTTCAGATTGTGGACATGAACTGTGCGTAAAGTGTGCACTCTATCTGTGCTCGACGAGCAACATCACATCCCAAATAGGCGGACCACCAGGTTCAATTCCATGCCCTCTCTGCCGAAATGGGATAGTCTCCTTCATCAAACTAGCCCATACTCCAGTGGATAAACTCAAACCCAAACAGTTCAGTACTACACCGATGACTTGTAGATCAGAACTCCGGCATAATTTCGTGGTAGCTGTTCCTTCATCAGAACTCGTTTGATCTTTATTTGATTCCGACTAGTTTATGATTGACCGACAAACATACAGAACTATGAAAAACAGTAGCAGCATACGATTTTCTCATTCTTTGTACTTGTAAAGTTCTTTTTGTCTCCTTAAGTTACAAAAATAGCTTGTAAATTGGTGTATTCGATTTGGAAATATGTATGGGTATGAACTGAGTTGTTGATTGGAATATGTATATTCTAGCTTTGTAACTTTAGTTGTATTCATTTAATTTTATTGTGGCATAAATTTCATCTGTTAAGAGAATCCCAAGTCAATACAATTTTGTGATGATCGCTTGCATGTAGAAAAAAAAATCCATTAAATTTTAAATAAGAACAGTCCCTAATTCGAAATCGCAATAAAAGAATTCATTATATATCTAAAGAAATTATAATTGTGAAAGCCTCTGCCACTATGCTAAAACTTCGAAGTTGTAGAAGGGTAACACGCCTCCTCAGGTCGAGCGCCCCAACAAATTATGGGTCGAGACGGACAATACGCAGCGGTAATTTTTTTTTTTAATTCGCATTTAAATTGCGTTGCCAGTGAGATTCGAACCTGGGTTGCTCTGATACCATGTGAAAGTCCCTGCCACTATGCTAAAACTTCGAAGTTGTAGAAGGGTTAAGGAAAATTGCACTTGTATTCTAACAATAATTAAGATGTGAACCTAGATGCAACATTTCGTCCATTTTTGAAATGTTTAATTGAGGATTTGTTCTTCTTGCATCAAATGTCAGTACAACTTGAGCTATATAAAACTTCATTTACCAACATGTAGGGCTGCAAACGAATCGAGCTATTCGGCTCGGGCTCGGTCAAAACTCGGTCAAAGCTCTGCTCGAGCCGAGCTCGTTTTGTAAACGAGCCGAGCTCGAGCTGGAGGTTTTTTTTTAGACTAAGCTCGCGAGCTATTCAGCTCGAATACGGTCAAAGCTCGGTCAAAGCTTGGCTCGAACCGAGCTCGAGCTCAAAACTGAGCTTGTTTCGTAAACGAGCAGAGCTTGAGCCTGAAGGTATTCGGCTCGGCTCGGCTCGATTGCAACCCTACCAACATGGATATGGTTTTCTCGCTACTTCAACAAGCATGAATTGTTTATACCAGGAAGACTCGTTGGCCCTCTTCTTGACAGTGGACGACAATTTTGTTTAGCGTTTTTCAACACCAAATCTGTTAGGGCTAAAAGTCGTGAAACCCTTTGATGTTTGCCTCTGAAATTAATGAAGTTTCCATCGTTCACCGTTCAAAAGGGTATTTTACTTTTCCCAATTCAAAATACAAACAGAAAAATCAGGGCGTTAAAGATGTTAAGAGAACTGCAAGTAAAAATTAACGATGGAGATTTTCTTAATTTTGGAGGCAAATGGTGAGGGGTTTCATGACTTTATCCAAATATGTTACAACTGAGCTCGAAATGCAATTCGATTACAAAACAAAACTCAATGGCTATATTTGAATAGATGACTTTGAATTCGCAACTCAAAAGTAAGTTACAATCTTACTTGTAAAAGAAGTCTTATTTGCAATGCAAAAGTATGCTTTCTTACTTGCAACTCAAAAGTATGCTTTCTTTCTTTGGTTTTTTCCGGAGTAGGAATTGGTGAGTTTGAGGAGACAGTACAAAATATATATATCAAACCTGGCCAAATGCACATGATCACATGTTATTTTGATAATGCCACTACATATAGTTATTTTACTTATATATTATTATACTTAGTGAAGATTTTCTGTCGAATATATTAGGGATGGCAACTGGGCCGGGTCAACCGGCGACCCACCCGCGACACGGCCCACCAACCCAGCCCGTTAAATTGCTTTGCGGGTTCGGGTCGAACCCGGTGAACAGTACCGGGTCGACCCGGGTCTCAATTTTCGTGAATCGAATTCGCGAAACCCGGCCCACGAACCCGGCCCAACCCGTGAATTTGACCCACCAACCAACGGGTCGACCCGTACGGGTCGAACGTTCGACCCGTAACGGGTCGACCGTTGACCCGCGGGTCGAACGGTCGAAAATCACACCGTTGGCAGCGCTGCGCTCTGTCTGGGACAGAGCCGTTGTAAACGGCTCTTTGAGCCGTTTGGTTTTATATATATATATATATATATATATATATATATATATATATATATATATATATATATATATATATATATATATATATATTCCCACTTATTTAGCCTATAAATATCCCCCAAAAATCTCATAAAAAATCACACCTCACTCTCTTACTCTCTCTACTATTATACATCATTTGTAAAGAAATTTTGAACAATTGTAGTATTCATCAAACAAGTGTACAAGGAGGCATATACACGATCAAATTTCGGTCGTATCGGAAACAAAATTCAACGTCTTCAACTCTCTTCAACCCTCGTCAAATCTACTTCAACCTCTTCTCAACTCTTCAATTGCGGAATCGGCAAAGCGCTCCTCCATCTTTTCTATTCTATTCTTATTTTAACGGTTTTTTTACATACGCGTATTCCACGGTGAACGGTATCAAAATATCTCTATCTCTCTCGTTAATTTTTTTTTTGCGTTGTAGTTAAAATTATTGTTCGTTTTTTTGAACTTCTCTATCTCAACCCTCTTGTTTTTTAGATTTTTTTTTGTATAATTCACCGCTCCAACATTGTATATTTTTTTTTACATACCACATTACTACATTATGTCTAGATCACGCGGTAGCGGTCGTAGCGGACAAGATTCCTCCTCCTCTTCACGTAGGCCACCAATTGTCCCAACTAGTGAGTCCGCCCAAGATTACATTGATCCTACTATGGAACAATGGGGTACACACGACGATGTTGTAGGTGACATACAATTAGAAGAAGAAGAACAACAACAACAAACCGAAACTACACAATCCCGTAGTAGTAGGAAAAGTAGAAGAGAAACTAGCGATTGACATAAGTTTTATGATTATATCCCGGACGAACATACTCCGGGTATAGGTTTGAAAGTGTGTAAAACATGTAGTAAAACATACAAATTCAAGAGGGGTGACGGCACCGGTACAATTAGTAGGCACATACAACATAATCATAAAGAACTTCTTGATCAAATACAAGACCAACAAAAAATCAACCCTAGGACCGGTCAAGTAGATAGCCACTCTTATGATCCCGAACTTGTTCGTCGGGAAATGGCCCGATTAGTCATTAAGAAAGAGTTGCCATTTTCCTATCCCGAGAGTAGGAACTTGGAAAATTTTAATCAAACGGCCTTAAACCCTCATTTTAAAATAATTCCGAGAAATACTTGCAAATCGGATTGTTTTAAAGTGTACATGGAAATGAAGGACGCTTTGATTGCAATTTTATGGAGTTTAACTTGTAGGGTTAGTTTAACTTCGGATTGTTGGACGGGTGTCAACAATATTCCAACGATGGGAATAACCTGTCATTGGATCGACAATGATTGGATTCTTCAAAAAAGATTCATATCACTTGCGTCGTTGCCGTATCCCCATAGTGGCACTGAAATAGCAAACCGTATTATAGAAATTTGTGATGTTTTTCATATTCGCGATAAAATTATGGCTATTAGTTTTGATAATGCATCTAACAACAATATAGTAATTACTACTTTAAAATCTGTATTAAACCCTCCATCTGACAATATTTTTCATGTTAGATGTGCATGTCATATTATAAATTTATGTGTTCAAGATGCATTAAGAATAGCTGATCCATATATACATAAAATTAGAAATTGTGTACATTTCATTGCATTAAGTCCAAGCATTTTACAAGAATGGAAAGCTTGGTGTAGGGTTAGAAATGTTCCTTTTAGAAAATTTCCAAAGGATGTTAGACACCGATGGAATTCTACTTTTGATTAACTAAATGTTGTCACCGATTATAAAGCAGTTGTAAATGATTTTTGTATCGCAAAAAATATGCACAATTTTGAAATGACTCCCAACGATTGGTTTTTTGCCGAATCTTTGTTGAAATTTTTAGAACCTTTTAAAACCGCAACTTTAAAGTTTTCAAAAACATATGAATCTACTTCTAGTAGCATTTTTATTGAATTAGTTAGCATGATTCAAATATTTAACGAAATGTTAAATGATCCCTATATTAGTTGTAGCGCCCCGATTTCCATATAACTGGGAAACCGTGACACATGCCAAGATCTTTCCTTCAATTAGTCACGATACACAAAATGCTGGAAATTTAAAACTTTTTATTCGACACAGAGTTACCACGCAGTAATTACAAATATCAGTTTGTAATACCAACTGTAGCGCCTGCCCTTTTTCCTTTTTGACTCCAAACTCACTTCTTCCAATTTCTATATCATTTTAACCATAACCTAAGATAGTTGTGTTTCACGGAAAATTTCGGCAGAGTCTCCCCTGTAATTTCTACCCCGAAACACAAAAAAGCTTACGGAATTTTGCTCTAAATTCCGTAACTCACATCACAGGCAATAATATCACGTGCTCCCCAGGCCAAAATGAGCATCATCACACAGGCAATATATATATATGCTCTGGGGGCCAAACTCATAACGGTTTATCAATTATCAATTAAAAACCATAAATCCTTTTGAAAACGTAGTAAGTTTTTTAGAAAATAACTTGTAAAAGCTTACCACAGCGCCCGGTACTCCACAACGAGATGGGCACGGGTCCAAACCATATCATGCCACTCCACACTCTACTCTCCATCATCATCCACCTACTTATACATCAGAAATACAATTTAGAGCATAAAACATTTACTATTTACAATTAAACCATAACAACAAATAGTAAAGTGAAGCTCCACTCCACCGGAACCTGAACCTATACCTCACCTCTGTACCGCTGAGGACCTGTAACAGTAGGGGCCTAGGGTAGTCCAAAGACTCCCTAACCCCCCAAACACTAAGGGGTTAGCCATTTCTGGTGTGAGTACAATATATTAATAAGCAAATAAATTAAACTTATAAGTAAAACAGAATGAACTTACGAATACCAAGGTAAACCTGAACATGTAAATGTCATATACGGAAATTCACATCAAATACTCACTGCATCACTTCCCGTATGCGTATCCATACCTGCTCACAAACATACTTAACTCTAATTTGGAAAATCATTTCCAAATTAGTCGCTTAAGACCCATCACTTTACGCCTTATGCAAATCTTCCTATAGCTTTATTTTTTTCCATAAAGCTTTACATTCACACGCACTCTATTTCCACATAACTGCATCTTATTTACCATTCATTTGCAATTACATATTCGCGACGTGAATTCCTTCGCGATCTCATATCACATAAACATCACATTCATTCATTTCTTACGACATATATCATCACGTCTCGCAATACATCACTTCCACACTCATACTTCATCTTAAATGGAAAATAAACGTGTATCCTAATTTTCTAGTGTTTGTGTATGCCATGACCTGAGTCTAATGCAACAATACAGAATATAGAACAGATGCACTTAATCTAATGTCAGTAAGATTCTGGATGCACATGCATCCCATACTACATGTGACCCAGGTCAAGCCAACATACTTGGTCTAATGCAAGGGAGACCTTGAAAATGTATGCATCCCATACTACATACTTTCCAAATCAAGCCGTTGTCTCTAAGTTTAGGGATTCGAACCCTCACTATGCAATGCATTCTAATTTGGTCTACTTCCTGTTCCTGATAGTATGACATGGTTGGGTTCAAAGCCATGACGAACTTAAGGATATACCGCAGCATATCTATAGCATCGTATTTTACCAGACCGCAGTCCGTACGACCCGTTCGTGTCCACTAGCATATACCTGGATCACATTCAACAGCCGTGATGAACTTAAAGATATACCGCAGTATACCTATAGCGTCGTATTTCACCGGACCGCAGTCCGTACGACCCGTTCGTGTCCACTAGCATATACCTGGATCCCATTTAACAGCCGTGACGAACTTAAAGATATACCCCAGTATACCTATAGCATCGTATTTCACCGGACCGCAGTCTGTACGACCCGTTCGTGTCCACTAACATATACCTGGATCCCATTTAACAGCCGTGACGAACTTAAAGATATACCACAGTATACCTATAGCGTCATATTTCACCGGACCGCAGTCCATACGACCCGTTCGTGTCCACTAGCATATACCTGGATCCCATTTAACAGCCATGACGAACTTAAAGATATACCGCAGTATACCTATAGCATCGTATTTCACCGGACCGCAGTCCGTACGACCCGTTCGTGTCCACTAGCATATCCTGGATCCCATTCAACAGCCGTGACGAACTTAAAGATATACCGCAGTATACCTATAGCGTCGTATTTCACCGGACCGCTGTCCGCACGATCCGTTCGTGTCCACTAGCATATACCTGGATCCCATTCAACAGCCGTGACGAACTTAAAGATATACCGCAGTATACCTATAGCGTCGTATTTCACCGGACCGCAGTCCGCACGACCCGTTCGTGTCCACTAGCATATACCTAGATCCCATTTAACTGTCGTGACAAACTTAAAGATATACCGCAGTATACCTATAGCATCGTATTTCACCGGACCGCAGTCCGTACGACCCGTTCGTGTCCACGATGAGTACTAAGCACAGGAACTTATCTAAGTCCTAAATGAAATGCTAAGACATCATTAAAACCCGATAGCTTATGATCACCATACTGCGGTATGCAGAGGGCTTCTCATCAATTGTCCGATAAATTAACTCAAGAATTAGCAGTAGCTGTGACCCAAGCTACGCTCATCGGAATTCAACACTATCAGACTTCTAGAAGGGTGGGGAGATCCCCAGCAATCCCCTAGTGGGCGACTCTCAGCTATTTAAGAGCTCAAGTCCCCAAGCTAACTTAATCTTGAAGTCAATCTCAACAACAGGGTGCCAAACTTACAACAACCACAACTTCCAACATGGCACACAAATTCAGCCACTCCTTCAGCAAAGCATTTGCTACCCTTCACCTAAACGAACTCTAGAATTTCTAACACTTGAGAATCATCAAATAAACCCATACCAAAAGCTACTCTCAAGGTTCATAGCAAGATCATACCTACACAAATGGTTATGACCTTTTGGACTTCAGTCCAAAAAGCAACCGGCTTCAGCTCTGCCCTTTCAGACCAGCTGAACTCTGCAAGTTCTGAGGTATCAACCGACCTCGATAATTTATGAAATTTAACCTACAGTTGTGGACACATACAAGAGTGTCCACACCAATCCTTAACTCAAACATCCATGCTACACTAAGATACAAAACAGAAATACACAGCAATTTATAATTTAAAATTTTCACAACGCACCATGTGCGTAAAATAAAAGATATCATACTCACTATATTTCTTAAAACACCAAAAATACGCAGATAAATTGATACTCACATGTTTCCTAACACACAAGAATACATAATAAATCAACACTCACATGTTCTTCGAACCACAAAAATATATAATAAACTAACTCACCACATTTCGCGAAGGTTCGAAGCGTCACCCTGCCATCCCGCATCTGAAGTCGCGAATATATCCTATCATCAATTTCACAGAAATTAAAACTCAATCATCCAAACCAATACAAAAGCTAATAACGTCATCCCAAATATCACACAAGTGTTTATTGAACGCTTGGGATATACACGTGCGATGCACGTAATAAACTAGTGCCGACGAGATTCTTAGTTCCAAACAATTACTAAATTGCCCCCAAAATATTTTAATAGCCCAACTACAATTTCTATTTCTATACGAGAATTAATTCATATCCCTATAATTCTCTTTTACAAATCCAAAACCCTAATTTACTAATAACTTACAATCTCTCTAATAATCCACTAATTTCTCACATCTACCACTTCCAACATCTCTAAATTTCTCTACCCTAATATTCCTACTCAATAAAAATTAACCCAACTAAATTTTATACAATAAAATAGTTAGGATTTTACCTTCCCGAATCCATTTGAAAATCCGACGCTACCACGATGTAGAGAATCCCTCACTTAGTCTATCCCTCACTTTAATTTGGAATCGATGAAGGATCGGAGGGGATTTGAGCGGGGTAATCGTTCGCCGAAGTGGGTTCGTAGGGTTCGGGATGGGAATAGATCGGGATGGAGATGGGAAGGGAAGGAGAAGAAAGGAGGTGGAGGGGCGGTTTCGTTCCCTTCGGCTGGGCGCGAACGGGGGGGAGGAGGGGAGGAGAAAGAGGTCGGGGTTTCTTTGGGTCGGAATGGGGAAACGAACGGGAATGTGAAAGAAGGTGAAGAAGGAAGAAGATGGAGGTGCTGGTTTCCCGTCGGTTGGGTGTGAATCGGAGAAGGAGAAGGGAGGAGGAGGTCGGGGGTGGGGTTCTCTTCTTCTTCGGTTTTGGGGAAAGGAACGATCGGAAGAAGGAGAAGGAGAAGGAAGGAGAAGAGAAGGGGGTGGTTTTAAATAAAGGGATAAATAATAATGGATAATAAATAATGTATAGGAAATATTACATATAAGCCCTCTAGTTCTCAATACATTCCAAATAAAACCCAATTCTCTACTTTAATATTATAAACAATACAAAAATACATTAAAACCACTCCGTAATACTCCGTATAAAAATAATTTAATTTCGAAAATAATGATAAAATAAGGTAGACAATATACCTTATTTTTCTCGATTAAAAATAATTGTTATCGGAAAATACATATTCGCGCGAAATTCTCAATCGCGCACACATTTCGATGCAAAATAGCCATATGCTATTTTTCGGGTCGTTACATTAGTGACATTGTAATACCTGCATTTCAAAAAATTTTGAAGTATTATTTTCCTCCTCCTATGTTGATTTGTGTTGCTACTGTTATGGATCCCCGTATCAAATTAGAAGGTATGAAGAATTTGATAGAAATGTTTTTTGGATATTTAGAGAACAATGTAGAATTAACAACTGATTGCGCTACTTTTTTAGTTCAGTTTGAATCTACGTTAAATAACTTGTATGATTATTATGATAGACGTTTTGCTTCTAGTAGTACAACTTCTGTAGTTAGTTCTTCTTCTGGTAGTTCTAAAGGTAAGGGTAAAAGTAGAATTAGTGATAGAACATTTAGTTTACTTGAACAAATTCAATCTAAAAAACCTAGGACTAATCAACCAAATGAATTAAATTGGTATAACCAACAGGATACTGAGCCTACTCTTTCTCCACTAGATATTTTACAATGGTGGAAAGAACATGAACACACTTTTAGTATTCTGTCAATTATGGCTAAAGATTTACTAACTCCTCCTATCTCTACAGTTGCTTCTGAGAGTGCATTTTCTACAAGTGGCAGGGTTCTATCTGATTACAGAAATCGGTTGAAGCCCGAGGCATTAGAGATGCTCGTTTGCACAAAAGACTGGCTGAAGGCTGAAGATAGGACGCAAGGGAAAGCACTATCAAGTTCCACAAGTGGGAGCAACTCGCCCGAAGAAGAAGAAGAAGAACAACAACAACAACAACAATAGCTTTGCTTGTTATGTCAAATTAGAAAACTTGTACTCAATTAAAATTGTATATAAGAAATATGTTATTGTATAAAACTTATTTGTGAATTGAATTCTTCATTTCGTTATAAATTGTTCAAATTGTATAACTTAAATTCATATGAATAATATTTCAAAATTTGTTGTCAATTTCACTATTTCAATCTTATTATTATTATTACGATTTTTATTGTTTATTAATATTATTACTTACTTAGTATTATAATTAAACATCATTTTGGGATATTTGAAGAATTGTAGTATTATTACTTATTAGTATTATTACTGAATTACTTACTTAGTATTATAATTAAACATCATTTGGGGATATTTGAAGAATTGTAGTATTATTACTTATTAGTATTATTACTTACTTAGTATTATAATTTTTGAAGAATTGTAGTATTCATCAAACAAAGATATGGTTGTTTGTATACATCATTTGTAAAATTATTATTATTATTATTTTAATTTAAGCTACCAAAATATATATATATATATTAAACGGGCCAACCCGCGGGTCAACCCGAGGGTTCACGGGTTGGGCGGGCCACCCAAACGAAAACTTAGCCCGGCCCGGCCCGGCCCGTATAAGGATGCAACCCGGCCCGGACCGGCTAAGTATTCGTGCCAACCCGTACGGGTTGGGCCCGGCCCGGCCCGTACGACCCGTTCGCCATCCCTAGAATATATTAACATAAATATACTCCAGTCAAATGAGAAATACTTGTTTAAATCATTAAACTCTAAACCCACATTTATAATCAACACATTCTCCCACTAATGATATGTGAAACGCCTGCAAAGTTGTTTTCACCGTAGGGATTGTTTGAACTTGCACATTTGGTGAAAATGCAAACTTTTGTCAAATTTGAATAGTACAATTTGGAAATTGCAGTCCAAATAGTGCAAATCTGAAAATTTACAATTTCTGGACCCCACATTAAATTTGCACTCTTTGGGCTGTAATTTTCTGACAGCCCAAAATTGCAATTTATTCGAATTTATAATTTTCTTTTATGTGATAAACACCTCCAAAATTGCTTTCACTTAGGGATGGCAATCCGGCTAGGTTGACCCGTGATCCGCACACACGAACCCGGCCCACTACTATGCGGTTCGAGTCCAGGTCGTACCCGCGGGTCTACCCGGGTCGTAAGATTTGCAAACCCAACCCGTTCGACTCGTTGACCAAGTCAAACCCGTCCACCAACCTGCGGGTTAGGATCCATTGAATTTTTTGATTTCACTCGTGGGTTTGACCCGTTTGGATTTTTTTGATTTTTTTTGCTGTTTATATTTTTTATTTATTTTTTGCTACAAAATATATGTATATATGTATATATACTGCAAATATATATATGTATATATATGTATATATATGTATATATGCATATAGATATACTCTAAAATATTTCAGTTTTTTTTTATAAAAATGAGTGTGTACATCAAAATTAATTGATTATTACCCACTACTCAATTAGACAACCCTCACCCAAGCTATTTATAGCCAACTCTACTTCCTCACTTCTCTCATCTCACCTCACTAATGTGAGACTAAAAGTTTTCAAAGTTTAAAATCCAATTACATTTAGTCCCACATTGGTGAGATGAGATAAGTGAGGACGTGGAGTTGCCTATAAATAGCTATGGTGAGGTGGGTTAATTGAGTAGTGGGTAGTAGACCATTAAATTTTTTGTTTACACTTCACACTCATTTGACTAATGAATTTAACTCATAATTTTTTTTTGTTTAAATTTTTTGGGGTTAAAAAAAAAATTACCTAATGAATTTCCCGGGCCATCTTGTGACCCAGCCTGGCCCATTACGGGTCCAACCCGTATGGGTTCGTGGGTCGACCTGGACCGAGTTTCTCTCTTCTCAACTCGGCCCGGGTCGACACGGTTAATGCTCCAACCCGACCCGAGCCCGTCCAAAACACAGACCAACTCAAACAGGTTAGACCCGGCTCGGTCTACCTGAATGCCATCCTTACTTTCACCGAAGAGATGTTTGGATTTGCATATTTGGAAATAATGTAAAATTTTCCCCAAATTTGCATAATGCAATTTGACATTAAAGTCCAAAATTACAAATTTAATGTGAGGGTCACCTCTACATTAGATAATTTGCAATTCTAGGCCCCACATCAGGAGGAGCGCACTTTTGGGCTTTAATTTCTCATAGCCCAAAATTGCAAATTATCTCTATATATATCCAATAAAAAAATATTTATCTCTATATATATCCACTGATATTTTGTACGATTTTTTTTCGCACGGCGCGCACACACACATATATGCACTAGGTCGTCGTGTGCACTCGGCCTTTCTACCTTCGTATTCACAATCTGAACTGTTTACATTGATCTACACATCTAAATTAGTCTAAATATGTAAATTCAAATCATTTGAAATTCATTTGCCCATCCATCATGTGACTATAAAAAACAATGATTTTCAGTTATACAATTTTGTGACACTTCAATTGATGAACAAATGAATTTCAAATGATTTGATTTTACATATTTAAACTAATTTAAATGTGTAGATCAATGTGAACGATTCGAATCGTCAATACGAATGCGGGAAGGCCGAGTCCACACGAGTGCACACGGAGGCTTAGCGTACCACGAAAGAGAAATATATATATATATATATATATATATATATATATATATATATATATATATATATATAGGGAAAGCTTCGGTTGTGCACTACCTCTAGTGCACACGGCGTGTGCACTAGGCTTTCGGGCGTTCATATCGACGATCCAAACCGTTCACATTGATCTACACATCTAAATTAGTCTACATATGTAAAATCAAATCATTTGAAATTCATTTACCCATCCATTGAAGTGTTACAAAATTGTATGGCTGAAAATCATTATTTTTTATAGTCACATGATGGATGAGTAAATAAATTTCAAATGATTTGGTTTTATACATTTAGACTAATTTAGATGTGTAGATCAATGTGAACGGTTCGGATCGTCGATATGAACGCCCGAAGGCCTAGTGCACAAGCCGTGTGCACTAGAGGAGTGCACAACCCTATATCTATATAATAAAACACAAAGAAAGCTATCAAGTGGCTCTCCTTCAATCCCCTAAAAAATCAAAGGTCCAGATCTAACCTCACAAAACATATTCTCCCCTCCACCCAAAAGTTTTCTCCCAAAACTCAAATTCAAATCCCCACCCAAAACAACTTCTATATTTATTTTTATTTTTTTCTCTCTCTTTCCCTCCCTCTTCTATTCAAAAAATTAAGAAAATAACAATTTTAAATATTTTTAAAAGATTAAAAATTTAAAAACTAAAAAATTTAAAAATTTAAAAACTTTAAAAATAATTCAAAAAAAATCAAAAAAATCATATAATATGTTTTGTTACTTCGATTAATTTTCTGGACCTTCAAAACTATTTTATATGATCAAACAAGGTGCACCGTTCCAAAGACGGGCAAAGCTCGTATATATATAACAATTCACTTGAAGATCCAAACCCGTTAATAAATAATGTCGTCTTCCCCGAGGTAACCGCACCGCTGCGCGGGTGATTCAAGAAACAGGACGAACAACGACGAAGACGAACAAGAAAATCAAAATCCCCAAATTTCATGACCATGTCGTCGTCGTCGTCGTCGGTGGCGTCCTCCTCAAACCCTAGCCCCGTAGACACCTCCCCGCTCCTCACCCCCCACTCCGCCACCACCCCCACCTCCAACTTCCGCTCCTCCTCCTCCGGCCGCCGCCCCTCCCTTCGAGGCGCTGCTCGCTTCCTCCGCCGCGCCTCCAGCCGCCGCATGATGATGAGGGAGCCCTCCATGGTCGTCCGCGAGACCGCCGCCGAGCAGCTCGAGGAGCGACAGAGCGATTGGGCCTACTCGCGTCCTGTCGTGGTTCTTGATATTCTCTGGAATCTGGCGTTCGTGGTGGTGTCGGCGGCGGTGCTGGTCACAAGCAAGGATGAGAAACCGTCGCTGCCGCTGCGGTGGTGGATTGTGGGGTATGCGGTGCAGTGCGCGGCGCATATGGTTTGCGTGTGTGTGGAGTATAGGAAGAGGAGGAGGAGGGGAGGGAGGGGTGGTGGAGGGGGTGGGGATTTGGAGGAAGGTGGCGTTGCGGGGGTGATTGAGGAGGAGTTTTCGGAGGGGGGGTTGAATCAAGAAGGGGAAGGGAATAGGTAAGTTTTTTGAAGAATGCGATTTCTGTTGGTGGAATTCATTTTGCCATTAATTAGTTGTTGATACATTTGAGACTACGAGAATTCTTTGAAAAGAAGAATGGATTATTTCACATTACTGAACTTACAAACATGAAACATAAGCTAATCAAGCTTATTAGCTATAAGATGCAAACTCAATTTCATTGGGTTTGAATTACTTTTTTCTTTTCTTTTCCGTAGGATAATTTAGGTTTTAGAGGGCTTCAAGTTGTTGATAATGGCTATGGATAACATTTCCAACAAGACATACAAGTTAATCAACCTAATTGATTTTTTTAAAAAATTATTTTGTGTTCCTTAAGTTGCTATTTGTTAGGTTTACCAGTGATTAGTAGTTGACACTTGACACAATTGTTAGTGTACAGAGGGTTTCAAGTAGTTGATTCATTTGTGGTTATGGATAATTTTCAAACAAGATATAACGAGTTTTATGATAAAGAAGAAGAACAGGATCGGGCCTCATTTCTAAAGTCATAAAGATATGCTAATCAAATTTATTTGCCTAATTTCTTTACCCTTTTTTTGAGTATCAAGAAGAAATGTATAGTCTTGCTTTTTGATATAGTTCCGAACTGTATCTAAATTTCATTGCGTATCAGTCCCTTAAGTTCTGTTTCAGTCCCCAGTGATTATCTTTCTTATAGGGACTTTTATGAATAATTCCCTCTCTTTTTGCAATAAAACCCAAGCTTTATCGCTTCACAGGTGCGACGGTTGGCCAGTTGGCGCCTGTAAAGTGTGAAGGTTTAGTGGTGGGGCCCACAGATCAACCGTTAGGTGCATTGTATTAAGAGGTAGCACTGGTAGTGAACGTGCTGACGTGTCATGAGTTGGTTGGCAGATCGATTGTGCAGGGGTGCTTTATAAACCCCGTTAGCTGTAAAATGCAGATTATGTTTTTTATATGAATTAACATCAGCGATCGTCTTCCTCTTGCTATTTCTTCCTTTTCTGTATCGTATCATCGAATTCATCGTTCGTAGGTAAATCGATGACGGTGACGACAAGAAGTAATCGCGAGCCCATCATCCCACGAATCAGAACTGTAACAATGGTATCAGAGCCAGATGATGGCCAAATACCCCATCAGATCGAGCGCCCCACGATCTTTGAGTCTGGATCTAACTCCGGACTTGGATCACTGGGCCCCTTAGCGCAAGGCTCCCACCTCCTCGGGCATCGAACCTCAACAGTCGACCGAGTTGATTCTACGGGTTGAGGACATCGAGGTTTCAATGGGAAGTTTTACAAGGAATGTTGAGGCACAAGTCGTCAGCCTTAAAACTCGGGGATCGAAGATGCAGGGTCAGAGCGATCAGATCCAAGCCTTGCTAGAGAAGATGCTACTGTTAATGGAGCGGAATAATGGAACAAGGGGAGGTGAAAACTCTGTTTCACACATCACTCCTGAGTCAGGAAGGAGAGATGTAGGGGACGATGATCATCGATGGATCCAAAGGTATTGAAATAATTATGAGCGTCCTCAATCTATTTTCTCAAAGCATACCAAATTGGAGATCCCCGCATTCGACGGGAGCGGAGATATAACACACTGGTTCTTTCATTTAGAGCACCATTTCGATACTCAGGGGATCGAGGATCGTTATAGGGTGGACTTTGGTGTCTACTACCTGCGAGAGGAGACGCTAATGTGGTGGAGGTGGTTCAAGGGATAGTACGGGCTAGGGGTAATTTGGGAGACCCTTAAGAAAGAGATGCTGCTGCAGTTCGGCCCCGCGGAGCTTCACAATCCAACCGTGACTCTATTCAAACTCCGATAGTCTGGATCGGTGCATGAGTACCACAGGGAGTTTATCAAGTATAGTCACTTGAGCAAGCCTTTGGCTATGGGGGTTTTGGTCGATTGCTTAATATCAGGGCTAAAGGAGGAGGTGCAGCAAGAGTGTTACTCAAACACCCCACCACTGTTACACGGCATACAGGGAGGCTCAGGCAAGGGAGACGATCCTTATGTGCCAGTGCAGGGCCGCGAAGTTCCAGAGTATAGGGAGCAAACCAGGGTATACACCTCAAACTCCCTTTCCTGCTAAGACGCAAGTTCAAAATCCTGTTAAATTGAATAGCAATGAAGCGCCCAAGGTTACCGAGTTTGATAAAATGTTGGTTGAGAAGCGAGCCCAGAACTCGTGTTTTCGATGTGACGAGAAATGGGTGAGAGGGCATAAGTGTAAGGGGCGAACATTGCTACAACTTGAAGGAGAGATAAAGGAAACTCCCACCGTAATGGAAGATGAAGAAGGAGAGGAAGATGGCAGCAATACTAGATCAAACGGAGAGCTGCATTGTTTAAAAGCACAAATTACCCAGTCAGTTCACCCCATAATATCTTTAGATGCCATGGCAGGATTGGAGGCTCCAAGAACTCTTAGGCTTAAAGGTTGCATAAACGACAATGAAGTGTATGCATTATTCGACACCGGGTCGACTCACAACTTCATTGATGCAGACCTACCCAAGAGAATAAAGGCCCCAATCACCAAAGGAATTCAATTTGAAGTGACAATTGCAGGGGAGAGAAGCTCAAGTGCGAGGGCAGGTGTGATAATGTGAAATTTGTATGCCAGAGGGTGACCATTGAGACTCAATTGTATATCCTTCCTTTGGGTATTAGCCAAATAGTACTCGGGGCTCAGTGGGTGAAGACCTTAGAAGGAGTATGGGTCAGCTTCAGAAGCTACTCTTTGCACTTTGAGCTTGGGGGCGAGATCAATGTGTTGAAGGGGATCAACAGTGGGCTTATTGACGTAGTCACCACTAAATCCATGATGAAGACACTGTCATATGTGAAGAGAGGCATTCTACTGCAGGTTTCTTCGATCACCAGACATGATCAACCACAAGCTGCTTGCCCTCCCATTCTTTCCCTTGTGTAACAGGCTCTGAAGCACGGATACTTCACGGAGGGTGCCATCCCAGTATTCTATATGTATCTGATACCCGTGTTCCCGTATCCTGTACATTCCCGTATTCTGCATTTTATTATTATCCAACTATTTGATACGGCTGAAACTTGTCTCACTATCTGATTAGTTTGTTTATGTAATATTGCTTATGAACTTACTTTGTTTACTTATGTTATTGCTTATGCCTATGAACAATTATTGTAACTTTTATGAATTATCTTATTTATGTTTAATGAAAGATATTTACCATGCCCTTATTAACAAGAAATATTATTTAGTTTTGTGTATATATATACACACATTGCTAAATTATATCTCTTGAAAATTGTATATATCTTTTTTTGAAAATATAAACAATTTTTAAAAAAGATATATACAAGTTTCAAAATTATATATATATATATATATATATATATATATATATATATATATATATATATATATATATATATATATACCGTATCCCCATCGTATCCCGTATCCAACTTTTTTAAAAGTTGTATCCCCCCGTACCTCTGTTCCTGTACGTGTATCTCCGTACCCGTATCGGTGCTTCATAGGTTATAGGAGTTCAGCGCCCCATCGTATCCCGTATCCAACTTTTTTAAAAGTTGTATCCCCCCGTACCTCTGTTCCTGTACGTGTATCACCGTACCCGTATCGGTGCTTCATAGGTTATAGGAGTTCAGCGCAGTGTTCAAGGAACAATTTGAACTCCCTCCTCACTGCACATGTGATCATGGTATTACCTTAATCCCTTCTGCCCAACCGATTAGCTTGAGGCCGTATAAACACCCGTGGCACCAGAAGAATGAGATTTAGAAACTTGTCAGGGAAATGCTACAAACATGGGTTGTTCGACCAAGTACAAGTGCTTTTGCTTCACCTGTGGTGATGGTCAAGAAACACGATGGAACATGGAGGATGTGCGTAGACTATAGAGCACTTAATAAGCTAACGGTCAAGAGTAAATTCCCCATTCTTGTGATTGATGAGCTCCTCGACGAATTGCAGGGCTCAACATATTTAGTAAATTGGATTTAAGAAACGGGAATCACCAAATTAGAATGAAGGAAGAAGATATCCACAAAACGGCTTTCAAAACTCATGAAGGTAACTATGAGTATGTCATCATCCCGTTTGGCCTCACTAATGCTCCGTCAACCTTCCAAGCTCTCATGAATTCCCTTTTCAAACCTTATTTAAGGAAGTTTGTATTAGTCTTCTTCGACGACATCTTTATTTACAGTAAGAATTCTAAGGAGCATGCGGAACATTTAAAGAAGGTTCTGCAGGTGTTGCAGGATCACTCCCTCCAAGCCAAACTCAGCAAGTGTGTTTTTGGTGTCAGTGAAGTGAAGTATCCTACTTGGGGCATATTGTTTCAGCTCAAGGGGTCCTGGTAAGATTGTGGCAATGATAGACTGGTCCGTACCCAAGTCAGTGAAGGCCTTGAGGGGTTTTTTGGGCTTAGCAGGATACTACAAGAAATTTGTTGCAAGCTATGCAACTGTGGCAGCTCCTTTAGTGGCCCTGACCAAGAAGGGATCATTTCAGTGGTCTGCAACTGCTCAGTCTGCATTTGAGGCCCTCAAGAAGGCTCTAACCACACCACCAGTGCTTAGGCTTCCAAACTTTGCAGAAGAATTTGTTTTGGAATGTGATGCAGCAGGAACTGGAATAGGTGCAATCCTCATGCAACAACGACATCCCATTGTGTTGAGTAAAGAACTCCAAGGTAGAAGCAAGCACTTGCCAACCTACGAGAAGGAAATGCTTGCAATCTTGCTTGCGGTCAAGAAATGGAGGCATTATCTACTTGGGGGTGAGTTCTTGATAAGAATTGACCATAAGCCCTTGAAATATCTATTGGAGCAACGGCTAGAAACTGAAGCGTAGCATACCTGGCTATGGAAACTGCATGATTACCAGTTTAGGGTGAATTACAAGAAGGGGAAGGAGAATAAGGGAACAGATGGACTGTCGCGGATGTTTGAAGAGTGCCATCTCCACACCATTTCAGTAGTGCAACCTGCTTGGATAGCTGAACTGAAGAGAGAAGTGTTGCGGGATCCCTTCTTCGTAGACATACAGGGAAAATGTGATCGAGCTTCAGATGATTCCTCCAAATACAGCTTCCAACATGGCTTGTATTACTATAAAGGAAGGGTATTACTTAATCCTTCATCTCCCATTACTCGACAACTGATAGAGCACTGCCACGACTCGTTGCGGGGTGGACATTCTGGGTTCGATAAAACTTGGGCGAAATTGAAGGGGATTGCATACTAGCAGAGTATGAGAAGCATGCTAAAGAAGCATATACAAGAGTGATGTATGTCAAAGATGCAAATACTCTACTCAATCACCTCAAGGGCTGTTGCAACCTCTCCCCATCCCTGAGGCAGTTTGGAGTGACATTGGTATGGATTTTATAGAGGGTCTACCTAAAAGTTGGGGCAAAACTAGTATAATAGTCGTGGTTGACAGGCTAACCAAGTACCGCCATTTCATTGCCTTGACGCACCCATATACAGCAAAGTAAGTGCCAGAGTTATTTGTCAACAACATTATCAAGCTGTATGGCATGCCCTCCACCATCATCAGTGATCGCGACACTGTCTTCACAAGCGCTTTTTGGGCAGAAATCTTCAAATTGCAGGGGACGCAATTGTGTTTAAGCACTTCCTTCCACCCTCAAACCAATGACCAGACGGAGGTTGTTAATAGAACCTTGGAGACTTACCTCCGCTGCTTTTGTGCTTACAAACCCATCACTTGGGTTAATCTCCTACCATGGGCAGAGTACTGGTATAACACCAGTACTCATAGCGTACTGGTATAACACTAGTACTCATAGCACCACCAAGTTCCCACCTTACCAAATCCTGTATGGTAAGCCACCCGCCACACTCATTCCCCATGTGCCTAAGATTGCACGGTGCAAGGAGGTGGAGGAATGTCTGGTAGAGGGGGATCTCACACTGCAATTGCTCAAGGACAACCTTAGGAAGGCTAAAAACCGCATGAAGAGCGTGGCTGACCGACATAGAAGAGATAAGGAGTACTCAGTAGGGGACTTGGTGCATCTCAAACTCCAGCCTTATTGACAAATCTTAGTTGGGGGTAAGCGTGTCTACAAGCTCTCTCATCTCCACTACGGGCCATACAAGGTACAGGAGAGGATAGGCTGGGTTGCTTACAGACTACAACTACCCCCCGCTGCTCGAATCCATGATGTTTTCCTTATTTCTCAGCTCAAACAACACCTGGGGGAAGCTATCGGCTCCAGACCCATCACCCACTCTTTTTCCATGAAGAGAAAGCTGAACCCATGAAAATCTTGGAGCGCCTCATGATTGGAAGGAGGGGAAAAATTGTAACTGAGATTCTGGTGCAATGGAAGGGAGGCACAGTAGAGGAGGCCACTTGAGAAGAATTTTAGGATGTCTACAATTGCTTCCTTAGCTTTCAAGCAACTATGGAAGCTCCTTTTCAAGCGGGGAGGGATGATACAGTTTCAAACTGTATCTAAATTCCACTGCGTATCAGTCTCTTAAATTCTGTTTCAGTCCCCCGGTGATTATCTTTCTTATAAGGACCTTTATGAATAACTCCCTCTCTTTTCGCATTAAAACCCAAGCTTTATCGCTTCACAGGCGCGACGGTTGGCTAGCTGGCGCCTGTGAAGCGTGAAGGTTTAGTGGTGGGACCCACAGGAAATCAACCATTAGGTGCATTGTATTAAGAGTTAGCATGGGTAGTGAACGTGCTGACGTGTCATGAGTTGGTTGGGAGATTGATTGAGCAGGGGTGCTTTATAAACCCCGTTAGCTGTAAAATGCAAATTATGTTTTTTATATGAACTAATTCAGTCATCGTCTTTGTCTTGCTATTTCTTCCTTTTTTGTATCGTATCGTCAAATTCATCATTCGTAGGTAAATCGATGCCGGTGACGATGAGAAGTAATCGTGAGCCCTTCATCCCACGAATCGGAGCTGTAACACTTTTCTAGCATGATTATGAAGCGAGGGTTTCACATACATTTGTTAAATTTGTCAGGAGAATATGAATAATTGAAATTGATATGCTTATAATTCTTGATGCTTCTTGATATTGATGGCTAGTTCTTGATATTGATTGCTAAGGCTCATAACCAATCTACATAGATGGAAAGACTTGTAGGAGAAGAAAATACAATAGAAAGAGATACTTTTAGAAAGAAAATATAACAGAGAAAACGAATAAGAGAAATAAAAGAGAATACTATTATAGATATTTTTTTGTATGTAGTAGCACCTATATATGTTAACAGTTAACAAACCCCCCCTAAAACCTCACATGGGATTAAGAAGTGAGTGTTTGCGTGGAAGAGATTAAATCAGAACTAAGTTAAAGTGATTGACGGAACCGAGCAAATTCAGATTGCAACACTATATGAATGTCGGACGGACCGAGCTAGTGCATTGCAGAGAGTATTCGTACAGCATCCGAAACGGATCTTGTGTGTTAGATTCAGCATACAAAAGCCGACCGGACCGAGGTTGTGCACTGCACAGAGTTCCTAAAAAAAGTGAGCAAATTTGAAAGTCATTGTTCTTAATCTGGCTGTTGGCTTTGGAGAAAGTCAAGTTGAAGTTGTGCTTTGATATGCATGCAACAGGGTGGTGATAGTCGAGAAATAGTTTTGTTGAAGCAAAAGAGGAAGGAGAAGAAGAAGAAAGCTTGTATGCAGAAGCAAGAGAAGTCGTCGATGATGGGAGATGGAGCGATCCTGATGATGGTGGGAACCACTCCCTGATCGTGAGAATCAATATAAATAACTCCTATATGAGTAGAAGCTCGCTACCATGTTAGATTTGTGAGAAGAATATGAATAATTGATATGGACATGCTTATAATGCTTGATGCTTCTTGATATTGATTGTTTATGACTCATAGCCAATTTATACAAGTAGAGGGTCTAAGAGATGGAAAGACTTGTTGGAGAAGAAAATACAGTAGAATGAGTGATGTAAACTCAACCCTAAGTAGGGAATTTTCCAAGAATATCAAAAGATTACGTTTACCAACAAGTAATGTCAATTAAGTTAGAAATTAAAACTAATAATTGCTTTAATGGATTTTCAAGAAATGAAATAAGTTTAACAAGCCCAATTAAAGTTTCAATCCTAACAATCAATAATTATACCTAAGCGTTTTTAGCAAGTAAAATATTCAATAATGATTTGTATGCTAATTGGCAAGTAGAAGCACGCACATTCTATATTTATGGATGACAGTAAATTCAGATAATATCTAGAGATGATAAGTAGTATCACAAATAATGGGAGAGTGGAAAGAGTTTACTGATGTTCGAGGAAAGTGTCGAAGATCAAGACAAGGCCTTCGGGTGGTTGACGACAACAAAACTGATGGAGCCTCGGGGTGGTTGTGGTGGCTTCGAGGAGAACGGTCGTGGAAGGAGGTGGCTTCAGTGGTCGGGTTGTGGAGTCAAGGCAACGAACAGCAAGGGGATTTGAGGATTAGGGTTTCGAAGTTGAGAGGATTTGGGAATTATGGTTCGAAGTTGTGGGGATTTCGAGTCGGGGCCGGTGTCGGGTGTTGAGGGGAAGGCAGCACGGTGGTCGGTGGTGGTGAGCGGCTACGGGGTGGCGTCGGGTTGGAGCGGCGGGAGATTGGGAGTTCGGTTGGGGAAAGAGAGGGTGTCGATGGTGGTTGCGGAGCAGCGAGAAGAGGGGGAGGGGAGATCGTCGGGGCTGATGATGGTCGGGGATTGCTTGGGTTGTGGTTGTGAGGGGAGCTGGCTGATGGGTTTTAGGAGGAAGTTGAAGAAGAAGAAGCAGATGGTGCTGTGAAGTGGGTTTGTGTTTGGGATTTTGGATTCTGGATAGAGTTTTGGGGATTTGGGATGTAGTTTAGGGTTTGTCACAAACCCTAATAATTTCTCAATGTCTCACACAGAGAGGAATGAAGAGTAGAACTCAATCAAACAATAATTTTTTTAATCAATCAAAGCATTCTTTTTCATTAATCAAGAGGCATATATATAGGCTCAAAACAAATCTCAATACAAATCTCCAAAATGTCATAATGCAAAAAATAAATGGTGCAAATCGCAAAAGTACTACATATAGCTAAAATGTCAAAAACAAATATAAATGCTCAAATAAAATACTAGGCTAATAAAATAGTCATTCTAGACGATGTTTGTGCTGATAGAAGTGCCCAAATCGTCTTGAACTGATGTTCTCATCAAGGAGATACTTGCTTAGAAAGAAAATATACGAGAGAGTAAATAAGAGAAATAAAAGAGAGAATAATAAGGAAGATTGTTTCTATATGTAGTAGCATCCATATATGTTAACAACATCGTCTAGTTTTGGGAAATTAATTGAATTTCGGTTGAAGAATAACCTTCATTGTATTGTTCAAACAAGCCAACACAAGCCAATATGCAATTGTGAACCTTGACTTGGTTGATTAGTTTGACTATCACCTTAACAATCATGTTGTTTCTGCTCCGTTTTCCCGACGCTAGGCTTGTTGCTAGTGAAATGTCAAGTTTTGGACAATCTTGACCATTTCTTTCTTAGGTCAGAAGTCAGATATCACATATGTAGATCACGTAGTATCAAGGTTTTCAAGTTTAGGTTCGTGATCAAGCTATGCCAACTGGTAGAAGGTTTTGTAGTTTTGGTGGTTTCAGTTTTTTGGTTTGACTCAATTTTATTTCCAAACACCAAACCCCCTGCAATCTGCAAATTCAAACACTTACCAAAACATGGTGCACTAGCAGTTTGGAATGATAAAATGAAAGTTCTGAATCTTTGGAAGCAATTTATAAGTACAGTTATGACCGGTGTTTCATTAAGATTTATATTTTTTATTCAATAGTAATATCACTATGATGGAAATGTGGAATACACTACACATACTCGAAAGTTTCTTAATTATCAACAAGAGGCATATTGATCACTTATTATAATCAAACTATATTGTAATACATCATCTATATACAACTTTATTCTTTGGTTAAGGTAAATATGTTCCTTTCTGATCAAGGGACTTTTAAGAAACCTACCTCTAATATACCATGTTTTAGGACTGTACGGTTTGGCGTTTTTCTTTTTGTTCCATGTACCAAAGTCCTCATTGTCCCTAGTTTTAACTTTTTGAGTTTTTGAATATTAAACTTGAAATGTTTAGAGTATGTATATAGAAATGGAAATAATTGAATAGATGTTTCAAATATAGATATTTTATTTGCACTTTCTCCTCCATCTCCTTCCAGATTACCCTAGCAGTTTGAAATCTATAAAAGCAAGTAAGCAACATATATGGCATGCTTTTCGCTAGTAAATTTATAAAGGGTGTGTACATGGCCTCTCTCTAAAACACTGTGACTTCCTCCAATATTTTGTTGAGTTAAGGTCCAATCTTGATAGAATCAGACCTGATT
The DNA here is from genome assembly GCA_017893485.1 of Hemerocallis citrina. NCBI lineage: Eukaryota > Viridiplantae > Streptophyta > Magnoliopsida > Asparagales > Asphodelaceae > Hemerocallis > Hemerocallis citrina. Next base: position 13,595,170 of record CM030368.1, read on the forward strand.
TTTAAAAAGAAATATCACCTTAATAATTTTCTGGTATTGGCTAAGTATTCTCATATTGATTTTCTCAAAGATCAATGTGAAATAGTCAATCTGTCAATATACACCTGCTTCAGCAAATTTTACGTAGTTTTTTTCACATAATGTTACCAAATTAGAAACCCTTTCAGGACAAAATTATTTCCATGCATTAGGGATTTAAAACTGAGGATGTACCCGAGGGTGATTGAGTAATTCTATGAATTTTGTTAACAGTTTGTCTTGAGGTACTCTATGGCCCCTCCAATATTGATGCCGAAAAGGGGGTTCCTTGCTCTGAAAGATCTCTGCAATGTTATTTACCCAAGAGTGTCCATCTTGCATAAAGGCAATGACCACCAACCAATATCATTATGATGACTAGTTAGATCGAGTGGTGGGTACAATACAGATTTTGGCTCATGCATCTGTTGTACTTAAACTCAAATCTGTTTTCCATGATTATGTGATTCGAATTTCTACTTTTATCTTGCTTCTTTGTGGTGATCTTCATGTAGGTCACGGCCTTACTCAGTCACAATCTTGTATGACTACTTTGTCGATTAACTAGTCAGTGAAGTTTATTGTCACTCTATACTATAATAAATGATTAGTATGTGCAATACAGTTGCTTTCCACTTAATATTAGTCATTAGAGCCACTTATTTTCTCAAATTTCCGTTGAGTATAACAATTGGAGGTAGAAAGCATGTACAATGCACATATGAGGCCCCACAACCAATATTCACACAGCCACAATCCCAAGTCTCTAGTTATAATTGTGTAGATGTAGTATTAAAAAAGTTCGCTCCCTTAATTGCATGCCTCTTTAACTTGCTTTTGTTTCAATACAGCTTTCCAACCGGCACTATTTTGATAGTTCTGTATCATGCTAGGCATTGCTGATCTTTTATAGTAGCTTTAAGTACTAGATATATTTCTTTATTATTCCCAGATCTGATATTTGCAGGTTAGTCTACATTGCCCTTCTTTTTTTTTTTTCTATTTTAGCTGTATTTGTTTCAACCTCCAGATTCTGTGCAACTGTAATAAACCTGTCAGCGGTCAGCAGCTTAATCATAACTTTTCTTATATCTAAATTTCTGTTCTCTGTTTTTTTATTCAACACTACATCCTGAAAAATTGATTTGAGGATAAATTTATCTTTTGTTTATTCTATACTCCACAGTTTTGAGTATTAGTATTGCTCTCATGTTTGCCTTCTCATACTTTGAGACTTTTTGCCACCTCCATGTGTTCTCTAGAACCCCTCCATGTTGAGGACTTTGTATTTTTTGTTCAGTTTTCCAGAGTTCCTGGTGTCAACATATCAATAGGGAAAGGAATTTGCAATGCATACAACACTATAGCTGATTACTCTGCCAAAGTGCCAAACTCATGCTATTTTCTGCCCAAAATACAGGGATAACGTTCAACTGTGTGTTCACCTTATTCTAAAATTTAAATTAACAACTTTCTGGTTGTTGATACTGAAAACTTTATTAAAACTAAAGTTCTCTTACATGTGCATTTTGCTGTTTATAGTTCTGTCTCCTTGTCACATGTTGGATACTATTGTAAATGTATACTTTCCTTGTAGTATTTTAATTGTCTATGAAGGGTCATAACTTAATTCTCTCTGATTTCATTAGCGTCGCAAAGCATCTGGAATCTGCTAATACAATGTTTTCATTCGTATGGTGGACCATTGGGTTCTACTGGGTGTCTGCTGGAGGTCCTGCTTTGACCCGTGATGCACCTCAATTATACTGGTCTGAAAAAAATCAAATGTAATTTTAGCTGTAGTTAGCAGCATGTCCTTTTTCTAATCCTTGTCATGTTCTTATTTCGTTTTGCAGGCTTTGCATAGTTTTCCTGGCATTTGATGTCTTCTTTGTTGTGTTCTGTGTGGCACTGGCATGTATCATTGGCATTGCAGTTTGTTGTTGCCTACCATGTATAATTGCTATTTTATATGCTGTGGCGGATCAGGTAATTCACCTTCGTAACAAGCATCCTTTCAGAGTAAAGTATGATGATGATGCTGTCTGCTGATAATATATAACTGGCTTCTAATTTAATATGTTGGAGAGAAGCTACATATTTAGTATAGCTTGTTTGTAGACATTGAGCAATTTATTGCTTTAACAATTTGATAATTAGATAACTATTGCGGTCACGGATGTTATTTAAATCATTGAAGTTGTGTGTTGGATCAAGATATCTAATTGGGCGATGTTTTTTAAAGCATCTTCACACATTAATCCAAGTTGTGTTGGATCAAGATGTTTAATTGCGATGTGTATTATAATAAAGCATCTTCTCGCTTTAATCCCGAGTGCTGTATATATCTGGAATGTTTATGTGCTCTATGTTGGTATGTAATAAAGAAGAATCTCAACCAGTTTGTCAACTTCATAGTTTAATAGTATCAGTGTGACGCACTTTTTGTGCCATCCAGTTGGGCGACTTAAAGCTAAGTTGGCGAGATAGAATGGGGAAAAGGAAGTACTGTTGATTTTGGTACATTCTATTCCAGCCATTCAATTAGGACTTGAGGTCCGGCTAAGAGAGAAGGCAGGAAAAGGAAAAGAGGTGGGGGGGGGGGGGGGGGACTGGTTGGGGTTGGGGTTGTAGAGATATTATTTCTTTTCCTCCCAGGAAACCATCTTCTATTGCACTCAGCACCTTGAAATGAAATATTTATATTTTCATATGGAAATTCATCTCTTTATTGGTAACTTCTTAACTCTTTATCTATCTTTGCTGCAAAGTAGAAATGAATGTTTGTCACTGGTCAATTTCTTGATTTGCTGTATGCTTGAGCCATTAGAATGTTTTTTGAGCCCTTGAACATTCATATCCTTGATGCATTAGTATTTAAGTTGCAATACTTGAACATATGTATTATTCATTAATCTATTAACATTAAGCACCAACATGGGGCATGTTGGTGCAATTCGGGTGTTTTAAGGAATGGACAAGCATATGGTTGTTATTTCCCGTATAGAGAAGACATTCCAAGAAAATGGAACATTTGGTCGATTGTTCGTCATATTCACTGTGTTTAGCATGCATTTGATCTGGTCGAAATTATTATTCTCAAGTGTTATTACAGATGATGAATATATTATCTCTTGAAGGTTTATTGATTAAATCTGTTGTGTATTACATTTTGATTTATTTCTTCTGGACTCCATTTGAACTTGCTTTTTGTATAAAGCAGGAAGGAGCGTCTGACGAAGACATTCGCCAACTTCCAAAGTTCAACTTCCGTAGAGCTGTTACTTCTGAAAAACTTGGTAGTGAGATATCAAGATCTGGAGGAGTTATGACTGAGAGTGGGGGTACTGATCCCCCACATGAGCATGTTCTATCAGCAGAAGATGCGGTATGTTTTTGAGTTTTTCTCTTTTATGAAGCTTTTCTTTTCAAAATTTTAGGATGGAAATAAAAGGGCTTTAATTATAATATTATATGATATAATAAGAAAAGTAATCATTGAAAGTACAGTTATCACTATCCAAAAGAACCAGTCTTTTGTCTCTCTGTCTCTTATCTATTCGTTTGTTGTGCTGTGTATATCTTTTTGTGCATTTCAGAAGTCTACTATGTCTGCTGTTATCATTTTCCTACTGCTGATAAATAAAGATGTTATGAACTCATTTTGTATTACTGTCAGTTGTGTTTGGCAATCATCCAAGTGTGAGCTTATGGATCATCCTTAGCAGGAAGTTGTTTCTCAACATAATTTAATGGCTAGTGTATCTTGTTTTACTTACTATGGTAAATGGTAGAATGTAAATACACCCCCCCAAGCATTACCACAATATAATTAAAAAATTAAATTTGTCATTCTGGTTTTTAGTTTCAACAAAGTTCTAGGGCATACATGGAAATACATGCAAGACTCTTTCATTTGGTCTATGCAAAGTCGTAAAATGCAAATGCCAATGCCTGATTGAAGCTTTATGATCAAGTACTCCCTTTTTCCTTTTTTTTGAGTTGTTTTAAATGTTGTACGATATGTTCACTGGCAAGTAATTTATTAGGGTTACACCCACCAATATTGAAAATAAAGAGCCTTTGTCGATCAGTAAGTTGGCATATATCAGTTATATCAGTTCCAACCTGGCATGTTCTCCAATGTTGGCACAATCAAAGTTTATACAAATCACATTTATGATTTTAAGTTTGAGACTGAGCGACAACTGATTCACTCATCACCATTAATTAATATTCATAAGTTGGATAGATAATACTCATGGAAAACCATGAATGTAAGAGTTATTTTATATCAGTTGCAAGGCAAGTGTATCAGGACATGGCAACTCGACATTTATTGAATTTCCAATATATTCCGACTTCTGCCATCTGACGTGTACTTTTTAGACTGACATGAGGCTAGTATCACTCATCAATGAGATTATAACCTTGTTTTAGTTGCATTGTGTTATATGGTTATCATCATCTTTTTCACTGTTTCTTTTCCCCGTGTTTCTGGTTTTTGGTTTAATTTCTCGATTCTCTAATGTGGGCATGCATGTTCAGGAGTGTTGCATCTGCCTCTCAGCCTATGATGACGGTGTAGAACTACGGCAACTTCCCTGTGGACACCATTTTCACTGTGCCTGCATTGATAAGTGGCTTTTCATCAATGCCACCTGCCCTCTTTGCAAGTATAACATCATAAAGAGCAACAACCTTTCAAGGGAAGAACTTTAGGACGAAGATAAAAATTTTGTGTGTAAGTCTCAGTTCGACTTGTCTTTCAACTTGTCCAGGCGTTGCCGTTACTTGTGATACCGTGCTTGTTGCCGGAATACATGTATCTTCTGAGTGATAGCATCTATTGTCTATACCAGTTTCTGTAGTTTGCCTCAGACTGACTTGGAAAAAGTTCATGCTAATTTCCTTTAATATGAAAAAATAACATAAATTATTTTTTTCTCTCTCTATATCAACCGCCATTATACGAAGACAAAACCACTCAATTATACAGTATTCAGTGTGGTTGTGATTGAGTATTGTGAATGTAATTCCTCTTTGGATTCTCAGGTTCGTTAACCTGAATGCTGAGTTGTTGAGTTAGTTGATCCTCGCTCGTTTGGGGTTAAAACGAGTCTTCTTTGTAACTTGAATGCCTGCTTGTTCCTCATTAACAGCAAGAGTCAGAGAGTCATCAGAAAAAAGAAGGAGAAGATGTTTGATCTGTGATACACTTTCAGGGGATTCCTTCTTGCTTGCTCGTTTGAAGTATAATTTCACTGGTTGTATGGAAGGATTCTGGGAACCAGTTGTGACTTGTGAGTGTATATGATTGGCATTTTGCTCTCTTCCTGTTTAGTACCATATGAAAATAGAATTTTAGAAAGAAAAAAAAAAGAATGAAGGAACGATGTGAAGGTCATATATTCATATAGATATGTTTATAGTCCAAATTCCGAATTAATTAACTAATAACTAGTGTTAACTAATAACTAGTGTTATCCTGTGCAAATTGCACAGACTAAAATACTTTTAACAGACTCATAAAATTATATGGAACTTAAACAATACAATGATGATATGCACTATGTCTTTTTTTTTCCAGTTTATCATATTCAATAACATGTGCTACTCTTGTCTGGAAAACCTAAATAATGATATTTTTATCTATTTTGGTCATATTCTTTGAAACCACTAACAAAGATTTCATTAGTTCATATTCTTTTATTATCATGTACGTGCACAGTAACTTTAGTTCTTAAACAAAAACATAAAAGTCATTAAAGGACGGAGGTGACCATATTCAATATCGACACAACTCTAAGACATAGTTAAGCCCTAGATCCCTAAATTTAGAGATGCCCATTAACTATTTCGATCACAATATAATTAAAAGATGACAAATCTACAAATCATCACATTCACATTTTCAAATCAACCAACATAATTCTATATTTCTAAAGCAAATAAAAAAAAGTCGAATAATTAATGAAGTTGAGCTTACAATGCAGTAATAGGTGAGGATGCGTCTCTTCTTGAACTCCTCCTTGATGTACTCTGCTATCTCCTTCTCCACAGTGTGCTTCTCAACTGTCTTTCATCTCAAATCAAGCATTCCATCTTAAATCATTCCCTCTCAAATGAAACATAATCAACATTAGAAGGCGAGTACTCTGCATTTTCACAAACACTTCGTGTGCACCACAAATGAGAAAATAATTATAATCAAGATAATCTCGAACCCAAATTTGAACCTTCCCACATCTATAAGCATCTTACTGAGCCCTATATTTAGAAGATTGGTGTATAAATCCATCCACTTGAGTTCCATATGCCCCCACCACACAGTAAGCTCCTACAACTAACATATTTCAGTTCATTCATGCATTTTATCAAACACGATGAGCGCATATAGTAAATAGAGATCAGGTTGAAAATTTTAACATGGGAAGACGAAGCCGCACAAAATAAACCAAAGGATCTTTAGATACATTACTCTTAGATTCATGCATCAAATATTTTCATATCTTTAGCAAATAATTATACTATATATACAATCCAAAATAAGAGAGGATGTTACAACTTGATCAATACCTTAATCTCATATTATCAATATTCTAAAAAAATAATAAATATATAATCCCAAATAAGAGAGGATCTTACAACTTCCTGAATACCTTAATATCGGCGAGGATTTGGGGTATGGCGCAAGGCTGTTGCTTGGATTTAGGTGGACTGGCGAACAATGAACAATTACGGTTGAGTTTTGGGCTTGGGACGACGGCGAGGATAGGCGAATGGGGACGACTTGTATGTGGGTGGACGGCAAACGATGATGGTTTGGATTGGGGTGGATTTGCGAACGACGAACTGTGACGGGTGGGTTTTGGGCGAGGATGGGTTGGGGATTTGGGGAGAGGAAGAGTTTTTTGTGTTTTGTATATTTTTTAATTTTGTTTTATTATGTTAAATGTGTGGTCTGTATGTGGGAAGATAAGTTTGAACTCCTATTTTTGCTCTCCTTTCTCTAGTTCAAAATAGAGAAAGGGGGGAGGGGATAGTCCTATTAGCTTAAGATATAATATAATATAAAGCGCTCATTTAATGCAGAGGCTGAATGACATGAGGATATTGAACCTGGTTGCCACCATAGTGTGGACTATAGTACCAAAATATAGTAACATAACCCTCTAAATGTTACCAAAAACAGTTAAATATCGAATTGCACAAAATAGACCAAAAATTGTGAACTGTAATCCATAAAATATTGCAAGAACAGTGAAATACAAAAATTTGAGGAATTGACCACAAACTGTGGCCAAAATAATGAAATAAGAAATTTCTCAAAAATTGCCGAAAAACTGTCTTATAGCACTCAAATGTGACTAAAATAGCAAAATATGGAATTTTGCAAAATGGGGTAAAAGTTATGTATCCCACAAAATGTGGTCAAAACAGTGAATTACAGTACAAAAATTCTTAAATGGTTAAAAATTGTGGGCTATAGTCCCCTCAAAATGTGGTCAAAACCAATGAAATACGAAATTTCACAAAAAACGGGTGGAAAATGTCGACTATAAGCCCACAAAATATGGTCAAAATAGTGAAATGCCTAACTTTAAGAAATTGGTCGAAAACTATGAACTATAATCCACAAAATGTGGCCCAAAAAATGAAATAAGAAATTTTGCAAAATTTGGAGAAAACTGTAGACTATATCCCTCAAAATACAACTAAATACTGAAATACGAAAAATTTTCACAGTTGTCAAAAACTGTGGACTATAGCCCAAAATGTGATCAACACAGTGAAATACGAAAATTCACAAAATTAGGCGAAGACTGTGGACTATATAGCCCACAAAATATGACCAAAAAAAGTAAACTATGATATTCTCAAAAATTGCCAAAACTATAGCCCTTAAAACGTGGCAAAAATAGTAAAATATGAAATTGATTGAAAAATGACCCAAAAAAGTGTAGACTATAGCCCATAACATGTGGTCAAAATAGTGAAATGCAGAATTTCGCCAATTTGGACTATAACCCATAAAATGTAGCTAAAACAGTGAAATATGAAATTTCTCGAAAACTACCGAAATTTGTGGACTATATAGCCGACAAAATATGGTTAAAACAGTGAAATAAGGAATTTTGCGAAATTGACTGAAAACTAAAGGCTTTTAGCCCACAAAATATGACCAAAATAGTGAAATACGAATTTTTATCGAAAACTGCCGAAAACTGTGGACTATAGCCCTCAAAATGCGGCCAAAACAGTGAAATACAGAATTTTACAAAATTGGTCGAAAACTGTTGACTATTAGCCCACTAAATGTGGCAAAAACTGCGAAATACGAAATTTTTTTAAACTGCCACACAAAATGTTACCAAAATAGTAAAATTGGCCAAAATTTGTGGACTACAACCCTCAAATTGTGGTAAAACAGTAAAGTATGGAATTTTGTGAAATTTTCTCAAAATTGTGCCCGCAGGATGAGGCAAAACAGTGAAATACGTAATTTCTTGAACATAGCCGAAACCTGTGGACCATAACCCCCCAAATGTGGCCAAAAAACAGAAATACAAAATTTCACCAATTTGACCAAAAAATGTGGACTAGCCCATAAAATGTTGTCAGAAGAGTGAATCATGGAAATTCTCGAAAATTGCCGAAAACTGTGGATTATAGCCATCAAAATGTGGCAAAATAGTGAGATAACGAATTTCACGACATTGAGCGAAAATTATGGATAAACTAAGAAATGTAACCAAAATAGCGAAATACAGAATTTTGTGGAATTGGTCGAAAATTGTGGTCCCACAAAATGTCGTTATAATAATGAAATACAAAATTTTGTGAAAACAACAAAAACTATGGAATCTATCTCACAAAATGTTACCAATACAATGATGTACATAATTTCATGAAATTGGCCAAAAACAGTAGTGAAATACAAAATCTTACGAAAAAACGATCGAAAGCTCGAGAGTATAGCCATCAAAATGTGGCAAAAACAATGAAATATAGGATTTCGAAAAATTAGCCAAAAGTTGTGGACAGCCACGAAATCTGACCAAACTAGTAAAATACAAAATTTCGTGAAATTGGTCGAAAGTTGTGTAATATAACCCACAAAATATTATCAAAATAGTACAAAATCTCACAAAAAAACAGCTAAAAAAACAGCTAAAATCTCACAAAATCTCACAAAATATCATTAAAATTAAATATTATTCCTCTCTTCATCATCTTCATCTGCTTCTTCTCATCTACCCGAAAACCCACCACCCACCACCACCATCACCATTGTCAACCACAAACCACCACTATCATCATCTTCGTCAACCACCACTATCACCATCACCACCACCGACCACCATCTCTAACTTTACCTTCCCTCTCCATCACCTTCATCCCCAAAACCCATCACCACCACCTCCGAATCCCACCAAAAACTATTCATCCCTGAAACCCATCACCACCACCTTCATCCCCACCAATAACTAGAAAAAAAAAAGGAAAAACAACAGAAAAAAAGGAGGAAAAAAACTGAACTGATGAAGAGAAGAAGAAGAGATGAGGTTATTTATGTAATTTCACGTTAATTTTGTTAAAAAATTAACGTAAGTGCCTTTTGGTCCAATTTTAAAAAGTTTTGGTGCTATTGGGGTATTACTATAACTTCAAGTGTGTATAGGGTATTAACATAAATTTTGGGTGCCTTTAGGCCATTAATAACCTATTAAATTAATACTAGTAATCTGCACGTGCGATGCACGTTCTAATTAAAATTTTTTATATATAGTAAATAATTAGATGTAATTTCGTTTCGAACCTGAGACCTCCATTTACTCATCACATACTATTTACAAATTACCCCTAGTGGCACAAACTTTTATTTTATATGAGTGTCACTTTTGTAAATAATTATGTCGTAAGTAAATTTAAACTTTTATGGTATTATGGTAACTAACAACAGTTGAGTAAATGAATGGTTAATATAAAACTCACTTACAAATGAATGGTTGAGATTAGATGGTTGAATGAATGTCTTCAAATTACTGGTTGTCTACACGACAACCCCAACTCTCCCATTATAATATTAGAGATTAGAGATTACTAGTAATCTGCACATGCGAAGCACGTTCTAATGATTTTTTTTAAATAGTAAATAATAAGACTTAATCTGACCTCGAACTTGAGACCTCCCCTTACTCATCACATACTATTTACAAATTGATCCTAGTGACACAAACTTTTATTTTATATGAGTGACACTTTTGTAAATAATTATGTCGTAAATAAATTTGAACTTTGAGGGTATTATGATAACTAACAACAGTTAGTAAATGTAACCCCTGTTTCCATTAATACGTATTTTAAAAGTATTTTTCCGTATTTAAATCCTCAGTATCTTATAACTATTTTTCCCTAATAGATTTTACTGTATAAACTATTTTATGGAACTCAATATACAAATTATTTAATTATCCTATATTTATTTCAAGCCCAATTGTATAAATTCTGATTTTATTTTATTTTATATTTAATCTGAATCCAAATTTATATTCAAACTTGAATCTTGTCCCACTTCTTTTTATTTATCTATTTTGAAGCCTAAATTAATCCATCCTATCATTTATTAATTATTTTGAATTCAATTGAAGCCCAAAGAGTAGCCAATCCCTTGTTGGATTTTAGCCCATTGATTTTTGATATATGTTATATTATTTAATCAATTGATTTGAAGCCCAATAATCAAGCCCACCCCCTAATGGATCTCTCACCCAAACCCACTAACCCAAATCAACCCTAGATTCTTTCTAACTATTTCCCTAATCACTAACCCAAATCAACCCTAGATTCTTTCTAACTATTTCCCTAATCAGTCTCCACTATAGGTAAGTCCCAAATTGAGTAACTAAATCCCTAATATTTGGCTATCTCTTAACTTTCCCTATTATCTCTCTCCCTCCCGTACTCTCTCTCCTCTCTGTTAATTCTCCACAAAACCCAAACAAAACAAAACCAAACCAAACAAAACAAAACCCATCTTCTTCTCTCACCGTTCTCTCCCTCCCTCTGTTTCTAACCCAAGCACAGAAGAACCCATTGCCGACGTCCCCTGCCCTTCTCCTCCCGCCACCGCGCCAATGCGCCTCGCCACATCGATCCGATGCTCCTCCCTCGACTCCCCGACGCTTCCTTCCTCATCTCCTTCTTCCTTCATCAGCGAACCCACTCCCCTTCCCTTCCTCTCTCAGCCCGTGCTCCCCCAGTCGCGCAGCCAAGACAGTCATGACAGCAGCGCACACCAGCAGCCCAGCCAGGGCGACAGCCAGTCCCAGCCGCCTTCGTGCGACTGCAGTACCGCCTCCCTCCGCGCCAGCATCTCCCTGAGCCGCGACTACAGCGACCAACGCCATCGATGCCCCTGTGCGCACTGCCTCCCGGTGCGCTGTGTTGGTCTCTCAGCTAGCACCACCCTCCAGTCGGCACAGCACCTTTGGCATCCCCACTCGCCGTCGCCGTCGCTCTCCCTGGCCGCCGTTGCCTCCCAGTCGCAGAGCAACCCCCCACCGCAGTGCAACCATGGGTGTTGTGGGTGTACGGGTTTTGACGAAGTGGATTGTGGGTCGTCCATTTCGATCAGATCTTGATCTCTCGACCTCGACCGTCCGATTGGATCTTGATCATCATCATCATCAAGATCCTGATCTCGACCGTCGGATCTCTTTGATCATCGCAATCGTGACCATCATCTTGATCTTGATCTCGGCCCTTGATAGCCTCGTTCGTCCTTTGCTTGGTGAGTAAACATATGATCTACTTTTGTATTCATTCATCAATTATCAGTCATGATAAATTTAATCTTTTGGTACTATTCTAATTCTTATATGTTTATGTATGTTCGATCCCGGCCGTTGAATTTGCTTGATCTTCAACTTGGTCATCATCTTGGTCATTATCGAGATTCGTGCCCGAGCGTGATTACGGTGATCTTTTGCTCGTCGCCGGGATTTCAATCCCGTTATTCTCAATATATCGGATCTAACGTCGTCCTAAAGGCAAGTCATTTCTATCGAATGTTTTTGTATCGTATTCGATAATTATTGTTGAATTCCGCAAGTGGATCTTATTTAAAAATCGTAAAATATTATTGTATCAATCGTTGAGATGCCACAGATTTACACGAGCGAATCCAAGTGGTAGTCTCGACATCGTGCCATCTTTTTGCCTCTAATGTATAGGGATATTCATACATCATATAGTTATAGTTATTGATTACAAAATTAGGGAATTTTCGACATATTTCATATCATGACATAAATGACAATTAGCTATAGTAGATTATAGAAAATTAGTTGATTGTTAATGTGATTGTTATTGCTAAATTGTTGAATTGTAATTATTAGAATGTTAGACATCACCTACATTAATACCATGTTCACATAAGGTTAATTCGCTGTGGTTATGATTAATTAAACTCCAATTACTATCCTTAATTTTTTTAACCATTTTATTTAGAATGGACATGTAGACCATTCTGGAATTTACACTAATCTGAACCTTAATGTGCTGTTTAGACCTAGAACACTTCATTAAAATCAGAAACTCCCTGAAAGTAAATCGTAGCCCTATCTGTCTAGATGTCAATAGACACCAGAAATTTTGAATTTGGACTTATACTGCCCCAGTTATGGCTCTTTTGCTACAACTGCACTGTAATTTCAGATTCACGTACATAACAAGTTAGGCTAATAAATTAAGTGAACTATTAATCATATATGGCCAAGATAAATTCCAGATTTGTAGATAACATGTTTAGGGTGTTAAAAACTATTTTTAATGATTTTTGTAATGATTATTTACTGTCTTTATAACCGAAATTAGACAACATCTACACCCAGCCAGAAACTAAAACCTATAAAGATCATTGAATTTCACTTAGCTACCGTCGTCGGAATATAGACTTTAAGTATGCGTTGGAACCGGGTGGGAGTCTAGTTTCTAGAACACCTGACGGATCCATAGTTACTGTCCTGTAGCCACGGGAATACTGATTTTGGTACAGCAACCTACTGCTGTTCCGAATTGGGATTTTATGTTTTATAATGTACAAATGTGTTTATAATGTTATTTTTAGTGTATTTAATTGCATATAGTATATTGCATGATCTTAGGGTTGGTTTGTCACATTTTCTTAGTGTCCCTTATTAATCGTATTATTGTTTGTAAATTGAATAAAGAAAGTAAAGCAAGCCGGGGTTAAGGGTTGATTAGGGTAGTTGATGACATGGTGACTGTACTCGGAAGAGGGGCCCGTGTTTTCCTAATTATCGGTATATCGGTTATTGGTTATTGGTTATATCGGTCATCGGTTAATTGCAGATTACTGACTTCAGTATCTCGATTGATTCGATCATCGGTCATTATTGAATAATGTTCCCGAGTACATGAACTATAGAATCTACCACCTTAGTCTAAACGAAATTGATTGTATGCATCGAACCTGTGGTACGGCACACATGGGACACAGTAGTATGTGCATTAGCTAGGATTTAAAAATGAATAATAGACATAAGGCTCTCCTCACATCACTATTGCATATTGTTATCTTATTGAACAGTGTTACCTCTACTATTGCCACTATTGATATTGTTTATTGTTATCGCGATAAATCAAAGTATTGCATATTATGCCTTTATCGGTTTGTCACTGTTCAACACTAATGGTTTCATCATTTATTGAATTAATTGTTATACCACTATTATTATTGTTTCTCTGTTTCTCCACTTGCATGTCCACGACTTGCTCTAAGGACAAATTATTCTTTCTTTTTAGATGAACAAGTACAGGTGAACAAAGAGAATTTTCAGAAGGCATTGGTGAGCAGTTCTTCAACGATTGGAGCAAGAGTTCCTCGAGATATTTGGTAAGTCCTTATATTCCAGATTTGGTTATTGAATTTCATTCTCGTTTATGTGATCATGTTTCCTGCGTGGTTGTGATTAATTTTTCTTATATTGTTGAGTTAAGACTGGTACAGCTTATGGATGATATGAGTTGTCGTACTTATATCATTCGCTGGGCCTCAGTTACGTGCCTGTGTTCCCGTATTCCGGGAAGCGGGGCGTAACAGTAAATAAATGGTTAATATAACTCTCACTTACAAATGAATTGTTGAGATTATATGGTTGAATAAATATCTATAAATTACAGAATGTCTGCAAATGATCACCCCAACTCTCTCATTATAATATTATAATATTCATTAGATTAGAGATTAGAGAACCAAATGAAAGCTTATTAAAGAAGATAATATTGGGGGAACAATTTGGGCTTTGAGTTGGGTTAGTTAGTTGCATTATGATGATGGCTGGTTTGGGCAGAGCCCAATCCGTACCAACAGATTGGATCTTTTGCAGTGGAGCTCACTTCTCTGAGATAGAGAGAGTAGAAGTGGTCAGAGTTGCCGTGGGATGGTCAGGTGTAGGGTTGGCATTCGGGTCGACCAAACCGGGTCGGATCGGACCCGTCCGGGTTGAAGGCTGACTTGGGCGGGTTCGGGTCGGGTCGGTGGGTTAACCGGGCCGGGTTCAAAATTGAAAATTTTGACCCGGTCGACCTGCGAACCCACTAGGGTCGAACGCGTTTCGGGTCGGGCCGGATCGCGGGTTGGCCCTTTTTTTTTTGACAACTTCACTTTAAAAATATATATACAATAAGTATAACTGTATAAAAGTGAAAAAATGCATATATTATTGATTATTCATTTCTTTGTTACTTGCTTCTTTGTTGAAAAAACTTGATTTAATTGAGATTGAATTAGGTAGTAGTAGACTAGCTAGTAGTAGAGAGAGTAAGAGAGTAGGGTGTGAAATTTTTTAGATTGAATTAAGGGGGTATTTATAGGGGAGAATACAAAAAAATCAAAAAAATATATAAAAAAGACAAAAAAAAATCACGAGTCAAACGGGTCCAAACCCGCGGGTTTGACTTGGTCAACGGGTTGGACGGGCCGGATCGAGCGGGCTGAGTTCACGATTTTTCCAACGGGTCAACCCTCCGGTTCGATCCGAACCCGAACTGGATTATAGCGGGCCGGATTCGTGTGGACGGATTGGAGTCAGCCTGGCCCAGTTGCGGGTCAGCCCGGTCCGGTTGCCAGCCCTAGTCAGGTGGCAAAGGAGGCAGATTTAGTGAGGATTGTACTTGAGGACCTGAGGTATTGAAGAAAGGTTTATTTCTATATTTAGTTAATTAATTATTATGTTTGTTGTACAAGAGAAGGAACAGAACTGGTTGAATTTATGGACTTTTTAAGTTTTTTGAACACGTGGCCCATCGTATCCGAGGGGGAGCTTCCAAGGTCGTTTTCTAAAAATCCAAAATATAGCGATTGAGTTGGAAAATACTCATATTGTCGTTTGCTAAAAATCTAATTTTTAGAATATGAGTGAACAGTGCTTTACTAAACTTAGAAGCAGCGATAAAGAAATGCTAAATATAGAAAACGGATGAAGATCATCCATTTGAGAAATTAAATTGGATGAACGGAATATGAAGCTCCGTCCGTCGTTAAATTTGAAGAAAAAAAAAAAAGATGAAAGACGGATGAAGTTTCTCACCTTTTGTTTAGAATATATATATATATTTTTTTGTTGGAAATTACTTTAAAGTAAATATCCACTCACTCCCCCTAAAGTTATATGTAATTTATTATTTCTATTTGAAAAATTTTGTTAAAAAAACACCCCAGACGGATGGTCTGTTTGTTTTTTGTTTTGTTCGTAGCGACAAAAAAAAAAACAACCTTGGACAGATGAAGATCCTCCGTCCGAGGTAATTCAAATTAAAATATATATATATTTAATTTTACAAATGGAGGATGAAGCTCCGTCCCATCGTTTTTTTAATAAAAATAAAATAAAATAAGTGTTAGACGGAGGAATATGATCCGTCCTATTAATTCGTTTTTGGATTTTTAACAAAGCGATAGCAGCGCACCTATATCGTTGTTAAATCCTAATTGCTAAATATGGAAAACTTAGAAAAACAAGGATAGTGGATGCTCTAATAGGACAGGCAGCTCATTATTTCTCAACTGTAAAGTTTTCTAAGTTTTAGTTATAAAATTCTAATTAATTAATGAAATATATATTAAATTTTACAAATATGATTGAAAACTGTATTTTATAGCCCGCAAAATATCATCAAAATACAGATATAAAGAATTTCGTGAGAAAGGCAAAAAAACAGTGGACTATAGCCGACAAAATATGGTTAAAACAGTAAAATACGAAAATTTTACAAAAAAACAACAAAAAATAGTGGACTATGGCCCCAAAATGTGGTCAAAATATTGAAATATAAAATTTCGCGAAAACAGGAAAAAACTGTTGATTATAGCCCACTAAATGTGGTCAACACAATAAACACAAAATTTTCAAAATTGTTGAAAATTGTGGACTAAAGCACTAAATATGTTATAAATACAGTGAAATTTATAATTTTAAGAATTTGTCTTAACATTGTGGATCAAAAAAATGTGGCCAAAACAGTGAAATAGAATTTTTTTACAAAATTTGCCGAAAACTATAGCCCACTAAATGTGGTCAAGATAATGAACTGCGAGATTTTGCAAAATTGAGCAAAAACTGTGGATTGTAACCCACTAAATGTTGCCAAAATAATGAAATACGTGATTTTCCGAAATTGGCCGAAAACTATAGCCCACTAAATGTGGCCAAAATAATGAACTGCACGGATTTTGCAAAAGTGGACGAAAAATGTGGACTGTAGCCCACTAAATGTTCCCAAAATACTGAAATACAGAATTTTCGAAATTGATCGAAAACTATGGACTATAGCCTACTAAATGTTCTCAAAACAGTGAAATACAAAAAAAAAAATTTAAAAACTGCCCAAAATTACGGACCATAGCCCTAAAAATGTGGCAAAAACAGTGAAACACGGAAGTTCTCAAAATTGACCAAAAGTTGTGCACTATACAAAATTTTGCGAAATTGACCGAAAACTGTACCCACAAAATGTGACCAAAACAGTGAATTTTTTTTTTTTTTTTTTGAAATAACCGAAAACTGTGGACTATAGCCTTCAAAATGTGGTCAAATAGTGAAATACGAAATTTGCTAAATTGACCGAAAACTATGGACTGCCTACTAAATTTGGCCTAAATAGTGAAATAAAAGGTTTCTCAAAAACTACCGAAAACTGTGGACTATAACTCACAAAATGTGGCCAAAACAATTAAATACAAAATTTCTCGAAATTTACCCTAAACTAAGGACTATATATAGCCCGCAAAAT
This sequence comes from Hemerocallis citrina, assembly GCA_017893485.1. Lineage (NCBI taxonomy): Eukaryota > Viridiplantae > Streptophyta > Magnoliopsida > Asparagales > Asphodelaceae > Hemerocallis > Hemerocallis citrina. The sequence continues at coordinate 13,612,510 of CM030368.1, forward strand.
ATAATCAAAATAGTGAAATACAGAATTTCGCAAAATTGGTCGAAAACTTTGGACTATAGCCTAAGAAATGTGGCCAACAATAAAATAAGAACTTTATGAAACTGGCCAAAAACTTTGGACTATTGCTCTCTAAATGTGGTCAAAATAGTTAAATACAAAATTTCTCGAAAACTTGCCGAAAACTTTAGCCCTCAAAATGTTATCAATATAGTGAAATACAGAACTTCGCAAAAGTGACAAAAATTTGTGGACTATAACTCACACTATGTGGCAGTGGTCAGGGGTGGAGCCACACATGGCCCAGGGTGAGCGGCTGCTCCCCCTGAGCTTGGACAACCCCTCTATATAGGCCCAAGGAATTTTTTTTGAAACAGATGTCCATGCTCCCCCTGAACTTGACCCAACAACAGTCCCGCTCCTCTTTCGGCCCATGACCAAACTTCTTCGGCCCAACTCCCAATCCCAACTCACACATATATACTCTCACCTGCTCCTGTTCTTCAGTTCTCACTTCTCACCCGCGCCTCTTCTTCTTTGCTCTTTATAGTTCTCCTCCGAAACCTAGCTCCCAATCAACTATCCAAGCCCTCAATTCCGAACCTCCGAATCTTCTCTAATTTCTCATTCTTTGCAAACCCTAGCTCTGTAGCTCTCATTCTTAATCCAAACCCCTCAATTCCAAATCTTTTCTCATCTTATCAATTTGCTTCTCCTTCGAAACCCTAGCTTCCAAGTTCCAAATCCCAATTTGGGAATTTCTGAAGCTCAATGTCTTCAATTTGTATTTTGATAGTAACTTTTCAATTTCTCAATCCGCAAGTCCTCATAGATCAGGGGATAGTTTTTTGTTCTAGGGCCCTTAGTACCTCGACCTAAATTACTTTACTCATATGACACTCTATGAATAGATGGTATCTAGACTTAATGGTTGTGTTGCAAAATCTATAGTTGGTTGCAAATATTAGGTTGCCTTTTAACAAAAATTTTTCTTGTGAGGATCGCATCATTGAGTACTAACCATAGGAAAACCCTTACTTTAAGAGGAGCTTTGGCCTTCCAGAATATTGATGCATATCTCAGTCTACAAATTCTGAAGTGGATCATGTTATAGAGAGAATGTATCATAAAGGTACCATTCTTTTCCAACTTCCAGGATCTCCGGTCTGGGCCTTGAGTGCATTTCACCCCTAATTGTGCTTTATGTAGTTGGAATTCCTCCTATCTAATTTGGGATTCCTAGTTGATGTGAGATCTGAAAGGAGGCCTCAACGATCCTCTTTTCTATGTTTTTACGACCATGATGTGTGGCCGAATTGCTTGCTCGTATAGGTCTAGGAACAACTCTTTGAGGGTGTGTGCACCACATCATTTATTCCACTAGAATTTGGTCACAAAATCATTGTTGATGAAAGACGGTACACAACTATTAAACAGATCATAGGCTTTGGAAACCCCTTTTCAAAACCAAGAGACTCGACCAACGCGGAAGCCTATATTTCACATCCCCTTCATTGGATATATGAGTGAACAAACTTCTTCCAACCTTCTCCATTTGGATGGAATACTTCTCACCACCACTTTCCAACGAAGGGTAATTTCATGTCTCTCAAGTAAGCTATGCCTATTCTGTTGAATTCTAACTACGGAATAAACTCAACAATGACGATGATACGCAATAACTATTGTAACACCCCGCAAAATTGGAAATTACAATTTTGCCCTTGTGTGTTACGCACGTGCATTTTGTAACGTGTTTTCATCACGTATTTTGATTACCGACTATTTATACATTTCCTGTACATTTTATCCTATTTGGGTTAACTAAAATATTGAATTTCAATCTCTGGGTTTTACGTACTTTTTACGTATTTTTTTTGTGCACGTATCGATTATGAGTTTTCGCCGCTACGTACAATATTTTCTATGTGTTTAAATTATTTATTTTATGTATTTAAATCTATTTTATAAAACGAAAATTCATTTTCCCCTTATTTTGATTAAAATGCATTTTTTCGATATTCTGCACGTATAATGCACGTGTTTTCTACGTACGTGACAATTACGTCGTAGAATATATAAAATTAATAAATATAATTTTCTTATATTATATTTTATTATTTTAAATATTTTTCCGTTGAAAAAAAAACCGAATTTTTGCATTTTAATATTTTACGTGCAACGCACGTGTTTTAGGCGAACATATTTGAGTATGTTTATTTTCAAAAAATAAATTTCGGAGTGTGTCTAATACCCAATTTTTTTTAAAAAAAGAATATACTATATAGTGTAATAGTATATATTGAAAATGGTATATATATAGTATTGTTGGAAATGTATAAGTGTACTGGCTGTTGATTGTAAAAGTGTTTGGAAATGGATGGTATAATGTGTATGAATGGGGGCCCACGGTAATTGGCATGCACAATGGCTTTGGAGCTTGCTGCTGTTGTAAATGGTTGATGATGTGGACTATATCATGGGGTCCACCTTCACTTATGCTTCGGCTGTCACAAAGGAGGGAGAGTTTCGGTTTTTAACTTTGAGTAGTGGGGTTGAGTTTTAAAGAGGTAGGAGTTATAAGGAGGTGAAGAGTTTAGGAGTTTTGAGGGTTATGAAATATGAAGAGTTGGGAGTTAGGGAGGTTAAGAAAGTGAAGAGGTGAGAATTAAAATGAGCAATTATTAAGGTTGAAATTATGCAATATAGTCCCTAGCTTAGACCTATAAATAACACTTCATTTCTTCTCATTTCACACACCAAAAGAAAACAAATAAGGGAAAGGAAAAAGAAAGAGAGAAGAGAGTTTTGTGCTTGGAGGCCATTGCTAGGAGGAGAAGAGCTAGGAATCCTTGAAGCTAGAAGTGGTGATCATTCTTTCAATCGTTCAAGCTTCAATCAAGGTGGGTGGTTTCTTACTTTCTAGTTGTAGAAATATCATGCTAGAAATTATAAATTAGTTCTATGAGATGATATTGATATGTAGGTGATTTTCATGCTATTATACATGATATGAATAATATGTGTGTGGTTAAATAATAGAAAATTATGATGTAAAACTTAATACCATGATTCATGTAACTTCATCCTTGGCGAATGTATATTTTGAATAAGATATGAAAAGTAGATTTAATTTACACTTTTATATGTGCTAAATAAGTAGTAAAATTTGATGTGATAATTAGAAGATAAATTCATGTTTTCATATATGTTAAGTAATAGAAATGTTAACATTTGTTTAAAGAGCAAAGTAATTGTTTTGTTGCTTGCACATGGGAAGAGAAATTGTAGTTTGCATGTTAATGAAACTAGTAATTTATTTGAAGAGATTTCTCTTAGTGTTAAAAAGAAATTTTGTATAGAAAAAGGGGTATACATAACTTATTGTTACTTGTTGTAAAGTAATACAAATTTTCTAGTTGATTAAAATGATGAACTACATTCTTGTAATAAAAGAGAAGAAAGAGAGATTTGAAATTTAGATATTATTAAATATAAGTTTTAAACACATGAATTTCTGTAATAAATAAATTTCAGTCTAAATAAACTATTTGGAGACTAGTGGAGAAGATTGATCAAATGAAAAATCTAGCTTTATGAAAAACAATAAAATAACAGAAAATTGGGTCAAAAACCTACGAAATGGGTTTAGGGTGTTGGGCGCAATTAGCCTGTTGGCTCGGCCGTGCGCTGCTTCCTTGTTGGGCCTGGGTTCGATACTCAGTATGGGCGAAACATTTCTTTTGTATAATCTTTTTTTATGAACACTAGATTGAGGACGATGTGAAAAGGTTTTTAGTTTGTAGTTGTGACAACAAGTCCAAATGGACTTAGTGGTTGCGTGTGCTTCTTTGGTTTGCTGCCTGGGCTTCACGGGTTCGAAGCCCAGTGTTATCATACATTTTTTTTTAAATGGGATTAATTGTAAATTAAGAATTTCTAATGCTTATTAAAATTTGTGAAAAGACCTACTGTTTACATAATATAAGAGATAGTTTTGAGATTTTTAACAACTAAAAAGGGAAATTTTTGAGTAAAGATTTGAGAATAAATTCTAGTATTCATATAAAATAAAATGGAATTATTCTAAAATAGTTTTAGAACTTTTCATGTATATTTGAGATAATAAAAGTGACTTCGAGATAGATTGATATTCGTCTTCAAAAACTAAATTGTTGAAGAACATGATTTGCATCATTAGAAGAAAAGTAAAATGTAGATTTGTAAATTAATTGTCTTTGATGAGATTATTCATTTGTGTTGCATACTTGATTATTTAAATTGCAAATGAGATTGCAAGTGATAAAATCATGTTTGTGAAAGGGATAAATTTTTGTTGAATGAAATGGTTTCATGAAAAAGAATTATTATTATGAATAGTGTTAAAATGAGACATAGAACAAATTATGGATAAGTTAGAGACATGAATATAATAAGTTAAGACATGATTATTAAAGGGTATGTGTACCCATGTTTCTTGCACATGAAAGATTTATGATTTAGAATTAGTAAGATCTCGGCTACCGGTAATTTTGAAAGAAAGATTTTGGGATAATGCTGTCGAATGATATCGTATTTTGTGAATAAATCCGGTATGAGGTAAGACTGATTCTAGGGTGATAAAGTCCTGAACTAAAAATAATTAGGCACTTAGGTGAAGATGTAATAGACTTGTGCAAACGTAAATGGGTGCTTCTATATAGTCGGCGGTGGATCCGTGGCTATAGACCCAGTTGGTGGACTGTGGTTGCTCCGTAGGAGATGGACTGTATTTTATCCGGGACTTAGGGTAGTCGGCAGATGTTTACCATACTCCAAAGAATATGTATATACCGGGGCTAGAGGAGCATTTACGGGATTATTCTCACGATATAATAGTCAAGGAGGCTGGGATCTGTTATTATAGCCAGGGAGGCTAGCCAGGGAGGCTGAGATCCGTATCTGTGAAATAACTCTAAAACTTGTTTAATTACTGGGTAGTCTCATGGCGAGGGATCGAACCCTTTAATATGGAGTACGTAGGCACTTGCCCTCAGACCTATGTAGTATGGGATGCATAGAATCTGAACAAGTGTGCATTAGTGTCATCCTAGTGTAGAATTGTGTGCATTAGGCATTAAGGCATGACATACACTTATATTTAGAATAATCACCCTTGACACTTTACTTGTTCATTCAATATTTTTTGTGATTTGTTAAAGTATGAGATCGTTATACTATTCCCGGCATAGAGAGGATAGCCGTGTATAACATTTCGTCAGTTGTAAGTAACTGACGTGCCCACAGATTGACATGCAGGTAAAGGACCATTCATGGAGTTATAAAGTGGATATGCTATTGTTATATGAAAGTTAAAAATGTTGCAAATGATGTAAAATTATACAAGTTATGTTTTTGTCTTTCAACTGTTGTAAGTTTTATTTCTTCCGCTGTGTAAAAACCAAGTGTAAAGGAACTCTGATGTAGTATTGAAAAAGTTTTAAAAATTTCCTTGTAAAATTGTACGAAGTGAAGTAAAGATCCTGTGAAATCTCGAATTTATCCTTATTTAAAATTCGGGGTGTTACAACTATAGAATCAAAACAAGAGAACAAAGAACAACAAAAAAACAACACACAAGAACACATAAGATTTTTATCGAGGTTCACCCAAACAATGGCTACTTCCCCTCGCAGAGGCACTCCTGCATTTTCACTAGAAATATGAAGATTAGGTTTACAAATCTCTCAAAAACTCACCACCAAGGTGTAGGGTTTCTCTCTATCTCCCTCTCTCTTAATGACGGCTGGTAGATTTCTATTTTCTTTTCACATAACCCAAAAATCGTACACAATACATATATATAGGATTCCACAACTTTTCATCTCAGTCGCTCATCAATCAGCGTCGGGACGGTCGACCGCACCATCTTGATGGTCGACTGGTCTTCTCCTTCAACTGCACGAGTTCCAGCAGAGAGAGGTTCGGTCGACTGTGCGGTCAAGCGATCACTTCTTCAAGACTGCAGGTTGAACCAAAGAGCGGGACGTTCGACTGCGCGGTCGATCGGTCGTCGGTCGAAGGGTGCGGTCGACCGCAACTCTGCTGTAGCCACTTGCTCCCACTTCGACTCTCCTTCTCGCCTATCTTTTCCAACCTCATTATCGTGTATTGGATCCACAAACCCCAACAATCTCGCACTTGGAGACATATACACGAAGTCTCTAACCTGTTCTTCATTCTTCCATTGGCCTAGTCTAGGCCTGTGCCTCTGCGAGTCTCCTCAACAATTAACCTGAAGACAATCCGATAGCGGTATAGCAAAACTGATGTTTCTTTCCATCCACCACCTTAGTGAGCATGTCCGCTGGATTCTTAGTACCAAGAATCTTAGTTTGCTTCAGCAATTTCTTCTCAACCGCCATTCTAACAAAATGATACCTCATTTGAATGTGCCGAGTCCTAGAGTGATATGCCGAGTTTTTCGCCAAGAAAACTGTACTTTGACTGTCACACCAAAGTTCACCTATGGGTTGCTTCCTGCCAAACTATTTTATAAGCTCCGAAATCCACAACATATCTTTCGTCGCTTTCGTAAGTGCCATATACTCTGACTCCATGGTTGACTGCGCTACAACCTTTTGTAACTTTGAAGCCCAACTAACAGCTGTTTCACCAACTATAAATACATACCCGATAGTACGTCTACAACCATCACGATCGCCCAAAAAATCCACATCCACATAACCATGTATATGCAAAGAATCTCCCCCAAAATAAAGAGAGTGATCTGAAGTATCTGCTAGATATCTAAGAATCTACCTTATTGCATCCCAATGCTGTTTACCTGGATTCTTCATGTAACGGCTGATAACTCACACTGCTTGTGCGATGTCCGGTCTTGTAGACGCCATTGCATACATCAAACTTCCAACGGCTGAGGCATAAGGGATAGCAGCCATTTCCTCCATCTCTGCCTCTGTCTTAGGACACAAGTCCATTGATAACTTGAAGTGAGCAGCCAAGGGACAAGTGATTGGCCTCGCACCATCCATATTGATCTCTTCAACACCTTCTTCACATAGTCCGCTTGAGATAACTAAACTTCTTGCTACTCCTGTCTCTACTGATCTTCATGCCGAGGATTTGCTTTACTTCACCGAAGTCCTTCATTGAAAACTCCGAAGCTAGCGCCTTTTTCAGTTCCTTGATCTTTTCCATACATGAACCTGCCAACAATATGTCGTCCACGTACAACATCAAGGTAACTATATCATTGTCCTCATATCTACAAACATACACACAATGATCCATTTCGCACCTATCAAAACCTTTCCCTCTCATGAAGTAATCAAACTTTAAGTACCATTATCGCGGTGCTTGTTTGATCCCATAAAGACTCTTCTTCAATTGACACACTATGTCTTCCTTTCCTTTAGCTTCAAAACCTGTGAGTTATTTCATGTAAAGCTCTTCTTCAACATCACCATGGAGAAATGTTGTCTTCACATCCAACTACTCTAATTGCAAGTCTTTAACTGCCACAATACTAAGCAGAACCCTAATAGAAGCCATCTTCACAACCGGTGCAAAGTTCTCACTATAATCAACACCTTTTCTTTGAGAAAATCCTTTCACAACAAGCCTGACCTTGAACTTTTTACTGCCATCTGCCTCATCTTTGACTCTGAAAACCCATTTGTTCATAAGGGCGTGCTTCTCTGTAGGTAACTTGGTCAACTCCCAAGTTTGGTTCTGTTCTAAGGAGCTCATCTCTTTCTTCATGGCTAACTCCCACTGAATTCGAGCCTCATCCCTCAAAGCCTCCTCATGAATCTCTGGCTCCCCCGAATTCATGTACAGAATATGCTCGTGAACAACATTAGCTAATGGATCAAATATCCTGGTTGGCCTCCTCTCTCGTGTCGATCTCCTCAATGTGGGTACCGGTTTACCGACCGGTTCAAGTTCTCCGAACTATTCTGGATGTACCTGTTCATCTTGGATAACTTGCTCATTTCCAATAGGCTTACCATGAGCTTCCTGTGCTGCATGTGGTACCTATACATGCTGCTGCATTGTAGGGCTCCCACCACTAGAGCCGCCTTCAGAATCTGAATCTGAGTCTGAGTCTGAACCCCAATCTGATTCTGAACTGGTTGTACTATCTTGACCAGTGTGTCTGTCCTTGTATATAACCTTTTCATTGAACACTACATTTCTGATGTGAATGACTTTGTTATCCACAAAATTCCAAAGCCTGTAACCATACTCATTGCCACCGTAGCCAATGAACACACACCTCCTGGACTTAGAGTCCAACTTCTTTCTTTCTTTCCTGTCAATTAGTGCATATGACATACAACCATGAACTTTCAAATGCGAATAATTAATAGTTTTACCTGACCATAGTTCTTCTGGAATGGCCCTATCAAGGGCACTTGACGGGCAACGGTTAATTAAGTATACTGCCGTATCAACTGTAGCGGCCCAAAGATGGACCGGAAGATCCGCATGAAATCTCATGCATCTCGCCTTTTCGAGTATCGTGCGGTTCATCCTTTCTGCTACACCATTCTCCTGTGGAGTCTTAGGAACTGTCTTGATTTCTCTGATACATTCCTTAGCAAGATAGTTAACAAACTCTTTGCTTGTGTACTCACCTCCGTTGTCTGACTTTATTGCCTTCACCTTGCATCCCGTCTCATTCTCAATCCTGGCCTTCCAAGCTCTGAATGCCTCAAATACTTCTGATTTCTCACGAACTGTATAAACCCAAACCTTTCTTGTAGCATCATCGATAAATATGACGAAGTATCTCTTACCACCATAAAAAAATTCCTGAGCTGTACCCCACACATCTGTATGTACCAACTCTAGCTTCGCAAGCTTCTTCTCACATCCACCCAACTGAAAGCTAACTGTCTTCTGTTTGCCTATCACACAATTCTCACAAAAATCCATCTCAACCTTCTTCAGCCCCGGCAGAAGATCCCTAGAACAAAGCTGCTTGACATCCTTTTCACCAAGGTGTCCCAACCTGACATGCCATAGAATTGAAGAGGAACTACTTGCTGTTGCTGTAGCAATAATATTACCTGAATCACCTCCCCTGAGTATGTACAGCGTGTCACCACGCTTTCCTTTTGCCACCAACCTGGTACCTGTAGTCACCTTCCATTCTCCATGCCTAAAAGTTGTCGTGAATTCTTTTTTGTCTAGTTTGTTAGTCGAGATCAAGTTTTTCTTCAAGCTCGGAATATGTCTTTTATCATACAAGACCAATTGCCCACCATTACGAGCCTTCACTCGTATAGTGCCTCTACCTACACTGGACATATCTGCCCATTACCAATTAAAACTGCACCAAAATTATTTGTCCTGTAATTCTCAAACACATCCCTCATGGGGGTACAATGATAAGACACACCCGAGTCTATACACCAATCATCTAGCAAAATATTAAATCCAGCTGATAAACACAGTTCATCTAGACGGGGTTCAATACTTACCACATTGGCTACCTGTGACCCTGCTTGTGCTTTCTTATACTCCTCGCATTGGTCTCTCCTGTGTCCTGACTTTTTGCAGTACTAACACTCACCTTTGCGATGTCCTATTCTTGACTTGGACTTGTGATTTCTGCTTTGCAACTTCCCTCTGTTGTTACTTCTACCACGGTTATCAACTGACAGCACGGTATTGCTAGGATATGACACCGAAGTCTCTCCATGTCTTTTTCTCCTTACATCATCGTTCATAATACTGCTTATAACATCCTTTAGGATTATCGTATCAGTCATGGTGCTAGTAATAGTCTGCTCTACTGTACCGTAACTATCGGGAAGACTGGACAGCAACAACAACGATTGTGCCCTCTCCTCAAACTTTAAACCCGACGATTCCATCTGATTGTAAACCTTTCATAAATTGTTGATGTGCTCCGCAACCGAACCCCTTTCTGTCAACTTCAAGTTAACCAACTTCTTTAGATGTAAGATCTGATTCACTGCATTTGGCTTCTCAAACATGTCTGTCAATATCTCAATGTGAAATAGCGCCTTCCTGCTCAATGACAACTGAATCTGCCCAAGCACTTTCTGATCTAATCTATTCCAGACCGCCAACGCAACTGGATCGACCTCTGCCCCTTCTGGCTTCACACCAAACAACAGATCATCTAAATCCTTCTGTCGGAGATACGCAATCATTTGAATCTTCCACATTGCGTAATCCGTTCCATCGAACTCCTTGACTCTACTCTTGTCCCCCATCTCAATCAATACTACCAACCTGTAGCTCTGATACCACTTTGTTGAATTCTAACTGCAGAATAAACTTAACAATGACGACGAGATGCAAGAACTATAGAATCAAAACAAGAAAATAAAGAACAACAAAAAACAACACACAAGAACACATAAGATTTTTATCGAGGTTCACCCAAACAACGGATACTTCCCCGCGCAGAGGCACTCCTGCGATTTCCATTAGAAATATGAAGATTAGATTTACAAATCTCTCAAGAACTTACCACCAAGGTGTAGGGTTTCTCTCTATCTCCCTCTCTCTTAATGACGGCTGGTAGATCTCTTTTTTTCTTTTCACATATCCCTAAAATCGTACACAATACAATATATATAGGATTCCACAACTTTCCACCTCAGCCGCTCATCATTCAGAGTCGGGACGGTCGACCGGACACTTCTTCAAGACTGCAGGTTGAATCAAAGAGCGGGACGGTCGACTGCGTGGTCGATCGGTCGTCGATCGGGGGGTGCGGTCGACCGCGCGGTCAACTGCAACTCTGCTATAGCCACTTGCTATTACTTCGACTCTCCTTCTCGCCTATCTTCTCCAACCTCATTATCGTGTATTGGATCCACAAACCCCAACATATTCCTCCATGTATTTTCTTCATACAAGTATTTTCTCACTTAATTAAGTGAAAACTTCCCCTGTTGGAGACAGTCCCTTTCCACATAATTCGCTTCTGAATTCTATCAATCCTTTGAATAACTCATCTTGGCATTTCAAAGAATGATAAGAATGATAAGAAAAAAAAGAGTACTAAGTTGATTAGGGTAACCCTGCCCCCCAGGGATAGGTATTTACCTTTCCATCCTGATAACATGGCTTCTAACCAATCAATAATCAGTAATGAATATAACTTCTTTAATTTACCAAGTCTAACCGGCAGCCCAAAGTATTTGATAGGGAAGTTATCAAGTTTGTAGTTTAGAATTTCGCATGATCCTTTCCCTCTTCTTCATGCATATCAATGAGAATAAGAGTACTCTTGTGAAAGTTGACCCGTAGTCCGGACTAGGCTTCAAAATAGTATAGTGTACCTTGGAAGGTGATAGTTTCCTTAGGATCCCCATTTTCGAATAGTAAACTATTGTCGGTGTGTTGTAAAATAATACAACCTTGACGGTTCATCCCTTTAGTTACCGGGGAGATCCAACCAACGATCTTATAGTTGTCCAACATGGATTTAAGGACATCTGCAACAATTGCGAATAGGAGGGGGGAGAGCGGGTCTGTAACACCTCGAATTTTAAAATACCGAAAATATTCGTTTTTATATTTTGTAAGGGTGAGAATTATTTTTAAGTGATATCTTATTTTATTTATTCTCAATATTGATATTGGTATGAATATTTGTGGTAGATTGGTATTATTGTTATATTAGAGTTAAGAGTTGAGATTTTATGTGAGGAAATATAGTTTATTTTATTTTATAATTTTGGGGAATTATTATAAGATAATTTAATGTATTTGTCTTGTTCTTATTATTATTATAGAAAAGTTGGGGTTTATTTGTGATGTATTGGATTTGGAGGGCTTACAGGTAATTATACCTTTCTATTATTATTAAAATATATCTTATATTTCCAATATAACCCCTCCCCCATTTATATTCCTTCTTCCTTTTCTTCTCCCTTCTTTTTCTTTTCCATTCCGATCGAAACCAGAGAAGCACCGAACCCAACTTTCAGCCTCCCCTTCTCCCGCTCCAATCCACTCCGTTCCTTCGCCAAATCCAAATTAAATTGGGGGATAGGCTAATTGAAGGGTTCTCTACATCGTGGAAGTGTCGGATTTTCGAAAAGATTTCGAAAAGGTATACCCTATTTTATTTATTCGTATAAAATTAAGTGTGGTTAGTTTTATTGAGTAGGATTATTATGGTAGAGAGATTTAGAGATGTTGGAAGTGGTAGATTTGAGGAATTAGTGGATTGTTAGAGAAATTGCGAGTTGTTAATAAATTAGAGTTTTGGGTTTGTAAAATAGAGATATATATATATATATAAGAATTATCTTTTGTATGGTGGTAAAAATTGTAGTGAGCCATTAGAATAAAATGGGGAGTGACGATTTTAGTATAAACTCGGATTATAAGATTTATGAAAACTCGATTCTAAAAATTGTAGAAAAGGTATATGAGGGTGTAGAGTATTATGAAAGTATTAATATGAATTTAGGATGAATTTTATAGGCTTCCAGCTCAATTAAATTGAGTGAAATGGATTATAGGTGAAAAGTGCACGCCGGGTGTTCGGTGAAATGCCCACGCGATATAGAGCTGAGAATTTGATGAATTCGGAGGTGTAGATGAGTCTCCTTATTGGTGTTAATCCTAATTTGAGAAATTAGGAAGAAGGGATTGAAGAAATTGGGAAGTAGGAAATTTTCCTATTAGAAAGCCTCCGATCAATATGTGAGTTCTTGCATCGGGGTTCGAATTTGAAATCTGTCGATGTAGCTTGCCTACATATGTCATTTGTGATGCATGGTTGAAGACGGATTTAAATTTGGAGGTCCGTAGGTCGAGTTTTGAGCTTTAAACTAATCGGTTCTATAATTTTTCAATTAGGTGGAAAAAGTCGAACTTCGACTGGCTACAGGACGGACGTGGGACATCGTTTGCTCGATCCGTCAGATGAGTACGTTATATTTATAAATATTTTATATTTTGGCCGAATTTTGTGGCCTTTTGATATGTTTTGTGGGAGTTATGCCCAAAAATGGATTTTTGTTGAAAATACGGATTTTTAAGGATCCAAAATGGGTTTTTGAGATATGTGGTGAAAGTGATTATTTTAAATATATAAAATCTATAGTATGGGTTAATGTGATGTGTTGAAGTATAAAAACTAATTATATTAGATTGTTTATGCACATTTTTATCCAGTGCATGATTTGTGCATGTTTTGGGGGCATATAGGCCCTTATAGGTAATTATAATTATATGGAGCATGGTGTATAAGCTAGTAGGCTATAATTAGATATTATAAGATTTAATTAGATGAGATAAGTGGTTTTGGACCATTTTTCTGGGAAACCCGCTTGTGTGGTGTGTATTTGAGATATATATATAGATGATTATGACGTGTGATGCAGTAGTTGATGAAATTAATACTTGGGTACATGTTTATATTGTAATTATGTTCGAAGTGAATTAATGGGCAATAATATGATATTATTCTGTGATGAATTATATATTTTGATACGTTTACGATACAGACTAACACCTTATAACTCTTTTTATTTATGATATGACTTGGTGTATGCCTATATGTGATTTAATGAAGTAGTAAATAGCATAGTATTCATAATGGGTAATGTTATGGAAAAATAAATAACATGGTGCATTCGTGATATGCAATAATATGACATGTTGGTTTATATGTTAAATGACTAGGTGTATATATATATGTGATATACTGAGCTGATAATTATATCGTGGATATCAGACGTGCATCAAATGCAAGATAAAAGGTAAGATGGTAAGTGTTAATTAAATGTGTTATCAATACACGTGACTAAAATCTAGGTGGGGGCTATTATTGAATTCAAAAGTGTAGCGTTGTGGAATAAAGTAAGCTGTAATGATGAAATGAATAATGTTAATAACAGATGGTTTTGTTGACCAGTACCTACAACAATCCTGGGGGTTTGGGCTAGACCTCCTAACGCCCAAGGACCGGCTTGGGAATAGTAGACCCAAACTATGTTTGGGGTAAGTGAATTTTATCGCCCAAGCTATCAGCTTGAGGCCCGGTTTCCCTCGATGACAGCCGTCGCAAGGAAGTACCCAGTTTACCTGGGGCATGGTTTTTCCCTCCTGGCTATCGGCTGGGAGGAAGTACCCAGTTTACCTGGGGCATGGTGTTTTTCCCTCGATGACAGCCGTCGCGAGGAAGTACCCAGTTTACCTGGGGCGTGGTTTTTCCCTCCTGGCTATCGGCTAGGAGGAAGTACCCAGTTTACCTGGGGCGTGGTGTTTTTTCCTCGATGACAGCAGTCGCGAGGAAGTACCCAGTTTACCTGGGGCGTGGTTTTTCCCTCGCTAGTTCGACTAGGAAGAAGACGTAGCCTCGGACGAGTAAGACTCTGTGTGAGCATCGGACCGCGTGTTTACTGGGCTGTCGGCTTTCAGTATGTTGGGATACTGTGGCTCACTGGTCGACAAACTAATAAAATAAATAAGTGTTAATAATAAATGTGGTAGTAAAGAAAGTGGTTAGTGAAATGTGAATTGTGTATGAGAAAGAAAGTGATTGTGAATGAAGTGAATGTGAAGGAAAACGAGTCATGAGTGAGTGTATGAAAAGAAGTGATAAATGCAGTACATGGTTAATTTAGAATGGAATAATAAAAGAGACATGTGTTCTTATGAATAGTACGAAGTTATTGTATTATATATGTGATCATTAAAGTAAAATATAGATTGATGTGAGTTGTACCTTGGAATTGTGTCAAGAAACTACCTGCCCGCTATTTCTGTGGAAATGGTGAGAACTACCTGCCTTGGCATAATTCGCAGGGTGAGTTGGTATGATAGTGGTAATGATTAATGGAAATGAAGAATTAAATTAAGTGAAGATGAAAGTAATTGAAGTGAATTAATAACCAAGCTATCGGCTTGGGATGTGATGTGATATTACCCAAACTGTGTGTTTGAGGTGCAGTGATTATTACCCAAGCTATTGGCTATGGGGTGTGATATGTTGTGGCCCCAATTGTGTTTGGGGATTCAGTGAATATGATGATAAGATATACTGCTTATAAGAATGAGAAATTACTAAAGTGATATAATGAGATGTGAATGAGCTATAAAACATGGTTTTGATGCAATGAGTATAAGTATTCTAATTAATGATGTGTTAATGATGTGATGAAATATGAGAGCATTGCAATAAGAAATAAGATGTTATATTTGCGTCATAAAACACGAATGAATGTGGCATTATGAGAATAGAAGCATATATGTAAGAAGTGATACTTGATATAATATAATAAAATAAATACCCGTATTATGAAATTAGTTGTGAAAATGGTTATTAAAGAAAGTATGTTCTGTATGAGTTGTGTACCGTGGAGGTGTGTCAGGGAACTACTTGCCCGCTAATTCCATGGGAATGGTGGGAACTACCTGCCTTGGCACAACTTCCAGAATGAATGGGTGAGTTGATGTGAAGTACATTATGAAATGTGGGAAGTTGTGGATAATTAAATAGTTGAATGCAGGATTGGCAAAGTATTTGATATATCGTCGTATTGTTGATGTTGTTGTGTTCAGGATTCAGATAGCATTATCTTAACTTGGTATTTGTAAGTTTAAATTATTTTCTTTATACTATTTTAATTTGTTATTAGATTAATAACTATACTCACACCAGAAATGGCTAACCCCTTAGTATTTGGGGGGTTAGGGGAGTCTGAGGACTACCCTAGATTCCCTACTGTTACAGGTTCTCATCAGTGCAGAGGTGAGGCGTGGATTGGTAGGATAAAGTTTTATTTTAAGAATTTGTACTAATTAGTTATGTGAATAGTAAAATTTATGATCTAAATTGTATTATGGATGTATGAGCATGTATATGATAATGATGAGTATAGTGTGGGGTGGTGTGGTATGTTTGTGACCCGTACCCACTCGTTGTGGAGTACTAGGCTCTGTGGTAGGTTTTACAAGGATTTTTCTAAAATTTTACCTCGTTTTTCAAAGAAATTTATAGTTTTTATTTGATATTAAATAATCCGTTATGAGATTGGCCCCCAGAGCATTATATTATATTGTCTGTATGTTTCTGCTCATTTTGGCCTGGGGAGCCCGTGAAATTATTGTGTGTATTGTGAGCTACAGAATTTTGAGCAGAATTCCGTAAGCTATTTGTGTTTTGGGCCAAAATTTACAGGGAAAACTCTGCCAAAATTTTTCCTGAAATATAACTTTCTTAGTTTATGTTTAAAGTGATATAGAAATTGAAAGAATGGAATTTCGAGGTTTAGTTTTCGGAAAAAAAAAATTTTGGGGTGTTACAGTTTGGTATCAGAGCTTAGGTTAACTAGGAAATTGTTAATCCTAGTGATCTTGCCATGTGAGTATGAGTTCATTATCGCTTAGTTGGAGATAGAGAGTGTATTATGTGCGTGTTTTGTTGAAGAATAGATTCTATCGTGGAATGGTGTGATCCCCATTAGACATTGGTCTGACCTTGAGTCAGCATTTCCTTCATGACCCTGCATATGGGTTAATCTCTGTAGAAATCCCGGTGTGAATTTGCGCACTATTGGAGTATTCCATTATATTGATTGCTGTGTGCCGTAAGGGGCTATTCCCAGGAGATCTGGTGTAGGTCCTATGGACGTATGTTTTATAGGTGTATATTTTATAGATTGAGGAGTGATGTGTGGTTATGGTTTTATCCCATATTTGGGGAGATTGATTGGTTGTAGAAGGTTATGTAGGTCATCTGCGTAGTTGGGGTATGGTGCAGGGAGGATTCGGGTGAGACAGCCCGATGAAACCTAGTTTTGATTGTATGTAGCGCCTTGGACGATGAAGATTATGCCCGTTGGGTTTGGTGGAAACATTTAAGGCAATGATTGAGATTGTTGATGTGGTTTACAAAGTTTCTGGTATATTCGATGGGGTTTTTGGTCCCCCACCTTGGTGAACTCTGGAGTTCAAGGTTGATTTGATATTTTGTGTGACTCCTATTTCTAAATTAACTTGTGCTCTAGCACTTAGGAATGGGAAAAGGTGAAGGAGAATTTGAGGTGATGATTTTGGAAAGGATTATCGGTTGAAGTGATACGCCGAAGGGCGCTCAGCAGTATTGTAACAAAGAAGGTAGTTCACCGAGAAGGTGTACTAAGTAAGGTGATTATTAAGTATTTATTGTTGAGAATAGATAATTGGTTGGATTAGTTGCGGGGAGTGTCATTAATCTCCCGATTAGAGTTGCACACCGAGTACTATCAGATAATCCCTAGAGAGGGAAAACATCTCAGGAATTGTTTTTCGTACTCGGTATGAATTGTATGAGTTCTTAGTGATATCTTTGGGCTGGCGAACGTCCCTGCAGTTTTTATGAATTTGACGAATTGGGCCTTTCACCCTTATATTAACAGGATGTGATTGTAATTGTAGATGATATTTGGTGTACTTTCGCAGTATGGAGGGGCAGAAATGGCACCTCAGAACTGAGTTGTAGACTCGTTGGGACTAGAAGCGGTATGAAAAGTCTGTAGATTGTCATTTTTGGGGGCGAAAAGTGTAAATTTTGGGATACATTGTGTCTATTGAAAGTGTATTGTGGATCCGAAAAAAATTTCAAAAGGTGAAAAGACGAGAAATAACCCTCGGATGTGTTAGAAATTCAGAGTTTCTTGGTTCTAACTGACTATTATCGGAGGTTCATTCCTCAATTTTCTATTATTGCGGTACCGATGACTTATTTTATCATAAAGAATGAGCCGTTGGTATGACCTGAACAGCGTGGAAAGACCTTTTCAAGAGTTAAAGGAAGAATTAGGAAGAATTAACGATAGCTTGTGTTTTGATTACTACGAAAAGGGAGTGTCTCTCCGAGTAGATGCGGGTGTATGTGGTACAGGATCAGGTGCAGTTTGATGCATGAAGGCAAGCTTGTGGCTTGTATATTGAGGCAATTGTGGTTATACGGAGTGCGTGAATTACGCAGATTTGAATTAGTGATAGTAGGGCACGTATTGAAGGTGTTGAGAAAGTAGTTTTTCAGAAAATAGTTTTAGCTTTTTCTGTGATCGTAAGAGTTTGAACACTCGTTCTTGCAAATGATTTTAGTAGGAGGTAATAAACGTGGCTTGAGTATCTTGGTAGCTTGGTATGGAAATAAAATACCATCCGGGAAAGAAATAAGGTGATGAATGCTATAAATGGAAAGAAGGTTTCGGTCTTAATGACGTTCCAGGAGTGGACGGTGTTAATTCAGAGTGATTGAAAAGATTTATAAGGAGGAATGAGAATAGAAGGTAAAGCATAAATATGTCCTTTCATAATTTTAAGCGAAGTAGAACGAATAGTTGTTTGATGCATTGATTATATAGACTTTTGAGAGTTCATGATAGCTTATTTGTGTAGCAGATTAACTTTTAAATGATTATATATTCTACATTGTTCTTGCTAAAATATGTAAAGTAATATAAACCCTTCAACCCTCATTATAGTTGTTAAACTTTTTCTATTAATAGTCTCGTTCAAATATCCTCTTTTCATCCAAGATAAGTCTTTTTATTTAAATTTGACATATGTGATCTTACTTGTTATTCCAAACCTGTTTACAAAACTGCGCCTGATTGTGAACCATGTCGGTCGTTACAAAGATCCCCAATTGAAGGGTTCTATATGGCGGGTGACAATACGCAGCAGAAATATTTAGCTTCGATGGAGGGTGTTGTTTTATGATTATTTACTCTTAATTGTTAATCTTGAATATGCATATGTTACAGTGTCATGGAATTGAACTATTCTATATGATTCTCATAACGTGTCTAATTGTACATATATTAGCACTTCATCAGCCCCTTTCTGCAGTTCGGGTAATTGAATTTTTTTCGTTATGTATTCATCATCATTTTGATTGTTTTTTACCTTAGTGATCATTTGACAAATTCTTCGATATTTTGCAAGTTTATACTTCGTTTAGAATTATTTTGGAGGCATCGTAGTGAGGTAGGATAAAATAACCTGGGACCCGGCCAGGGCCCAGGATGGCTCTCACTCAAGAGCATGCCAGCTCGGTCCCGGACCATCACAGGGTCGGTGCCGAGCCGTTAAGTCACCACCACGAAACCTACCTCCTCGTTTCGACGACCAGCCACGACCTTCGGTCTCCGATCCTCGGCGGTCCCACGGGCCTTCCACTCAGCCTGGCAAGGGATGAGGATGACCTGGCACAACCCAGGCCATCCAATTCTTTTGGAGGCACAGGAGCCCCACGATCAGCCATGTCAGCTCCGAAACCACCTAGTGCTTTGCCACGTCAGCCCTAAACCGCTCATGAGGCTGCCACGTCTGCCCTAAACCACCTGCGCCTCCTGCCATGTCAGGCCCATGGGCTTTCGGGTCCAGACCCGGCCCCCAAGCGGATCCAAACCCGATTAGGATTCTCTATAAATACCAGGCCCTCTCCCACCTTTTGAGGTAATCAATCTTTTCCCTCTAAAACCCTAGTTACTGCTACTCTCTCTCAGAGACTAAGTAGACCGTCGGAGGGTCTGCACCGGGATAAATCCCGATGTTTCTAGACCGTCTGCAGGTACACGAGGCGAGGCAATCCGAGCCGATCCTCCAGTGCAGAGGCGAGCCTCCCGCTCACCGTCCGTTACCGCATCCTCCCACCATTACAAATTGAGTCCGAACTCACACCTGGTGCAGCCACACTCCTCCCAAAAACGAACAGCATCAGGTTGGCGCCGTCTGTGGGAAATTCTATTTTTTCGTTAGGGGCGACAGTCCGAGCCTCGCCGTCGACGCTCTCCCTTCGATCCATTCTCCCATGCCTCCCAGGGCCCGGAGACCGACTTCTTCCGCCCGTCGGGACGGGCCTCCTCTTCAGGACGCCCTCGACGGAAGGCAAGGATCAAATAATCCGGGGGCGAACCCCGGACCCCAACAAGGCGAACCTCACGTCGAGCAACCCGACCTTCGTCGGGTCATTATGAACCGAAGGGCTAGCCAGGCCAGGGGAGGGACCGCTTCCAACTCGGCCCCGAACCGTTCCGGGCCTGCGCCCGAAGAGAGGCCGTCGGTACTCAGCCGCATTGGCCGAATTCCTACGCCCCGACCCGACCCTTCTGACCATGGCACGATCACCAGGGCCAAGTTTCGGAGCTTCCGGGACGAAATCATGGAGGCTCTTCACGGAGCGCCAAGGTCCGCGACGCTCGACCGACCCCGTCAAATGAGCGAAGGAAGGAGCTACACTCGTGCGCCACCTCCTCCACCGGAGCGCGCAGACCAGGTACTCCGTCGCCTCATGGAGATGGAGAATCGCCTCGAACGCATCGACAACGGGAATCCGAACCCCGTCCTAGGCCGAGCGCCTTCCCGGCCGCCATTCTCCGTCAACATCTTAGAAGCGGAGATCCCCCGGAACTTCCGACCTCCGCAATTTGAGACTTACAACGGCGAGGGTGATCCAGCTGATCACATGGAGGGCTTCAAGACCCTCATGATGATTCATAGCGCTTCGGATCCCCTGCTGTACCGAGCCTTCTCGGCCACCCTTCGGGGCCCGGCCAGGGAGTGGTTCTCCAAACTCTCCCCCGGCTCAATCTTCTCGTTCGATCAGCTGGAAGCCAACTTCTTGGGCCACTTCGTCACCAGCAGGAAAGCCGAGAAGACAAGCGCATCCCTACTCGACCTCCGCCAGAGGGAGGGGGAGTCACTCCGTGACTTCGTCAAAAGGTTCACGACCGAGGCAAGATCCGTCTCTGCCCTCGACGCCGGGGTCGCCTCGGTCGCCTTCCGACACAATGTCCGGCACAACCAGCTGAAGGTCTCCTTGGCGAAGAAGCCACCTCTGGACTTCCCCAACCTTCTCAATCGAGTCGAGAAGTACATACGAGCAGAAGAAGCTCTAAACCCAGAGGGCAGCAAAGAAGTCGCAGGAAAGGGCAAGCGCAAGGCTGATGAGATCGAACCTGCCCGAAAAGCGGCAAAGGAAGGAGTCGGCGCGAAGAGGGTACCTCCGATCCCTCGCTTCGAAAGGTACACCCCACTGACACAGAACGAGGGACCGGGTGTACCTTCGGAAAACCGGAGGTACACCTTCCTTTGCCGCTTTTCGAAAGGTACATCTAGTCCCTCGTTCTGTGTCAGTGGGGTGTACCTTTCGAAGCGAGGGACCGGAGGTACCCTCTTCGCGCCGACTCCTTCCTTTGCCGCTTTTCGAGCAGGTTCGATCTCATCAGCCCTGCGCTTGCCCTTTCCTGCGACTTCTTTGCTGCCCTCTGGGTTTAGAGCTTCTTCTGCTCGTATGTACTTCTCGACTCGATTGAGAAGGTCGGGGAAGTCCAGAGGTGGCTTCTTCGCCAAGGAGACCTTCAGCTGGTTGTGCCGGACATTGTGTCGGAAGGCGACCGAGGCGACCCCGGCGTCGAGGGCAGAGACGGATCTTGCCTCGGTCGTGAACCTTTTGACGAAGTCACGGAGTGACTCCCCCTCCCTCTGGCGGAGGTTGAGCAGGGATGCGCTTGTCTTCTCGGCTTTCCTGCTGGTGACGGAGTGGCCCAAGAAGTTGGCTTCCAGCTGATTGAACGAGAAGATTGAGCCGGGGAAGAGTTTGGAGAACCACTCCCTGGCCGGGCCCCGAAGGGTGGCCGAGAAGGCTCGGCACAGCAGGAGATCCGAAGCGCTGTGAATCATCATGAGGGTCTTGAAGCCCTCCATGTGATCAGCTGGATCACCCTCGCCGTTGTAAGTCTCGAATTGCGGAGGTCGGAAGTTCCGGGGGATCTCCGCTTCTAAGATGTTGACGGAGAATGGTGGCCGGGAAGGCGCTCGGCCTAGGACGGGGTTCGGATTCCCGTCGCCGATGCGTTCGAGGCGATTCTCCATCTCCATGAGGCGATGGAGTACCTGGTCTGCGCGCTCCGGTGGAGGAGGTGGCGCACGAGTGTAGCTCCTTCCTTCGCTCATTTGACGGGGTCGGTCGAGCGTCGCGGACCTTGGCACTCCGTGAAGAGCCTCCATGATTTCGTCCCGGAAGCTCCGAAACTTGGTCCTGGTGACCATGCCATGGTCAGAAGGGTCGGGTCGGGGCGTAGGAATTCGGCCAATGCGGCTGAGTACCGACGGCCTCTCTTCGGGCGCAAGCCCGGAACGGTTCGGGGCAGAGTTGGAAGCGGTCCCTCCCCTGGCCTGGCTAGCCCTTCGGTTCATAATGACCCGACGAAGGTCGGGTTGCTCGACGTGAGGTTCGCCTTGTTGGGGTCCGGGGTTCGCCCCCGGATTATTTGATCCTTGCCTTCTGTCGAGGGTGTCCTGAAGAGGAGGCCCGTCCCGGTGGGCGGAAGAAGTCGGTCTCCGGACCGTAGGAGGCATGGGAGAATGGATCGAAGGGAGAGCGTCGACGGCGAGGCTCGGACTGTCGCTCCTACCGAAAAAATAGAATTTCCCACAGACGGCGCCAACCTGATGCTGTTCGTTTTTGGGAGGAGTGTGGCTGCACCAGGTGTGAGTTCGGACTCAATTTGTAATGGTGGAAGGATGCGGTAACGGGCGGTGAGCGGGAGGCTCGCCTCGGCACTGGAGGATCGGCTCGGATTGCCTCGTCTCGTGTACCTGCAGACGGTCTAGGAACACCGAGGTTTATCCCGGTGGCAGACCCTCCGACGGTCTAGTTAGTCTCTGAGAGAGAGTAGCAGTAACTAGGGTTTTAGAGGGAAAAGATTGATTACCTTAAAAGGTGGGAGAGGGCCGGTATTTATAGAGAATCCCAATCGGGTTTGGATCCGCTTGGGGGCCGGGTCTGGACCCGAAAGCCCATGGGCCTGACGTGGCAGGAGGCCTAGGTGGTTTAGGACAGACGTGGCAGTCTCATGAGCGGTTTAGGGCTGACGTGGTAAAGTCCTAGGTGGTTTCGGAGCTGACATGGCTGATCGTGTGGCCCCTGTGCCTCCAAGAGAATTGGATGGCCTGGGTTGTGCCAGGTCATCCTCATCCCTTGCCAGGCTGAGTGGAAGGCCCGTGGGACCGCCGAGGATCGGAGACCGAAGGTCATGGCGGGTCGTCGAAACGAGGACGTAGGTTTCGTGGTGGTGACTTAACGGCTCGGCACCGACCCTGTGATGGTCCGGGGCCGAACTGGCCTGCCCTTGAGTGAGAGCCATCCTGGGCCCTGGCCGGGTCCCAGGTTATTTCTATCCTACCTCACGTAGTTTTATATTATTGTCACAATATTAATTGCACTACAAATTATTAGTGATTCTTTTAACATTAATAAGTCAAAATTTTGACTCTACCGCATAGTTGAATATCTAAATTTTGCAAGTTTATACTTCGCTTAGAATTATTTTGGAGGCATCATAGTTTTACATTATTGTCACAATATTAATTGCACTACAAATTATTAGTGAATCTTTTAACATTAATAAGTCAAAATTTTGACTCTACCACATAGTTGAAAATCTAAATTTTGCAAGTTTATACTTCGCTTAGAATTATTTTGGAGGCATCGTAGTTTTACATTATTGTCACAATATTAATTGCACTACAAATTATTAGTGAATCTTTTAACATTAATAAGTCAAAATTTTGACTCTACCACACAGTTGACTATCTAAACTATGCTAATAATGTAAACCACAAATTCTAAATTTTGTATTTATTCATATTTTATAGGCGTACATTGCATGTGCATTATACAAGTTTCGTTAAATGTCCCATTTCACTCGAACGCATAGGCATTATCTTTATGAAGCACCAATAGATAGAATCTCCTCGATAAAGAGAGAAGACTACTAAGTTTTAATCAAAATTTAATTGTCACAGATACAATCCGTTCATGCCAAGCTTTTGAAATAGCTATGCTTAACCTGCATGCCAACATCCAGATTTAATATGTTCAATGAACACAAAAAATAAAGACATCCAAATCATTAAAAGACAATCAATATCAAACTCGAAAATATTAAATGCATAGATATGCCAACCTTATCTAAAAATCATTTTTTTAAATAATCATCAGCAGCCAAAATCATATATGCAAATACCTAAAATATCCACAACTTCGCAGGAAAAAAAATATATATAATAAAAAATATAATAATAATAATAATGAGGAGAAGAAGAAATGCTTGCAAGCACATATTTTGTTGGGTTTTTAATAAGTGTACCATAACAATTAAACTAACTAGTAATTTACATGTGCGATGCACGTTTTAATAATTTCAAAAAATAAAAATAAAAACTCTGACAGAGAGAATTTGAACCGGAAACCTCCTTTATATTAGTTATGCACGTGCGTTGCACATGTTGGTAGAATGGCACAATGACAAATGACACTAAGGCCTTCTCCCATTATAATATTAGAGATTAGAGATTATAGATTAGAGATATCATATTGATGCTGTTTGTTTTTGGGGAGAGTGTGGATGCACTAGGTGTGAGTTCGGACTCAATTTGTAATGGTGGAAGGGTGCGGTGCCGGACAGTAAGCGGGAGGCTCGCTTCGGTACTGGAGGATCGGTTCGGATTGGGACGCCTCGCCTCGCGTACCTGCAGACGGTCTTGGAACATCGGGGTTGATCCCGGTGGCAGACCCTCCGACGATCTAGTTAGTCTCTGAGAGAGAGTAGCAGTAACTAGGGTTTTGGTGGGAAAAGATTGATTACCTGTAAAGGTAGGAGAGGGCCTGGTATTTATAGATAATCCCAACCGGGTTTGGATCCGTTTGGGGGCCGGGTCTGGACCCGAAAGCCCATGGGCCTGACGTGGCAGGAAGCCCAGGGGGTTTAGGGCAGACGTGGCAGTACCGTGGGTGGTTTAGGGTTGACGTGGCAAGGCCCTAAGTGGTTTGGGAGCTGACGTGGCAGAACGTGGGGTCTCTGTGCCTCTGGGAGGATCGGATGGCCTAGGTAGCGCCAGGTCATCCTTATCCCTTGCAAGGCTGATGGGGGGACCACGGGACTGTCGCGGATCGGAGGCCGAAGGTCATGGTGGATCGTCGGAACGAGGCGGCCAGTTATAGGCCCGGCTCCGAGGGCGACGCGGTCCGGTGCCGGGCCGGCGTGCTATTGAGTGGAAGCAGTCCTGGGTCCTGGCTGGGCCTTGGGTCATTTTTATCCCACCTCACATATATACACCTCAGAAATAAATATTATCATATTTGTCCATAACAATATGAGTTTTAACCATATATGTCCCTTAATTAATATCTCTTAGTTGAGAAGATAGTTGGGATTGAGTTTAAGTTGAGTTTGAGATTTAGATTTATATTTAGATTGAAATTGAAATTGAGATTTGAGGTTGATGATGATGGATGAAGTGGATGATGTGGCAGCGAGGATTGGATATTTTTTGTGGACGTGGGTTCGGTCGGGGATGGTGGTTGGGTAGTAGGAATAGAGTGAAGTTAGGTTGCCAGTAGGCAGGGCCGGCCCCACCCTTGAGGCGGCCGCCTCAGGCCCTCGAAATTTTTGCGATTTTAGAGGCCAAAAATTTGTAATTTCCTTGTAAAAATATAGGCAGGTATTTTGCGTGTAAAAAAATACTGTTATTAGTCGCCCCATTTCGGAAGTTCGCCTCGGACCCCCGGGAACTCAAGACTGGCCCTGCCGGTAGGAATTGGTAATTGGTAAAGAACAAGATAAGAAAACTGTAAAAGAAATTTTTATAGCCAATTGTAGAAACTGAAAAATATTCAGACACTAGTACCATGTAATCGAATTCAACACAAGAAAACACTACAATTGCAGGCAGAATTCTAACATAGTCTCAACTTGAGATGAATCTATTAGTGACAAATATGATAATATTCATTTAAGAGAAGTATACATATTAGCTTATTTATTAGGGGTTCACGTTGTTAAAAATCATATTTTGTTCACCTTAACATCTTGCCATTTAAGGCAGAAGTTTTTTTTTTTTTTTTTTGGTTATAAAAATTATTATTTATTCAAAGTAAGTTACTTTTTATCCCCTCTCTCTCCCACCAAACCAAACCCCCCCCACCCAATCGACACGTGTCAGTTCCTCTTGGAACCCAGAAGATTCTGGACTTCAAAAGCGGAGTCGTCTCGACCTTTCTCGCCCTCTCTTTGCCCGTTCCCCACTTTACCCCTCTCCACTTTATATATCTAGCCACCCCGAACCTTCTGGAATCTTTACGCCAAAAAAAAAAAACGAAAAAAAAAACATACAAACAAGATCCAACCTTTTCTGATGGCTCCGGCGGTCGACCAAACCGGAGATCTACCGTCCGCACCCGGCTCCGCCGCCGCTGGAAGGCCAGCGGTCGCTCCCGACGCCGTTCCTCAGCAAGACCTACCAGCTCGTCGACGATCCCTCCCTCGATGACGTCATCTCGTGGAACGACGACGGATCCGCCTTCATCGTCTGGAAGCCCGCGGAATTCGCCCGCGACCTCCTCCCCAAGTACTTCAAGCACAACAACTTTTCCAGCTTTGTCCGCCAGCTCAACACCTACGTAAGCGTGACGTCATCACCCCCCACCCTCCTTCCCTAATTTTTTCTTCTGACTTTTGTTTTTTTTGGATTTGTTTGAATTTTTTTAGGGATTTAGGAAGATCGTGCCGGACCGGTGGGAATTTTTGAACGATTCGTTTCGGAGAGGGGAGAAGCGGTTGCTCTGCGATATACAGCGCCGCAAAATAACGGCCGTCGCCGCGGCGGCATCGCAGCAGGTGACGGTGGCGGCACCGGCGTCCATTCCGTTGGCGATTCCGACGAACCGGAGCTCGTCGCCCGCGGACTCCGGTGAGGAGCAGTTACTTTCGTCGAGCTCGTCGTCGCCGCCGCCGCTACCTTTGGCGGTGGCGATGAAGGCGGCGTCGGATTTGGTGCAGGAGAACGAGAGGCTGAAGAAGGAGAACCGGAAGCTGTCGAGCGAGCTCCGTAGAATGAAGAATTTGTGTAATAATATTTATGTGTTGATGTCGAAGTATGGGGGTGGGGGGAGCGGAGACTCGCAGCAGTCGACGGAGCTGGATTTGATGCCGGCGAGGTCGGAGGAGGAGGAGGCGGCGGCGATGGCAATTCGGAGTCCGAAGCTTTTCGGAGTTTCGATTGGATCGAAGAGGGTGAGAGAAGACGAGGATGACGAGAGGATGGGAGACGGGGACGTGAAATCTGAACCGTTGGATCAGAAGGATGAACGGCCGTGGTTGTTGTTTTGTTTTCGAGGCAATAGTGGTGATAATAATTGTAACCCAAAAGGGTAAAAAGAAGGGGTGACGACTGTAAAGTACTATATAAGTAGGGATTAGGAGTTGCTGTCAGTTGCATGTGGATTTTTAGCTTTTCCTTTTCTTTCTTTTTTTTGTCTCAATTTAATTACACTAATTTATAATAATGTGATGGTCACTATTATTTGTGCATTATCACCACGATTATTGACGAATTTATCTATCTTTTCAATTGGTATGCCTCTTCTTTAAATCTCAAAGCTAATTTAGCTCTTCATTGCTACAGATTATAAGATGCTACTCTTTGCTTTCGTAATCTTAATGCATTATGACTGTCTCAGCTTACAATCGTTCTTATGGATTTTTGTGCTTTGTATCAGGATTGAGGCTGGAGTATCATGTTGTTTTGGTGGATAGTTAGCCCCTTTTGTTGTCTTTAGAGAGACTAGGGCTTATCCCTTTCAGGATATTTTGCAGCTCTTATCTATCTCCCGAGCTGAGATCGGTATATTTTGGTGCTCCGGCTCTTCTCCATTCTATCGCTGGTTGCCGGCTGAATCTGGGTGTCAGTGTGTCAGCTTGATGTTTCAACTGTGTTTGGGTCCTTTGTTGGGACAGTATGTTCTCTTACTATTCTCTGCTCTCCCTGTGGCTCAGAATGGCATTTCTATGTCCTAGGAGCCATTACTGTTTGCTTATATTTCTTCTAGCTTCTTATTCTAGTTAGCTTATGGCTTTGTATCTGATACATTCTGTTGTTATGTATTAGTTGGGTTATGCCTCTGTTTCTTGTCTGCTGCGACTGTCTGGTTTATTTTGCGGCTTGGGCTCTTTTTTTGGGCCCGGCCAGCTTGGGTATGTTTTTTTATCTCCTCTGGCTTCGTCTTTTTGAGCTCTAGCTCCTGTTTGGTTTGTTGCGGTTTTTGGCGCTCGGTTGTTCTGGCCTTCACCTTCGGTTGGTCTTTTGGTGGTGGCTTATTGGTTCTTCGTTCTATTGCTCGTGGGGTCCCGGCGGTCTCTTGGTGCGTTTCTTGGCCGGCCAGTCACTGCCCCTTGCCTCCAGGCGTTGGTATTGGCTCGCCCTTGGGGGAGGCTGGTGAGCCTTTTCGATCTCGTAGGCCGCCTACGCATGTTGCTTCCTTTGCGTATTTGGTATAGCAGAGTGGTTCGGATGTTGGCTTCGTTTTGTTAGGTTCTTCCTATTTGGATCGTTTGGTCTGTATATTGTCTTATATGTTGTGATTGTGAGGTGTCGTTCCCGGGGAGGTATTGGCTCTGTAGTGTGAATGTGTATATTGTTGTTGGTGTTTACCACTTGTAAACCTTCCCCTTTGTAGTACCGTTCATTATTATATGATATTTTGGTGGGCTGGAGTCGTTAGACTCTATCCGATTCATCAAAAATAGTACTAGGTTTGCCCACGTCTTCGAAACGGTGTACCTGATTTGATTATATAAAATAGATTTGGAGGTCTAGCAAATTAATTGAAGTAGCAAACATATTATATGAGGAAGCAGTATATCTATCTTTAAACTCAACCATTGCCTTTTTGATCATTAGCTTGAACTTACATGAAATGCATATACTTTGTTAAAAATACTGCATAAAGTTTTTTTTAAAACTTCAACATCATTTTTATATGCTTGTAATAGTTATGCAAGGACATTATTATATAGAATTTTATAGAGCTTACTTTAATCTCATAACCACTATGAGTATGTCTAAATAAAATGGTAACGCAAGTGGCATGTGTGAATGTATCTACAATACCAATAATCTAAACATTTGTTTGTCTAAAAGACTCAGTTTGCAATTGAAATACATCTTCTTATTATTTTAACCAAAATAAAATACATGAAGTTCTCAAAACTCTAAACGAAGCTAATCATTTCTTTTATCTCCACTTTATCTCCCCATTGCACATTTATAAAAAAAAAATCAAAATGGATAAATAACAAATTTACTTTAGCTGTTTTTTTGAGTGGAGAGTTTGCACCCTTCACTGGTAAACTCCAGTCATCCCAATCCTATATATCCAAACATACATTAAAAGTTCTTATATGTTATGTTATACATGATTTCTAATAACTAGTGAAGGAAATACTTCACGATAGTATTTACTCTTGTAGTAAAGAAATTAATGTTGCATATTTGCCAAGTTATTTTAGGTTACTGGTCAGCTTACCTGTCCTACTATGGTTTGGAAGTCCAAATTGAGGCCACTAAATAATCCATCTCTCACTTGCATACACCTTAAATCAAAACCAATAAAAAACTCATCAAATAAATCACCAAATTAAAAAAATTTAAACAAAAAAAATAAAACAATCATACCTCTCTGAACTTAGATCTCATGCACATATAAAATTAGAGTTAGCAAAAAACTGAGTAATTCCCTGCACATACAAAATTAAAAATTAGAATGAGAATTCAGTTAATGAGATGAAATTAGAGTCGTCGCATCGCATATAGAGGCTCTCGATTCGGTGGAGGGAGTCGCCGATACAGAGTCGTTTGATATTCGCGCTCGATTTGATGGAATGAAGTCACCGATACAGAATCAGCAGCAGATCAGATATCGGCGACGTCCTCTTGATTGGGGTTCGACATTGGTTTTGGATTTGGATTTGCTTTGAGATTTTCGAATTTTCAAAATTTTCCAATTTTTTCAAAATATAAAAATTTTAAAATTTTTATATTTTATTAATTTTTTAAAATGTTTTAAAAAAAAATTATAATTTTTTAAGTTTTTGATTTTTCAAAAGTTTTTTAAGTTTTAATTTTTAATTTTTTTAAAAATTTTTAATTTTTAAAACTTGTAAAAAAATTTAAAATTTTTAAAATTTTTGAATTTTTGAATTTTTTTACAATTTTACAAATTTTTAAATTTTTAAAATTTTTTAAGCTTTTTAAATTTTAAAAAAATTTAAATTTTTAAAAATTTTAATTAAGTTTTAAATAATTTTTATTTTTTTAATTTTTTTTAGTTTTAAATTTTTAAATTTTTATTTTCTTAATTTTTTAAATAGGAAAGAAAGAAAAAAAATAATTAAATAAATAAAGGAGTTATTTTTTGTAGGAAATTTGAATTTGAGTTTTGTTCCATGGTTTATGAATCACTAGATTGTTGGAGCGCGTTAATGATCAGACCGACTTGTTATTCTCATCTTCGCTCTGAGTCGACTGGAATCTGGAAGGAAATACTTTTTTTTCATTGCCTTGCTTTGGTATTTTGTATGGATGACCCAGCCACAAGAAATATGGAGGGGGTTTACTGATGTTATATGAAGATGGAGACCGTGATTGCAGTTAGTTTAGCGACTGACCTACTTGGAAGTTGGAATGTATGCAACTTTATAGCATCACAGCATACCTTAAGAGCTTAAGAGCATCCATAGTCGGTAGCTAAAAATGCATTTTATGCATAATTTTTCACTGTAGTCGTTGTACTCGTTAGCTATTCTGCTATTTTTTTTTCCTTCATTTTTTGCTACAGTAAAAAGCCAAATATAGCATGAGATATAGTAATATGTATATTATGCGTGGCGAAACATCAGGTTTTGTCTGAATTATTTAATTAATTTTTTTTTGATGAAACGGATAGAGTCGAAAGACTCCAGCCATTTTAATTAATTTTTAAATCAAACAAAAAAAAATTCTTTTAAATCTTAACCTCTTAATTAGTAGTTAATTAGTTTAATTAGTGTTTTAATTAGAATTTTAGTTAAATAATTAGTTAATTAATTAAGTTTAGTAAATTAATAACTTAATTAAGGCCTTAATTAAGGGAATCCCCACTAGGACGAAACATGATGTTTCTTCCCACTAGCATTGGCATAAATATCTGAAATCCGGATCCAATCCGAACCTGGCATTGGACCGGAACTGACCAGTCCTATCCGGGTCTGGGTACTAAAATGAGACCTGTTGTACTTTCTGGTTCGGATCCGGGTCCGCTCAAAAAAGACCCGACCCAGATCCAGACCCGGGCCCGTTAAAAAAACCTAAAAAATCAACATAAAAATGAATATTCTATCCTCATCCCTCCCCCTTCCTCCTTAATTCTAAATATTCATCTTCCAAACTCAAAACTCATGTCTTTTTCTTCTGTCCTCTATTCTAAATCCTCCATTCGATGCTTCTGCTCACCGCTCACACTCCCGCTCCTATCCGAACGGGTAGGAATATTTTAATAGGACCCAGACCCGGAACTTGACCCGGTCCTCACGGGTCCGTTTCCGGGTCCGGATCCAATTTTTGGACCCGTAGGGGACTGGGTCCGAGCCTGGGTAGTGAAGGACCCGACCCGACCCGACCCGACCTGATACCAATGCTACTTCCCACACAGGGACAAAACATCATGTGGGGCTAGCGCAATTTTTTTTTTTATTTTTATTTTTTAAAACACTTAAAAGATTTTCCAAATTTTTTTTTTGACAAATGAAACATCATGTTTCTCCCGTGCATTTTTTTCGATTTTATTCATTTTATAGCTTTTGACGACTGCAGTAAACGATCAAAATGCTATTGTATAATATGCATATATGTATATTATATCTCAGACGAGTGTGGATGCTCTAAGAATACCAATGGTAAAAAGATAACAGGATGGGCAAGGAAAGAAAATCCAAGGGAGAGATATGCTCACTTTACCTTGAAAGAGGGAGCTAGTGGGACGGCATATTGGCATTCATAGTTATGTGACACTTTTTTCAAATTATTCGGCCAAAAAATTATATCTCACGTTTAAAATACCAAAACATAGAAAGTCAAAAAGAGAATAGAACTTTCCTAATCAATAGTCATAAATATCATATTGAAACATATAAATGAAGAGGAATTCAAATGCGACGGTAGGTTGGAGAATGAGATAGTAAAGTATGTTAACAAGAAAGTAGAGTTTATGTTTAGAGAGACAGTTGTGTTATGCTCAAAGCATTATAATATAATATAATTATATATTATTATAAGAGCATCCACAGTGGTATTTCTCATACTCTCAAATATGGCATCTACAGTAATAGCATATGGGGAACGATCGTGCAATGGTGGTTTGCTAAATTTTTCTCATTTGCAGACGTGTCAAAAATTAAAAGTTAGAGACGAGATATCATATCCCGTCCCTCTCTTTTATTTAAAAAAGACGAGGGACGGTATATGTTATACCGTTTATTAACAATTTTTTTTTAATTAAGGGAGAGACGGAGAAACATTTCCCGTCCCTTAAAAAAAAAAATAAAAAAAAAATAAAAAAAAGGAATAAATCGGCCAGACGGGATATGTTATCCCGTCCATATAATCCGGCCACTTTAAAAATATTTTATTTATATGTTATCCACCCAATAATATTCCTCCACGTAGCATGATCCACCCAAAAAAAAGGAATAAATCTGCCAGATTAGGAAATAAAAAATGTATTATATACAAAAAAATGTTTTAAAAATGTTTTAAAAAGAATTTAGGGATCATATACCGTCCGACCCATTTTTTTTAAAAAAAAATAAAAAATATTCTTAGACGGTATAACATATCCCGTCTGTCGCGATTAAAATAATTTAAAATCTGAGCGACGGTATATGATATCCCGTCCTTTATAATTTGAGAATGGGTATTTCGTTTCTCAAATTTGAGAAACAAGTTTAGGGTATTTGCTAAAAAATGGGAAAATGAAAAACCATTGCAGCGATCCGTTTCTTATAAAATGGCAATTTGCCATTTATAAAAAACCACTGTGGATGCTCTAATACTAGGTTTGCCCGTTGACACGTGTCTACGGCGCGTCTTCGGACGATACACCTTATTTGATCATATAAAATAATTTTGGAGGTCTAGCAAATTAATTGAAGTAGCAAACATATTATATGAGAAACTTTTAGGATCCAGCAAAAAACATATTATATAGTTTTTTTGATTTTTTTTTTGAATTATTTTAAAGGTTTTTAAATTTTTAATTTTTAAAATTTTTTAAAATTTTTATTTTCTTAATTTTTTGAACAGAAGAGGGAGGGAAAGAGAAAGAAAAAAAAAATTAAATAAATATATGAGTTATTTTGGGTGGGGGATTTGAATTTGAGTTTTGGGGGGGGGGGGGGGGGGGGGGGGGGGGGGGGGAATATGTTTTGTGAGGTTAGATCTGAACCTTTGATTTTTTGGGGGATTGAAGGAGAACCACTTGATAGCTTTCTTTGTGTTTTATTATATAGATAATTTTTTATTTTTTCAAAATTTTTAATTTTTTTATTTTCTTAATTTTTTGAATAGAAGAGGGAGGGAAAGAGAGAGAGAAAAAATAAATAAATATATGAGTTGTTTTGGGTGAGGGATTTGAATTTGAGTTTTGGGGGGAAACTTTTGGGAGGGAAAATATGTTTTGTGAGGTTAGATCTGGGCCTTTGATTTTTGGGGAAATTGAAGGAGAGCCACTCGATAGCTTTCTTTGTGTTTTATTATATAGATAATTATATTATATTCAGG
Source organism: Hemerocallis citrina (assembly GCA_017893485.1). Taxonomy (NCBI): domain Eukaryota; kingdom Viridiplantae; phylum Streptophyta; class Magnoliopsida; order Asparagales; family Asphodelaceae; genus Hemerocallis; species Hemerocallis citrina. The sequence goes on from CM030368.1 coordinate 13,646,170, forward strand.
GTCAGCTCCCCCTTTGAGGCAGGTGAGGTGGCCGCTTCAGACCCCCAATTTTTTTGCAATTTTAGGGGCCCCCAAATTTGTATTTTCTTATTATAAATATAGGCACGTATTTTGTGCGTAGAAAAATATATTTTAATTAGGGGTCCCCAAAAATAATTATTTGGGTCTTTCGCCTCGGTCCCGAAACTCAGGGCCGGCCCTGATTATATTATATCTATATCTTATACTAATAGGAGAGAGAGTCTAACCAATCTCTCCTTTCTCTATTTTGAAATAGAGAAAAAATACTGATTCTTATTTAACTAACAAGTACACTACGCATGATTTTATTAAAAAAACCAAAATAAAATAAAAACCACAATCCCTCAAACACTATGTTTTGGCAGTGATTATCTAAATCATCTACTTATGTGAGGATGATAATGAAAATTTCAATAATTACGGTAGGAATGATACTCATAAGTTTCTCCAAATTTTATCACAATTTTTGAGAAATCAATATAATTTTATGAGTTCCTTAAAACTATTTTAAGCCGTGCAATTTGCACAGAGTAACACACTTCTATACAATTTATTATGCTAAACCATTTTGGTTCAAAGATTTTTTTTTCTTTTTTTTTTCTTTTTAAAATAAAATAAAAAACGAGAGCCAAAGTAGGAGACAACCATCCAACTCTTTCTCCGTCTAAATTTTGAATTAAAATCATATCCCTTAATCAAATCTTAAAAATCGTGCAATATTATATAGATGTTATTAGATTAATTTCTCAATTTTTTTTTCTTCATTTTCTTAATTTTTAAAAAATTATGTGCATTATTGCACAGGTTATACTACATATTATATTATATTATATAAGTTTGTGCAATATTGCAGAAGGGTACACTAGTTATGTATTATACTAATAGGTCTACCCCCTATCTCCTTTCTCTATTTTGAAATAGATAAATAAGAGTAAAGTAGGACTCCCTATTTAACCAATACGTGTATTATGCACAATTTTATTTTTAAAAAAACAATCATATTAACACGGCCTCTTCCCCTTCCTCTTTCAAAATCTCATGACTCTTATCCACACACTTTCACAACCCTTGACACCCCCCCCCCAAGCCAATCTTGCCCCCAACCTTCCCCCGCTCCAGTCTGATCCTGCCCTACGCCGCCTCCCTTCAACGCGCTGCTCCTCTCCTCCAATGTTGTTGCCTCCACTTCAAACCAGTCTACATCATGTTCAATAATGAACAACGAGACGATCTCGATCGAACTCAATAACGCCACTGCTGTTCACTGCAAGTACCTCCATCTCTTTTTTTGATTTATTGATTTTTTTAATAGCATTATTATGTTCTCTTTCTTTAATTTTTCGAGTTCCTTTTTCAGTTTTAGGGATGGATTTTTTGTTTTTGGTGAAGCTGAACAACGAGATGGTCGCAATCGATCTCAAGAATGTCATTGTTGTTCACGGAATGTATCTCCCTCTTCTTTCGATTTCTTGATTTTTTTATTAGCATTATTACGCTTTATTTCTTTAATTTTCGTGTTATTTTTTCATTTTTGGGGATGAGTATTAGGTTTTTTATCAAGCTGAACAACGAGACGGTCTCGATCGAACTCAAGAACGCCACTCTATGCACGGTAGGTACCTCCCTGTCTTATTTCGATTTCTTAATTTTTTATTAGAATTATTATGTTTTATTTCTTTAACTTTCGTGTTCTTTGTTAAGTTTTAAGGAAGCTGAATAACGAGACGATCTAGATCAAACTCAAGAACGTCACTACTATTCACGGCACCATCACAAGTACTTATTGCCCTATCGAACCCCTGTGTCCTCCATCTGGTCGGTATTGGCCCCAGAGCGGGAGGCGGAGTTACATCAGAAGCAAGTCCAGCCTCGTTAACCGATGGGGCCAATGCCGACCAGATTGCAGCTACGGAAGAACAATAGGTGGAAGTGGAGAGTAAACCTAATAAAAGGTATACAAATGAGATGAATGCTAATGGAATTATGAAGACAGTCCCCTTCCCCTCCCGTGAGAAGCCCACCACACATGCATCACCGATAACTTCTACTCAAGGCCTTTGAGGTTAATTTTATAAGGTGGTCGTTGGATTTTAACTCCGTTAGGCATAGTCATTCATCCAAACACTGGATCGAAATGATGGGGCTGCTCCTCTTTTCCTGGAACCATGCCCTTGTCTCCTTATCCATTAGAGGTTTCTCCGACGTCGTCTGCCTCTCCATATCCACTGAGTCAGGTACTAATTGCCTCTTGGCACTTACCTTGGTTCGCTGTTGTGACAACTCTTGTATCCGATCTTTATTTGATCTCCTAGTAGATGGCTTCATCTACCGAGTGGATATCTTCATTAAGAGTGATGATAAAAACGCTGCCACAAACCCCGCTCGTGAAATCATCACTCCCCCCCCCCCCCCCCCTAAATAAAAGGCCTCTCCAACCACCCCTCCGATCCATCCTCTGATCATCTTCTACTGGCACTGAACGACAATATTTAGTGGCTAAGAAGGGTAAACATGTGCAAGCTCACACACTCCATTGGATGGCTTTTAAGAGTTTGGATCATTTGCTGGTAGAGTTAGATTTGGGGGTAGATTCGGTTCCTCCTACTCACTTGCGGGTCAGGTCAGCTTCAGACTCACATCCGGATCCATCTATCCAAACCAGCGCCCTCGTCCTCACCACTCAGCAGATGACACCTCCCCTCATTGAAGAAGTCAACTCCTTGAGTCACGTGCTCTCTGTCTAGCAACAGTCTGGCCATGCCCCCTATATGTCACCTCAACGTCTCTGTTTTCCACATATTTTTTCAAATGTTTGTCTACCTGGGTCTATCTGTCCTTTTGGGTCAAGCCCGATTTACCACAACCCATTAAAAATATCCTCAACACCCCTACCTACATGGACATTGGAGCTAGGTCCATCCCCCTATGATGTGCAATCCACAGTCCTCTTCTCCATTTTAACACCTAAGCCAGAGTCCATTCGCACTCTGGGTATCATCCCTTCGCCCTCACATCATCTCCTTCCCCCTCCCAATCCAACATACATCTTTGAAACCCATAACTCCACTGTTAGGTCTTGAATGTTTATATTTTAGCCTTGCAAACTTCATAAGTTTAGTGGTTAATCTCTCTAAAGTATACCGATTAATGATGGTTTATTTATTTTGCAGATGGAAAGACCAATGATTGCAAAAGAGCCATCCTGAGTCAATTCTAACTTATTGAGCACTTTTTAGGATTTGTGGAATCAAATACACGTAGGTAAAGAGTCTTGGAGTATGAGAAAGAGAAGACATAAAGCAGAACAGAATACGAAGCACCAAAACAGCAGTAATAACAGCACTCAGTCGGAAACGTGCAGGGCTATTTTGAACTAGAGTATGGATGAATCTCAAACTTGTTTTCTAAATCAAAGATGTTGGTCTTCGAGTCTTCTTCAAAATGTGTGTATTGAGCACTTTTTAGGATTTGTGGAATCAAATACACGTAGGTAAAAGAGTCTTGGAGTATGAGAAAGAGAAGACATAAAGCAGAACAGAATAAGAAGCACCAAAACAACAGTAATAACAGCACTCAATCGGAAACGTGCAGGGATATTTTGAACTAGAGTATGGATGAATCTCAAACTTGTTTTCTAAATCAAAGATGTTGGTCTTCGAGTTTTCTTCAAAACGTGTGGTCATCTGTCACAAACGAAGTTCTGTAGCTCCAGAAAAATCATTAATCATGAAGCTGCCACAGAAATTAGATAGCAATAGAGGGGTTGCGGTCATCTGCAAGAAAACGCAGTCGAGTGACCCTGGCTATTGACTTGCCATGGAAAAAATATAGTCGACTGCGTGATTAGGCAGTTGACTACTCATGCGCTCTGACTTGGAAAGGAACAAATGCAGTCGACCTCTCCCAAACGTAGTTGATGAGTGTAATTTCTACATAATTTTATTACTCTTTTTACGCATTAAAATTAACAAGATGGAGAGGGGTAAACATGTGCAAGCTCACACACTCCATTGGATGGCTTTTAAGAGTTTGGATCAATTGCTGGTAGAGTTAGATTTGGGGGTAGATTCGGTTCCTCCTACTCACTTGCCGGTCAGGTCAGCTTCAGACTCACATCCGGATCCATCTATCCAAACCAGCGCCCTCGTCCTCACCACTTAGCAGATGACACCTCCCCTCATTGAAGAAGTCAACTCCTTGAGTCATGTGCTCTCTGTCTAGCAACAGTCTGGCCATGCCCTCTATATGTCGCCTCAACGTCTCTGTTTTCCACATATTTTTTCAAATGTTTGTCTACTTGGGTCTATCTGCCATTTTTGGTCAAGCCCGATTTACCACAACCCATTAAAAATATCCTCAACACCCCTACCTACATGGACATTGGAGCTAGGTCCATCCCCCTATGATGTGCAACCCACAGTCCTCTTCTCCATTTTAACACCTAAGCCAGAGTCCATTCGCACTCTGGGTATCATCCCCCTGCCCTCACATCATCTCCTTCCCCCTCCCAATCCAACATACATCTTTGAAACCCACAACTCCACTGTTAGGTCTTGAATGTTTATATTTTAGCCTTGCAAACTTCATAAGTTTAGTGGTGAATCTCTCTAAAGTATACCGATTAATGATGGTTTATTTGTTTTGCAGATGGAAAGACCAATGACTGCAAAAGAGCCATCCTGAGTCAATTCTAACTTATTGAGCACTTTTTAGGATTTGTGGAATCAAATACACGTAGGTAAAAGAATCTTGGAGTATGAGAAAGAGAAGACATAAAACACAACAGAATACGAAGCACCAAAACAACAGTAATAATAGCACTCAGTCGGAAACGTGCAGGGCTATTTTGAACTAGAGTATGGATGAATCTCAAACTTGTTTTCTAAATCAAAGATGTTGGTCTTCGAGTCTTCTTCAAAACGTGTGTATTGAGCACTTTTTAGGATTTGTGGAATCAAATACACGTAGGTAAAAGAGTCTTGGAGTGTGAGAAAGAGAAGACATAAAGCAGAACAGAATACGAAGCACCAAAACAACAGTAATAATAACACTCAGTCGGAAACGTGCAGGGATATTTTGAACTAGAGTATGGATGAATCTCAATCTTGTTTTCTAAATCAAAGATGTTGGTCTTCGAGTCTTCTTCAAAACGTGTGGTCATATGTCACAAACGAAGTTCTGTAGCTCCAGAAAAATCATTAATCCTGAAGCTGCCACAGAAATTAGATAGCAATAGAGGGGTTGCAGTCTTCTAAAAAAAATGCAGTCGAGTGACCCTGGCTATTGACTTGCCATGGGAAAAATATAGTCGACTGCGTGATTAGGCAGTTGACTACTCATGCGCTCTGACTTGGAAAGGAACAAATGCAGTAGACCTCTCCCAAACGCAGTTGATGAGTGTAATTTCTACATAATTTTATTACTCTTTTTACGCATTAAAATTAACGAGATGGAGAGGGCTAGCCCCCCCTCCCCCCCCCCCACACACACACACAAACCACCCACTCCATTGATCTCCTTGCCTCCCCCTCGTTTTGTTGATGTTGCACCACTTCTTCACGTTAGTATGTTGTTGGAATGTAAGGAGTATTGGTGATCCCTCAAAATGCCATTGTTTAAAATATTTCATTATGTTGCATAAGCTAGATATTATCCTTATTAAAGAGTATAAAATCTCCCACCCCTCCCATCCCATCCTCAAATCTATTGGCGGTAACTGTCATAATACTTGGAGTCATTTGAATGCTTTAGGTTCTATGTGTGGATAGCTTATTGGTTTGCTTTCGTAGATTTTTTATTGTATTGATGAGTTAGTAGGCGAGTATCTACTTTCGATACGCCTATGTAACCAAAACATAATCTTATTTTTTATCATTTCCTCTGTTTATGGGCCTTGTGATGCAGCCTAGTGACCCAACTTTTGGGAAGAGATTTCTGATGTCTCTAGATGGGCCACCTGCCCTTGGCTTATGGTGGGTGATTTCGGTCTTACCCGTGCCATGGTGTGGGTCTGAAACTTGAGATCAATCTCGAAGGTATGGAGGATTTCGATGATTCCATTTGTTATCTTGAGTTGATTAAGCTTTCTTTTACTGGCCGTCTTTATACTTGGTCAAACGACAGAGATACTCCATCATCTGCCAAACTCGGTCACTCCATCATCTGCCAAACTCGGTCGCCTTTTCACTTCCCATTTATAGGACGACATCTTTCCTACCTCCCAACCCCGTGCTTTCCCTAACACCCTCTCCGACCATGTTCCCCCTCCTTCTTGATACTAGTAGCCGCCTTCTTCCACCCCACATCTTTAGATTCAAAAGCATGTGGCTTGAATCTGAAGATTTGATTCCCATGGTTAAGAGTTTTTGGGCCACACTTTCTTCCACTCATTCTGATGCAGGTGCTAGATTGGTGAAGAAACTTAGCTCCCTCAGAGCCTTCCTCAAGAATTGTGCAGCAACTAAGTTCGGTTCCGTCACTAAGGCCAAACTCTCCCTCATGACTGTGATTCATGATATTGATGACGGTGGGTTATACTGAGCTAGCCACTCATGATGTCAAGCTCTTTGAGCTTCACCGTATACAAAATCTTGAGGAGATCATGTTGTCTTAAAGGGCCAAGGCAAAATGGCTCAAATTGGGGGAGAGCAATACCTGCTATTTCCATCGTTGTGCTAGCATGTGGCGTCGTACCAACCCCATATCCCTTATCAAGGAAGGACCTCATACTTGGATCACACATGAGTCCATCCTCCATGCCTTCACCGCTCACTACCACAATCTCCTTGGATCCTCCCTCCCACGTGCTCTTACTGCATGATGGGAATATCTCTACCCTCTACTCATATCTCTTTGTCTGCAGGACTCGAGTGTGTGTTTATAGAGGAAGAGATCAATCTCCATGGATCCGCCCTTTTCCACCCCTCCTCTGTTTTGATTAACGAGGAGAAAGGAGAAAATATTCGATCCAGACGAGGCTTACGCCAAGGTGATCCCCTTTCCCCTTATTTGTTCATTCTTGCAGCTGATGTACTTGCCTGATCTCTCCAGAGCTCTATTGACATTGGATTTATCCAGCAGGTTAGGGATTTCTCACATATTGATGTGGTAAGTCTTCAATACGTCAACGATACTCTTCTCCTACTATCAGTGATCCTCATTCCTTCACCAACCTCAAACTCAACCTCCACTACTTCGAACAACTTTCAGGCATGAACATCAATTACACCAAATCCCATGTCAACAACCTAAGGGTTGATAAGACAACCTTTATGCAATATAAGTACATTCCCCGTCACCTACCTAGGGCTCCTCTCTAACCTACGACCCTATCTAGGGTCGAATACTTCCAATCATTGATAAGGTGGATCGACGCCATGCTAGCTGGCAAGACAACTGTCTATCTCGTGGTGGTCGTCTCACCGCGTCAACACCGTCCTCACCAGCGTTCCCCTCTACTACATGTCATATTTCTACCTCCCATGCTAGGTCATCAAAAGGATTGACTCCATCC